>OY728136.1:987025076-988275076 GCA_963277665.1 Viscum album | reverse complement strand
ATGCTCAAAAAACATGTTAGGGCAGTTTTCAACTCACAGACATCATATATTAACATTCTTACTTCAAATATTTACACTTTGAAAATACCCCTTAATATATGATCCCCCAAAATAATAATTATTTGTCCCATTAAGTTAAATATATATCTTTGGAATCTACCATATATTTTTACTCCATTTTGAACTACATTATGTATAAACATACATGGATTTATGTTTTCATTGTTCCCCCTTTTCTAAAAAAATATAAACAATAAGTGATGTAGGGGGATGAATTTTATGATACATTATCCTATGATGAGTGTAGAAAGAGATTTATTCGAGAAAACCATGGGTTGGAATTAAAATATCCCTTTTGTTGAAATCCACTTTTTTCACCAAAAATCTTATTAATATCTCATTTAAAATTTTATGAACTCATCTTTTTATTCACTTTAGTAATATGACATTCTAAAAATAACTCTATTTTACTACTATTTACTTTATCTTGTTTTTCAGAACATTGAAAAAGTTTTCATGGAATTGTATCAACTTATTATTCTATATTTATATCATATATTTTTATTAGTATTAATATTTCATACTTATTCTTTAGTATACTTCTTTTTTGAATAATTTTAATGTCATTAATCTCCAAAGGCTTCTCAATATCTTCATTTTTTATTGTGATGCGTCTTTATCTCCATATTATTCTATCATTTGTCTCTTATATGAAATATTGTTGGATAAATTTGTTTGATATATTGAGATAATAGGATCATGGAAAATTATTTAGTGATATTAACCTATTGATCACATGACCCGCACACATAATTCAAGTCTTTAAATTGTTTCTTCAACTCCACACTTTTTTGGTGAATAGTAGTCTTATTTACTTTGTTAGTTTGGAAGGGATGTCAGCCTCTTAATGTGTTCCTAAAATATCTCCTTATAAACTGAAATATAATTTATTTGAACATAAAATATATCATCGTATGATATTATCCTCTCCAAAACCAACCATTAACATAAAATTCAAATCTTCTTCTGAAACTGAAAACCTATCAATCAGTAGCAATTTTATGAAATTAATCATGTTAAAAGACATAATGACATCAATTTTAGAAAATATTACTCTAGTTTACTCTACACATGTTTCTATACATTGTAAAATTTTATCTTGATCTATATTATAAACACAAAACATAATATTTTCATATAAAGTTAAACTTTCTAGATAAAATAAGATTTTGAATTGCATTATCTAGTGTGTGTTTCTTCACATTTGTCACCTTCTGTTGAGATTTAGTCTTTTATCCAATCATTCCATGATCATTATGAACAATTGGTTGGGAATATTTTTTATTAAAAAATCGCCAAGTCTTACTTTATACACGAAACACATCTTTTCTTTGAGAAATATCACAACTTGTGCTTGGAATTAGAAAAATAATATGTAAATTTTTTATAAAATATTTTTTATATATTACGACCAATTTATAAGATTCATGTTATTTATCCTTTTTAAAACTCTTCTATTTAAATAATTGAAATTTCTTATTCACATTAGTGAGTAAGTCTCGTACTTCCTCAACACTTAGGAGTAACTCAACTTCCTTCTTTCTTAAATCACCCTTATCTGACTCAATGATATTAATTTTATTATTCATTCTCTTATTTTCTTTAACTAACTTTAAAAAAATGGAGATATTTTTATTCTTTCACTTATTCAATGGAATTTAATTTTATGTTCATGTACCTACCGATCACAATTTTTTGAAACATCTTCTTGTTTCATTGAGTCATCTTCACTACTTGAATCTCTGGAATTCATTATTATAATGAATGTCTTCTCACCTATACCAATTATGGAACAGCCACTATCACTTCCATTTCTTGATGTTTCATCCTTAGATAAATGAATCCTTCTTTTTAAAGGAATAATTATTTCCTAAATACTATGATGAAAACATACCTCATTTTAAATTCATGGAACTATTCCTCAAAACATCATGAAAGGACACCACTTCAACTTCACTTTCATATTATTCTAAAATTGCACAATTTATAGAAAAATTTCCATTTACCCATACATGAAACACTTATAAGGTAAATTTCCATGAAATTGACATTTTCTGATTCATATATATTTTTGAGAACTGTGGAATGATCTTATCTAACTTCAAATCAATATATTCATCTAAATATTAACATATAAACTATATTAATTTTATTCAACAATTTTCTTTGAGGTAATTTTCTAATTCATGGATTAAAGATATATTTAATTATTGTCTAAACTCTTATTATTTAAATTGTATTCTTTTCAAATCTGATATTTATCTAATATAATGTTTTTTCCTTCCAAATGAAGTGTGCCAATATTATGATCAAATAGAGATTAATATTTGGAATCAAATATATCTTATAGAATATAATGTATATTCTTAATCACTTTTGAATCATTGAGAGGAACACAAAATCTTATAATGGTTCTCACCACAATAATAACCTTTATAAATAATTCAACAATAGTTTCTCTTTCAAGAAGAAATATAAATTCACACATAATTTACTAAATTTTCAATATTCAATTTTTGAATTTCATATTTTTTATAAATATTTTTTTTCTTGTCCATAAATTCCATTCATAGTTTTCAACCCAAATAAAATATGGAATTTATTTCACATCCATTGATCTTTAAATTCATTATATCATCTTAAGAAAAAGATGATCTTTTGAGATAGGTGTAAAACCTTCAATCATAATGTATAAAACATTCATACTCAATGAAATTAATTAAGGTAGTGTTATATCTTTCAAAAAAATGTAAATTTTTCCATTCACTGTAGAAAATAAGTTGTTGTTAATGGATTGATATTATCCATAATATATAGAATAATCAAAATGAAAACACCCACTTCATAAAACACCTACAACATAGAAACTATAAAACTTCCTTGATTCATAAAAGGATAGAAGAACTGAAATACCAATAAAGATTAACAACAATTACGATACAAAACATCCAAAAAATTTACATTAAAAGGAAACCTTTACCATTATGATACTTTTTAAATTATTTATAAGAGGATTTAATTGATACATATCAGAGCACACAAGGATGAATAAAATTTTTAACCTAGTGGAAACTATAGGGAATGTCAAAAATCCACTTCCCTAGGGGCACTATTGGAATGTATCATCATGAACCCAAGTCAACTAATCATGGATAACTTATATAGAAACCCATAATTTTCATCTCTCTCTATATATTACACGTGATATTTTATAAAGATATAACTTACTATATTTTATTTGATACTAATTTAAATGGAACTATCATATGGTGTTAGTTCACTAGGGGGTATCAGAATCAATGAATAATAATCCATTTTACCTTTTATGATTTCTGATGAATCAAACCCATAATTTTTTAGATAAATTAATCTCACTTATGATCATCTCATACATTATGGAAATAAAAAAAGTAAAAACACATAATTTAAATGGATGATGACTAAAAATTATCAACTATACTCTTAGCATTATCGAGAAAAACCTGAGATAGTACAATCCCATAAAATCAACATTTTGGATACAAAGAGAATGGTTTATCCTTGAATTAATGTTATAATAATACATAATAATAGAATCTTGACACAAGAATAATTGATTTTTATTTTTCCAAACCTTTTTTTGATTTTGTCTTTTCTTCAACAAGTTAGGGAATATATATTTTCTCTGAATGATTTTCTCTAAAAAATTCACTATTCATTAAAATTTCTTTTTTTATATAAAATGGGTGTGAAACTATATATTCATCAATGTATAATACAATTTTAATTATTACTCACAAATAAGGTGAGTAATATTATAATAATACTTATTATTCTCTCATTCTCCCATTATCTCTAATATATGTATAAGCCATGTTCTTAATAATCATATACAATAAGACACTTCTCATAAAGTTAAAATTCAAATTCAAACTCACAACATCATTCAACTTCTATTAAAATTATTCCCCATTCTCTTTAGCCTTTGGTTTTATCCCAAACTGTTATCCACTATTTAATATAGTTAAAAGACACAGTGATTCAAGTTTGAGAATACCATTATTCATCAAATATACCACATCATAAACATTTTGGATTTTAGACTATAGAAAAAATTATATTGTGACTTCATACATTGATTCATGATAATAACATTCATCTCACAATCAATTTCATTATGATGTGACCAACCAACATTCCTCAAACTAGTTCTCAAAAAAATATTTTTTGATGAGGGAAGATTCTTCATGGTGTAAGGATTATTTTGTTAGAATATATTGTTGTCAAATTCTATTTTTCATAACATAAGATAGTATTTCCTTAAAATAGTGTGAATATGAAAACTCATAACTTTATATCATGGAATGGATTTCATGTCATGAAGGATAAGTTCAAAACATCATCATATTCAATTAATGAAACATGATTTGAACCTTATAGTAGTGGAATGAATCATTCTTCATCTAGAATATTTATTATTTACACAACCTTCATTTTGTTATAATATAATATTACGTACATCCTATTGAAGTGTGATGAGAAAACTCATAGTGTGGAAAAATGCATAATCTATTTATATAGAGTTGGCCTTAGTAGGATTAATATTACACAAAGGTCATTCCCATATGAATTAATCACTCATAGACTTCATCATGATGTGATTACAAATATAAAAACATGATTTAGTATAATGCTCTAGGAACTCTTCCAAACTTCATAATTTCAAGTCAAAACATCTTCTATAAATTTATATACTACTAAACAATATTCTTCTCAAATAATGTCCATTTTATGTGAGTTATAAAAAGATTTATGTATTTAAAAAAATCAAAACAAAAACCATATCCACTATATCACTTCTCAAATTATTATCCTTAAATAGACACTATAATTCTAGGTATTTATTCTTCATTACCTAATCTCATCAAACTCCCTTGGGTTTAAATAACCTTCCAAAGGTCATGTCAACTCATGATCTCAATATCATTCTTAATCATATCTTGTTATAAAAAATATCCCCCTTTGAACATCATTTTTAATATTTAAACATAAATCAATTTTCAAACTCATCACACATAGTAATGAATCATCATTAAACAATTCTAATACTACATGAATGAACATAGTATTGGAAACAAGAACAATGAAAAATACTAATGTCATTATATCCATTAAATTAACTTGCATAAACATCTTTACAACACTTAAAACCTACTAAGATCTATTTAATTTGATTTTTAAAACTTTTTATGAACATTTAAATAAAAATTTCTTACATATATTATCAAAAAACATGTTGTAATAGTTAAAAACATACAAAACATATACACACAAATGTTGAATTCATTGATTTCCTCTTTGAAAAACTCACCTTAAAATATGGTCCCCCAAATAAGAGATATAACCATCATTAAGTTAAATAATATCTTTGGAATCCACAAAAAAATATTATTTTTCTCCACATTTTTGGATATATGAGGTCTAAAAAAGGATTTATGTTTTCTTTGTCCCACTTTGACTGTAATTTTCTAAATAATAAGTGAGAGATGGGATAAATTTCATGATACCTTAGCCTTTAATCAGGGAATGTAAAAACCGAGATAATTATAATATAAATCATTTTCATATTTAATTAATATACATTAATTAGATTCTATATACTTATATTAATTATAATAATATTATAATATTTTTTAGTAGAAAGGAAAAAATATTTATTTATAACCAAATTGGGTTTTCTTGCATTATATAGTTTTATTTAAAAGATTTATTTTCAAATTAAATAATTATAGTTTTAAAAAAATAAATTATTATTTTAATTCATCATATCAAGCTTAACTTCCCATGATTTTTTTATATTTTTTTAAAAATATTAATTATTCAATGAATAATGAAAATACTGATTTTTATTGAAAACTGTCTTTTTACTTAAGGAATTATAAAAGTTACATTTGTTATTAAATGGTCTGTAAGAAAAATTAGTTAAATTATATTATTAATAATAAAATTATGGTATTTAAAATGAATTTTATTCTTTAATATTTTATAAAAACATTTTTATATTCAAAATACATTTTTTCTGAAAAAATGTTTTTCATATTTTTTTAGGATTAATTTTAATTTAAAATTGTCCAATTATTTGAATTAAATTAGATAAAATGTCTTAAATATTATTAATAATCATAATTAATTTTTATTAATAAGATCAACTTAAATTTTTGTCTTAATGAATAGTAAAAAACCATTACAATGGATAAGGTTAAATCATGTTTACAAGGGGTTAAACATAAGTGATAAAGGTTAAAATGAACAATAAACATGAAAAAGTTCAATTTTATAAAAATATTTACAATTTATATCATCTAAGATTCATAAATGGTCCATTTTAAAGCCATTTGGATTGAATAAGACAATAATATATTTTATTATTTCTAACAATTTCATGTGTGCCCTATCCTCCACTTATAAAATGACACCCCTCCTATCATATCCACATTTCAAGGGCCTTTTTGGTCATCCTATCCCTATTTAATTTCTTTAATTAAATCTATATCTATGACTTATATTCTCTTTTTTATTATAAAATCAAACATGGAATGATTTATGTATAATCCTAAAGAGGATGTCCGAAGAAGATGTATAGTTCTTAACCTAGCGTTTTCATTTCATTTATTCATATACCTCCAAAAAATATTCTTAAAACATGATGAATTAATAAAAATATTAACTTAAATATAATGATATATTTATATGTTAAGGGAATAACCTATATCTTTCTCCCTCTTCAAAAAAATGGGAAACATAACAATCATACATGTGTACGATGGACAATAACCTAAGGAACCGATGTAATTTTTTCCATCGCCACCTCTATATATTTTATAATAATGAAATATTTATAATTATAGAAATATAATATATCATCATATTTCATACCTTTCCATCCATTTAAAAATGATAATATCGTCTGAGTGTATGTGTGGATTACCACCACCACATTGCAATGTGATTTGTTTTTAATGACCACATCACATGGATACTATATATAAGTTTTTAATGAAATAATATTATATTTAGGAAATAATTATTATTGTTTAATTTTTAAATTATATTTACCTTATTTCCTTTGTGGTCATTGAAAAATGAAAATATTACTTAAACATAGATACGGGCTACTGGCTCCATGATTGTAATGTAATTAATTTTTTATAACAATCATCCATGGTTGGATTTAAAATTATAATTCAGATATAAAAATGATAATTATTTCATGATTTGTTCTGGATATTATCTAATAGTGACCTCTTAGACCGTAGTCATCCAATGAATGTTATTTTGTACAAATGAGGTGAATATCATCAAAAAATCTAACATGAATTTAATTGATTGATTAATCTTATAGAACATGGTAATAAAGAAAATAAATGTAATAATAACCTGGAAAAAATTATTAATAAAGTAAATAAATAACATATGATTATTATTTATGAAGATAAATAATGCATGTGATGATTCAGACTCGAGGTAAGGGAGACTTTAAATTAAAACCCCATTTTAATTGTTTTAATGATTTATTTTATAAATCATTTTCTTCCCTAACCATATTAATAAAATAATTTTTTGGATGTATTTATATGGATATAAATGAATTATATAGAAAATTTTATGTAATTTTTTACTTTATTAATAAGGTTTTAAAAAGTAATATTTTTACCTATTTTATATGGAACATTTTGATAAAAACTTAAAAGGAATGTTCAATTTTAACATATATGGAATCAATGGTTCTTTCTTCCACTATAATTATTATTTTATATTTTGATTTCATTAAATTAATTAATTTTATACTCAAATATGACCCCTTCTTAACTTTTTTCCATATATTTTCTTAAAGGGTTTTAAATGAAATAAATATTTTAATATGAATAAATGTCTTCTTATGGGTTCAAAGAACATTTTTATAAGTATGATATTGGAAATTCAAGATTTTAGGTATTATAATTATGTTATGGTTCTTGGGAATTATTTATGATGATGGGTGAGCTTGATATAGCTCATGATTATGGGTAAGACCTATATAGCACATGATGAAGGGTGAGCCTAATATTTCTCCCTAATGAATTGGTTAAAGGAATACAGTTGACCAGTTAGGTTTCTTCTAAGTGATTATTAGAATTTTTCGGATTGGTTATTCTAGTTGTTAGAAATAGTTTATGAGTTATATGAAAACTATGTCTTAATTTACCTATATTATTTATCAATTCTTAATATTGGTTTTCACATAAATCATATGATTTTACAAAGTAGCCTAATGAGATTTTATTTAAAGGGATGTTTATTATACTTCTTAAAGGTGAAAAGTATAAATTTTTTATTATTTTTCATGACTGAAAATAAATGGTTGTTCTTTTCATTTTCTTTTAATATTTATTATGAAATGTTTTATGAGTATATTTGGGAATATAATTTTATTTCTTGGATAAAAATATTCTAATATTTAGCCCAATGATTATTTTAAAAAAAGATAATTTATTTGAGTATTCATGGGCTAATGGGTTTATTTATTTTGGTTTTATAAAACTTAATTGAGTTTTAATGCTCATATCATATATCCAAATGTTTTTCACCGGGTTTTAATTATGATTAGGGATGAGGATAAGTTCAAAATAAAAATTTTAAGGATATTTCATGTAAATAATACTTTTTTAATGTTTTGTACTATGGGAAAATTAATACATAGTGGTATTGTCAATGTTATGTTGTAATATTTATTTATTCAAGGGTGATGACCGGATTATCAAAAACCCTAAATCAAAAATATCTTTAGATTTGAAAGAAATGAATTCTTTTCTATAGAATACATTTCAAAGATTTATTATGGTTGGGTCTTTATAGCTTCTATTATATGAATTTCTTATATAATTTTAGAGGTTAGGATAATGTATGTAAATAAATATATGATATTATAACTTATGGTTATCACGATATATAATTTTAATATCACCATGATTCTTTATCTAAACGATATCTATTAAAAGTGATTTCCAACAGAGGAAATAAGTATGATAAAGTAGGAAGGCCCAAATAGGACAATATCCTTTCAAAGAATCAACCTAGACTGGGAATTGGAACTGAGTAGTTTTTTGTTTTGATATATATGTTGACACTTTCTATAAATAGTAGTGGTATGTATTCTAGATATAAAATAGATCTACCATATAGAAACAATTTCATAGTGGGTCATTTTATGAGACAACACCCTCAAATATTCAATAGATATTCTGACTCAGGGATGGATAAGGGATGGATTAACACATTAGAAAATATATTCAAAGTCATAGATTTTTTATAATTAAAAGGTAAAATTTTCAATTTACCATTTTAAAGTGGAATTAAATAAATGTTGGTCAATAGTTAATAATAAAATAGATAGATAAGATATTGATTCCTTGGAATGATGTAAATTTAAGAATAATTTCTTTATGATTTCTTTCTAAGGTTGTTTGAGGTAGGATGGAATAACAACTCATAGAATTAAGGTAAAAACGTGAAGATGTTGTGGCAATATATGAAGTAAATTTTGCCAAATTTTCATTCTACACACCAAATTGTATTTTAAAACTTGATAATAAAATCAATTAGCTTTAATCAGGATTAAATCCAACAAAAATATGAGATAAGGATTCTCATGAATTTTAATTTTAATAGAATCTTGTAAATTTTAATAAGAACTTAAAATTAGTGTTTCCTAATGACTATGTATTTCATAACAATAATAGTAAAAATTTATCGATGTATAAAGAAAATGAGAATAATATATCCAATAAATCTAAAGGTAAGAAAGTAAAGATTTTAGTTTGTGATAGATGTGGTAAAAAATCACCTTAGGGAATGTCTTATAAAATCTGGTATGTTCTTCTGGTGTGGTAATTTTTTGAATATGGATATTTATATTAATGAAAAAAACTGGTAATGGTAATACCAATACTGATAATCACATATAAATTGATTTTAAATGTAATTAGATGGGCCATTATGTATATGTGTCTGAAGAAGATCATGAATAATAGGAAGCAATAATACTATAAGTTGAGGGGTGTAGTAAAATCTTTTGTGACAAACTTGGTAGATGTTAGGCCACAAAATTATGTGGTAACATGTATATTACTTTTTTAGTCTTATTATTATAATTTATATTTTAATTAAAGGTCAACACACTCATCCATTTCTATGAAATTTGTTGGTAAAATAAAAATTTCACCTCATGAAATGATGTCAGAAATTTCGGTAAAACCACATGGGGGTAGTATTATGGAAATAAAATTTTAAAAAATATTCTTTTTTATCATCATTATAAGGGTCTTCCCTACACAAAATTTTGTATTTCTCATTATATACTTTAATGTTATTCTTGGTATGGATTGTATTTTAGTTTATCATGATAAGATAGACTACGGTGCCAAAGATATTATTTTTTGAAAGGAGTTTCTATTTGTATATACATATAAATTTATACATTTGATAACATATAAAAAATTAGTGAAACTATTAATATATGGATAATAGATTTACCATACTTATGTTATTGAAAATAAGGGAACTGTTCATATTAATAATGTACTCATAGTAAAAGATTACAAGATTGTTATTTCTAATGACTTTCCATGAACTATAACAGATTGGAAATTTGAGTTTACTTTTTAAATTACTACCTAATTATAATACATTTTGAACACCACCTTGTTTAATGTATCAAAATGAACATAGATATTTGAAAAATTAGTTACATGAGTTTCTTGAAAATTGTTTCATTCATCCTAGATATTCACCATGGGGTGCTCCTATTTTTTTATAAAAAAATAAATATTGTTCCCTAAGGATTTGTATTGATTATAGATGATTGAATAACATTACTGTTAAGAGTATGTATCTTTTTTCTTATTTTTATGACTTGTCTGATTATCTATAGGGTTATCAATATTTCTCAATGGTTGATATTAGGTATAGGTACCATTAGCTATAAGTAAAATATGCTAAAATCCATAAGATAACATTTTATAATAGGTATAGTAATTATTAATTTGTGGTTATTCCCTTTTGGATGATGAATGATCCATCTATATTCATGGATCTTATTAATAGAGTTATCTATGAATATTTTTATAAGTTTTAGGTTGAGTTTTCTGGTGATATTTTGGTTTATTTTAAAAGTTATAATTATTGTGAAAACATTCCCATGATTATTCTATTAACCTATAAAGAAATTAAGTTTTATGTAAAATTCACTAAATATGATTTTTTGGATATAATAGATTTATTTCCTTAGACATATCATAAATAAAGATGGAATGTATGTTAATTAACCCCGCTAAAAATAAAGAGGTTGATCAATTGAATAGACTTGGAAATTTTAATAAGATTCATATTATTCTTGGACTAGCAGGATATTACCAAAAATTTAATAAACAAGTTTCAGGTTTCTCTATCTCACTAAGTTAAAAAAAATTGAGTTAGGTTCATTAAGGCAAGGAATGTGATGAATGTATCCTGGAATTGAAAATAAGATTAGAAAATAAACCAATATTGTCCTTTACATCAAGAAATAGTGAATTTGTTGACTAAATTCATGCTTTATTAAAGATATTGGGTTATATTTTAATGATGAATGATTTGGTAATTACTTATTCTTCATTTAAATTAAAAACTCTAGTGAAAATTGTCCTACACATGACCTTGAACTGGATGATGTAGTGTTTTCCTTAAAAATTTAATGACATCTTTTATATGGTGTGAAGTGTGAAATATATACTAATAATAAAATAATGTAGTTTAAATTTACTCATAAATATTTTAACATACTATATAAGAGATGGATGCAATTGATAAAGGATTATGACTAAACAATTCCTTACTATAAAGGTAAAGAAAATAATGTAGTTGTTTCTTTGGGTCAGAAAGATAATGCACCATTAACTATGTTGTGCCTAGAACATGATACTTTTCTTAATGATTTTATTACTATTGTATTTGAAATTGCGAATGTAGGAAATCTATATTATTTTTTAGTTTCAGTATAATAATATTTTTTAGAAATGATTAATTAAGATCATAAATAATACAATGTTTTATAAGAAAATGTGGAACTGATGAAAAAGGTAAGTTTCCTAAATTAAGTATTGAAAAATTAGGTGTTTTTATATTCATGATAAGGCTATGTGTTTCATGTGACTCCCTATTTAAGAGATAACTTTTGAGTGAGGCTAATAACTCTCTAATTTTAATTAATCTAGGAAATATAAAAATGTATAAATAACTTTGAGAAAAAATTATTTGAGAAGGAATGATGGAATATATTGCTACATTACTATAAAAATGTTAAACTTTTCAACAGGTTAAAGTTAAACGACAATTACCAAAGGGGATTATTCATCCTTTTCATATAATAGAATGGAAATATGAGAACAATTCCAAGGATTTTGTGGTTGGATTAACAAATACATCTCAATGTAGTAATTTGATATGGTCTATTGTTGATTTATTAAGTAAATCTATTAATTTTCTTCCCATTTGTGATAATATTTCTTTGGATCAACATTATTATCTTTTTATTAAATAGATAATTAGTTTACCATAATTTACTCTCTAAATTTTATCTAATAATGATCCTATGTTTGTGTTTATTTTTTTTGAGACATCATCAGGTATCGTTTGGTACAAAATTAAATTTCATTACAAATATTCATCAAAAATCTGATAGAAGGTTTGGGTAACTGATTCATACTTTTGATGATATAATTCAATCTTGGTTAATAGATTATCAGAAAGTTTGGATCGACATCTAACTTCGGTTGAGTTTTCTTATAATAATATTTTTTATTATAATATACGAATGGCTTCTTTTGAGGCATTATATGGAAATATATATTGCAATATAGAATGTTTGGATGAATTTAGAGAAAGAAATTTATTAGGACCAAAATTGGTAGAATAAATGGTTGAGAATGTGATGATGATTCATAATCACTTGAGGATAGTTAGAAACATGAAAAAAAGTTATACAGATTAGCAATATAATTATCTTTCTTTTTTTCTTGGAGATCAAGTTTTTATTAATGTTTCTCTATACAAAAATGTTATTTGTTTTTGTAAAAATAAAAAGAAAAGTTCATAGTTTAATGTAAAATATGATATCCTAGAAAAATTTGGATTAGTTTCCTATTTAGTAGACCATATTTTAACTTTATCCTAGGTACATGACATATTTTAGTCTTTTTTGTTAAGAAAATATGTTCTGTATGGATCTCAAGATTTGATTTCCAAAGTATTTCAATTGGAAGAAAACATTTTTATGTTGAATATCTATCATAGATTATTAACCACATAGCCAAATTATTTCAAAATTAATTTATTTTCCATGTTACGGTTTTATGTAAATAGAATATTATTGAAAAAGAAACATGGGTTTCAAAAAATACATTAAAGGAAAAATATCCCCACTTGTTTAAGTAATCAGTAAAATTGTGAGTACACAATTTCAAAGGGGGGTGTAACAATCTGTATAATTTTAAGATAAATAATTTTAATGTATTATTAATATTTATTAATAAGATTTTATATAGTTATATTAATTATAAGAATATTTGGTAATATTGCAGATAAAAGGGAAAATGTTTTATTTTAATCAAATTGGGTTATCATGTAGTATATGGATTTATTTAGTCGATTTATTTTAAAATGGTAGAATTTTAATTTCAATAAATAAACATAATTTTTGAATTTATCATGTCAAAAATATCTTAAGATAAATTATTTATAATTTTATGAATAATCAATTTATTTTAAAATGATATAATTTTAATTTAAATGAATGAACATAATTTTTTAATTTATCATGTTAAAATTATCTTAGGATGAATTATTGATAATTTTTCTTAAAAAAATTAATTTTCAAGGAATTTTTAAAAGTACATATTTTTATTGAAAACTATCTTTTCATATCAATAATTTAATAGGTAAAATTTTGTTTTAAAATAATTTAAAAGTAATTTTTTAAAAATTATATTATTAATAATTTTATTATGGTCGTTGAAATTATTTTCATACTTCAATTTTTTATAAAATAATTTTTATACTTAAAAATTAATTTTAATGAAAAACAAATTTCATCAAGTTTTCATGTTTAATTTTCAATTAATTTACACCACTTATACAAATTGAATTTGATATAATGTATTTATTATTTAGATCCATCATAATTAATATTATTTTTTATGTTAAACTAAATTTTTTTCAAAATGAATACGAAAAATAGTAAAAGTATTTTACCAGGGATAAGGTTCAAATATGTATATTAGGGGATAAAATAAAGTGATAAGGGTTAAAATGACCTTAAAACATGTATAAATTAAATTTAATGTCCATATTTTGACCATATATAATCTTATATTTATAAATCTTAAAATTTCGATCTATTTTACTTGAGTAAGAACTTAATATATTTTATTCTTTTTATAATTCCATGTGTTTTCTCTCTCATGCTTATAAAAGGACACTCACTATCCTATCATATCCATAGTTAAAGATCCTATTTAGGGCAAATACCTACCCGAATTCCTTCTAACATACATTCCCATTTCTTAGATGTCGTTGTTTGATCATAAAACCATCATATAAATGATTTAGGTATAAACCTAAAGAGGTTTTCTGAAGAGATGGTATAGTTCATTACCAAGCATATTTATTTTATTTTTTCTTCTTTCTCCTTCAAGTATTTTATAATCATTCTAAAGTAATAAAACCAATTTTTATCATATAATTAAATGTATATTATTAAATTTTGTATCCTATATCATTCTCCCTCTTCCATAAAATGGAATATGAAACCATTTTTCATGTGTAAGGAGGAAAACTGGCTCACAAATCGATGCAACTTATTTTCTATCACTCCCTCTAATAGCTAGTTATAATGATGTATTTAATGAATATATATTTTATTAATGAAATATTTATCAGTACTTAAATTTAATATATTGTCTTCTTTATTACCTTTCCATCCATTCAAAAATGATAACGTCATTCGTGCGTACATGTGTATTACCACCTCCATGAAGCGATGTGATTTTTTTTTCATGGCCATATCACATGTCTACTATATATATGTTTATTTAAAGAAATAATATTATATTTATTATATAATAATAATTATTTAGGGATAAAATTATATTTATCTTATTTACCTCATGGTATTTATAAAATAAAAATTTTAATCATGCATATATATGGCCTACCGTCCCCATTAATGTAACATAATTCATTTTTCATAAAAATATTTCCTAGTTGGATTAAAAATTATAATTAATGTATTAAACTGATAATTATATCATGATTATTATTCATGATATGATTTAATATTGACCACTTTGACCATTTTCAACTTACCATTGTGATTTTAAATATATAAGTCTAATGTCATCGAAATGTACAATGTGAAAGTAATTAATTATGTACTTTTCCATAAAAAGGAAATAAATAAAATAAAATAAATAATAACCATGAAAAATATTATTAATAAAGAAAATAATTAACATTGTTTTATTATTAATAAAGATAAATAACATATGAGATTATTCGAACTCAAGGTGAGGGACATTATATCATACAATTTTGTTATAAATGTTCAAAAGAATTATTTTCTAAATTTTTTAAATCCATGTATATATTCATAAAATAATTTTATGGATGAATTTATATTGGAAAAAATTAATTATAAAGGGAATTTTATTTTACATTTTATTTTCTTTTAAAGGATTCCAAAAGAAATATTTTTATAATATTTCATATGGAGAGTTTTGATGAAAAAGAAAAAGGAATGTTCTATTTTAATGTATATGACAATAATGATTCTCCCCATCATCATAACTATTATTTAGTGTTTAAATTACATTAAAAGATTTAATTTATTATTTAAATAAAAACCTACCTTCCTTTTTTCTGTGTATTTTTAAAAAGGGTTTAAAATGGAATTTATAGTTCAATATCTGGAAGTACATTATTATAGATGAAAAGAATATATTTATTAGTATTATAATGGAATTGAAAATTTCATGTATTATGGTTTTTTATGGTTATTTAGAATTTTTCATAATGGATGATGAGAATGATATAGCTTATGATGATTGGTGATCCTAATATAGCTCATAATAATGGCACATCCCAATATAACCCTATAATGCATTGGATAAAGGGATGGAGTTAACTGGTTAGGTTTATCCTAAGAGATTAATTGACTTTATAGGTTAGGTTATTCCATTTTTAATAGTTAATATAAAAGTGATATGAAATTTATTCCCCATGTTACCTAACTTATTTATCATTTATTTATATGGGTTTTCATGGAAATATTATGATTTCACAAGCTAACATACGAGATTTTGTTTAAATGAATTTTTACACTATTTCATAATGGTGAAATGTTTAACTTTTCATGAGATTTTCATGATAGAAAATAGATGGTTATGATTTTTATTTCTCATTTAATATTTCTTATGAAAATGTTTGTGAAATTATTTTGGTAGAGAACTTGATTTCTTGGGTTAGAAATTGATAATTTTGAGCTCAATGTTTATTTTGGAGGAGTAATTTTTTAGAGTATTCATAGACTACTAGGTTTTTTTCATCCATTTAGTATGTCTCTTATTGATATAGTAGAATTTCACTTATTGAGATTTTTGTTCTCATACCACATGTTCAAATTATTTTCACAGGGTTTTAAGGATGTTAGATATAAGGGTGAGGTCAATATGATAATTATAGTGATATCTGATGAAAAGAAAACATGTTTTTCTAAAAGTTTTATATTGTGGATAAAATGGCTACTAGGTGGTATTATACACATTTTGATGTAATTTTTATTTATTTAAGGGATATTTCTTAAATTTATTAAACTCTTACCCTAAAAGATACTTGGAAATTCAAGTCCATATAGGGAAATCTAATATTTATTCTTCATATTCTAGGTGTTGGTATTCAACTATCCCTTTAACTAAAAACCACTTTTATAGTATAAACTCTTATTTATATCCCATTTTATATTGATAGAACTCCTATTATTTTTTACATAATTAATTTTACATTCCAAATAGTTCTTATTTTCTTCTACTCTTTAGTGTAACAGGTCCAAATTACTAGAACATTCATACATAATGAAATTAATTAAGGTAACATTCTATAATTCCAAATCAAAAGACCAAATTCATTGAAAACCTTCACCAAAGAAACTTGGAAACTACCTCAATTATTAAAGAGAGAGAATGACTCAAATATAAAAAAACATCATCAATATTCTAAATATAAAGCATCCAATTTTTTATCATACAAGTTGACCTAGACCAATCTCATACCAATTGAAGCCTTTTTATATGGAATCAGTTTATACATATCAAATCAGTCCATGATGGATATAATTTTTTACTATAGGGGAAACCATAGGATTGGTTCAACATCCAACTCCCTAGTGGATCCATTATAATACTATAATCCCAAACCTAGTTCATTCGATCATGAATCCATTAGGTTTAAAACCATGCTTTTCATCTCACTCATACAAGAGATCTTGAAAGGATTGAACATGCACAACTCTCTTGATGTGAGAATATATTCTTCAGTGAGATATATTTTATTTCCTAAAAATTTTCTAGAAATTAAAAGCATGATTTACGTTGTGAAGTGTATTTTATATCATCAAAAGTAGTTTGAAAAAATTTCAGATTCAATTCTTGAATTACTGTGTAAACATTTTAGTTGTATCATGAATCACTCTTCCATCGTAATAATTAATCCTTATGAAACAATAATTTTCAAATAAATTAAACATAGGTAACTCACATTTCATCATGATCAAAACACTCATGAAAAGACCAAACTCAGCCTATCTATATGTACATTCTATTTTTTTAGGGTCAATATTACCCAAAGTTAATTCACATTTAAATTAATAATATATAAACATAATAATTTTTTGATTACAGATGTTGTGACTTTGTTTATTACACTTCTATAGTCTCTTTTCCAAACATCAACATATAAACTCTATTATTAACCCATCTATCTCTAGACTTCCAAAAAACTCAACTCATACAAAACACTATTTTATGTGAGTTTGAACATGATTTATGTATTGATAAAAAAATTGAAAAAAAACCAAACCCACATAGTCTCTTCTAAACATTTTCTCCATATAAAATCACCACAATAGTGGGGATTTATTCTTTAATACCCAATATCAAAAAACTCCCTAGTTATGAACAATCTTCCTAATAACACAAGGAATCCTAATATCTATATCTTTTTTAATTATAACATGGTCCCACAAATATCACCCTTTATATGTTGTTTTTAACCATTGAACATAAATATATTTTCAAACATGATACACTTAGAAATGAATTTCTATTCAATACTTATAATCCCACATTTGTAAAATTAGTGTAGTAATCAAGAACATTGAATATTAATGTCATGTTGTCCTTTAAAGTGAAAAAACAATAACATTTAAAAAATACTTGAATAAAAACAATATCAATGTATTTCACTTGAAAAAACAATTATTTGAAACTATAAATAAATTTTTTCTATGTACATGATCAAAAAACATGTTAAAACATTTCACACCTTTCATACCTCACATACACACATTCTATCTTCATAGATTTATCCTTTTAAAAACTCTCCATAAATAAGATATCTCCCTCGCAATATATTTAATAAAAATCTTTTGTAATATACCCTATTTTTTATACCCAATTTTAAATACATAAAGGGATAAAAATAAAGAAATTTATATTTTACTTCTCTGCATTTGAAAACAAAATTTCAAAAACAAATTGAGAGAGGGGATGAATTTTACCATACCTTAACCTTTAATTAGTGAAGGATGAGATTTATTTTTTAACATTATTAACTTAGTATTAAAGTATCCATTTAACAAAAAACCAATTGTGTTATGAAATAGCATATTTATATCTAATTTTATATTGTTATAATCCATCTAATTATTTTACACAATGATATGTCATACCAAATACTCAAACTTCTTCCTTCTCTTCAAATCAACTTATTTTTTAGAACATTTACATTATTTTCCAAAAATCATAGGAACTTATTCTTCTAAATTTCCATAATTTTTTAATGATCACTCTTTCATCTTTATTGTTATGTTGTAATTTTTTACATTCTTTTTTATTCATCAATATTCAATGGATTCTCAATATATTCCTCATTCTTCTTGGGAGTAATTTTCTTATTTACATCTTTCGATCTCTTGTATATTTTTTGAAATATTATTGGCTCATGTTATTGGATATTTTTATATATTGGGATCATGAGGCACACTTTTATATATACAATATTATTGATCGTATAGCTTTCACAATTAATTCAATTATTATAAATGGTTCTTCAAATGAACGCTTTTTTATTGGGTTGTATTCTTCATGGAATTGTTTGTTTTCTAGATATATCTTCTCATACATCTATTATTTAAATATATCTTCATGTAATGATATTTCCTTCCTTTAAACTATAAAAATCTCATCATATTCTCATATCTTATGTAAAACCAACAGTGGCCGTTAAATTATAATATTTTTCATGGACTTCCAGTCGATCTAGTAGCATTACTTTTTTTAAATTCATCATGTCAAAAAACATATTATAAATTTTTTTGAAAACCATAACTCAAAATTTTTTATAAATGTTATTATTAATTTTATATTTTTATAATGATATCTTTTATTCATACACAATTTAAAACTTTATTCAAATTTATGAATTTCAAAGAAAACTAGAATCTAAATTTTCTTATTTTGGGTGATTTTAATCCATTTTCTCACCTTATATTAGTACTAAACAATTACTCCCATGATTATAAAATATTTATAAATATTTCTTTGGATCCCTATTGTTTAGAAAAATCATCAATTCTTAATTCATCCATAATAAAATTCTCTTTCTTCGATCAATATTCTAACTAAATCTTGGAATTAAAAAATAATATATTAAATAATATATGTAATTTTCTTTCCATAAGAAGATAACATTGAGATATTATTGTTATTTTTCATGTGAAATACACTTATCTATCAATAATTAAAATTTATTCTTCTCTTTGTTGAGTATGTTTCTTACTTTCTTATTGCCTAGGAGTAACTCAACTACCTAATTTTTTAATTCAATAGTATAAAATTCAACCATATTGGATGCATTCCTCAATTTATTATTTTCATTAAATAAAATTAAATTCTTACATATTCTATTATTCATTTACTTATTTAAAATGAAATATATTTTAGATTCATATAACTCTTTATCACTTCTTTGTTAAACATCTTCTTCTTTAATTAAGTCATCTTCCCTTCTTGAGTCCTTTGTATCCATTATTGAAATGAATGTCTTATCATCCATACAACTTGAGGAATAACCACTCTTGGTTCCATCACTCGATGATTCAAACTTCATGTCTAAATAACTCCTTCTATTCTTAAAAGAATAATTATTTCCTAAACACCTTGTTGACAACTTCCCTCTTTTAAAATTTTTGGAACTCTCTTTGAAACATCACGAGAGGACTCTACTTCAGATTTACTGTTATCTTATTCGAAATTTGGAAAATATATAGTAAAATATAAAATTAACTCATAAATAAAACACTTCAAAGGCAACCTTCAATGAATTTTGCCTTTTCCTCTTGGGATACATTTTGAGATAAGTGACATGATATTTTCGAAATTCACATCAATATATTCATCTGGATTTGAACATCCAAATTCATCTTTATCTTATTCCTCAATTATATTTGAGGTTCTTTCCCTATTGAAGGATTTATGTGAGATTTTATTATTATATAGATTCTTATTCATTAAAGTACATTTAATTCTTATTTTTTATGAAATTAAGATGTTATAAAAGTCATCTAAAGGATTTGTTCCATTCTCATGATCCTCTAGAGCCGAAAATTTAGCATCAAATATATTAATTAAGATATTACATATCTTCTAAATCATTATTAAATATTTAAGAGTCTAAATAAATCCTCTAATTGTGACCACCACTTTTTTAACCAATAAACAATTCATCAACATATCTTGCTTTCTAGTATATACATATATTTATACATTAATCACTAAATTTTTAAATTTAAGCTCTTTTAATTTGGAATTACCTTCATAGATATTTTTTTGTATGTCCCAAATTACATTCATTATCATGATCCCCATAACCATTAAAAAATCCTTCAATTAAAGTGAGGTTAAAACAAAATTTCATGTACACCCATAAAACTCCAAATTCTTTATAGCATCCCAAGTCAATGTGAATCCTTGTGAAATAGGTGTACAATAAATAGTCTTAAAGTATTTATCACTCATAACCAATAAAAATTATGTATAGTGGAATATTCTATTTCCAAAAATTATAATTATTCCCATTTAATGCAGGAAATCCTTTTTTTTACTGAATTGATATCATCCATAATAAATTTAAAAATGTAGTTCACAACACCAAATTCACTAAACCCCTTAAACAAAGAAACTAGGACACTCCATTGATTCTTAAAGAGATAAAAGGACTCAGATACTAATAAATTTCAACAACCATTATAGTATAACACTTACCAAACATTTTAATATTCAGAGGAAACCAATACTATTTTGATACTAATTGAATTTTTTTATGAGGACTTGAATGGTACCTATAAAACATTCTATGATGGATATAATTTAATAATACATAGGAAATAATAGGGTATGTTTGATGTCGAGTTACCTAGGAGAACCATTGGGTATGTATCAACCTATAACAAGGTCATTCAATGATTAATCCCTCTAGAATAGAGTGATACATTTCCCATTTCCCAGGCATAAGAGTTACCAAGGATCGAATGAGCCAAAAATTTCATTAATACCAATTCAAATAGATCTAGTTTATGGTGTTTGTTCACTAAGGTGGTGTTAATTAGTGAAAAATATTACATTTTTATTTTTATAATATCATATAAAAGTAGCCACTATCATTTGATAAAGTAAATGATATCACTATTGAACTTCTCACACAATAAGGTAATCAAACACTAAAATAAAACTTGATGTATTTTTTTCACTGCTCAAAACATATGGTTATGTCCTTGGAATAATATGAAAACATATGAAAATAGAAACCAATAGAATCGCCATTGTGTATACAATGAGAAATGTTGTCCTTTAGCTCATGTTATAGGAATACAATACAACAACCTCATGAAATTAGAAGAAAGGATTTTGACTTGATTAATTTGGTTACTAATGTTTTCTTTTCTAAAATATGATATGGAATATTCTTTTCCATTGATTAATTTTCCCTTAAAAATACATAGTTCTCCCACACTACTATATGATCTAGAATATGTGATAAATTTTATCTTCCTTAATAAACAATACAATTGTGATGAGTAATCATAAATAAGGAAAGAATTATTATTCTTCTTATTATTCCTCTCTCCTTTTCTCACTCTATATAATATATATAATCCACCTTCTTTTAATAGGTTTAAACAATAAGAGAATCTTTTTAAAGTTAAAATTTTAATTTTAAATTAATATTCACACTTAAAACATCAATAAAATTCTTCTACATATTAATTAGACCTAAGATATATCCAAGGAATCTTTCCATAATTCTATATAGTTAAAATAATTAATGATTTTTATTTGAAGAAAACTATGATGTACCAATTGAGCCAAATCATACACAAATCTAATTCTTGACTCTTCTAGAAATCACTACATGACTTCATACATTATACTATAACAATAAATTTCATGAAATGGTTAATTTATTCATAAAATGAAAAATATATTTTTTATAAATTATTCTCAAACTAATCATTCATTTTTGGATATAAAAATTCCTTAATATTGAAAATATCATCTTAATTGAATCTATTTTGGTGTAATTTTATTCTTTTCAATGAAATATATTTTTTCTTATAAATAGTGAGAACAAGAAAAACCCATGGGTTTATATCATGGAAAATAATTTATGCCATGAAAAACAATTAAAAATATTCATATTCAATTATTGAATAATGATATAAACCTTTTATTTGTGGCATGAATAATTATTTAACCAAACTATTTAATCCTTACACAATTTTCATTTAAGAATGAGTTAACCATGCATAGATCCCATTTTCGAATGATCAAAAAACTCAAAACAAGACTATAATCAGTATCTCTTTAAATATAGTTTGTTTTAGTGGGGTTAATATTATGTATAATATATTACCATGTGGATTAATTACTCTTATACTTCATCACAACATGATTACACATATAGAGGCTTGATTTAGTTCGCTACTTTAGAACCTCTTTAAAAAATCAACATCTCAACTCCAAAATTTATATATTCGTATCTAGACTTCCAAACAGACTTTAACTAATTAAAATTTTTACATTATGTGAGCATAAAAATTATTTCTGAATTGAAAATAAATTCACCCACAAAAACCATATCCACCTTGTCTCTTCTCAAATTTCTCTCCCCAGAAAAAAAAACACAATACTAGGGATTTCTTCTTTAATACCTAATATATGAAAACTCCCCCTAGGCCAAAAAAATATCACAAAGGTATCATAAACTCATGATCTCAAAATATTTCTTAATAATATCTTAGTCTAAATAGTAATACAATATATGCATATAATATTTATACTATAGAAGATTATTTATTGTGGTTTAGCCTCATATACTAGGCTACAAAACCAATAACACTAGAGATCACATCAATAGAAACTGAAAATCTATCCAGTTCTATCTCCAATATCTATCATGAAACCATATTGTTTGATAACCCATCACCAACCCACTCAAACTCCAGCCTTAGGGCCATACCCTATCCTGAAATAAATTACATGAGAACCTTGTATGAACTGAGATTCCCATGTAGGGTGTGAGTATAAAACATAGTCAGCCACCACAAATATTCCCATGAATAGATCCAATCATATATAGAAGCATTTATAATATGAAATTATAACTAGTTACAAACTGTATCAGTCTCTAAATACACAGGTCACTATATTATCCCCCCAATGAATCAATATTTCTAATTTGGCTAGTTCGATATTATGATGATATATCCACAATTTGAATACAACTGAAGTCCACCACAATCCCACATCATAAAACACTACATTTATAATTATATCACCATGAAAATTAAATTTATAATAATAATAATCTTTATATCTTTCATAACATGCAACATTGACATTTAAACAAATTGAGATGTATTATAAAAATATTATTATATGACTGTTATAACGTAACTATTGAATTGAAAGCTATGAATATGATTAAATTAGTTTGGAAATCTATGTATAATTTTCCTACTCATTGAACATTTATTTATCAATTATTTGTAAATAAGTACTCAATTTTTAGTGAAGTCATTTAGGGCTTCAAAAATGCATTTCATTCAAAAATGATATTTATTGTATCTTGTTTATAGAAATTATAATTAATTCCAAAAACTTTTATAAAATATTATTCATAAAACGAGCATAATAATTAAAATAATAAGATCAAAATAAACTTAGGAATAAAATTATCTCTTTTTCTAAAATGATTAATTTTTTTGTGAATAATGAAAAATAACGATTCTTAAAATACTATCATCTCTATTCATTAAATAAAGTAATTTAAAAGTAACAGTATATTTTTAATTTTCTCTTAAATTTATGTATGAAATATTGTATTTATAATAATTTAATTAATTCCATTTTTATTAGAAAATTTCAAGATTTTTATATAATTTCATCATTATGCTTAAAAACATAATTTTCTAAAAATAGTTTTTCATTACTTTCTACAAATTTATATTAATATTTATTTCTTCCAATTTTATGGATTTAAAATTGAAAAATTTATATAATATTTCTAATTATGATATTCGAGTTTGGAAAATAGAACCCTTTAATTTTTTGTCATTATGAATAGTAACTATGGTAAGTATTTATAATTCCCATAATGATAAAATGGTGAAAACTGGGTTACAACCATGAGATAAGGGCTCAAAATCAACCCAAAACATTCCTTTATTTTATTTTAGGTTATATATTCTACCATATCCATCCTATATTATAATATATTTAATTTTGATATATTTTCTCTTGATAAGTACATTTATATTATTTTATGTAAAGAAAATTCCAAAATGAAACATTATTGATTTTAGTTGCTTTAATATGCTCACATGTAGATAAAACTATTTTATAAATGAAGATAAATTTTATTCTAAAAAGGATAAATTTTTATTTTTTTAATATGAATAATTACAAGATATTCTTAAACAACCCTGACATAGTGCTATTAGAAGAAGTGAAAAAAAAAACAATATAAATGATTTAGAAAACATAAAAAGTAATATTTTTTTATGAATAATGGGTCCACATAAATTTTATGGTTAATAAAAATATATAATTTATGGTTAAAACGTTTCCATTTTTATTCCTTTGTTATCTTGATGTCTTTAATATCAATTTAAATGAATAGTGTAAAAAAATATATTAAATGATAATTTATGAAAAATAATACTTTATAAATATTTAAAAATAATAAAAATATTTAAAGAGAAAATTATGATGATAAATGGTCCACAATATCTTCCCTTGACAACTTATGAGTCAATTTTTACCTTATATGAAAAATTATTAACCTTTAAGATTGAAAACATTATTACCATAATTAAGGTTAAAATTGGTTAACAAAGGGGTTAAAACAAAAGATAAAGTTTAAAATGAAACTAAAGACTATGTAAATTTCATTGGATGATGTTATTTATAATATAGAATATTTTTATTTGAATTCATGGCGATTTTGAAACAATATTTTTTAGAAATACAATAATTATTTTTAAATATAATTACTAATATCAAGTGTATCATCTCGTTACCCCTTATAAAAGGACACACCTTATATCTTTTCATTAAACCTTATTGATCCATGTATATATAAAAAACCCTACCCGCATCAATTATAAACTTTCCTATCCACTAAGTAGATGTTATGGTCTTTTTAAAATGAAGGACCCTTGAACATCCTAATAGGGAAGGGGTGAATCAAGGTGTCAAAATTTTCATATAATGTAAAAGATATTATTCCCATATTGTTTGGAATAGGGAAACCTATCTAATGGGAATGTGTAGAAAATAAACAATCGCATGCAGAGAGAGAAAACAATAATTTTACTTGGTTTACCACTAAAGAATAGTCTATGGATAATATACCGACAATGTATTAGTCATACATAAATCCACTAATCTTTAATAGTTGTCGAATATAGAAGTTCTGAAATAGTCACTCTATTCAAGTCACACTACCTTTACAATATTTTAGGGATATCACACTCTTTCCCTCAGAACACATCCTTTAAATCCACCTTGACCACATCCTTGGGTGAAGTCTTACTCATTTTATCAACTTGAAGGTCCCTTCAGCAGGTTGACATTAAATTCTTTGTCCCTGACTAACACAGGAATATTCTTACACTGTATACCTAAGTTTATTCACTTTGAAATCATTATTCATTGAAAAAACTAATTTTCAAAACTGACTTTTAGGAAGATCCTTCACAAACCTCACTTCTTAATGATTAAAACTACCTTCGTAGAGCTTACAGTATCATTGTGGAATACCCAGTTATCACGAAGCACCCATTACTCAAAATAATTGGCATCAGTCAATACTTAACTAGTATGTTCATGATACTCATGCTTTAATGGAAATCTAAATTCATGGAGATCCTCTGACTTCATGAAATCAGAGCGATTCTGGATTTTTCCTAAATAATTTCGTGTTAAATGAAGTGGGGGTAGACTCATATGTTTTGGCTCAACTATTAATGATGCTCCACTGCCTTCAAAATATTTTTTGGATCATTCTGAAAATTCTTAATGAATATCCTCCATTCACGAAGCTCCAATTAAATTTCTCATAGTCACAAAGATCAAGGTTAACTCATTATGTTGTCAAGATTCTCCACTTCTCGCAATCATGGAGAATACCGTCCCTATTCATAATGACCAACTTATTCACAAACCTCAAATAATCCTTTGTGAAACCTACACCTTTACAATATTTGTGAATATTTGATTCCAGAAAACAACCCTTCATGATACTGTCCCTTCCTCTAGAATTTGAACCCAAAAGTTTTTCTAGCACTATGAAATGACGCCACCTTTAACACTATTGTTAGCCTGTACTGAAAGATCACTTGTATTGAAAACTAATTGATCAACCTAGTGTGGATTGAAAACAAACAAAAACAAAAATCCATTTCCATAATAAAAAATCCTTGGATCCAACATATAATACCATTCCAAGGGTTCTATAGAATCAATCTAAAGGAGGCCTACCGATGAAGCTATAATTATCTTACCCAATATTTTCCAAATTATTTCTTCTTCTACTTCATAAAACACTTTTCCAACCATTATAATATTATAAAATAAAAATTTTCTATATAATTAAATGTCATTATATTTATTTATTAACAATAATATAGTTCCTTCTTCATCTAATGTGAAAGGAAACCATTACTCATGTGTATAGAAGATTGCCACCTCACAAACGGATATAATTCATTTTCCATCACCGCCTCTCCTGAATTGTTATGATGATGTATATAAATTTTATATATTATATTTATAACTTAATTATAATTATATCTTTATAAAATACTATATATATTATTACATTTTCATTTGTTTTAAAATTATAACATCGCTGGTGTATATGTGTGGACTACCACCCCCACATAGTGATGTGATTCATTTTTAATTTTTTATTTACATGGATGGTAATAAGGATAGATCTAATGAATATATATGATATCCATTATATAATAATTATTCTATAATGGTTTATTAATATTTTCCATTCTTTTGTTTTAACCATTAAAAAGAGAAAACATCACTCTGGCGTACGTATGGATTGTCGTCTCCATGAAGTGATGTAATTCATTTTTCATCATCGATTTATATTAATAATTATGAAATATTATATAATTAATAAATATTATAATTATTTCATGATTCAGGTATTTTATATGATGAATCTATGACCAAGGAGCAAGTACTAGAACTATTAAACCAAAAATTATATAGAAATTAGACCAGTTTTCACCTGGATGTTCCTTTTAATGAAGAAATTATTAATAGAAGGATAATTGGAAATTAAAAAGGAGTGATAAAAATTACATTATATATTAATATTATTATAAAATAAATTTATAATTAATAAATCTTTATTCAATAAGAAGTTTTAACAAGTACAATGTAAGACGAAACATGAGGTTAGGGGATTTTCGCCAATCTTTTATTTTCGCACGATACATGCCATATTCCCCACATGTTTAATTTATGTGGTTTATATACATCCCATGAATGTATTTTATAACTATTAAGATAAAAATTATAGTTAATTACATATCCATATAATTTTCTCTCTTTTATGAAGTTTTGACATGAATGTTATTAATGTTGAAATGGATTTTTGTTTCAATCACATTTTAATTGAAGTTATTTATGCTAGAATATTCATTATATTAAATTAAATGATAATTTTTTATAAAAAAAATTTAATTTTAGTATCCTCTTGCTATTGATTAAATTTTGATGAAATAACACCATTTCACACTCTTTTTTTCTAAAAATAATCAAGACATTATTTTTTTAAAAACATACATTATATCTTTTTTGGATGGGAATCTTTTTCTTCAATGTAAATTTTTTATTTAAAATGTTTTCAATAATGGTTTTTCTATTATCATATTATTTTTTATGTCATTTTCCATATTTTAATTGATATACAATTTTTTCAAAGTAATCTTCTTCTTTTTTCTTCCAAAGGAGGAACTTTTATCTTTTTATTGGAAATGTGAAAGGAATATTTGTTTTAATATACACAACATGAAAGGATTTTCACACCATCAATAAAACTAATGATTTGAATCTTCCTTTAAAATTTTATAAGTTTATTTTCTATGAAAATTTACTCTTTAATATTTTGAAAAAAAATATTATAAATAATTAATTTAAAAATAAAAGGGTATCTTCCTCAATAATTGTTCCAGATATCTTTTAAGGAATTTTTTCATCTATGATAAAATCATTTTATAGTAATTATGTTTTACTATTGATATTATTCAATTATAACATCATTATTATTTTTATGGATATTATAGGATTTTTAAAATGAGATGTTTACAAAACTCATTTGTTTTCCACAGTTTATTATATAATGATATGATGAATTTGTTTTGTTCGTGTGACATTTATATGAATGGATTATGATTATTTGATGGTAGGGTCTATTATATCACTCTAATTAATTGGGTAAAGTGGTATTGATATCATATGAGATGAAGATGATAATCATTGAAATAATTAAAAATACATCTTTCCATATATTTATTCATATGTATGATTTCTTCTAACTATGCTCATAAGAATATGCATGGACGTGATTGTGTATAGATTTGTTAATATTTTGATACATGAGCATGTTCACATATCATATTTACTCAAATTATTGTGTATGGACATGATTTTGAATATAATTTCTATGATATCATGATTTCCTAGGCCAAAGATACCACATAAAAATATTATGACTCATGAATGATGATTACCTCTTTTACACACTTATTGATCATGCTTCTAGATATGAGTTTATTTTTGAGTTTATGATCTAATATTTACTTGTTATGGTTATTTAACATTGAGAAAATGTACATAGACATGTTATCATAGCCTTATAATGATATTATTCTCTAATGATTGATGTATCTCACATTTAGACTTATAGAGAATTTGATATCACCCTTTATTATGTTTTCCCCCAGGATATGAAGAATGATTTTAAGTATGATATTTTTAATAAGAGTTCTAGTTTTCAAGAACAAATTGGGAGATGATGTAGAACATTTATATATCAATTAGTTATAGATCCATGTTTCCAAATACACTAAACCATTATGGTTATGAAAAGTATTGGAATGTAATATAGTGAATATTCATGTATTAAAAAGTGATATCTGTGTAGGAAAAGTATAGGTCTTTATAGTTAGTATTATATTAGGTTTTAGTTAATCATTAGAGATTGTAATATGTGAACTTTGGTTAAAAAACGTGGGGATTATTATAAGTATAGGATAACATACTAAAGCTTTGGTAAGGTAAAAATTATGATATTTTCCTAGAAATACATTCATTTTTGGATACTATAAGTGGATGTGGTTTTGGCACCAATGCATCTAGGGGTAATAACCCTAGAAAGAGTTGTTCGAGTGTATATCAAAAATCATTTGGGTCCATAGTGAATACAGCCTTATTTCACACCAAAAATGACACTCCTAGGGGATACTCTTGGGTTAATTCATATTACCATTAAGAACCATAATTAAGGATTTAAATAGATTATAATAGAGTATATCATTGGTTATGTTTAATGTGTCATAGATAGAAAATATATTGATAGGATTTAGTCATCCTATGAATAAATTTACATTATTTTTCACTATTATTTTTTTTATCACACTATACTTGTTGGTTTTATTCAATGTAAATAACAAAGGGTAATTTTGTTAACATTGAATGTGATCGATAGTCGAACAATTATCCTTTTGAAAAAATAAGTGAAATGGGAGCTGTAATGAAAACCATCATGATTATGCCTAATCAACTATCTCATTATATGATTAACAACCATAAATTTGGTGAGTTTATAGAGAACCAATATTTTCATAAAAGGATATTAAATCCATTTAGAAGGATATTAAATACAACACAAAAACACATTCTAAAGGACAGTAATAATGTAGTGTACTTGGAGTCTTGGGACACAATCTTTTAATTTGGTGAAAGATATTCAAAATTTAATGTTATGATCTTCCTATTTAGTACTCTTCAGAGACATAATTTACTTAAAACCTTTCTTCATACCTAGGGGAAAGGAAACATAAGAAACTGTGAGCTCATAAGCTCAATAAGGGTAAGAAAGTGATATATAAATGATTACATAAGCATGAAATGAGCATAAGAGTATGAGAGCATGAGAATAAAAATATGAAAACCGTACCCTACATATCAAGGATCAAAATATTGAGTCTTGGAATAAATGTTTTTAGTTCATAATACATAGATTAAAATAAAATAAAATAAAATGAGCCATGAGAGCATAACATTGGTGTAATACAGACAATTGTGGCATAAAAATACAAGTATAAAATCATTTTCATAATATTCAAGGCCAAATAAAAAGTCTATCGTAGTGGATTTGGTTAAGACCCCAAATCAAAATAGTAATAAAGGTTCACTCCTAACACTATTATAGCAGAAAAATTCTGTTATTGATCTAGGTTGACTCCACGTTTGAATCGAGTCTATCTCGTGAGATATTAATTTTGAGATATGGTTCTCAACCATAATATAATTAAAATCATATGTGTATGTTATATAAGATCACAAAACATTCATCATATCATCACCCATGTAATGAAATGTGTTTCATAAATATTTATTCATATAATAACCTATGGAAAAGTGATAGTTATAATAATAATAATTTCATTTTTCCATCATAGAATAACATGTGAAAATAAGTGGGTTTCATAATAATTTCCTCATGGTACAACCCATGGAAGAGAAATGTGTTTCTTAAAAATATTTTCATCATAAACATAAACCATTCCAATAAATAATAATAATTTTTACCTTGAATAATATCCCCAGTAAGGCATTGGTAAAATAAAATAATGTCATGTTATATGGAAAATGTTTTTTAAAAGACACTAAGAACATTTATTGAGGATAATAAATTTTATTTGAAAATAAAAATTTAAAGCTAAAAATAGTAAAACTTTTTAGAAATAATTTTTCTTGAAAATAATTTTTGAAAAATAATAAATGGAGATTTAAAAATCATTTAAAACATTTCTTCAGGACAATATGATTTCCATTTAAAAAAACTTTTGAAGACATAAAAAATTAAAATACTTTTTTTAAAAAATACATTGAAAACATATAAATAAGATTAAAATATAATAATGGTAATTATGGGGGGAAATTTTACTCATGTCGTACATGCTAAAACAAATATTTCTTTTATATTATTGGTAAATACCAAACAAACATCATTTGGAAAATGAAAAAAAGTTTCCTTTACAAAAACATTGTAAAACTCTAAAAAATGATAAAAATTTATTTAATAAATCATTTGATTAATGTTAGAAATTTTTTTAAAACATTTTTCATAAAACATTGTTTTTAATAAAGATGGTATTTCGACCAAAGAGAGAAATAAAGATGATTTTTATTGAATGCATTATTTTTAACTATTATGTAAATAAAGAGAGGTAAATGAATGAAAAAAAAATTATTCTCTAGAAATAACAATAGAGAAGAGAATTAATTTTATTCTTGAAATATATATTATAATATTTCATAATTTTCGGCATAATCATGAGAAATCCTGGTAAACAATGAGATTGTAACATAAACCCCTTACCACTTTAGTAATATTGAATCATAAACCCCCTGAAATAATAAAATTAATTGAAAATCATAATATCATGATAATACATAAATTCATGATATTACATTTCAAAGTGTTTTTATATACACCTTATAAGATAATATTGGAGCATAACCTATCATATGTCTCAAAGATGGAAAATTGAGAAAAAAATCCCTTACATATTTGGTAATATGTAAACTATAAACTCCTTGAAATAGAGATACTTAAATGGATATTTGAATACAGATAATTTCATTATAATAATTATAAAATACATTAATGGGAATTATATACACAACATAAAATAAATAGGTGGTGGATATGGCATGTATCTCATAGAAGTAAAAAAGTGAGACTAAAATCCCTTATCTTATGTCCAGACATTCTTCATACACATTTAAACCACATCAATAATAAATCTAGAATTATTATAAAACTATTACAAGAACCATACTCATATTTATCATATTATATATGATTTATGTATCCCTTTTATAACCCTTTTATAAACAATTCAATGTTAAAGTCAAATTTCTAGAAATCACTACATTTTTTTTGTGTATGTTTTGATTTGTTCTTTTTTTGGTACTATTAATTTTATCATCATTCTAGAATATCTATAATTGTAACCTTTTTTTAATATGATATATAATTATTATATATTTATTTATATTATTCCATGAAAGTTAAATATATAAAATTAAATACACTAATCATGGAGACGGTTGGTCATACATACGCATGAATGTTGTTTATATTTTATCGATGCATTGAAATTTATAAATTTAAATAATAAATTACCATTATAAAATAATTTTTATTTTATATATATCATATAATTTAATTAAAATCATCCCTATTAGCTTCTAGAAAAAATATGGATGGATCACTTCGCATTGCAAGGCATTAATATGTTGTACACACGAGCGACGTTATCATCTTCCCACGGAATAGAATATAAGAAGGTATACGTAACACACCGAGATTTTATGAAAAATATTCATTTTAATTTCATTAATGTCTTGTGTTGTACACTACACCAAAAGGAGCTTGCTCAAAATGCATCTTTGACTTCCCTTGTATTACACGCAATCGCGACCTTCCTCGGTAGCGTGTGTAGTACGCAATACCGAGTTTCACTAAACAATGATATGCTATTAAAATATTATTAAAACTAGCCATTATGAATAGTAATAACCACCTTTTAAAATTTTAGAAATTTTATCTCTCAAAATGGACTTCATTTTTGGATTCGGAGTATCGAATTTAGCCTAAGGTGAAATTTTGGTACTTTTCGGATAACTTTCATATTTTGATGAATAGTGAAAATTACTAAATTATAATTAAAAAAACTTTTTTAATCAAAATAATTAATAGTGATAAATTATTAATTTGAGTGGTTTTAAAGTATATTTAGAATATATTTTTACAATTCAATACAATGTTGGTCATTGGATGTAATTTCATATTTACACTAGACATAAACAAGTGTTAATCTTTTCATAGTTATTATCTCTTAAAAACACGCTATTTGTTGTGACAGCGGAAATTAATTATAAAATTAATTAATGCAACTTATATGTTGGGAATTTTTTAAAATAGAAATCATTTTTGAATTCGGAATATCAATTATAGCTTAGGGTGGAATTTTGGCATTTTTCTGAAAAACTTCAATTTTTGATGAATAGTGAAACTACTAAGTGGTAGTTAAAAAAAATTAATTTTTTCATAAATCTTAATTTTACCGCTTCTGTGAATGGAATTTCAAAAATACGAGAGACACGGTTGATGTCAGTAAGTAAAATGTGGTTCAATGAGATGAAAATAATTTTTGGTGAATAGTAACTTTTTACTTTTATTTACCACGGTTAAAAGTAAATAGGGTAATTAAGGGTACAAATGATATTAATATTACCCTAACACATGTCCTAATCCTATTATAAAAGTGTATCTCGACCTAAAACAACGTTAAGTGTAAAATATTATCATTTAGGCCCACTTGGATTAGATTAGGACATTTATTATTATTTAATTCAAAGAAGAGTTAAAAGAGTTAAAATCAAAGTTTATTTACTAAAACATTTTTAATATAGGGTTATACATAATATAATTTCGACTATAAATATTCATTAGAAAGATAAAAAGATTGCATACATAATGGTATTTTATTTGTAATTTTTATACTTTAAATAATTTAATTTATTTATGACACAACGATGATGCAGTAATTACCTTTTTAAGAAAATATTAACATAATTGATGTTATAAATGCCCAAATAAATGTAATTTGAAACTTTTTATGAATTCCACTAATTCTATAGGTTAATATGACATGTTAGTATTGATTTAATATACGTTTTTCGAACTTATCATTCTGTTATGATTTTCACAAAAATCAATTACTAAATAGTGTCAAAATTGACATAAAATAGTTTTTAAAAACAATATTATATTATTAATTGTTATTTTATTCCTAAAAATCTAAGGTTCGGCCAAATTACTTATATAAGGTTATATATATTAATAATAAACAATTTGGGGTTCGTTTGGCTTCTTATAGTAAGTTTATTAACCTTATATTGTAAGAACACAAGAAGTCACGGTAAAAGTAAAATTATTTAACTTAATGTTAAATCTAAATGATAAGGTTAAAATAGGAACCTAAACTTGTCTAAATTATATTGGATGAGATGATTTCGACCCATCCCCACCTTATCCTAGAAATAAATCAATTTGGAGCTATTTAAAACCGAACTTGACTTTATAATAAAATAATATTTTTAGTTATTCCAAAGGTGCCCCTCTCCTCCCTTATAAAAGGGCACCTCCTACCTCTCCTCCTCACACCAATTTGAGCATTCAATCTCGGACAACCCCTACCAAAATCTCTTCTCCACTTACCTAGAAACATCCTATAGGTTCTGGTCTTCCTGAAAGACCAATTTTAGTGCCTTAAGAGGAGGTCTCAAAGAGGCGCTTCAAAGAAGAGGTAATTTCCGTTACTGATTCTTTCACCTTTATTTCTTCTTCCACTTCTTCTTCTTAGGTTGTTTCATTATGAAGTAATAACATCATTATCACTAATATACGGATATGTTATTATAAGTATGAAACAACCCTATTTCACCATCTATCCATCCTATGGAAAACGAAATCACCGCACGTGCGTACGTACGGAATACCGTCTCCACGCCGTGGTGAAATCTATTTTCCACCACCACCATACTTGGATGGGTATAATGGTGTAAATAATAACTATATATTATTATTTTAAAGTTATATTTATTTTGAAATAGTATACATACACTCCAATTCAGTTCCACGACCATGGAAACGATATCATCGCTCGTGCGTACGTACGGACTACCGTCTCCATGACGCGATGAGATTCATTCTCCACATTAAGCATTCATGAATGATTATAAAGTATATATAATGAACAATAATGAAATATATGACATGTTAAATCTACTGTATTTATGTATATATATATATATGTATGTCATCTACTTACTTCCATTCAAGACAATAAGGAAAGGAAAACAGCGTTCATGCGTACGTACGGACTACCGTCTCCATGAACGGTGTGTTTCATTTCATATATCTATCTATTATATATACATATATACTGAATATATATGATATATAAATCATTTTTTATATTCTGGAAGTAAGTAAATCATGATATAAGTAATAATAATGTCAAGAACAACAAGTCCAAACACCTATGATAAATGAAACGATTTTACCCAAAACACTTCTTTAACATGGAATTTACAAAAGAAAGGGTAATATAAAGTCATAAGTGAACCATATATGATATCATAGAAATAATTATGATTCTAGAATAAGTAAATAACATTATTTAAATCATTATACAGGAGGTTTGGACACTTACGAAGCAAAATCGGACCTAAGGTAAGGAAAATATCACAATCTCATTTTTATCCGAGATTGTTTATACTTTAGTATTTACTAGGGTGTATTTTATCATCCACATCCATGTTTCCTCAATATTTAATATTATTTCCATTCACCTAAAATTGTTTAAATACTATTTTACCCTTCGGTGAGTTTTTAGTAAAAGATATGAAAGCAATATTTTGTCGTTTTTCATACGAGGTACTTTTTTTGACTTTTCCGACAAAAGTACGAAGAATGTTTTTTTTAACTTATAAGGAATGAATGGATTTTTAAAACATTATTTACAAGAATCTTCCTTTACAAGTTTTCAAGTTTATTTTTAATCAACTTCTTTTTGTACGACATATTAAGAAAGGAAAAAAAATTTGAAGAAGAAAGGATATTTTCCTCAAGAATGGAGTTCAATGTTTTATCAAAATTATTTTCCATCTAAGATAATAAAGGGTTCTGTTTTTATCCCTATTATTACATTGATTTGATCATGTTGTGATGGAATTATTTTTATGAATTCATTTATCTTATATGAATTGATTTATGATGTCATGATGTTTAAGATTCCCATTTTTATTACATGGGTTATGAAATGATGTATGATTTATGATTTTTTGGCACACATAAGAATGGTATCATTATGAGATGGGTGGGACCTATATCTCCCTCCAATGCATTGGGTAAAGATTTTATATCTCATGAGATAGAAATGGATGGAACGGTAGGTTATACCGGTTCAGTGAAACAGGACTGGAACGAGGGTGACTCGGTTTAGAAAGGGACTTTGTCCACTAAGATAGTCTTGAAATGAGTCTTGAATAACAAGAAATGATTCTCTATGATTATGTGTGTATGCCAAAAAGTTTAATGTTTTAAGTTATGATTATTGTGATTACATTTCACTGCCATGATTTATACCATGTTATGAAATTATGATCTCTTTTGCAGGTCATGATTTCCAAAAGTTATGTGATTGTGTATACGATGTGATTGATATTTTTTTTGTTTACCCTTACTGAGCATTTGAGCTCACCCTATTATGTTTTCTTTTCCCCAGGATATAAAGAAAGGTTTTAGGTATATAAAAAAAGAAGATCTTTATGGGAGATGTTGAAGATCTGTCACCAGGATTAGAAGATTATATTCTGAGTTTCCAAAGACACTAAACTATTACGATCCTTGTGTGTGTGTTTTTGTTATGTACTAAGTATTCCGCAAATGTAATGTAATGTCCATGTAAGTTAGGCTTCAGGTCTCTACAGTTGGTATCAGAGGAAAGGTTTAGTCAACCTTTGGAAACTAGGATGTGAAAACGTTAGTGAGATCCCTAGAGATATTTCTAAGGTATGTCTAGGGATGTCCCTAAGGATAAGTATACATATAGGATACAGTCATAGAACTACGGTAACGATCATAGAATTTAACCTAAGATGTTAGATATTGAGGGTACTCCCCCTTTACTATGTTGTTTTCTCTAGCATTATTTTTGCCTCTCACAAGATTCTTTTTGTGCTTTAGATAATGGAGGGAACCAGAAGGAATTCGGTTAACATTGAATCTAATGGACAAATTGGTGACTATGAGCAACAAAATTGTGTAATTCCTAGAGAGAAAGATATTGTGATTTTGCCGAATCAGTCATCGCGATATATGATTAACAAGGTGAAATTTAGTGGTATTATTAATTCATCAAAGAAGAGGAAGATAAACTATTATGCATGTTCACATGTTGAGGAGCATAATGAAAGGAAGATTGAGATTTCTAAATAAGGGAGGAAGAACCTTGAGGAATACCTCAAATGGAGGGACCGATGTTATCTGTGTGGAGAAAAGGGTCATAGAGTGACAGACTGTTATGGAGTTTAATGTCTTATTTGTGGAGAACATGGGCATTACCCAACTCAATGCCCTGACCTAAAAAGTTACTTCTAAATCAAGGAAGGACTTATTCCAGGACAATCATTGAAGCGGATGGATTGAAGTGTTTATGTATTGGTATTCAAGAATAATGTTGTTGAGGTACTTTTATGGTGTATTGAAATATTTATGTATTGGTCTATTGTGGTTTTCAATAATTTTAAGGTACTGGTAACCATGAAAAGTGATTCAAATATTTTGGAAAGTAGATGATATGCGCATAATGAAGGGATAAGGAGAAAATGAAATGTTTGACAGTATTCATGAGCTCATGATTGATATAAGGACTAAGTGATATCATGGTTTGAGTATATGGAATTTTGAGGATTTTGGTATGTGGAAAGAGTTAACTTTTGACAGCATTCATGTTTTCACTAAGGTTCAATGGGTATTCATTCTTCAAGAAAATACATGATTAATGTATTTACATGTTTGTAATGTGACCAACAAGATATATGGGGGATAAATGATTGTATTCACATGCTTGGTTGACGACATTTCAAGTTATCGTTTTCTTTATACTATGATCTTGGACCGAAGTATTTTAGACAAGCCTAAATATTAGAATGGATTATGTTAACCCTAAGTTAGTATTGTTTAAGGATAGAATTTCTTTTTGATATTATTTATGTGATGTTATAGTAATTTATTTTTAGAAAAAGGACAACCTGCAGGATAGGCGACAGCCCATCGCGTCAGACAAGGCTGTGGGAATCGAACCCACAACCGAAGTGCGACTGGCCTTTATCACCTACCACTGGGCTACAGGAAGTCCCCGTTTAGTAGAAACTAGTTTTATTTTATTAAGCAGTACGATATATGAAGTATAATTCCATTTTAGGAACCATATATGATTAATCTCACTATAGATGGACTTATTTATTTTTTGATAACTTTTCTAACCTTTTGTTTGAGACAGATAGAATGACCCATCATTCTATCACATGATCAATTAACACTTCATGAATAACAAATTCAACTTCATTTCTTTAAGAGATGAAGTGGAAATTGTTCAAAGTATGAACAACAGTGAGATTGTACCAAAATAAAGTAAGTATTTATTCTAATTAAAATTCTTCAACTTTAGGGAAACGATCTTGAAAACCAAAAAAAATGTTGTCCTAGTGCTCTTATATTTGATTAATCAGATGGTACCTTAGATCGTCACAAATTTATGGCTTTGTGATTGCTATCTTTTCCATAGCCATGTTCTCTACCACTCTCCATCAGAACATGATGGTTAGATTTCTCTTCCATATCCATATTTTCACCTATGTGGAAACCTAGTGATTAGTTTATTTGAGTAACCGTTACATTTCATACTTTTGTTTTTAAAGATTGGTTTTGGTATTCTTTTTTATGATGTGGGTTTCTATTAAAGAAACTTTCGAATAGTAAACCATTTATAACCCCGACGAATTTTGAGGGCGAAATTCATTTTAAGGGGGGTAGAATGTAACACCACGAGATTTTATGAAAAATATTCTTTTTAATTTCATTAATGTCTTGTGTTGTACACTACACTAAAAGGAGCTTGCTCAAAATGCATCTTTGACTTCCCTTGTATTACACGCAATCGCGACCTTCCTCGATAGCGTGTGTAGTACGCAATACCGAGTTTCACTAAACAATGATATGCTATTAAAATATTATTAAAACTACCCGTTATGAATAGTAATAATCACCTTTTAAAATTTTAGAAATTTTATCTCTCAAAATGGACTTCATTTTTGGATTCGGAGTATCGAATTTAGCCTAAGGTGAAATTTTGGTACTTTTCGGATAACTTTCATATTTTGATGAATAGTGAAAATTACTAAATTATAATTAAAAACAACTTTTTTAATCGAAATAATTAATAGTGATAAATTATTAATTTGAGTGGTTTTAAATTATATTTAGAATATATTTTTACAATTCAATACAATGTTGGTCATTGGATGTAATTTCACATTTACACTAGACATAAACAAGTGTTAATCTTTTGATAGTTATTATCTCTTAAAAACACGCTATTTGTTGTGACAGTGGAAATTAATTATAAAATTAATTAATGAAACTTATATGTTGGGAATTTTTTAAAATAGAAATCATTTTTGAATTCGGAATATCAATTATAGCTTAGGGTGAAATTTTGGCATTTTTCTGAAAAACTTCAATTTTTGATGAATAGTGAAACTACTAAGTGGTAGTTAAAAAAAATTAATTTTTTCATAAATCTTAATTTTACCGCTTCTGTGAATGGAATTTCAAAAATCAGAGACACACAGTTGATGTTAGTAAGTAAAATGTAGTTCAATGAGATGAAAATAATTTTTGGTGAATAGTAACTTTTTACTTTTATTTACCACAGTTAAAAGTAAATAGGGTAATTAAGGGTAAAAATGATATTAATATTACCCTAACACATGTCGTAATCCTATTGGACAAGTGTATATCGACCTAAAACAACCTTAAGTGTAAAATATTATCATTTAGGACCACTTGGATTAGATTAGGACATTTATTATTATTTAATTCAAAGAAGAGTTAAAAGAGTTAAAATCAATGTTTATTTACTAAAACATTTTTAATATAGGGTTATACATAATATAATTTCGACTATAAATATTCATTAGAAATCTAAAAATATTTCATACATAATGGTATTTTATTTGTAATTTTTATAATTTAAATAATTTAATTTATTTATGACACAACGATGATGCAGTAATTACCTTTTTATGAAAATATTATCATAATTGATGTTATAAATGCCCAAATAAATGTAATTTGAAACTTTTTATGAATTCCACTAATTTTATAGGTTACAATGACATGTTAGTATTGAGTTAATTTACTTTTTTCGAACTTATCATTCTGTTATGATTTTCACAAAAATCAATTACTAAATAGTGTCAAAATTGACATAAAATAGTTTTTAAAACAAATATTATATTATTAATTGTTATTTTATTCCTAAAAATCTACGGTTCGGCCAAATGACTTATATAAGGTTATATATATTAATAAGAAACAATTTGGTGTTCGTTTGGCTTCTTATAGTAAGTTTATTAACCTTATAGTGTAAGAACACAAGAAGACACGGTAAAAGTAAAATTATTTAACTTAATGTTAAATCTAAATGATAAGGTTAAAATAGGAACCTAAACTTGTATAAATTGTATTGGATGAGAGTATTTAGAACCATCCCCACCTTAGCCTAGACATAAATCAATTTGGAGCTATTTAAAACCGAAATTGACTTTATAATAAAATAATATTTTTAGTTATTCCAAAGGTGCCCCTCTCCTCCCTTATAAAAGGGCACCTCCTCCCTCTCCTCCTCATACCAATTTGAGCAATCAGGCTCGGCCAAACCCTACCAAAATATCTTTTCCACTTACCTAGAAACATACTAGAGGTTCTGGTATTCCTCAAAGACCAATTTTAGTGCCTTAAGAGGAGGTCTCAAAGAGGCGCTTCAAAGAAGAGGTAATTTCCATTACTGATTCTTTCACCTTTATTTCTTCTTCCACTTCTTCTTCTTAGGTTGTTTCATTATGAAGTAATAACATCAGTATAACTAATATACTTATATGTTATTATAAGTATGAAGCAACCCTATTTCACCATCTATCCATCCTACGGAAAAAAAATCACCGCGCGTGCGTACATACGGAATACCGTCTCCACGCCGTGGTGAAATCTATTTTCCACCACCACCTTACATGGATGGGTATAATGGTGTAAATAATAACTATATATTACTATTTTAAAGTGATATTGATTATGAAATAGTATACATACACTCCAATTCAGTTCCACGACCATGGGAATGATATCATCGCTCGTGCGTACGTACGGACTACCGTCTCCACGACGCGATGAAATTCATTCTCCACATTAAGCATTCATGAATGATAATAAAGTATATATAATGAATAATAATGAAATATATGACAGGTTAAATATACTGTATTTATGTATATATATATATGTATGTCATCTACTTACTTCCATTCAAGACAATAAGGAAAGGAAAACAGCGTTCATGCATACGTACGGACTACCGTCTCCATGAACGGTGTGTTTCATTTCATATATATATCTATTATATATATATATACTGAATATATATGATATATAAATCATGTTTTATATTCTGTAAGTAAGTAAATCATGATATAAGTAATAATAATGTCAAGAACAACAAGTCCAAACACCTACGATAAATGAAACGATTTTACCCAAAACACTTCTTTAACATGGAATTTACAAAAGAAAGGGTAATATAAAGTCATAAGTGAACCATATATGATATCATAAAAATAAGTATGATTCTCTAATAAGTCAATAACATTATTTAAATAATTATACAGGAGGTTCAGACACTTACGAAGCAAAATCGGACCTAAGGTAAGGGAAATATCACAATCTCATTTTTATCCGAGATTGTTTATACTTTAGTATTTACTGGGGTGTATTTTATCATCCACATCCATGTTTCCTCAATATGTAATATTATTTCCATTCACCTACAATTTTTTAAATCCTATTTTACCCTTCGGTGAGTTTTTAGTAAAAGATATGAAAGCAATCTTTTGTCGTTTTTCATACGAGGTACTTTTTTTGACTTTTCTGACAAAAGTACGAAGAATGTTTTTTTAACTTATACAACATGAATGGATTTTTAAAACATTATTTCCAAGAAGCTTCATTTACAAGTTTTCAAGTTTATTTTTAATCAAATTCTTTTTTTACGATATATTAAGAAAGGAAAAATGTTTTTGAAGAAGAAAGGATATTTTCCTCAAGAATGGAGTTCAAGTGTTTTATCAAAATTATTTTCCATCTAAGATAATAAAGGGTTCTGTTTTTATCCCTATTATTACATTGATTTGATCATGTTGTGATGGAATTATTTTTATGAATTCCATTATCTTATATGAATTGATTTATGATTTCATGATGTTTAAGATTCCCATTTGTATTACATGGGTTATGAAATGATGTATGATTTATGATTTTGTGGCACATATAAGAATGGTATCATTATGAGATGGGTGGGACCTATATCTCCCTCCAATGCATTGGGTAAAGATTTTATATCTCATGAGATAGACATGGCTGGAATGGTAGGTTATACCGATTCAGTGAAACAGGACTGGAACGAGGGTGACTCGGTTCAGAAAGGGACTTTGTCCACTAAGATAGTCTTGGAAATGAGTCTTGACTAACAAGAAATGATTCTCTATGATTATGTGTGTATGCCACAAAGTTTCATGTTTTAAGTTATGATTATTGTGATTACATTTCACTGCCATGATTTATCCCATGTTATGAAATTATGATCTCTTTTACAGGTTAAGATTTCCAAAAGTTATGTGCTTGTGTATACGATGTGATTGATATTTTTTTTGTTTACCCTTACTGAGCATTTGAGCTCACCCTATTATGTTTTCTTTTCCCCAGGATATAAAGAAAGGTTTTAGGTATAAAAAAAAGAAGATCTTTATGGGAGATTTTGAAGATCTATCACCAGGATTAGAAGATTATATTCTGAGTTTCCAAAGACACTAAACTATTACGATCCTTGTGTGTGTGTTTTTGTTATGTACAAAGTATTCCTCAAATGTAATGTAATTTCCATGTAAGTCATGCTTCAGGTCTCTACAGTATATGTGATAAAATAATTCCATAAGTATAAAAAAATCATTAATATATTATATTATTATTTATTACCTCACTATATCCAATCATGATACGTGGTGTTTGAAAAATGAATGACATCGGTTAACAAGGCGATAGTCCGCCGTACACACGAACGATGATTTTGTAACTAATTTGATAGAAGACGATAAGTATTTAGGTTATTAAATTAACATAATAACATATTATTATATTTAATAAACTATTTTAATTATATAATAATTCTTTAATAATAACTTAAAGAGGTGTATGAATAAATAAAATTAAAATTCTCATTGATGAATATTACCTCTTCTTTAGGTACCCTCCTTGTGTTTACACAAAAAGACTTCCTATGATGGTTTTAAGAAAAAAAGGATTATATAATGATAATGGTTAAGTAAGGGATTTAGTTTTTAGGCCATGGTAGAGGAAATGGGTTTTGAAAGTGTGAATAGGAGAGTAGAGTGTGTAGCATTTTATAAGAGTGGTGAGTGTCACAGTTGTAATTTCTGAAAAGAAAATGGTGAACCCACATTTTTTATAATACACAAGGACCAAAACTGACCATTATAGAACATATAATATATAAGGTCTAAATATGGCTATAAAATTGGTATTTATATGTTTTTAGTCCTTTTTTACACATTTCTTTTGGTTTAACCCTCAATAATCCCATTTTTTACGTTAACTTATATTTATTTTTATTATTTTTATTGTTAATTATGGTACAAAATTATATTGAACATATAATATAATATAATTAATTCTGATTAAAAATATTTAATCCATTTTATAAAATACCATTAATAAAAAGGGAATATTTTAATTTAAAATTAATCTTGTAGAAGCGATAAGAAAGCAAATTTCAAAGAGAATTTGTTTAAAATGTTTAACAAGTTTTTATATCAAAATTAAATATGAAATTGATTATAAAGACTTAATTGGATTATTATATAAATATTGGAACTAAATTTATCTTTAAATCCATCTTAAAATATTCGTGAAGTTTGAAATCACTTTAAAATAAATTAAAATTCTTAATAAAAATGAGAATTTTTCACTATTCATCGAAGATTTTAACTTCATAAGGAATTATAAAAAAATAAAATTATGAAAATTATGAAATTATGATTTCCAAAATGAACATAATTTTTTCAAATATATTTTCTAAAATATAAAAAAAATTAATTTTAAAATAACTACACAAAAAAGGTGATAAATTACATTTTAGAAAAATACATTTTTAAGCATACAATTTGATTTATTATTATCTCTTTTCTATAAAACACATAAGATAAATATTAAAAAATTTATTGAATATATAATATATAATTTTAATTAAAATAATTCACCAAAATTAATTTATTGAGATAAAACATGCTTGTGGGCATAAAAATATTTTTAGAAAACTTAATATCTAAATTGAAACATGATCTAATTGTAAAAAACAAATATCCAAAATTTTCATGCATCCTCTATAAATTTAGGGGTTAAATCATGCTCAAATATATCCCAAAAAATGTCAAAGTATGACCCCATAAGCCAATGGTGAAGAACTCAGAGAATGGCAGGGGAAAAGAACAAGAACAAAGTGAAAAAATCATAATTGATTAGTGAGATCCTATCTAAATATTTTTTAAAGTATAAAATGGGTGAAATCATAGTACAAAAATAATCCATTGTGTTCAAGAACACTAATTATAACATGGGATTATATGAAGAACGAAAACCATCACAAATAGTAAGAAATGAGAAACACATGCTTAATTATGAAATAAAATGGTGGAAATAAATTAAATAACATTACCTATCTTGCTATTGGATTGATCATTACTAAAAAAATTCATATAATAGTGATAATTAAAATGATCCCACTTTTTCCATTTTCCTCACACTTTTCCTTGATCATTTGTCATCAATCCTCATTCCTGATCTAATAATTCCAATGATCTCCATATCACTAATCTCATAACATTATATGGGTAAACCTATAAATTGTTAATAACGACATATTTATAGTGGAGGGTTATAATTTTATTATTAAATAAATTAAATTAATTAATCCTTTAATTTATTTAATTAACAAACTAAATATTACCCTCAACTGGATACCTGATTCCAACATACTTTATGTCACACCTAGGGTAAACACCATGTTCCAAAAAACAACCACAGTCTTGGAATTCCAAACCAAAGTCATAATCAATAGGAAAACTATTTACTGAAAAAGGATACATTCATATGTTTAAATATATGTTAATATTTTTAATATATTAATTCCTTGGTCCTACAACACCTAAAAATAATACCAACTACGAAGAAAATATATAGATATAAATAGAATTATTCTAAGGATCAAACTAAAAAAATGTAATTCATTACATTATCCCCTCCTTTATGAATTTTGACCCCCAAAAAGAATAATATACAAAGAATGGTGGGGATACTGAACTCACATCTGGATCACATGTTCTTAAGAGATCTCATGCATGCTCCCATGCTGCAAAATAACTTGAACGAATGGGGTGGTCCACCTGTATAGAGTCCTCTCCTGGTGGTCTTTGATATCCACCAAGTACTCTATGAAGGTGGATCTATCCTTGATTTCCATCACACCCTAATCAATAAAATGTTTCAAATCATGCACATATCCTCTCAGTTCTGACATAAGGAAAATTTCTTGCACTTAATCCCAATGTCGGAAAAGTACAAGTGGAAGGCAACCTCACTAACCCTCCAAAGCTTCTTTAATGGAATAATGAATATCAAGGATATCTTTCTTACTCATCTAAATGTATATAATCCTCACTATGGGTAGAATCTCAAGAAAACATGGTCACTATAATTAAATACTAATGGAATGGGAATTTGATCTGTGTAAGATTTATATTGAATCTAGGTTATACTCATATGATCAGAGATTACCTAAACCATTTCTATCATTTCATACACCAAATCTGGACCAAAAAGATATGTCCTACCAATAACATTCTATCACAATGGTGGCCTAAAGGGTATCCCATATAGGGCCTTGAATGGTTTAATTCTTATAGTATAGTGGTAGTTTTTTTAATTAGATAACTCTACTAAAGGAAAGAAATTCTCCTAGATCCATTTGAATCCCAACACTTAGGTTCCCCATATATCCTTTAAAACCTAGATAGTCTACTCAGTCTGGCCATCTGTATGGGGGTCAATCACTATCATTAGAGATGATCCTCATTATTACTCCACGAAGACTAAAAATATCCTACACATGCAACTTCCCCAAACCCTCAGCAAAAATATACTCCCTATTGGTAATTATGTGTGTCTAATTTGTGAGTCAGTCAAAAATAACCTAGATAGAATCATTACCTCTCCCTATACAAGGAATACCTATAACAAAATCTGTCAATATGTCATCCCACATTCATTATGGGATCTCAAGAGGGTGATTCAAAATTTTTGTAACCTGATGCTTATCCATTAACTACTGACGCTTGAGACACTAGGAAATAAACTCACCAAAACTCCACCTCATTCCAACCCACAAAAACTACTAATCAAGGTCCTTTTACATATTTTCCACACCTAGATGTATATCCTAGGGGAAATATGAAACTCCCTTAACACCTCCTCATGGTGTGTGACAAGAACTAGCATCCATCCCAGGAAAAGGATGATGTGTACCCCTCCTTTAGAAAATATGTATTGGGAATATCATGAGGATATATAGCTACATAGAACCTCAAAATTTGTGTCTCGATACTGATCCTCCATCATGTGTGGAAGTGGTGTTGGAGTTACCACTATTGAATGAAGATAATATTTACCCCTCCCCTCCACCAAGGTTAGCTGTAATGAATAAAACTACTCAGACACGTCCTCCACCAAGCGAGAAGGGGACACCCAACTAAGGGGATCTTCACCGATGTCTCCCTTCCCAGGAGTGTTGACAATCTCAAAGTTAAATTCGTGTAGTAAATCTAACCAAAACCACTATATGAGGTTAATATATCTCTAAGTAATGATATACCTGAGGCATTAATGGTCTCTCTAAACAATAAACCACCCAGCTAAAAGATATTTCCACCACATATTTAGGGTGAAGGAAACCACTTAAAACTATAATTAATCAATCACATAGCAATTATACTAGGTTTTAGACTACCTCAACCCATAATAAATTACTTAATACCTCTATATCAATATGAATCTGATCCTTACACTAGAGGCAACACGAAACACCATATACTCAACACCCTTCTCCGGTAGTCGCAAAACAAGAGCACCAGTTAACTAAAAACTCAACTCTAAAAGGATCTCTAATAATAATTAGTATAGGTAAATAAATTCAATTTCCACATATAGGAACATAATGTAACTATTATCCCAGAAATATCCACAATTATCATTCAGTAGTACCAGACATTCCATGAAAACTCTACCCTGTGATATGTTCTTAGGTGGATACCAAGAAAGAACTTCATCAATATTCAAAAGATCGATAGTTAAACTATTCACAAAGATTAGATAACAATGAAAGGTAACCTCATGGTTCCAAAAATGAAACTTTTAGACCATTACATGAACATAGTTATCAAATAGTAAGTTTAGGATCATCCTCAAATAATATGTGTGCTCCTACTCTGACTTAGAGTACAAAATAATGTCAACATCAAATAAAACTAAAAATTAGTCAAAGTATGATAGGAATATTGAGATTATAAGATCCATGAATATATAGGTATAATTAGTCACACCAAAATTCATAAACAATAACTCATATTGTATATAGTGACATTGGAATATCATTATTTAAATATCATCCTCATGAACCCTCAGCTGATGGTTGTTAAAACTAAGATCAATCTTTGAAAACTAATTTACACATTTAAACTAGTTGAAGAGATCAAAAATCCTCAGTATAGGGTACATGTTCCTAATCATCACCCAATTTAAGAGAATATAGTCAAAAAAATCTTCAAAATACCAAATTCTTTTTCCAAAAACAAAAATAGAGATTCCTAGGGGGGACACTAGGCATGAAAAAACCTTTCCATCAAAGGGATTCAAACTACACCCTCATCTCTTGGAGCTTAGTTTGGGTCATATGATATGTTTCAAAAGATATTGGTGAAGTATCTATGTGAAGTTCAATGTAGAAGTAAATATCTCACAATAGAGTTAGTCCCAATAAATCTTTGGTAAAGATATAAATGTAATCCTCCACTAATATTGGAATATAGATGCCTAAAGATCCGAAAGAACCAAGGGATAAACTCACTGACTAATGGGTGAGGGTTTTAAGCTTCCTTATCGTGATCCTCACTCAGTTATCCAAAATATCTATCTCATCCACAAAGGATAATCTTTTCCCATCATTATGAAGGGATTTGAAAATCCTATTATGATAGCTAATCTAGGAACTCATAACAAACAACTAGTACATACCCAAGATGAGGTCATAAGGTTTCATTGCAAAGTCAAAGATGTCCCACAATAGGATCTACCTACTAAGTTCCAAATATCACTATCATAATATGTATGATATAGAATAATCACCCCTAATATGAACCTATCAACATAGATAATTGGCTAAATACTCATCTGTATGTTTTATCTCTCACAAAAGGGATGTGGTGAATAATTAATGAATTCATATGTGATTACAAGTACTGATGAAGTAGTCAAAAAAAAAATCTTCTCTATAATTATCTAATGAGCAGTATGGTTATAACCATACATACCCTACAATGTCCCATGCCCTCAACCACCAGACCTCTGAGCCTAGTATGGGCTACCAGGTGGTGGGGGTGTAAGTATACCTTATCATTTTCCTTAATCTATAGATTCTCGCTATATAGGTACACTTACTCCTCTATTAGCATAGCCTCTCTAGGGGCCACCCTGACCATTCATTGAAGATCCTCAATCACAGAACTCCCTCTAAATTGGTGGTGAATCCACTATCTTTTAACCATATATAGTACATGAATTCATGAAATCTTCATCTATGTGACCCCAAAAATAAGAAATCATAGAATCACCCCTCTTGGGGATGACTAGATCCTCTACGTGAACCCTTTACTATAGATCCATGTGCCTATGTATGGGCATGGGTACATCTCCAACACCAAGACCCAAATAACCGATGCATATTTTCTGTTGTAGATGACTCAACCCCATTATTCCTATTATTTTATCCCACTTCCCAGTATCAAGTACCTATTGTAGGGCGTACTGGGTATAGAGTGATATATACAGAGGGATTAGTGGATTTGGGGTTTCATGACATACTTGGTGTCCATTGACTGAGCTCCCAATATTATTATGTTTATTTTTTATTAATGTAGGTACTATTTTATTTTTCTTTCCTCATATTTACCCAAAACATGGGTTAATTTATCCCAAATCTTCTACTATCTATCATGAGCCTCCTCCTTCGATCCATTTGGGGTTCTTCATCCTATCCTTCTACATTGCAGAATCCATGGATTTGAGGAATATGATTCATTACTGAATCTAAGTAATGATTACTATAATTAATTATTCTATTATCATTCATCCCTATTTTATAATATATCATCTCCTAGGTTAGATATTTTTGATGAATTAAATTATTATTTGGTGAATGTCATCCAAAATTAAGGCTATTATACACTAATTGGTTCAAGTAATATTTAAAAAAATTCCCCATTGTTTTTCACTATTTCAGTGATATGAGACATTGATATTATTTATTCTTGGGATTTCATGTTGGGGTATAGGATTTATGAAGTCTTTTATTGATTTTTTTATATTTTGGTTGTAACATTATTAGATGGATTCTTGGAGTCTTTCATATATGATTACTTTGGGTTTTAGTGACTCTTAGTTTATAGTGTATTGTTAATTGATCTACATAGTTATTAAATTTTGATTTAATTATTTTTAGATGCTTCACAATTGATTGATGGTAACTAGTAAATATCTACAATGCTATTGGTAGGTGATATCAACCCTCTGAGTGATTCTTGGGTTATGCATGTGACATTCTGAACTCTAATTATCCAAAGAATTATTAATAAATCTTATGATATATTATATATATAAATAGATTAATTTCAAATCAAATTTTTGGATAAATGATCAATGTTTTTAGTTAATTTTAATATGAAGCTAATTTTAGTTTGTTATTTCCTCTTATTATTTATAGAAATTTCTATCCTTTTAATTTATGGTGAATTCCTCACTAGTATTGATTTCATTATTTATTTCTACATTGAAATGAGAATTTGGTGTCATGTGATGTGTTATTTTATGTAACCCAAAACATACTATTTTTTTTACTCTATTATTGACATTAAAATATGTTTACATGGGAACATTAGGTGGGTCCTTACACCAAACCACCATGAGGAAAACTTTTTTACACAATGTTTTCCTCCATAATAAGCCCATATTGTTTAATTTGGAATGGTTAAAAGTTAACTTATTGGGTTTGATGTACATTTATGAAAGTATATCACCCCTTCCCATTTAAATATAAATGAATCATAATTCAATGAAGCATACTTAAGCTTCGGTTAATAGGGTGATGTAGTTAGAATGTGATAGATATGTTGATTAAGTGAGAAGTTGTGATTTGATTTGAAAATATTTATGATTTAAAATAATTTAAATAATTTAAATATGAGAAGTACAATGTTTTTTAAAGGATTCAAAGTTTTACAAAGTTTTAATTAATATATTATTTTGTAAAAAGTTTCCATTTAGAAATTTTTCTCTTTCTTAAATTCCTTTTCATATTTTACTTTAACCAATTTTATCAAATAAATCTTGTCAGAATTGAAAAATTAGTTCCACACACCTTACCACAAAAACCATGATGTGATCCTCATTAAGTCAAAAAAAGTTGGGTTTGAGTAGGAAATTATTTCGATACCCAAAGAATATTAAAAATATATCCCTATATTTTTCATGATTACTTATGTACTAGAGGATAAAGATCCTTCAAAAATGATTCTTAGTCAGGTGATGTATTGTGGATAACCTCCCACTATGATTAGGTTCTGTATCTCACAAATTACTCATATAATGTTGTTATAGACTTAAAACCATTTTTTGTGGGGTTCTAAGAAAATTATAGCCTCATAAAATACCTTATATTGGGTAACCTAATATCCATAGGTGTAACTTGTTTCACAATATTCAATTTTACTTGTCATGGATCCAAAATAGACTTACAGATCAATAGTTGGGACTATTTTATATTGATCTTCATTTCATCATGATGGAAATTAGGAAAAGGTAAAATTCCCACATACTACCCTCGGAGACACCCACAAAAAATATTTCCATGAACTTCCTTTTAGGTCTCCATGATTTCCATTTGGACAAACAATACCCTCAAGGACTATAAATCACCACATGGTCACAAACTTCCTTCATAGTCCCTACACTTTATAGGTGACTACACGCATCCTTTTTTGTCTGAAAACATTATAGGAAGTTTCATATTTCATTAAATGTTAGCATAATTTATAAGAAACCATACACTTATTTCATGAAATTTAAAATTTATACGTGGTTGTACACCTACTACATGATTTGTTCACTTTCTAGGCGGCCACACGCATCCTTTATAGGAATACTTTCTCCAGAATTTGGTTGATATATTTCACCTAAAAATAATGAAACCCATTTTCATAAAATAAACACTATAGAGATTTATTTTTGAAGAAGATACTTCAATAGACCCATTAGGTAATCCTCCACATAAACCTCCTGCACATACATCTCATGAAATCCAAGAATGAGGGCCCATGCCAAGTTTACAAACCATAAAATATTAATGTGTGTGAACCTCCCATGAACCTCCTATGCCAACTCATAGTGGAAAAGGATATAATGTGAGCTCATACTCGTGAACTTACCATCTGAGGCCACTATGCACACAACTCATTAATGTTCATAAATATCCCACATTACTTTATTCCCACATGCACCTCCCGCATGATTACACTGTGTGAGCCCCCTACTTTCACATATACTATAAAGGTGAAATTCATGCGCATGTAGACTAGACTCCTTAGAAGACATCCATGAAAATACCCTATATGGGAATCATCCACACAACCCATGTATGATACCTATTGTTCTGGCATTATAGGTGGATTATCCTATGCATATGTCTAAATCCATGGTAATATTCAATGGTCCATATCATGGGGGCTCTTTCCCCACACCCATAGTTAGTATTACTGATAGGATATAGTCACATGTATTTAACCCAATCCCTTATCTTATATCCATTACCCCTTGAAAAAATCGGAGTCACACCACGATCTTTTAGGAATGGTCGAACATATTTTCGATAGCAATATCTATAACCCCAGACTTATTCTTATAGAATACCTTGAGTCGAGATAATCTCCATGGCTTCCCAAAACACCTTTATTCTTGATACTCATCAAGTATCTCTCATATACCTTCATTTTAGATACTCCTCTTAGTTTTCCAAAATTCTTTGAGTTAAAACTCTCATCTTGGTTATCATATATGTATGTCCTCTTAGTTATAATACCCAATCCCACCTCAAAGGGAATCACCAATACCTGATCCCCATTTAGTATCCTATTGGAACACATTTCACAACACATGATCCCCATATAGGTAGTATCAATGAATAATATCCACTCTATCCCTAGTCAAAATATCTCATGAAATATGGAAGATCTTTTATTATCACTTCCCACATGGAGCATGATTCATGTGGGATTAGAGATTTAGTTGATCATTGTATTGGAATAATTATGATGTGTCACATGAATCACCATCTAGTCTTGGAAACATGATTCTAAACTAACTTTTTTTACATATTTATCACATGAATGTAAATTTAATGGACCATTCCCATAACAATAACATAAAATGTAAACTCTAACTACACAATATTTGGTTCATGGTAACCATGATATGTAGGATGTTATCTAATTTGTAATCCCAACATCCTGAAAAATATTGTTCCTCTTATGTGATGGGTATAGATTACTTTCTTTCAATGAATACCTTGAGTCATGACACTCCTCTTTGTTTACCCAAATATTCCACAAGTCAAGATAATTTTTCTAGGTTTCTTCATATACATAAATATATGGTCCTGCTACTAGTTGTAATCCCCAACCATACCTCCTCTTATTTTTTCATTATCACATATGATAAAGCAGAAAGGGATGCTTATGAATAATCCCCACACTATCTATAGATAGACACCAATCTATATACTAGTTATTTTTTCAAGATTTTAAACTAAATGGGTCTCTATCTATCACATGAACTTAAAAGGTACTGTGTTTCCCGTTAAATTGAACTTAACTATGTGGGTTTTGATATACTTAATAGGGATATATTGGAATCCATATCATGATTGTAATCCTAACTCAACAACACCAACCACCTCCTTAGATAGTTTTAAACTCTAGAGTATCCAACAATGGCTTTAAACCAAAGCATCCCTAACTGGTAATAGAGATATTTAGAACATCAAATACCAAAAAATATTCACATCACCAAATGGATTCAATCAAATCATTGGAATAGGGATAAAGAATCCTATACTATGATTTGGGAAGGATTCATAAATATGAATTATATATATAAGAAGGTCCAAGAGTTGGAAATAATCCCCTCAAAAAGGTATGATGCGCCCAACCTCCCACACTCTTATCTAAAAAACATTCCAAAGTGTCTTTGAAGAGAAACCCCCTGTCGGTTGGTATGACCCAAAGGCCTTCATTTTTTATTATTTTTGATAATCCACCTTTCAAGGGGTGAGTTGGAACCCTTACATGGCTCGAAGGCTTATGGAAAATTACATGACCCATAGGTCTTATTGGGAATCATTTAGACAAGAAAACTTGGAATTGCTCCTTCCCCAGCATATGTCATAATATCAGCACTCCACCTTTACAAGCCTGGTCGGCTAGCTGTCCTATGCAAGGTTGCACAGGCCCTGTACCTATGGAAAAGTCATACCCTAACATTCTTCAAATTCTAGTTAGAAATACTCTAGTGAATGTGTCTGCCATGATCCTCATCTAAAGCATTGTCCCTTATAGTTTGACCGGTACCTCTGCATCATGTGGCCCGAAGGCCTTGGGGTGGCCCAAAGGACTTAAGGTGGCCCGAAGGCCGTGATAAAAAACTGGCCTAAAGGCCTTGGGTGGCCCAAAATCCTTGCAGGACTCGAGGACCAAACCGGTGGCCTAGAGGCCCAGATGGATGAATAGTTCTGGCTGCTATAGTACCAAACAGTGCCTACTATAGTACTACTACAGTACCCCCGTAAATATGTCTCCACCCAGATTTGATCTCGGGTCTCTTGGATGCACTTTCCAAGTCCTCACCGACCAAGCTGAGGCTCATGTGCCAAGAGAAACCCCAGTTACCACCTACCTTTAGAAAGAATGTGTATAATGATGATTAACATCAAACCATCATAGATATCAAATAACATCAAAGTTTTCTATCAAAATTATTATTTAAAAACACTCACATATTATTTTTAATCCTTTTTTCATAAATGAGTGTTGTAATTTTTTTAATAATGTGGTAATTAAAAAAGTAGGTTTCCAAACGTTCTATAGGGTCATGGGTTCTTATGGGTTAATAAATGAATAATTTGAGTACACTATATAAAGTGAATTTTTATTTGAAATCAAAATTTTATGTTGAATTATGTGATGTTCTAAAATATTTTTGAAATTCCTAGGTAATAAATAATAGACTTAAGCTAACTTGATTGTTATTAATGGTCTGCTAGAACCTTGTACGTCTAGTTTAGGTATATGTTTGCTAACTTTACTATGATCACTAGAAATAGTGGGTTCTAGGTAGTGCCATATTTTTCATCTGAATATTTTTTTAAACTATTCATTATACCTTATCTAATCCCTTATTAAGTTTCCTATAGTTATATCTAAACATCAAAACATGTACTGTTTTATGATATATTTTGGTTGAAATTAGCATGTTTATGGATTGATGGAATGAATTTATATTTTTTGGTTTTGAGTATTCCTTTTATTGTTAGAAAACATGTTTATTATTGTTAAACTGAATGTATACCACTGTTAAATAGTATGTTTAATATTGTAAAAGAGAATTTTAATGTTGAAATAATTCTAGTGTATAGTTGATATGATGCATGAATATTTATTAGATGTTGAGCATGTCGGTCATTAAACATCACTATAGTATTATTTTCTTGTATTAACATGATTATAATTCTTAGAGGTTTCTTATTTAGTGTTTCATATATATATCCTTGATTTCTCTATATATTTCTTATGTAGTATGTTGACCTTGTTTTACTGGTTGTAGCTTTCAAAATGTGTACTAGCTATATAATAAGATATATTTATGTGTATAAAAATTTTATTTTAATAAGGATATATGGCCTCCCAATTCCGGATTATATAGATATGGTTCCTCTTAATATGGAGAAGAATGACCCTTGCGTGGGGTAGATATATATACATAGTTCCTCCCCATGAATACAGAGTGTCCCTCGTGTAGAGGATTGTAGATACATATACATATATATATATATATTGATATGTTTATATATATATATATATCAGTGTGTGTGTGTGCTTCCTCATATAGGCGATACGTTTTGGAAGACATCCATGAAAGATTGGTCCCTTTGGAAGATAAGTTTACTATATAGATTCTATGATAAAAATAAAAGAAGGTTTTATTAGTGTGGTAGAAAATTTATTTCTGTCCTGTTATGATGTGATACCTATTTATCCTATTATTAAAAAATCATGTCTAATACTTTTTTTTATATTTCTTTGCCAAATATTTCAATCATAATTAGTGATGGTATCAAAAATTAATTTATTATATTTAAATAAATGTGTCAAAATATTTATGTATACATAAGTTATATCATTGTGTTATTTGAGACACTATTAATGGATACCTACTAATTATTCATACTCAAACATTCCATTGATAGCATGGTAGAAACACAACTTCTTATTTGATTATTTTTAGGTATGAGAAGATACTTTGCTAGCTATTGTTCATTCACAACATAGTTGTGCATTTCATAGGTTAGTGTTTGGCCTCACACTGGTGTTAGAGTTGATGTTTGGGTGGTCAAAGGATGTGTTTAGATTATAACCAATTCATATTTAGATTACATAACATTATGCCCTATATGGCTTGGTATTTATTTAGATCCTATTTACATATGATGTATTTGTCAGGAATTTATTCATGTAGTGATTTCATAGTTTTTTATATTTTTTATCATTATTGTATAACCAGTTTTTTGTTGGGTATACTTTGGAAAGGTATGAAAAATGTATGAGTCATTCCATAAACATAGGATTATTTGATCATTACTTAAATTAAACTCAATATTGGGTAAATCATTTACACAAATATACTGATACACGTAGTGAAATTCACTAACCCATAGGGATTGGGGAGTGATCTTGGTGTCATTGTCATTGTGGTCACGTTTTGTTCAAGAATATGAGCTAGGGTTTCTAAAATTGGGACATTTCCCCTCCACATAACTAGATAAATGTACCCAAGTTATTAAATGTCAAAACACACACTTGATTTGTGTCCAACATCTTTGATATATCACTCCACATGTTCAATGATCAAAATCACCACTTTATGTCTTACAACTACGAAGGATCCCACCAATAATATTGGTTTCTATGTCACCCAGTTATCTTTTATTAACACAAACTAATGGCTTCATACCCAATAGTGAATGATAACACTAATATCCTACCTCTAAAATAATGATGGAACATCATTACCATTCATTTTATTATATTTTCACCTCGAGTGTCCATGATAAGTCACAATCACCCCACAATGAGTGAAACATTCACCCCACAATAATGGAATCACAAGACTCAAACACTGATGAACTCTAGATCACCACACTAAGATCTAATCCCAACATTATAATAGTGGAACACTAACTCTATATCACAACATACACAATAAAAAAATGATTCCCACTTTGAACACACACTTCCATTTTCATTACTCTATGACTCAAAGATTTTGATATAAATCAATATAATTACTATTTAATTGTATATTAAAACTTACATACTAGAAGATATGCATCTAATAGATACAAAAATACCCTAACATGTACCCTTATCACCCATTTCTAGCTCATTTATCCAACTTATACAAAATTTCAACTTTTTTAAATGTTTGATTTAAACTGAATTTCAATATATGAAGACAATATCTATTAAATAGTTTCTATAATCTCCCAATGAAAATAAGAAAAACCATACATAGTTTTCAAATAATTTATAATTTTTCTACACAATTTCAAAACCCAGTTACCCAACTCTCGCACACACTTTCCATCTAGACTATCACCATTAGTGGCCCCCAATACTTTATTCTAATCCCCTCGAATCTCCTCCATTCTAAAAAAATTGAACCCAAAAATACCATTGAAACCAACATTAATATTATCATAGAAATATCCCACTTATATTCATATCCCCTCTATAATATGCCACACATATACACACATAAGAGTCGTAAAAATTCATCTTCCACCCACCTGGAACTCACAATAGCCAACCTTTAGAGAATCACTAGCTGATTTAAATCCAATTATTGAAAATCATAAATTGTAAAATACCTTAAATTTAGGGCATAATCGATGTATAATAAATAAATGATAATAAGACTGGTGAGTAGAATCAATTGGACCATAATCCATACCCATGGTGACCCCAAGGATTAACGACTCAAATATATAACAAAAAAATGAATGATATATAGACTAATAAAGAGACTAAATGATAGAGAAAAGACAATAGGAAATCATCAGTCTTAGGAAAAAATTGTGAGATCCCACTTTTAATAAAATCTACTAAAATTAAAATTAATTAATTAAAATTTAAAAAATCATAGGGGGTTCATTATGGGATAACCACATAGTTAAAAACAAAAAACCCTTAGAATAATGACACATTGTGGTATAACCAATTAGTTCATGACGCAATTATCTATTCCCAAGAAAATCTAGTAAAACAGACGACCCTAGCCTAGGGATACACCATGTAATAACCATGTCTATCATAATGAAATGCCCCCAGTGATCTGGGCTTCATAGAACAACCTATGCCTATTATAGTTTGAACCCCCCTGGACACCCATCATATAATAATGTATAGGATACCCCATGATCAACTAACAACCCAAAAAATTAATCTCACGCATCCCATTTTAATTTCATAATTCCATGTGTTGCAGCATAGTCTTATGCTTGTAATAGAATTTTACCCTAGAACCTGGGCCAAATCCTAAAATAATGGCCCCTGACCTCTTCCAACATCTCTGATAGTCAAAAAAATTAATTTACACATGGTCTAAATTATATTATACCTAAATTACAAAATATAACATGCTAATCTATTACATATTATAACTTGACTAGTGGGAGATATTAATGCCAACCTACTTCAACATCTATTGAACTAGATTTTAGAATTTATCCAAGGGCATTATAGAGGCCCAGTTTTTGCCTTATAATACCTTTAAATATTTCTAAATATTTTTCTAGATCTAGGAACAGAGACGGAGTGTGTTCATGAGGCCCCGTGTGACCAGAAATAATTTTATAAATAATGTAAATATATTTTATATTTTCCACATATGGTTAATTAAAGAAAATTGGATAACTATTAAACAGTTTATTTAATTGGAAATTTGAGACCATAGTTGGTTATGAAACATGGTGTTTTCCCTATGCATGACATAAAATGAGTTGGCAACGGACATTCAGACCCCTCACTCATTGGCAGTATGTTTAAATGATTAAATGAATTAATTTATTAAATTACTTAATTTTTTTAAACATAATAAAGGGATTTAAATACATGGTAAAGCGTTTTGGAACCACATAACCCCATTTTCTAAATCAATAACTTCCTATCCTATTCTTTCCAATTAGAAAACGACAAATGAAGAACGAAAAAAAATCCCTGGACCTGGATGGTTTTAGACATGACAAATCCTCTTACTTCATTGGTGAATTAATTCTTCACGAATGATTGAACCAAACAAGAGGTAGGACTCATCTTCGGTGTTTTTTATAGCCTAGATTAAATGATTAAGAATATTGGAACTTGATTCATCAATATTTACCATTTTTCTCGATTTCAAAAACTAAGAACTTGTTGTTTATTATTTTTCAATCTAATATGGATGCACATTCTTGATAATTGGCCAAGAACTATTGGACAAATATCCAAACCATTTCTTATGGTGTTTTTTCCCTCTAATTTATTCACATTACTCACCATGAAATCCTTATGTTTCCCGAATCGACTGTGTTCGGGTGACCCGAGCTCAATCGGGCGTCCATAATCGAGGTAAAATCATAGAATGACAATGAAAACCTAAGCGAGGCATAGATATAGAAATGAAATGATGTGATTATAAAGAATCCTAATATTTCATGTAAATTTTATGAAAATAAAAATTGTGGAGGTGTGTGGAAGATCCGGCCAAACCCTTATTTTCAAACAAGACCAATTCACAATGAACTTCAAAGAGATCACATGTTCTTCAACCAAATCCAATGATTTTCGAGAGAAATCAAATGATTTATACTGTAGTTGAATCAGATTGGGAAGCGGTAGTTGGGATCGAAGAAAACCTTGGGTTTCTAGAAAAATTGTGACTACATGCCATGTTTAGTGAAGAACACACAGAGTGTAGCCTTCCTCAACGTCAATTCTAGGGTTTTTGAAAGGATAAAGATGACATGGTGTGTAATACCCTTTACACACTGTAAACTACATTTTCATTTCTGGGGATCCATTTTAAGGAACACACATCTAGGAAAAAACCATGTGTCGAGTATATAGACACGAGTTGGCCACATGAGTAGCATCACATGTGGGCCAACACACTATGTACTAGAGTACATAGACACGAGGTTAGAGTACATGGACACGACCAGCAGACACGGCCCCAATCCCATAATAAATTGAACACGCCATGTATTCCACCTACATGGCATTCCCAACGACATTGTATGGAACCCATGTCTAGCCAGAGACACAACCAGTTAGTGAAGTGGGTCTACACACCATGTAAGCCCCCTCACAGACCATGTTTTATATGATCTCCCATAAGAAATATTCAATCCTCTGTATCTTCTTTATTTGAACTCGAATTACAACACGCGAGATTCCCATACCAAGTGTTTTTTTGTTTAGAATAATATGGTTCCCTTAGAAGTGATGTTATAGAAACGATGTGCATGTAATGGGTTTTTTACGCATAAAGAAGACACCTGATGGTAGCGGTGATCAGACAGGCTTACCAAAATGAATTCTGGATAACCCTCCAGCTGGGCTGGGTAGTGTAGTCCTTGACGACCTTATGGGATGACCCTCTAGAATTATATGCATTTTGTAATCCTCGATGATTCTAGGATGACCCTCCATCTGGGTTTTGTCGTTTAGTCCCTAACGACCTCCCAGGCTGACCCTTCAGTAAGATTTGGTCAGTGTAGTCCCTGAAGATTTCGTGTTGACCCTCCACCTAGGTGGGGTAGTGTAGCCCTTGACAACATTTTGTGATGACCCTCCATTAGGATATGGGTAGTGTATTCCACGATGATTCTTGGATGACCCTCTAGTTGGGCTGGGTAGTGTAGTCCATCAAGACCTTCTAGGATGTCCCTCCAGTAGGATTTAGGAAGTGTCTTCCTTGATGATTCCAGTATGACCCTCCATCTTGGATGGGTAGTGTAGTCCCTGAAAACATTCTCGGCTGCCCCTCTAGCTGGTTGGGTAGTGTATACCTTGATGAAGTTCTAGATAAGATCCTCGACTATGAGGCGTAGTGGTGAGGCATTATTTGGCTAACCAAAGGACTCGTGAGAAAGAGGGGTGTTTTCCCCAATATAAGGCATTCTTGTGATACGACCTAAAATCAATTGGGTGTGTTAGTTATGCCCAAATTAGAAAGTATTAAGGTCTTGAGATTTTATCCCCTTTGAATTGTGACTCCTAGGATAATGCTTGAAGCATTGGGCATCATAAATGATGCTACCATGGAACTGTTGGCTTCTCATATTCTTGGGATGAGCTATGAGATGTCGATCCCATTACCCTCTAGTTTTGGCTACTTTGACTGATGATATATATATATATATATATATATATATATATTTGTATATATCCACCCCATTCTAGTACCCACTCTTTGGGTATTGGTTACTCTCCTTCCAAGATAGGTGATGACGTTCAGGGTATTCCATGTGATTTCCATGTCTAAATTCTCAAGGTTTTATGGGTCTACTCTCTGACTATAGGTATCAAAAACTCAATGGGGGTTCTCCTCCTCACCATTTCAATCTCCTTGTGTTCAGATGATCCTATTTTCACACTCTTGTTGGGTTTATCTTTACTCTTTCTATTATCTTTTATTGTACCTTTTTCCATATACTGATTCACTTTGGATGTATCTTTTACATCTCCCCCTTCATCATTTCGGGGCTTTCTACTAGGTATTTATACACTCACCCATGCATGGGTCTTTCCCAACATTTGTTGTGTCTTTCGAAGAAAGTGGGTAGCATGATCGTGATCTCAGGTGAGCTTAGGGATATAGGTTGTGTGGATCATGTACAGTGGTCAGAGTTGGGATACAAGATAGGGTCTCTCTCGACTACTACTCTTTTCCAATTGTATTCAAGTTGGGACTTGTTTTTAGTTTGGTCATGTATTTTTCCCCTTTATGTTTTTGTATTCACTAATGTACATTTCTACCATCTTGAGGTTCATGCATGTTTTTGTTACTTTACAGCAGTTTCACCTTGGTTGTGTGTGTGTGTGTGTGTGGGTTATTAGGAAAAGTCCTCCCTGAGTTTGTTATGCCTTCGGTGCTGGTTTCCAACCCCTGGCCTATGGAGGTGGGCTTAGGGTAGTTACATCTTGAGCACCAGCTTGGGTTAGGTCATAAAAGGGTGGTATCATAGGGGTTTCATTCCTTGGGATGTTTTTCAGATGTTCTATAAATAGGAACTTGTTTGAATTTATGGAAACTCTGTCAATGTGTCCTGAGAGAAACTCTCAGGCCAAGGTGTCTAGTGATGGTATGGGCAGCCAACATATCCCTTCACTAGGACCTTAATTTCCAGCTTGTCGACTCAGCACCCTGAGATATTTGTTGCAGGGAATAATGGTAGATGCAACATATAGGATTGAGTCTTTGACTGTCCTTCTTGATTATTATCCCCATTCCTTTGTTGATATATATATATATATTCTCATCTGACCGCAGTACTCCATGATAACTTTTAGGATTCCTCCAAGATGAAAGCTAGATAGGATTCAAGCTTGGGTTCATGATGAATAGCCTTTGATATATGAGGCCTTAGTTCAAGGTCCATCATGTGATCCCCTTCCTCTAGGTGGACCAGTAGTAGTTCCTCCACCCCTTGAGTAATATATAGTCCCATCAGAGGAGGCTGAGGATCTATGTAGACTGAGCGCACTCTGTGAGTTCCCGCATCAATGACCACTAATGTTCTATGGTAAGCCAGATCCTTAGGTAGTAGAGGATTGGATGGAGTCAGTGGTCTGCATGTTCAGATTGGTTCAGACCCTGATGGGCTAGATAGTGGATTTAGAAACCAATCTTTTACATAGAACAGTTGGGAATTGGTGGAGCTTAGTTACCCAAATTTGTGATGAGTCGCTGCTCTCGTGGGGCAACTTTCAGAAGATATTGTGTGAGGAGTAGTACCCCTCCTACTTAAGCATGGTTCGGATTTAGAATCTTATATATCTTCAGTATGGAGGGATGATAGTGGAAGAGTACAAAGATAGGTTCACTATCCTTACATGAAACTCTCTTGGAATGACCATAGATGGTTACTTCTGAGCACGAATGTTTGAGTAGGGGCTCCGTAGAGAGATCTGGTCTAGCGTAGGGTCCTTCTGCATCCCCACCTATACTGGGGTTGTCATTTCCTATATTTTTCATGTTTATATTTTGAAAATTATATGAATTATTTTGAGACCAGGCAACAAGATGACACATGATTCCGAGAACAAGGGTGCCCAGAAAAAATGTTTGAAATTTTTTAAGTTTATTAAAAAAATTTCCCATGTCTGGTTTTAGTAAATTTTAAATAAATTCTAGGATTTGAATTTTGAGGGTACCATTGTGTTCAGACCAGTGGGTTTTTCTTTGGCATGACCTAACATTGATTGGCACAGGTCGACTATGGAAAATATTTTTTGAACATTTTAAAGAAGAATAAAAATAAAAAAAAGATTATTTTATGTTTCTTTTTAAATTTTGTGAAAACATAGCAATGCTACGACATAGTGAGGAGGTAGTTGCTTTCTTTCATAAAAAAACAACATGGCGATGCAGGAACCTAGTGAAACAACAACACTGAAATTCATTTCTTCAATTAATAGCTTGGTGGGGATGTGAGATCAGATTCATGATCCCTAGAGGTTTTGGATAATGGAAAGTAAATGCATTGGTAAATTCTCTTGTTAACAAATAAAGAATGGTGGTGGAACGATGATTGTATTTGAAACGAGCGTTGGTGGATTGATGAATGACAAACACAAGACTCATGCTTCATCAGATATCAATCCAACCCTCGAGGTAGGTGGTTTATTTTTTTCTTTGTGATTTCTTTATGGTTCTTGTTTCCAACGAAGAACATGGAAAAACCCACAAATTGGTTGATCTATGGTTCGATCATGCATGTAGGATGGGTAATATTTACTATGGGGTTAAAGGGATATTAATCAGTGTGACTATTGTTTTTCTCCCTTTTTATAATGGGACGAAAGAAGTCTGAAACTAACAAGGATGACGTTCATCCTTCAGACATTCTTTGTGATTCTTCTATCATCATTCTTTGCATTGTTCACCGATAGACACACATAGTTAGGGCGTAATTTTTCCAAGAGGTTTTGAATGCTTGCAGACCCTTATAGGGTTGGAAAGAAGAAATGAATTCCATGGTAGTGAAGAACATGATCTGGGGATTGTGTAGATGAACCTATTTTGAAAAATGGAGCACTGGAGTGAGACCAGCAACCCGCGAAAGAAGGGATGCCGGTGGTGGTGTGTGGATGCATGGCCGACCAAAATCATTCAATTGATAAAGTGTGAATGCATATCTTAGTGGCAGTGGGTGTAGAAGAGGGTCGTTGGCTCGACGACTGATGACAGGTCTCAGCCGGACATGGTAGGGGGTCGCATCAGGTGACGAAGCACCGTGGTCCAGCAAGCCCACAACAGGACCCTTCGGTAACCACTGTGGGGAAATTCACACATTAGCCAACCACATTGAATGTGTTGGCCGACTTTGATGAACGTGACAGTCAACCGCATGAACCAGGTAGGAATGTGACACCTGCCGCATCTCGGGTGGATGAACTGGTCCACTTGAGAGAGTCAGGCTACAGCTGGCGGGTAAGGCCATCATCAAGCCGGACCAACAGAGGGAAGGGCTGGCAGAACGGTCCAAGCCCAGTCAGAGCAGCCATGGACCAATGCGTCAGGTCGACCCGATGGGTCGGATCGGACCCGGTTAGGGTCGGGTCGGGTCAGCCTGACTGGGTGGGACTAAACCTAGACCCAACTGACCCCTTTTTACATTAATGCCCATAACTCTCAAACAGTGTGCCTGTTTGATGACTCGTGTGTGGTTTTGGTACCCTCACAAGGAGGCGGTCCTTTTGAGATACTATAAGTGAGTTTCCATGGAAGTTGAAGTAGGTAATATTGGCTCAAGGAGTTGGTGCTCCTGTAATGTGCGTGCTAAGGACGGAATCATGTGGCATGATGCAACCTAGAAGCTATGTGATTACCTAGACTATGTGTCTTACGTATACTATTTGTCTTATCTGGAATTTTTTTCTAACTGAGACTAAGTTGGTACTCCCCTATCCCACCAGTGTGCGGTTCCCCTAGTCTTTCACGACACTTCGGGTGTCACCTACACATTGTGTGTTACAAACACTCCATTTTTTATCTACACTCTGTGTGTTACTAACACTCTGTGAGTTACCTACACTCTTTTTGTTACCAACACTCTATGAATTACTACTTGAGGGTACTGTGGATTTATACGAAAATATTGTTTACGTACCATAGACCCATACTTGGTGTGAACTGACTCTAGTGACTCTCTTGATTGTCCCTCTTAGTGGATAAACTTTGTGCGCCTCCTTGGTAGTGTACATTGTTTATTTCTTAGGGATTTCCTTTGTGGTATAATTCATGTGTTTTATTTGTGTTGTACTTTGTTTGTTTCCTTTTTGTCTTATTGTGTGGTGTACTTCATGTGTTTCTTTTGTGGGGTGATTCATGTGTTCCCTTTGTGATGTAATTCATGTATTTTTTTAGTGGTGTTACCTTTCTGGTTTTGCAGTCTCTACTGAGTATTTTTTTACACAACCCTACATGGGATTCACCCACACGTGTTGTGTCTTATGTAGATGATTGTAAGGTTTAACGGAGTCCTTGGTGGGTCAGAGATAGGGGTGCTTCAGAGTGACCTGACATGTGTGGTTCACTTTTGCAACATTCAGACAGCTTACTGTACATACATATCAGGTAGGGTTTTTTGTGGATGAGATCCAAGAGTTTGTAATTTCCTTTTCAGTTGGTCTTGTATTTTGACCTTTTTAAATTTCAGTTTTTAATGATACTTGGTTGTTTTTTAGTGGCATGCATACCTTTTTACCCATTGTTTTCAGTTCAACACTTTGGTTGGAGACATGTGCATGTGTACATGTACTTAGAAATATCCCTACCCTTTGGGGGATACACCTAATCAACATTATTATCTAGCCCATGGACTATGGGAGGCGAGCTTGGGGTAGTCACGACATGGGCCCCAGGCGATGTGTCTTTATAGGGGTGTTGGAGTGGAAACTTGTGAAAGAAAGTTTCATGGAAGAGGTACTCTAGATAGCCAGAGCTAGTGGTAGGCGTGGTATGGTTGAGTCATCTTTAGCAGTAGGAAGGCATCATATTAGTTAAATAGGAGACCATTCTATAAGAAAACTTAGGGGTAGGGTCACCCAGTTCGGGGGCAGCAAAAATCATTGGGGCAACCCATAGAGGTCTTATTCTACACTTGTGATGTGATAGGTCACATTGCCTGGGAATACAGGACTATGTGTACTAAGAATTCTAGGCAGGTAGCAGATAGACCACCACGACCGAGGGAGCACTGTGATATGGGATCTCCCAAGAGGGGATAGGGTGTAACACCCCAATATTTCATAGTATGTTATCTCATTAAAGTAATTTAATAGCTAGTGCTACACGCAACACCGAGTTCGAGCGCACCACAACTTACCAAACTAGTCATTCAAAAAGTAGTTATGAATAGTATTAACTGTATTTTGAATCTTATATACTATATATAATTAAAAAAAACTCATATTATGTGTTTCTTAGTCATAATATAATAATAAATGCAATTTTTCAGATAAAGGAATTGTTTTTCAGAAAATGCAATTTTACCGCCTTTTAATGGCGAACCCTTTTTAAAACCAATATTTGACACTTATATACATTCAATTTCGGGAAATTAAATTCTTATTTAGAATAAATACATAAAAATTTAGTTTGGATAAATTTTTGGTACTTTTCTGATAACTTTCATATTTTGAAGAATAGTTAAAAATACTAAATTTTAATTGAAAACAACTTTTTTAATCGAAATAATTTATAGTGTTAAATTATGCATTTGAATGTTTTTGAAGAATAATTAGATAATATTTTTATCATTTAAAAAAATTTGTGTCATTATAAATAATTTCATATTCAAATTTGACATGAACACATGTCAATCTTTTGGTATTTTTTACTTTTTAAAAACCCGCTTTTTGGTTTTAACAACAGAAATTAATTTTAAATTAGTAAATGAAACTCTATGATTGAAATTTGGTAAAATAGACTTCATTTTTGAATTTTGAATATCAAAATTAGCTTAGGTTGAAGTTTTTGTATTTTTCTGAAAACATTCAATTTTTGATGAATAGTAAAAAACAATATGTTATTATTTAAAACCGACTTTTTATTTATATAATTATTTCTCTTATATAAATTTATTTTAAGTAAAAATAGATATATAATACCTATATAAGTTCAATTTATTTCATTGGAGTCATTTTATAAAAAAAAATTTGATGGATAAAATTTTATTGAACTTTTTAACCTCCTTTACCCACCTCCTAGGCACGTTAGCAAATTTGCATAAAACATAATTTTACCACTTTTGTGAGTTGAATTTAAAAATTTTGAGAGACACAGTTGGCATCAGTAATTAAAATTTTATTCAATAATATGAAAATAATATGTGGTGAATAGTAACTTTTGACTTTTATTTACCACGGTTAAAAGTAAATAGGGTAATTAAAGGTAAAAATGATATTATAATTATCTTGACACATGTCCTAATTCTATACGATAAGTGTAATTAGACCAAATACAACCTTTGGAATAAAATAAGACCTTCTTTGGTCCACTTGGATTATATTATGACATTTATTATTATTTTATTCAAAGAAGAGTTAAAAGTGTTAAAGTCAAAGTTTAATAACTAAACCATTTTTAATATAGGGTTACACACATTATAAATTCGAATATAAATATTAATTAGAAACATACAATTATGTTATACATAATTTTGTTTTATTTTAAATGTTTATAGATTAAATAATTTTATTTATTTATGACCCAATGATGATGCAGTAATTACCTTATTAATGAAAGAATCAAATAAATGGTAATATAAATATTAAAATAAATATAATTTCCAAGTTTTTATGACATCTAGGAATTTAATAGGTGAATATTACATTTTATATTTGATTCAATGTATCTTGTTTGAATTAATAAAGTTGTGATGAATTTCACAAAAACGTAATACCAAATAATGTCAAAATTGACATAAATTTTTTTTAAAAAAAATACTATATTATTGGTTGATAGAATATTCCAAAAAATCTAAAGTTCGGCTAAAGGGATTAAATAATATTATATATGTCATTAATGAACCACTTGAGTTTCCTTTGGAATTTTTGAGTTATTTTATTATCCATATAGTGTAAGAATACTAGAAGACACAGTAAAATTTAAACTATTTTACTAAGAGTTAAATCTAACAGATAAGGTTAAAATGTAACCCAAACTTGTATAAAACCTATTTTTATAGGATTTAGACCCATTACCACCTAATTCTAGAAACAAATTCATTTTGTGCCATTAAAAACTGAAAATGATTTTATAATAAATTAATACTTTCATCTTTTTCTAAAGTGACCCTCACCCCTCTTATAAAAGGGCACTTCCCCTTCTCTCAAATTCACACCTCCAAAGCCTTTTGGATCAGCCAAACCCTACCCAAATAACCTCCCAACTTCCTTAACTTCAACCTAGAGGCATTAATTTGATCATAAAGTCAACCTAAATATCCATTTTGATCAACTCAAAAAGGAAACACCCAAATTAGAGGTAATAATGTCACCACCCTCTTTCAAGTTCTTTTCCTCTTCCACTTCCTATTTATTTGTTGTTTCCATACCAAAATAATAAATATAGTAACTTATACATATTTTTATGTTATTATAAATATATTACAACCATATTAGTTATTCTTTCCATCCTATAAATGACAAAGTCACCATATGTGCGTATGTACGGCTTACCGTATCCACGTCGTGGTGTAGTTTGTTATTAAAACACTTCATTATTTGGATGGGTATAATAACGAGTATAACTGATTAAATAATAAATAAAAAATGTTAATGATTCATTATATATTATATACCATCTAATTACATACGATTTCTCAATCAATATAATTATATTGCCGCTCGTGCGTACATACAGATTACCATCTCCACGAACGTGATGAGATTCATTCTTACGTTCACCATTCAACGATGATTATAAAAGTATATATTATTAATAAGTATGTAATATATGACGTAATAATTCTAATTGAGATATATTTATATATATATATGTATGTATTTACTTACATATATCTTATTCACTTACTTCCATTTAATATGATATGAAAACAGAAACAGAGTTCATGCGTACGTACGACCTACCGTCTCCATAAACAGTGCCTTTCATTTCATATATCTATCTATTATAAATATTTATATTCTAAATATATATGATATATAAATAAAGGTTTATTTTCTAGATGTATTTAAATCAGGATCTAAATGATATGATCAAAAATAATAAGATAAAACATGTACGATAAAGAAAGCGATTGTTACCCAAAATGTTAATTTAACATGGAAATCTTTATTAAATGGGTTGTATAAAGTCATAAATGAATCATGAATGATATAATAAATATGAATATGGTTCTGGAATAATTTAATAACATACTACGGTCATTATATAAGAGGTTAAATGTACCCTCGACCAAAGTAAAGTGCAAGGTAAGGGTTAATTCCTCCATCTCATTATTATCCGAGATTGTTTACGAGTAAGTATTTACTGGGACATATTTATCATAAATGTCCATATTTCATAAAAAAAAAGTTTTCAAAATAAATCTTTTAAGGTTTTATGAAAGGGTATATTTAACTATATCATCATTTTAAATGTTTTAAATATTTATTTTTCTATATCTTTTTAATTAATGTCCATGTTTTCCAAATGATTTTAAGAATTTATTTATATGGACATCATTGTTTTAAAATGTTAATTACATTCAAAGTTTCAAAGTGGTATGGGACACTTTGATTCAAAAATGTCTTTAAATTTCTTCCTTTCTAAATTATGTGACTTTTAAATTATTTAAAAAAAGATATATTTCTCTCAAATAGTTCTGATTTCATCTATGCCAACATCCTTTGATGAATTTTACACTTTTTGATTCATTATGATAAAAATATTCCATATTGTATTGAAGGTTTTGTGATATGTTTGAATGTGGATGTGTTATTTTGATACCATTTATGGTTTATGGTTAAAGTATTAAAATTTTGTATGCTACTTTTAATACGAATGTTTAAGTTATGTTTCAACCTTTTTCATATGAGGAATGTATTGGACTTAGTAAGTGATGAGTGGAGATTGCTATAGATCCTCGATGCATCAGTAGGTCTCATGAGATAATTAGATGTGGTCTTGGTTGAGTCCTTTCCCAATTTTGATATATGGTTTTGGCTGAGGTGTAAATCATTTTTAGACATCTTGGCTGAGGCGTTGACAAGATGTTTCATAATGTCCAACAGTATAAATTACCTCATTATGAAAATAATACTGATGGTTCATGTGGTTATTCTACTAGTATAATACCCATTACTATATTTTATTATGGCTTTATTTTCTCTACTCATATTCTTGCCGTAAAGTGTTCATGTTTATTATTTGTAAAGGCATGTGTTTTCAATTATTCACCATGCCTAATTTTTATGTTATCTTTTGTTGTATTGTTTACCCTTACTAAGTATTTGAGTTCACCCCTTTTTTATGTTTTATTTACCCTAGAATCCAAAAAGTGTATTATGATTGATATGTAGGGTTAAGATTAAGAGAATAATGGAATTCTCAAAGAACTATCTATGCTGTATTTTATTTTTGAAATTGTAATGTAAAGTTGATGTATGTAATCTATTTTCCAAGACTACTAAATTGATCAGTCTTTCAGGACTTAATTCTTTGTAATCATGCCAATTTATTAAAATAATGCACCGACTCTAGGTAACTGGGGTTGGGGGGTTACAGTTGGTATCCAAGAAAGTTTAGCAACAACCTTAGAAATAGATTTATATAAACTCTAATTAGAGAACATTACCTTAAGATATATATTGAGGATTAGTATAGAAGAACTTCCTATAATTTTGTTAATGTATTGATTTTGTTTATTTTCCATGAAATACATACCTATCTAAATACGAGCAGGTAGAGGTGGCTCTGGTGCAGATGTACCTAGGAGTGAAAATTCCGATAAGGAGTTTTGGGCTTGACCTGGGGTATCCTGGTACACGACAACGGGCCTTGCTTCACTCTTGGTTATGACACTCTTGGGGGAAATGCTTAGGATAATTCACATTTTCATTAAAAGCCATTAAGAAGGTTTTACGAGTAAATACTTCCTCAAAGAAAAAATTTTAGGATTATAGATTATATGCATAATCTTTTAAATTTACGTTAGTAATTTTACAAGTATGAAATTATGCATTGCGATTCATAAACTAACCTAGTGTATGCCACTGTTTAAAAATGTATTCTAGTAGAAGGAATGAGAATACCAGCAATACACATGATCTAATGATTAAGAAGGATCATATCTTTCATGGTATTAAGACAACATTTAAAGGGGAAATAGTCTCCCATGTATTCTCATCATATAATGAAATAATATCATGTGTTAACCAGATAAGTAAATAATTCTCTGAGTCCTATGTATTTTAAGGGAAGCAAGAGAAGAAAATTATATAAGAGAGAAAGATCGATAAAGGGAACAGGGGAAAGAAGGATTTTCCCATATGTGATAATTGTGGAAAGAATCACCTTGGTAAATTCTTGAAGGGAATGAGAGTTTGTTATTTATGTGGAGAAAAAGGACACCATGTATGTGATTCCAAGGGTAATAAAAATATTTCAAATGTACAATGGTTCATCTGAAATGAGTTGGGACACTATGGGAAGCAATGTCCAAATCATTAGAGTATACCCCAAATGCTAATATTGGATAATAATCAAGTTATGATACAACCGAAGATGAAGACTAATGATTAGATTTCTTATGTTGTTATTAATGTATTTTTTCATTTGAGTATTGTATTAATGATGTACATGTTATAATAATTATAGAGTATAAAATGATTATACTACAATACTATTTCATTACAGACTCTAGATTGTGTGGAACCAAGAAAATTGACTCAATAGCAGGTTAAATGTTTTGGAAAATATATGGTTGTTAGAAAGATAAACCATAATATGGTTCTGATACTGAGGTAGTGATTTTGGAATAATATATGATTGATTTGGATAAATTATATTGGATATTCTTGACTACCTTGAAACGGATTAATGATTTTTATATTCCATCATTGATGGAGTTTACAAAATTTTTGGATAGAAGGAGTATATTGAGTATTTTATAAGGAATAAGGTAGCATGAATGTAATAAATAGGGTTTTATGGTAATTCAGGGTGTTATAGTGTTTTAAAAGAATAAATGATGAAGTTATACACATATTATTACGTGGAAAAAAGTTTCTTCATTGTGTTTAACTTCCTTATAAATTTTGGACTATGAGTTTGGAAATAAGTATTTTGGATAATTCTAAAGGATATAATTAATTAATGTTGAAATTGGATATTATTTTTAAGGTTAAATCATTTCTTGGGATTATTTTTGGATTGTCAGAAAAAGGACAACCTGGAGGTCAGGTGACAACCCGTCGCATCCCGCAAGGCCGCGAGACTTAAACCCCCAATTGAAAGGCAACAAGGGTCCATCACCTACTAGTGGCCTACTCTATGTCCTGGTTTGTATAATTTTGTTTTTTTAAAATGTTCTGATAGATAAATTATAAAATCATTTCGGTGGTACCCTATACGATTAGGATAAATATAATAGTTTTGAATTATATTATCTTTTGGAGTGAAAGATGAGTTTGTGGTATGAATTAGTTGAAGGATGAAACTCTAATTATTTGGTATATATATATATATTTCCTATTATTCTATCAATAAATTAATTTATAAACTTTAGGGAAGAGATCTTAAAACCAGAAATGTGTTATCCTAATACCTTATGTTTTGTTGAACCGATGATATATTATATCATCTTAGAGTGATGGATTTGAGGCCCTCAATATTACACTTGTTTGTGATTTATAACCTCAATTACTCCCAATAAATATTTAAGTTTTTCCTCCAATTATGTATCTCTAATTTCCACCAATGTTCTCCTAATCAAGATCATAATTTGGTGATGACTTTTTCATTTCCCTTTCCCTCTTATTAAGACTAAATGATATCAACCCAATTTCTGATATAGGTTTTCCACAAAGGTATTTTTTTTCTTTTTTTAACCATTTATTTTCTATGAAAAATTTAAAATTTCAAGGAATAAATTTATTGAAGGAGGGGAGATTGTAACACCCCAAGATTTCATAGTACGTTATCTCATTTAAGTAATTCAATAGCTTGCACTACACACAACACCAAGTTCAAGCACACCACAACTTACCAAACTAGTCATTCAAAAAGCAGTTAGGAATATTATTCACTTCATTTTGAATATTATGTACTCTATTTAATCTTAACAGCCATATTATGTGTTTCTTAGAGATAATATAATAACTTCAATTTTTCTGATAAAGGAAGTATTTTTCATAAAATGCAATTTTACCACCTTTAAATGGAGAAACTTTTTTAAAACCAACATATTACACTTTTATATACTCAATTTAATGAAATTAAATTCTTCTTTAGAAGTAGGACATAAAAATTTAGTTTGGATAAATTTTTTGTACTTTTCTGATAACTTCCATATTTTGATGAATAGTTAAAAATACTAAATTTTAATTGAAAACAACTTTTTTAATTGAAATAATTTATAGTGCTAAATTGTGAATTTGAATGTTTTTAAAGTATAATTAGATTATATTTTTATCATTTAATACAATGTAGGTCATTATAACTAATTTCACATTAAAATTTTACATAAACACATGTCAATCTTTTGATAGTTTCTACTTTTTAAAAACTCACTTTTTGGTTTTCACACTAAAAATTAATTTTAAATTAATAAATGCAACTTATATGTTTTTAATTTGGTAAAATAGACTTCATTTTTTAATTCAGAATATTAAAATTATCTTAGGGAGATTTTTTTGTTTTTTTCTGAAAACTTTCAATTTTTGATGAATAGTGAAAAACACAACGTTATTTTTTAAAACAGAATTTTTATTTAAATAATTATTTATTATATTTAAATTTATTTTAAGTAAAAATATATATATAATACCTAAATTAGTTCAATGTAATTCCTTAGTCATTTTATAATAAAATTAGATGTATAAAAGTTTATTTAACTTTTTAACCTCTTTTACCCACCTTCTATGCACGTTAGCAAATTTGCATAAAACATAATTTTACTGCTTCTGTGAGTTGAATTTAAAAAATTTGAGAGACACAGTTTAAATCAATAAGTAAAATGTGATTCAATAAGATGAAAATAATTTTTGATGAATAGTAACTTTTTACTTTTATTTACCAAAGTTTAAAGTAAATAGGGTAATTAAAGATAAAAATGATATTATAATTACCCTAACACATGTCTTAATTCTATTGGATAAGTTTCATTCGACCAAATACAACCTTATGAATAAAATATTGTCCTCTTTGGTCCCCTTGTATTAGATTAGGACATTTATTATTATTTTATTTAAAGAAGAGTTAAAAGTGTTAAATTCAAAGATTAATAACCAAAGCAGTTTTTATATAGGATTACACACCATATAAATTCTAAAATAAATATTTACTAGAAAGCTAAAATTATTTCCTACATAATGGTATTTTATTTATAATTTTTAGAAATTAAATAATTTAATTTTTTTTGACACAATGATGATGAAATAATTACCTTATTAATGAAAGAATCAAATAAATGGTATTATAAATATTAAAATAAATATAATTTCATTGTTTTTATGAAATCCACGTATTTTATAGGTGAATATTACATGCTAGAGTTTACTAAATGTGTTTTTTTGAAGTAATCAAGTTGTGATGACTTTCACAAAAAACAAATACCAAATAATGTCAAAATTGAAATAAATTAGTTTTTAAAACAAATACTATATTATGGGTTGATATAATATTATAAAAAATCTAATTTTAGAAAAAAGGGCTTAAATAATATTATATATGACATTAATAAACCACTTGAGGTTCTCTTGGAAGTTCAGTGTATTCTTATTGACCATATAGTGTAAGAATACAAGAAGACATGGTAAAAGTTAAACTATTTAACTAAGAGTTAAATAAAAGATATAAGGTTAAAATGGTAACCTAAACTTGTCTAAAACCTATTAGTTGAGAGTATTTATACTCATGACCACCTAAGTCTCTAAATAAATTCATTTGGAGCCATTTTACACTGAATATTATTATATAATAAATTAAATTTTTTTATCCTTTCCTAAAGTGACCCTCACACCTCTTATAAAAGAGAACTTCCCCTTCTCTCAAAATATCACCTCCAAATCCATTTGGATAGGCCAATACATGCCCAAATATCCTCATGACTTCCCTCACTTTAACCTAGAGGCTTTACCTTTATTATAAATCTATCCTAAGGATCCCTTTTGATCAACTCTAAAATAAAATACTTGAATTAGAGGCAATAATTTCACCACCCTCTTTCAAGTTCTTTTCTTCTTCAACTTCTTCTTTCTTTGTTATTTCCATACCAAAATAATAAATCCAGTACATTATACATACATTGATGTTATTATAAATATGGTATAACCATATGAATTATTATATCTATCCTATAAATGAAAAAGTCACCATAAATTAGTATGTACGGCTTACCGTCTCCAAGTTGTGGGGTAGTTTGTTATTCAAACACGTCATTATTTTTATGGGTATAATAATGTGTATAACTGATGTAAATAATAAATATAACATGTTAATTATTCTTTATATATGATATAACATCCAAATACATATTATTTATTAATCAATATAATGATATTGTCGCTTGTGCGTACGTACGGATTACCGTCTCCACGAACATGATGAGATTCATTCCCACATTCACCATTCAACGATGATTATAAAAATATATATTATTAATAAGTATGTAATATATGACATAATAATTCAACTAGATATATATATATATGTACTTACATATATCTTATTCTCTTACTTTCGTTAAATATGATATGAAAATAGAAACAGAGTTTATGCGTACGTACGGTCTACCATCTCCATAAATGGTGCCTTCCATTTCATATATCTATATATTATAAAAATATATATTCTAAATATACAATATATATAAATCAATTCATATATTCTGTAATTATTTATATCATGATCTAAATGATACGATCAAAAATAAGAAGTTAAAATGCGTATGATAAAGAAAAGTACTATTACCCAAAATGTTAATTTAACATGGAAATCATTATTAAACATGTATTATAAAGTCATAAATGAATTATGTATGATAAAATAAATATGAATATGGTTCTGTAATAATTTAATAACATACTATGTTCATTATACAAGAGGTTAAATGTACCCTCGACCAAAGGAAAGTGCAAGGTAATGGTCAATTCCTCAATCTCATTATTATCTGATATTGATTATGAGTAAGAATTTAATAGGACATATTTATCATCAATGTTCATATTTAATAAAAAAAATCAAAAGGAATCTTTTAAGGTTTTATGGAAGGGTCTATTTAACTATATCATTATTTTAAATTTTTTAAATATTTATTTTTCAAAATATTTTTAATTAATGTCTATGTTTTCAAAATGATTTTAAGGATTTATTTATATGGACATCATTGCTTTAAAATTTTAATTCCTTTCAAAGATTCAAAGTGGTATGGGACACTCTAATTCAAAAAGTTCTTTAAATTTCATCCTTTCCAAACTATACAACATTTAAATGATTAAAAAATAGATATTTCACTCAAATAGTTTTGATTTCATCTATATCTACATCCGTTGATGGATTTTAACCTTGTTTAAGTTGATTCAATATGGTAAAAATCTTCCATATTGTATTGCATGTTTTGTGATATGTTTTACTGTGGATGTGTTATTTTTATACCATTCGTGGTTTATGGTTAAATTATTATCATTTTTTATGCTAGTTTTAATAAGAATATTTATGTTATGTTTCAACCTTTTTCATATGAGAAATATATTGGACTTAGTAAGTGAGGGGTGGAGCCCACTATAGCTCTTCTGTGCATCGGTAGGTCTCATGAGACAATTAGACGTGGAGTTGGCCAAGGCCTTTCCCAATTTTGATATATGGTTTTGGCTGAGGCCAAAATCATTTGTAGACGCCTTGGTCGAGGCCTTGACAAGATTTTTTAGAATGTACGACATTTTACAATCCATCATTATGAAAATAATAATGATGGTTCATGTGGTTATTAGACTAGTAGAATACCCAGGACTATGTTTTATTATTGAATTATTTACTCAGATCATATTCCTGACATAAAGTGTTCATTTTATTATTTGTAAAGTGATGTGTTTTCAATTATTCACCATGCCTAATGTTTATGTTATCTTCCGCTATATTGATTACCCTTACTGAGCATTTGAGGTCACCCATTTCTTATATTTTATTTACCCTAGAATCTAAGAAGTGTATTATGATTGATATGCAGGGTTATGATAAAGTGACTAATGTCATTCTCAAATAATTGTATATGCTGTATTTTATTTTTGAAATTGTAATGTAAAGTTGATGTATATAATCTATTTTCCAAATCTATTAAACAGATCGGTATTTTGGGAATTTATTCCTTGTAATCATGCCAATGTATTAAAATAATGCACTGACTTTTGGTAACTGGAGTCGGGGCATTACAGTTGTTATCAGAGAAAGTTTAGCAACAAACTTGGAAATAGATTTATATAAACTCTAATTAGAGAACATTACCCTAAGATAGTCATTGAGGAGTAGTATAGAAGAACTTCCTAGAATTTTGGTAATGTAGATATTTTGTGTATTTTTCAAGCAATGCATCCCTGTCTGGATACGACCTGGTAGAGGTGGCTCTGGCACAAGTGTACCTAGGAGTGAAAACTCTAACAATGAGTTTCAAGCTTGACTTGGGGTATCCTGGTACACGACAACAGGCCTTGTTTCACTGTTGGTTAGAACCCTCCTGGGGTATATGCTTATGATTATTCACATTTTCATTACAAGCCATTATGATGGATTTAGGAGTAAATATTTCCTCAAAGAAAACATTTTATGATTATAGATTATATGCATAATATTTTCAATTTACGTTAGGTATTTTACAAGTATGTAATTATGAATTGCCATTCATAAACTAACTTAGTGTATGCCACTATTTAAAAATTTCTTCTATTAGATGGATTGAGAATTCCCGCAATACATATGATCAAAATATTAAGAAGGATCATATTTTTAATGGTATTAAGCCAACATTTAAAGGTGAAATAGTATCCTATATATATCTCATCATATAAAGAAATAATACCATGTGTTAACTAGCTAAGTAAATAATTATCTGAGTCATATGGATTTTAAGGGAAGCAAGAGAATAAAAGGATAGAAGAGAGAAAAAATGATAAAGGGAAGAGGGGAAAGAAGAATTTTCCCTTATGTGATAACTGTGGAAAGAATCACCTTGGTAAATTCTTGAAGGGAATGGGAGTTTTTTATAAGTGCGGATAAAAAGGACACCAAGTACATTATTGAAAGGGTAAGAAAAAGGTTTCAAATGTGCAATGCTTCATCTGCAAGGAGTTGGGACACTATGCGAAGCAATTTCCAAATCATTAAAGTATACCCCAAATGCTACTATTTTTTAATAATAATGTTATGATACAAACGAAGATGAAGAGTAATGATTAGATTTTTTATGTTATTAAATTATTTTCTCATTTTAGTATTGTATTAATGATTTACATGTAATAATAATTATATAGTACAAAAGGATTATACTGCAATACTATTTCATTATGGACTTGAGATTGTGTGGAACCAAGAAAAGTGACTCAATAGTAGGTTAAATGTTTTGGAAAATATATGGTTTTGAGAAAGATAAACCATAATACGGTTCTGATACTGAGGTAGTAATTTTGGAATAATATATGATTGATTTGGATAACTTTTATTGGATATTCTTGACTACCTTGAAACTCATAAATGATTTGAATATTCCACTATTGTTGGAGTTTACAATATTTTTGGATTGAAGGAGTATATTCAATATTCTATAAGGAATAAGGGAGAATGAATGTAATCAATAAGGTTTTATGGTAATTCACAGTGTTATAGTGTTTTAAAAGAATACATGATCAAGTTATACACATGTTATTACGTGTAAAAAAGGATCTTCATTGTGTTTACCTTCCTTATAAATTTTGGACTGTGAGTTTGGATAGAAGTATTTGTGATAAGTCTAAAGGTTTGAGTTGATAAACTTTGAAATTGGATACTATTGTTATGGTTAAATCATTTCTTGGGATTATTTTTGGATTGTCATAAAAAGGACAACCTGGAGGTCTGGAGACAACCCGTCGCGTCCGGTAAGGTCGCGAGACTTGAACTCGCAACTGAAAGGCAACAAGGGTGCATCACCTACTAGTGGCCTACTCGATGTCCTGGTTTATATAATGTAGTTATTATAATTGGTCTGACAGATAAATTATAAAATCACTTTTTTGGAATGCTATACGATTAGATAATTAGAATATTTTTGAATTCTATTAACTTTTGAAGTGAAAGATGAGTTTGTGGTATGAATTAGTTGAAAGATGAAACTCTACTTGTTTGGTATATATATATATATTTCCTATTATTCTGTGACTAAATTAATTCTTAAACTTTACGGAAGAGATCTTAAAACCAAAAATGTGTTATCCTAATACCTTATGTTTTGTTGAACAGATGATATATTACAACATCTTAGAGTGATGCCTTTGAGGCCCTCAATTTTACACTTGTTTGTGATTGATGACCTCAATCACTCCCTATAAATATTTACGTTTTTTCTCCAATAATGTGTCCCTAATTTCCTTCAATGTTCTCTTAATAAAGGTCACAATTTGGTCGTGACTTTTTCATTTCCCTTTCCCTCTTATTAAGACAAAATGTTATTAACCCAATTTCTGATGTGGGTTTTCCACAAAGGTATTTTTTTTCTTTTTTTAACCATTTATTTTCAAAGAACTCTTTCAAATTTCAAGGATGAAATTTATTGAATTATGGGATAATGTAACACCCCAATATTTCATAGTAAGTTATCTCATTAAAGTAATTTAATAGCTTGCGCTACACGCAACACCAAGTTCGAGTGCACCACAACATACCAAACTAGTCATTCAAAATGTGGCTATAAATAGTATTATATTCATTTTGAATCTTATATACTCTATTTAATTTTAAAACACATATTATGTGTTTCTTAGACATAATATAATAACAATTTCAATTTTTCAGATAAAGGAAGTATTTTTCAAAAAATGCAATTTTACCTCCTTTTAATGGAGAATGATTTTTAAAACCAATATTTGACACTTTTATATATTCAATTTCATGAAAATAAATTCTTATTTATAATAAGGACATAAAAATTTAGTTTGGATAAATGTTTGGTACTCTTCTGATAACTTTCATATTTTGATGAATAGATAAAAATACTAAATTTTAATTGAAAAAAACTTTTTTAATCGAAATAATTTGTAGTGGTAAATTATGAATTTGAATAGTTTGAAAGTATAACTAGATTATATTTTTATCATTTAATAAAATTTAGGTCATTATAACTAATTTCACATTTAAATTTGACATAAACACATGTCAATCTTTTGAATGTTTTTACTTTTTAAAAACTCTCTTTTTGGTTTTAACAATGGGAATTAATTTTTAATTAATAAATGAAACTTATATGTTTTGAATATGGTAAAATATACTTCATTTTTTAATTTGGAAAATTAAAATTATCTTAGGGTGATTTTTTTGTATTTTTCGGAAAATATTCAATTTTTGATGAATAGTGAAAAGCATTACGTTATTATTTAAAACCGACTTTATATTTAAATAATTATTTATTTTATTTAAATTTATTTTAAGTAAAAATAGATATATAATACCTAAATTAGGTCAATGCAATTACTTGGAGTCATTTTATAATAAAATTAGACGTATGTAATTTTATTGAACGTTTTAATCTCTTTTACCCACCTTCTATGCACGTTAGCAAATTTGCATAAAACATAATTTTACTGCTTTTGTGAGTTGAATTTCAAAAATCTTAGAGACACAGTTTAAATCAGTAAGTAAAATTTTATTCAATAAAATGAAAATAATTTTTTATGAATAGTAACTTTTGACTTTTATTTACCACGGTTAAAAGAAAATAGTGAAATTACAGATAAAAATGATATTATAATTACACTAACACATGTCCTAATTATATTGGATATGTTTAATTCAACCAAATAAAACCTTAAGAATAAAACATGATCCCCTTTGGTCCACCTGGATTAGATTAGGACATTTTTTATTATATTATTTAAAGAAGAGTTAAAAGTGTTAAATTCAATGTTTAATAACTAAACCATTTTTAATATAGGGATAAACAAAATATAAATTCGACTATAAATATTTATAATAAATCTAAAAATATTTCCTATATAATGGTATTTAATTTATAATTTTTACAAATTAAATAATTTATTTTACTTATGACACAATGATGATGCAATAAATACCTTATTAATGAAAGAATCAATAAAATTGTATTATAAATATTAAAATAAATATAATTTCAAAGTTTTTATGACATCCACATATTTAATAGGTGAATATGACATGTTAGAGTTGACTTAATGTGTCTTGTTCGAAGTAATAAAGTTGTTATGACTTTCACAAAAAAATACCAAATAATGTCAAAATTGACATAAATTAGTTTTTAAAACAAATACTATATTATTGGTTGATATAATATTCTCAAAAATCTAATTTTTTGACAAAGGGATTAAATAATATTATATATGTCATTAATGAACCACTTTAGGTTCTCTTGGAAGTTCAGAGTATGTTTATTGACCATATTGTGTAAGAATACAACAAGACACGGTAAAAGTTAAACTATTTAACTAAGAGTTAAATAAAAAAGATAAGGTTAAAATGGTAACCAAAAAATGTATAAAACCTATTGGTTGAGAGTATTTAGACCCATAACCAACTAAGTCTCTAAATAAATTCATTTGGAGACATTATAAACTGAATATGATTTAGTAATAAATTAATATTTTTATCTTTTCCTAAAATGACCCTCACCCCTCTTATAAAAGGGCACTTCCCCTTCTCTCAAAATCTCACCTCCAAAGCCATTTGGCTCAGCCAATCCACGCCCAAATATCCTCCTACCTTATCTCACATCAACCTAGAGGCCTTACTTCCATCTGAAATCCATCCTAAGGATCCCTTTTGATCAACTCAAAAATGAAACACTTGAAGTAGAGGTAATAATTTCACCACCCCCTTTCAAGTTCTTTTCTTCTTCCACTTCCTCTTTCTTTGTTGTTTCCATACCAAAATAATAAATCCAGTAAATTATAAATACTATAATTTTATTATAAATATGTTATAAAAATATTCATTATTATATCCATACTATAAATGAAAAATTCACCATACATGATTATGTACGGCTTACTGTCTCCACGTAGTGGTGTAGTTTGTTATTCAAACACTTAATTATTTGGATGAGTATAATAATGAGTATAACTAATGTAAATAATAAATATAACATGTTAATGATTCTGTATATATGATATATCATCCAATTACATATGATTTATCCATCAATATAATGATATTTTCACTCCTGCGTATGTACGGATTACCGTCTCCACGAACGCGATAAGATTCATTCCCACGTTCACTATTCAACGATGAGTACAAAAATATATATTATTAATAAGTATGTAATATATGACATAATAATTCTACTGGAGAGATATATATATATGTATATATTTATGTATGTATGTATGTACTTACATATATCTTATTCTCTTACATTCATTCAATATGATATGAAAACAGAAATAGCGTTTATGTGTACGTATGGTCTACCGTCTCCATAAATGGTGGCATCCATTTAATATATATATATATATTATAAATATTTATATTCTAAATATATATGATATATAAATCAATGTTTATATTCTGGAAGTATTTATATCATGATCAAAATGATATGATCAAAAATAACATGTTAAAACGCGTACAATAAAGAAAAAGATTATTAACCAAAATGTTAATTTAACATGGAAATCATTATTAAACTAGTAGTATAAATTCATAAATGAATGATGTATGATATAATGAATATTAATATGGTTCTTGAATAATTTAATAACATACTATGTTCATTATACAAGGGGTTAAACGTACCCCCGACCAAAGGAATGTGCAATGTAAGGGTTAATTCCTCAATCTCATTATTATATGAGATTGTTTATGAGTAAGTATTTAATGGGACATATTTATCATCAATGTCCATATTTCATAAAAAAATCAAAATGAATCTTTTAAGGTTTTAGGGATGGTTCTATTTAACTATATCATCCTTTTAAATGTTTTAAATATTTATTTTTCTAAATATTTTTAATTAATTTCCATGTTTTCAAAATTATTTTAAGGATTTATTTATATGGACATCATTGTTTTAAAATTTTATTTCCATTCAAAGTTTCAAAGTGGTATGGGACACTCTAATTAAATCATTTCTTTAAATTTCTTCCTTTCTAAACTATGCGACCTTTAAAGGATTAAAAAAAGATATATTTCTCTCAAATAGTTTTGATTTCATCTATGTCAAAATCCTTTGATAGATTTTACACTTGTTTAAGTTGATTCATTGTGATAAAAATCTTCCATATTGTATTGAATGTCTTGTGATATGTTTGGCTGTGGATGTTTTATTTTTAAACGATTCATGGTTTATGGTTAAAGTATTAACATTTCGTATGCTAGTTTTAATATGAATATTTTTGTTATGTTTCAACTGTTTCATATGATAAATGTATTGGACTTAGTAAGTGATGGCTGGAGCCCACTATAGCTCATCGGTGCATTGGTAGGTATCAGGAGACAATTTGACGTGGAGTTGGTCGAGGCCTTTCCCAATATTGATATATGGTTTTGGCCGAGGCCTAAATCATTTGTAGACGCCTTGGACGAGGCCTTGAAAAGTTGTTTTTTAATGTATAACATTATACAATCCCTCATTATGAAAATAATAATGATGGTTAATGTGGTTATTCGACTAGTAGAATACCCATGACTATGTTTTATTATGGAATTATTTACTTAGCTCATATTCCTACCATAAATTGTTCATGTTTATTATTTGTAAAGGCATGTGTTTTCAATTATTCACCATGCCAATTTTTTATGTTATCATCTACTGTATTTCATACCTTTACTGAGAATTTTTTCTCACCTCTTTCTTATGTTTTATTTACCTAGGAATCCAAGAAGTGTATTATGATTAATATATAGGGTTAATATAAAGTGAATAATGGTGTTCTCAAAGAACTATATATGTTTTATTTTATGTTTGAAATTGTAACGTAAATTTGATGTATGTAATCTATTTTCCAAGACTGTTAAACTGATCGGTATTTCGGGACTTGATTCCTTATAATCATTCCAATGTATTAAAATAATGCACCGACTCTTTGTAACTAGGTTTGAGGTGTTATAGTTGGTATCAGAGGATGTTTAGAAACAAATTCTAAGAGTATACCACAAATGGTTCTATTGGATAATAATCAAGTTATGATACAACTGAAGATGAAGAGGAATGATTATATTTCTTATGTTGTTATTAAAGTATTGTGTCATTTGAGTATTGTATTAATGATGTACATGTTATAAGAATTATAGAGTATAAAATGATTTTACTACAGTACTATTTCATTAAGGACTTGGGATTGTGTGGAACCAAGAAAAGTGACTCAATAACAGGTTAGTTGTTTTGGAAAATATATGGTTCAGAGAAAGATAAACCATAATATGGTTCTGATACTGAGGTACTGATTTTAGAATAATATATGATTGATTTGGATAAATTATATTGGCTATTTTTGACTACCATGAAACTGATTAATGATTTTTATATTCCATCATTGTTGGAGTTTACAACATTTTTGGATATAAGGAGTATATTCAGTATTCTATAAGGAATAAAGGAGCATTAATGTAATCAATAAGGTTTTATGGTAATTCCGGGTGTTATAGTTTTTTAAAAGAATACACGATGAAGGTATACAAATGTTATTACATGGGAAAAATAATCTTCTTTGTGTTTACCATCCTTATAAATTTTGGACTGTGAGTTTAGATAGAAGTATTTTGGATAAGTCTAAAGGTTGGAATCGATTAAGTTTGACATTGGATATTATTATTAAGGTTGAATCATTTCTTGAGATTATTTTTGGATTTTCATAAGAAAGGACAACCCGGAGGTCAGGAGACAACCCATCGCGTCTGGCAAGGCCGCGAGACTTGAACCTGCGACCGAAGGGCGACAAGGGTGCATCACCTACCACTAGCCTACTTAATGTCCTAGTTTATATAATGTAGTTTTTTTAAATGGTCTGACAGATAAATTATAAATTCATTTTTTGGAACCCTATACAATTAGGATAAATTGAATATTTTTGAATTCTATTATCTTTTGATGTTAAAATGAGTTTTTGGTTGGAATTAGTTGAAGGATGAAACTCAACTAGTTTACTATATATATATATATTTCATCTTATTCTATGAATACATTAATTATTAACCTTTAGGAAAGGGATCTTAAAACCAAAAATGTGTTATCCTAATACCTTATGTTTTGTTGAACTTATGATATTTTACATCATCTTAGATTGATGGCTTTGAGACCCTCAATTTTATACTTGTTTATGATTGATGACCTCAATCACTCAGTATAAATATCTATGTTTTTTCTCCAATTATGTGTCTCTAATATATATCAATGTTATCCTAATATAGATCATAATATGGTGGTGACTTTTTCATTTCCCTTTCCCTCTTATTAAGACTAAATTTTATTAACCCAAATTTTTATTTGGGTTTTCCACAAAGGTATTTGTTTTATATTTTTAACCATTTATTTTCGAATAAACCATTTCAAAGGAAGAAATTTATTTAAGGAGGGGAGAATGTAACAACCCAATATTTCATAGTACGTTATCTCATTAAAGTAATTCAATAGCTTGCGCTACACGCAAGCATACCACAAATTACCAAACTAGCCGCTCAAAAATAGGTTATGAATAGTATTAACTGCATTTTGAATCTTATATACTCTATATAATTTCAATGCCCATATTATTTGTTCCTTATACATAATATAATAACAAATTCAATTTTTCAGATAAAGGAAGTATTTTTCAGAAAATGAAATTTTACATCCTTTTAATGGAGAACCCTTTTTAAAACCAATATTTGACATATTTATATATTCGATTTTATGAAATTAAATTCTTCTTTATAAGCAGGACATAAAAATTTATTTTGGATAAATATTTGGTACTTTTATGATAACTTTCATATTTTGACGAATAGTGAAAAACCCTGAATTTTAATTGAAAACAACTTTTTTAATCGAAATAATTTATAGTGTTTAATTATGCATTTTAATTGTATTAAATTATAATTAGATAAAATTTTTATCAATTAATACAATATAGGTCATTATAACTAATTTCTTATTAAAATTTGACATAAACATATGTCAATCTTTTGATAATTTTTACTTTTTTAAAACCCGCTTTTTGGTTTAAACAATGGGAATTAATTTTAAATTAATAAATGAAACTTATATGTTTTGAATTTGGTAAAATGGACTTAATTTTTTAATTCATAATATCAAAATTATCTTAGGGTGAATTTTTTTTATTTTTCTAAAAACCTTCAATTTTGATGAATATTGAAAAATATATGTTATTATTTAAAAACAACTTTTTATTTAAATATTTATTTATTTTAATTAAATTTATTTTAAGTAAAAATATATATATAATACCTATATAATTTCAATGTAATTCCGTTGAGTTATTTTATGATAAAATTAGATGTATAAAATTGTATTGAACTTTTTAACCTCTTTTACACATCTTCTAGGCACATTAGCAAATTTTCATAAAACATAATTTTATCACTTCTGTAAGATTAATTTAAAAAATAAAAGAGATGCGGTTTTCATCAGTAAGTAAAATTTGATTCAATATGTTGAAAATAATTTTTTTTGAATAGTAATTTTTGACTTTTATTTACCATGGTTAAATGTAAATATGGTAATTAAAGGTAAAAATGATATTATAATTACCTTAACACAAGTCCTAATTCTATTGTATATGTGTAATTAGACCAAATACAACCTTAGGAATAAAATATGATCCTATTTGGTCCACTTGGATTAGATTAGAACATTTATTATTATTTTATTTAAAGAAGAGGTAAAAGTGTTAAAGTCAACGTTTAATAACTAAACAATTTTTAATATAGGGTTAAACACAATATAAATTCGACTATAAATATTCATTAGAAATATAAAACTATTTCCTACATAATGGAATTTTATATATAATTTTTATAAATTAAATAATTTAATTTATTTATGACCCAATGATGATGCAGTAATTACCTTATTAATGAAAGAATCAAATAAATGGTATTATAAATACTAAAATAAATATAATTTCAATGTTTTATGACATAAAAGAATTTAATAGGTGAATATGACATGTTAGAGTTTATTCAATGTATCTTTTTCGAAGTAATAAACTTTTTATGACTTTCAAAAAAACCAAATACCAAATACTGTCAAAATTGATATAAATTAGTTTTTAAAACAAATAATATATTATTGGTTGATATAATATTCTCAAAAATCTAAGGTTCCTCCAAAGGGATTAAATAATATTATATATGTCATTATGTAACCACTTGATATTCTATTTTAATTTTAGAGTATGTTTACTAACCATATAGTGTAATGATAAAAGAAGACACGGTAAAAGTTAAACTATTTAACTAAGAGTTAAATCTAAAAGATAAGGTTAAAATGTAACCTAAACTTGTCTAAAACATATTTTTTGATATTATTTAGACCCATTACCACATAATTCTCTAAATAAATTCATTTGGTGCCATTAAAAACAGAATATGATTGTATAATAAATTAATATTTTAATCTTCTTCTAAAGTGACCCTCACCCCTCTTATAAAAGGGCACTTCCCTTCTCTCAAAATCACACCTCCAAATCCATTTGGCTCAGCCAAAACCTGCCCAAATATCCTCCCAACTTCCCTCACTTATATCTTTAGGTTGTACTTTGATCAGAAATCCAACCTAAGGATACCTTTTGATCAACTCAAAAAGGAAACACCTGAAGTAGAGGTAATAATTTCACCACCCTCTTTCAAGTTATTTTCTTCTTCCACTTCCTCTTTATTTGTTGTTTCCATACCAAAATAATAAATCCAGTACCTTCTACATACTATTATATTTTCATAAATATTTTACAACCATATTATTTATTCTACCCATCCTATAAAAGACAAAGTCACCATACGTGTGTTCGCATGGGTTACCATCTCCACGTCGTGGTGTAGTTTGTTATTCAGACACTTCATTATTTGGATGGGTATAATATTGAGTATAACTGATATAAATAATAAATAAAACATGTTAACAATATTTTATATATGATATACCATAAAATTACATATGATTTCACCGTCAATATAATTATATTATCACTCATGCATACATACAGATTACCGTCTCCACAAACGCGATGAGATTCATTCCCACGTTCACCGTTCAACGATGATTATGAAAATATATATTGTTAATAAGTATGTAATATATGACATAATTATTATATGGGAGATATATTTATTTATTTATTTACTTACATATATCTTATTCACTTACTTCCTTTCAATACGATATGAAAATGGAAACAGCGTTTATGCGTACGTACGGCCTACCGTCTCCATAACTGGTTCCTTCCATTTCATATATCTATCTATTAAAAATATCTATATTATAAATATATATGATATATAAATCATTTTTTATATTCTTTGAGTATATAAATCATGATCTAAATGATATGATCAAGAATAACAAGTTAAAAGATGTAAGATAAAGAAAGTGATTATTACCGAAAATGTTAATTTAACATGGAAATCATTATTAAATGGGTAGTATAAAGTCAAAAATAAATCATTTATGATATAATAAATATGAATATGGTTCTTAAATAATTTAATAACATACTATGGTCATTATACAAAATGTTAAACATACCCTCGACCAAAGGAAAGTCCAAGGTAAGGGTTAATTTCTCAATTTCATTATTATCTAAGATTGTTTATGAGTAAGTATTTAATAGGGAATATTTATCATCAATGTCCATATTTCAAAAAAAATGTTTTCAAAAGAAATATTTGATGGTTTTGTGGAAGGTTCTATTTAATTATATCATCATTTTAAATGTTTTAAATATTTACTTTTCTAAATTTTTTTAATTAATGCCTATGTTTTCAAAATGATTTTAAGGATTTGTTTATATGGATATAATTGTTTTAAAATGTTAATTCCTTTCAAAGATTCAATGTGGTATGGGAAAATTTTATTCAAAAATGTATTTAAATGTCTTCCTTTATAAATTATGTAACTTTTAAATGATTAAAAAAGAGATATTTCTCTCAAATAGTTTTGATTTCATCTATGTCAACATTCTTTGATGTATTTTACACATGTTTGAAGTTGATTCATTATGATAAAAATCCTCTATATTGTATTTAAGGTTTTGTGATATGTTTGACTTTGGATGAGTTATTTTTATACCATTCATGGTTTATGGTAAAATTATTAAGATTTCGTATGTTAGTTTTAATAAGAATGTTTGTGTTATGTTTCAACATTTTCACATGAAGAATGTATTGGACTTAGTAAGTGACGGGTGGATCCCACTATATCTCCTCGGTGCAATAGTAGGTCTCATGAGACAATTAGACGTGGAATTGGCTGAGGACTTTCCTAATTTTGATATATGGTTTTGGCCGATGACTAAATCATTTTTAGACGTCTTGTCTGAGGCCTTGACAAGTTGTTTCGGAATGTATGACATTATAAATTCTCTTATTATGTAAATAATAAAAATGGATCAAGTGGTTATTCATCTAGTAGACACTACTACAATTTTGAGCTTTGAAGCCCCCTGACACGGGCGACCGCCACTGGCGGTCGATGCGCTTTTCCAAAAAAAAGGGGGGCTTCGGTTCCCCCCCAGCCTCCTCTCTTTCCCTTGACCTAGCCCCCCCACCCCATCGTTGCCCTCCCCACGCGCCCTACCATGTCGCCTCGCCGCCCTTCCCCATATGCCCTCGTCGCCCCCACCCTCTGTGCGCCCTCCGCCCTCTACCATCCGTCTCCAGCTGCCCTCCGCCCTCCAGCCATCCTCCGCCCTTCCCTCCATCCCATCTGGAATCCCTTTGGCCTCTGGCCTCCGCCCCCTCCGTCTCCTACCCATGTGCCCTCCGGCCTCCGGCCTCGTCCCTCAACCCCCTCGTCCCTCCCCCCCCCACCACGGACACCCCCCCCCGGACAGCCCCCTGCACCCCGGACAGCCCCCCACACCCCAGACAGCCCCCCCGGATAGCCCCCCCTACCCCCCGCACCCCGAACAGCCCTCCCTGCACCCCGAACAACCCCCCCCCCCCCCCTGCGCTGCTCGTCCCCTGTCCCCTCACCGCCTCCTCTTTTTTAGCTCCCCGCCGCCACCGCTTCCTGTCCCCTCCCTCGCCGCTCTATCTTTGGCTCCAGCTCCCCTTCGCTGCCTCTCCTCTCCCTCGCAGCACCGCCTTCGGCTCCCCTCCCTTCCATGTTTGTAGTGAAATCAGGTATGACATGGGATTTCACTTACAATATTATTTTTTTAATGGTTCATAAACAATTGATTAGTATTTATTTTAAATATATTTGATTTGAAAAATTAAAATGTAATAAGAATTGTGTAAATGTTTGTTATATAGATATTATTATTGATAAGAGTTGGATTGATCTTCCAAATTGGAATTCTAGAGAATATTTCAATGGAATTATATATTTTATTTACTTTACCAGAGGATTTGAAAGTGACTATATTAGTTGTCCATGTAGAAAATGTGATAACAGATATCAATTCACACAAGAAACTGTGAGGGGAACCTATTCTTTAATGGATTTTTGAAAAATTTTAAGAGTTGGACTCATCATGGAGAAAAATATGTTCGTTGTCAAAATACGGATGCAGTTCAGATGAATGTTGATGCAAGGATGAATGATCCAATGCATGAAATGCTTACTGAAATGGTATGTGAGTTTGATCCTGAAGGCATTGAAATCCAGAATCTAGAGACCGGTGTGATAAATCTTCACTCTGGTGCAAATCATGATTCAAGGAGGTTTTATAAAGAACTTGATGATGAAAAAATAGAATTATATCATGGATGTACTTCTTACAATAAATTGTCATTTATCGTAGAGTTGTTGCATTTGGAGACATTGAATAATTGGTTAGAAACATCATTCGACATGCTTTTGGTGTTATTGAAAAAGGTTCTTCTTGTCGACGCTAAGATTCGCAAGTAGTATTACCATGCTCATAAGTTGACAGAGAAATTAGGTTTTACATACGAGACCATAGATTCATGTGAAAACAACTGTAGGTTGTTTAGAAAGGAAACTGCCCATTTGGATATTTGTACGGTTTTTGGTGCTTCCAGGTGGAAAGAGAACAGGGGAAATAAGACTCATCAAAGTCAGATTGTGACACAGGGTAAACCAATTACTGTAAAACAAATGTGTTACTTTACCCTTAAACCAAGGATGAAAAGATTTTTTATGTCATCTAAAGTTTCTAATTTAATGAGATGTCATGCAGAAATAGTTCAAGATAGTGATATGTTAACCCACCCGGCAGACTCTCATGCATGGAACGATTTTGATAAGAGACATCTCAACTTTTCTAAAGATGTTTGTAATGTCCGTTTGGGATTTGCAGCTGATGGTTTCAATCCATTCAAGTCTATGGTTGGTGCAACTCATAGCACATGGCCCGTGGTGTTGGTTATATATAATCTTCCTCCGTGACTTTTTATGAAGCATCAATTTATATTACTTTCCACTCTTATTGATGGAACTAAAAGTCTTGGGGAAAATATTGATGTTTACCTTCAGCCATAAATTGATGAGTTGAATGAATTTTGGGGTGATGGTGTGTTGACTTATGACTGTGAAATGAATGAAATGTTCAAACTACAAGTTGCATTATAGTGGACAATAAATGACTTCCCAGCTTATGCAGATTTATCAGTTTGGAGTACTAAATGGGAATTTGCTTTCCCTTGTTGCAATAAATGTAAAAAATCTCTATGGCTTAAACATTCCAAAAAATGGGCATACATGGGTCACAGACGTTTTCTCCCCCCTCCGCACAGGTTCAAAAAGGACAGAGTGGCATTTTATGGTTCTAGAGAGTTTAGCCTTTCACCAAAGATCATGAAAGGAGTAGAAATTATATCGCAGATTGAGGAAGAAAACATCCACACAGTATATGAAATTTAGGATTTGGTGGCTCCTCTAGTACGTAATATTTGTGCAGCGTGTAGGCAGCGCAGTCACAATTGGAAAAAGAAAAGTATTTTTATAGTCTTCCATATTGGAAAAATAACATGGTGAGGAATAATTTGGATGTCATGAACATTGGAAAAAATGTTTGTGATAACATATTGTGGACCATTTTAGGTGTCAGTGGAAAATTAAAGGACCATGTTAATGCACGTCGTGATTTGGAAGAAATGGGTTTAAGGAAATAGTTTCATTTATAGTTATCTGAGGTAAACAAGGCATATATGCCTACTGTACAGTATATGATGACTACAAAGGAGAAAGAGACATTTCATTCCATTTTTAAGATGCTCACGGTTCCTGATGGTTACTCTTCTAATATTTCAAAAGGTGTGAATCTGACAAGCAAGACATTGCAAGGGTTGAAAAGTCATGACAATCACATACTACTTCAGAAGTTGATTCCAATTTCAATTTGTGATTGTTTATCCCCCAATGTTGTTCAACCATTGATTGAGATGAGTATTTTTTTAGAAATCTTTGTTTAAGAAATCAACGAATGAGTGATTTAAAAAATTTGTAGGACCGAATTGTACTTACGCTTTGTCACTTTTAGAAACATCCCCCCTCATTTTTCGATGTTATGGTACACTTGACAGTGCACCTAAATGATGAAGTAATGGCTGCTGGTCCAGTACAATTCAGGTGGATGTATCCTATTGAGCAGTATTTGAGTACATTGAAAAGATTTGTACACAACAGAGCTCGTCCGGAGGCATCAATAGCCAATGGTTATTTGATGGATGAGTGTACTAATATTTGTACAGAATATCTTACGGATGTTGAAACAAAATTAGTTGATCCCTCTTGGATTCATGATGGTCTAGTTGGAGACGGATCCACATTTGATATGGACAACATCGAGTGGATACAAGCACATTGATATATCTTGTTCAATACTCCATCAGTTGAACCATTAATGTAGTAAGTATCTTATCAATGTACTTGTATAACTTTTACATGTTTTGTTTGAATATGTTGATCATTTAAACATCACGTTATCATTTTCAGGAAACACATTAATGAGATAAAATAAGGGATGTATCGTGCGACTGAGTTTCAAATTCAAAAATCTTATTATGCATCATTTCATGATTGGTTCAAGGATTATGTACATATAAATTGATTTCCATTATGAGTGAAGTATTATACTAATTTCTTTCTGCATATATCAGTATGGAATTTTATAAATTATATAGGTTCATAAGCTAAGGGAGTTATGAGACCCCACACTAACTGAAGAATTTATCCAACTGGCTGAGGGTCCATCTATAAAGGCTCGTCGTTATAAAGATATTTCTAATGGTTTTTGATTTTGCATTAAATATGTTGACGATAAACGAGCAACACAAAACAGTGGCATTGTTTGTCCATTTGTCGATTCTGGTTATTACTATGGTCAATTTATAGACATCATTGAAGTTGTATACACACACGGTTTGAAGTACATATTGTTAAAGTGTAATTGGGTTGATCTAGTGCATGGATGTAATGTCAATCAATATCAGTTTTCATTGGTGAATTTTAACTATATGTTACACAGAAATGAACGAGTTGAGAATGAACCTTTAATTTTGACATCACAAGCAGAACAAGTATTCTTCGTTACATTGCCTTCGAATCAAAGTTGGAAAGTTTTTGTCAAAGTGTCTATACGAGGAGTGTTTTTTAAAGAAGATGAACCCGAGACTGTTCCATTTGATTCCCAACATCTTGATCAACATACTGTAGTTCAATGTGAAGAATATAATTATTGGTTCAGAGTGGCTGTTGAAGGAGAAATGGTCGATTTTCATGCTTAATGAAAGGTATAATTTTTTCCCACCATTCAGTATCGAATGTCCTGGGATATCATAAATTATCTAACCATTTTACAAATCCTTTTAAGTTTTAATCATCACGTTTGGAAGATTATTCATTTATAAATACATAGGGTGATTTTACTCTTGGTATATTGATGTTATTGTTGGTGTATCTTCCCTTTGAGGTATTCTTCATCTGGTTCATGTGCTGCTTGAATTTTTATTAATTCAATCTGAAATTTGGCTATGCATTGATTGGTATTGTACATAATTTATATATCTGTTTTGTTAACTTTCTGATTTTTTAAAATTCATTCACAACTAATTATTCAATCCATTTTTGTTTGATTAAAAAATTTACAAGTTTTATTTTTTAAGAACAATCCAATTTATCTTTTAGACAATTTGGATAGTCCCCTTACTAATGTTTTCTTTGACTTCAGGCATGTTAGGGGAAGAGGCAGCAGATCCACATCATTCATCGGAGGCATCTATGTCTCAGGGTCGAGGTATGTTTGAATGTAATTGTATCTATTTTTATGTAATTGATAAACATATATATATATAACATCTGTCAAATTATATATAAAATTTCAACAGGATCAGACTCGATTGCTTCTTCCTCTCACAAGAGAGGCCCCAATCGTGGCATTTTATAATGGAATTTCAACATGACGATTGATGTTTCAATTGATGAGGTATTTCATCCTATGGGACCAAATACCCCTAAATTTATTCGTTAGCTGGGCTATATCATACGTGACCCCCGTCGATTTCCATTGACCCCACGTGACTGGGCTTTTATCCCTCAGGACGCATTAGATTGTCTTTGGAGAGAGGTTCAGGTAAGAAGACCATTTTACTTTATTCTCTATGTATAAACAATACTAATATGTGTGATTTTTTAATTTAATAGAAAATTTTGAAAGTATTCCCTGGTGAGTTTCGGCTCGTGTGTATGAGGAAATTCCATAAGATGTGGATAGACTATAAAGGAAAAGTGAAGAGGGACCACTGGGTACCAAATGTGGGTGCCTGAGACATTCTGGAAAAAGTCCCGAGAGGTGTCCTCCCAGCTCAGTGGCATGAATTTGTTGCATATTTGTCTACTGAGGGTGTTATGGTTTGTATATTTATTTTAGTGAATATATATTTTCAAGAATGTGTGATTTGTTTGAAATTTGAATGAATTGATTGTAGGAGGTGTCAGCATGCCATTTTGAGAATCGAGCATTGCAGGGACCACCTCATAGGATCGGGACTCGTCACGTGTCTCAGATCCAACATGAGGTATTTATTATTCATTTTTTAATTTATTAATTAATATGGTTTTGTGTTTATATTTTATTCATATACAGTTGCGGGAGCAAGGTGCACAGACTGATAAAATGTCGGTGTGGATGAGGACTCGTGATCGCAATGATCCAGAGGCTGAAGCATTGATAGTAAGTGCTTGTAAATACCAATACTTACATAAATATATATATTAACATATATATATATATATATATGTATATGTATATATATTTAAATATTTAACAGGCTCAATTTGAAGCTGAGTTAGAACAACTTCCAAAGGACCAGCGACAAGTTCCCATGCTAAGGGATGAGATATTTCATCGCATTATTGGTCGGGAAGGTCATGGATATAGTTTGACCTGTGGAACATAGATTCCTAATTTTATAGTGTCACGTGTTGCGATTGTCGGTCCTGCTGTTGCTCAGATGACACAACAGTTGTCCGATTTCGAGGCACGGCTGCGTGCTTCCGAGGAGGTAAATGCGCAATTGACCGCTGAGGTTAGAGTACTGCGGGAATATGTGTGTCCAGATGATGGTGTAGGGGATCATACGACGCAGGTTTATACTTTATTTATTTATTTAATTTATATTATTTTTTATATGAAGTTATTTATAACTTTTATTTGTTGTAGACCCCTGTCCCACCGGATGGAGGTAGCAGTGATGACAACACATGACGCATCATATTCATGAGGTGTGTTTCTATTTTTACTGGTTGGGTTTTTATTGATGTATAGGTTGGGTTTCTAGTGATATTTTTTGTGATTTTGGGGTAACATGTGTGTTTTGGCCTGATGCAATATTTTTGTGCACGAATTGAGAAGTAACCATGAAACTAATTAATGATTTGGATGTTTTTTGTTCATTTAATTATTTAATGTTTTAAATTGCATGTTCTATAATATTTTTGAAAAAACCATGTGATTTATAATATAAACCATGACATCCCCCCCCCCAGACAGCACCCTGCACCCCGGACAGCCCCCCCCCCCCCCAGATAGCACCCCCACCTCGAAAGGCCCCGCCCCCCACCCCGGACACCCCCCCCCCCCCACCCCGCACCCCCTGGATAGCCCATCCCACCCCCAGACAAACCCCCCCACCCCCGGACAGCACCCCCCACCCCAGACGCCCCCCCCCCCCCCCCCCGACAGCACCCCGCACCCCGAACAGCCCCCCCCCCCCCCCGGATAGCCCTCCCCACCACCGGACATCCCCCCCCCCCTCGGATAGCACCCCCACCCCGGACACCCCCCCCCACCTCAGACAGCACCCCCACACCCACGAATAGCCCCCCCCCCCCCCCCTCACCCCTCGAACAGCCCTCCCTACCCCCGAACAGCCCCCCCCCCCCCCCCCCCCCCCAGACACCACCCCACCCCGGACACCCCCCCCACCCTGGACAACCCCCTCGCACCCCCGTAGATCCCCCTACACCCCCCGGACCAGGATTCCACATTAATTCAGATTATAATGTAACACTCACATGCATCACTACCCAAATACACACAACCATTCAGAATCATTCTATAAATATGGCACCCACCCGAGTACTTAGTTTCTATATGTATGAAGATGCATTCCTATTGGGATCCTCAGAAATAGTATGCTAGATGAGAAATCCCTCATGGAATCATAAAAGGGCGCGTTAGGTGTTAAAAAACACCCGAATGAACTCATAATGCCATTAAATCATACAAAAACAACCGCGGTGTGAATTGTAAAATGGTCAGGCAGACGGTACGTCAATCGGAGGTTTCGTTTGACCGAGTTGACTGGAAACACGTTTCTGAAGTCATAAAAGACCAAAACGGTGTGTCATGGTCAAATTTAGAGAAAACATACTCCGAATGACCTGAAACCACACGAGTATGATAGAAATATTATTCGTGACATGCAGGAGGAGACGGCACGTCCATCGGACTTGCGGTGTGCATGGTACGACTGAATGTGTCGTTTTTAGCTATTCAGCGCACTCTAAAAGGGCGTGCTCGGTGGTCAAAACCACCCAAACAACCTCGGAATGCCATGAAATTATACGACAACGACCGCGATGTCAATTGTGAACTGGTCAGGTAGACGGAACGTCAATCTATGGTGTCATTTGACCGTAGTGACCGGAAACGTGTTTTCGGAGTCATAAACGACCAAAACAGCGTGTCACGGTCGAATTCAGAAAAAAAATGCACTACGAATGACTGGAAACCACATGAGAATGATATAAATATTATCCATGACTTGCATAAAGAGACGGCACATCCATCAGACATGCGGTGCGCACGGTACAACGGAATGAGTCGTTTTCAGCAGTTCGGCGCGCTCTAAAAGGGCGCACTGGGTGATCGAAACCACCCGAATGACCTCGGAATGCCATGGAATCTTACTAAAACAACCGCGGTGTGAATTTTGAAATGTTCTAGTAAACAGAATATCAATCAGAGGTGTCATTTGACTGCGGTGACCGGAAACGCGTTTTCGGAGTCACAAAAGACCAAAACGGCGTGTCACGGTCGAATTCAGAGAAAACATGCTCTGAATTACCTAAAACCACACAATAACTATAGGAATATTATTCGTGACATGCAGGAGAAGACGGCACATCCATCGAACGTGTGGTGCATGCGGAACGACCGAATGTGTCCTTTACAGCAGTTCAACGCACTCTAAAAGGGAGTGCTGGGTCTTCAAAACCACCCGAATGACCTCAGAATGCCATGAAATATCACGACAACAACCGAGGTGGGAATTTTGAAATGTTTGGGCAGACGAAACGTCAATCGGAGGTTCTGTTTGACCTCGGTGACTAGAAATGCGTTTCCATAATCATAAAAGACCAAAATGGCGTGTCACAGTCAAATTCAAAGAAAACATTCTCCGAATGATCTAAAACCACACGAGAATGATAGAAATATTATTTGTGACATGCAGGAGGAGACTACACATCCATTGGACGTGTGGTGCGTGCGGTACGACCGAAGGTGTTGTTTTCAGCAGTTCGGCGCACTCTAAAAGGGCGCGTTGGGTGGTCAAAACCACCCAAATGACCTCGGAATGCCATGAAATCATACGAGAACAACCGTGGTGTGAATTTTAAGTGGTCGGTTAGAAGGAATGTCAATCGGAGGTGTTATTTGACCGCGGTGACCGAAAATGCATTTTCGGAGTCATAAAAGACCAAAACGGCGTGTCATAGTTGAATTTAGGGAAAACATGCTCTGAATGATCTAAGACCACACGAGAATGATAAGAATATTATTCGTGACCTGCAGGAGGAGACGAAACATCGATCGGATGTGCGGTGCGAGCGATACAACCGAATGTGTCATTTATAGCAGTTTGGCGCACTCTAAAATGGCGCGCTGGGTGGTCGAAACCACCTGAACTACCTCAAAATGAAATTAAATCTTACGACAAAAACCATGGTGTGAATTGTGAAATGTTCGGGCATACGGCATGTAAATTGGAGCTGACGTTTGACCGCAGTGACCATAAATGCGTTTCTGGAGTCATAAAAGACCAAAACAGCACATCACGGTCGAATTCAGAGAAAAAGTGCTCTGAATGACCTGAAACCACACAAGAATGATAGGAATATTATTCGTGACATGCAGGAGGAGACAACACATCCATCTGATTTGCGGTGCGCATGGTATGACCGAATATGTCGTTTTCAGCAGTTCGACGCGCTCTAAAAGGGCGCGCTGGGTGGTCGAAACCACCCGAACGACCTTGCAATGCTGTGAAATCATAAGAAAACAACCGCGGTGTGAATTGTGAAATGTTCGGGCAGACGGAACATCAATCGGAGGTGTCGTTTGACCGCGGTGACTGGAAACGCGTTTCCAGAGTCATAAAAGAACAAAACAGCGTGTCACGGTCGAATTCAAAGCAAACATGCTCTGAATGACCTGAAACCACATGAGAAAGATATGAATATAATTCATGACATGAAAGAAAATACAGCATATCCATCAGACATGCGGTGTGCATGGTATGATCGAATGTATCGTTTTTAGCAGTTCGACACGCTCTAAAAGGGCGCGCTGGGTGGTCAAAACCACCCAAACAACCTCAGAATGCCATGAAATATTACGAAAACAACTGCGGTGTGAATTATGAAATGGTTAGGTAGACGACACATCAATCCGTGGTGTTGTTTGACCGTCTTGACCAGAGACGCGTTTCTGGAGTCATAAAAGACCAAAACGGCATGTCACAGTCGAATTCAGAGTAAACGTGCTCCAAATGGCCTGAAAAAACATGAGAACGATATAAATATTATTCGTGACATGCAAGAAGAGATGACATGTCTATCGGACATGCGGTGTGCACGGTACGACCGAATGTGTCATTTTCAATAGATCGGGGTGCTCTAAAAGGGCGTGCTGGGTGGTCAAAACCATCTGAACGACCTTCGAATACCATGAAATCTTAAGAAAACAACCGCGGTGTGAATTGTAAAATGATTGGGCAAAAGGCACATCAATCAGAGGTGTTGTTTGGCCGCGGTGATAGGAAACATGTTTCTAGAGCTATAAAACACCAAAACGGCGTGTCATGGTCGAATTTAAAAAAAAAAATCTCATAATGACCTGAAAACCCATGAGAATGATAGAAATAATATTCATGACATGTAGGAGGAGACGACACGTCCATCGGACATGCGGTATGCGCGGTACGATCGAATGTGTCATTTTCAGCTGTTCAACGCTCTCTAAAAGGGAACGCTGGGTGGTGGAAACCACCCGAATGACCTCGGAATTCCATGAAATCATACGACGACAACCGTGGTGTAAATTGTGGAATATTCAGGTAGATGGAACATCAATTGGAGGTGTTGTTTGACTGTAGTGACCGGAAACGCGTTTCGGTAGTCACAAAAGACTAAAACGGCGTGTCACTGTCTAATTCAGAGCAAGCGTGCTCTGAATGACTTGAAACCACACTAGAATGATATGAATATTACTCGTGATATGCATGAGGAGACGAAATATCCATCGGACGTGCGGTGTGTGCAGTACGACCGAATGTGTCGTTTTTAGCAGTTCGGCACGCTCTAAAAGGGCGCGCTGGGTGGTCAAAACCACTCGAATGACATCATAATTCCATGAAATCATACGAAAACAACCAAGGTGTGAATTGTGAAATTTTCAAGCAGAAATCGTGTCAATCGGAGGTTCCGTTTGACAGCGGTGACTGGAAACGTGTTTCCGGAGTCACAAAGGCCAAAACGGTGTGTCATAGTCGAATTCAGAGAAAACGTGCTCCAAATGACCTGAAACCACACGAGAATGATATAAATATTATTTTTCACATGTAGGAGGAGATAGAACGTCTATCGGACGTGCAGTGCGCGCAGTACGACCAAATGTGTCATTTTCACCAGTTCGACGCGCTCTAGAAGGGCGCGCTGGGTGGTCAAAACCACCCAATCGACCTCAGAATGCCATGAAATCTTACGAAAACAACCCCGGTGTGAATTGTAAAATTTTAGGGTAGACAACACATCAATCAGAGGTGTTGTTTGACTGTGGTGACCGGAAATGTGTTTCTGGAGACATAAAATACCAAAACGGCGTGTCACGATCAAATTCTGAAACAAAAAGTGCTTTGAATGACCTAAAACCACACGAGAACGATAAGAATATTATTTGTGACATGTAAGAGGAGACGGCACATCGATCGGATGTGCAGTGCGCGTGGTACGACCGAATGTTTCATTTTCAGCAGTTCGACGCGCTATAAAAGGGTACACTGGGTGGTCCAAACCACATGAACGACCTCAGAATTCCATGAAATCTTACGACAACAACCGCGGTGTGAATTTCAAAATATTCAGGTAGATGGAATGTCAATCGGAGGTGTCGTTTGACCGCGGTGACTGAAAACACGTTTCTGGAGTCAAAAAATACCAAAATGGCGTGTCACGATCCAATTCAGAGAAAACTTGCTCCAAATGAACTGAAACCACACGATAACAAGAGAAATATTATTCGTGACATGCATAAGGAGAAAGAACATCCATCGGATGTGCGGTGCATGCGGTATGACTGAATGTGTCGTTTTCCGCAGTTCGGCGCGCTCTAAAAGGGCACGCTGGGTGGTCGAAACCACCCGAACGAACTCAGAATGCCATGAAATCATACAACAACAACCGAGGTGTGAATTTTGAAATGGCCGGGTAGAGGGAACATCAATCGGAGGTTATGTTTGACCACGGTGACCGGAAAGGCCTTTTTGGAGTCAAAAAAGACCAAAACGGCGGGTTACGGTCAAATTCCAAGCAAACGTGCTCGGAATGACCTGAAACCACATGAGAACGATAGGAATATTATTCGTGACATACAAGAGGAGACAAAAAATCTATCGGACATGCGGTACACACGGTAGGACCGAATATGTTGTTTTCAACAGTTCGGCGCGCTCTAAAAGGGCGCGCAGGGTGGTCAAAACCACCCGAATGACTTAGGAATGCCACGAAATCTTTCGACAACAACCACGGTGTGAATTTTGAAATGGTCGGGTAGACTGCACATCAATCGAAGATTCCGTTTGACCGCGGTGACCGAAAACGCGTTTCTGGGGTCATAAAATACCAAAACGGCGTGTCACAGTCGAATTCAGAGCAAACGTGCTCCGAATGACCTGAAAACACGAGAACGATAGGAATATTATTCGTGAAATGTAGGAGGAGATGTTACATCGATCAGACATGCGGTACGCACGGTACGACCGAATGAGTCATTTTCAGCAGTTCAACATGCTCTAAAAGGGCGCACTGGGTGGTCAAAAGCACCCAAATGACCTCATAATGCCATTAAATCTTACGACAACAACTGTGGTGTGAATCGTAAAATGGTTGGGCAGACGACACATCAATCAGAGGTGTCGTTTGACCACGGTGATCGGAAACTCCTTTTCGGAGTCATAAAAATACCAAAACGGCATGTCACGGTTGAGTTCAGAGCAAACATGCTATGAATAACCTGAAACCACACGAGAATTATTGGAATATTATTCGTGACATGTAGGAGGAGACAGAAAATCCATCGGACATGCGGTGCTCGCGGTTTGACCGAATATGTCGTTTTCAGCAGTTCGGTGCGCTCTAAAAGGGTGCGTTGGGTGGTGAAAACCACCTGAACGACCTCAGAATTCCATGAAATCATACAACAACAACCGAAGTGTGCGTTTTGAAATGCTAGGGTAGACGGCACATCAATCAGAGGTGTATTTTGACTGCGGTGACTAGAAACACGTTTCCAGAGTCATAAAATACCAAAACAGCATGTCATGGTCGAATTCAGAGCAAACATGCTCCGAATAACCTGAAATCACACAAGAACGATAGGAATATTATTTTTGACATGAAAAAAGAGAAGGAACGACCATCGGACGTGCGGTGCGTGCGGTACAACTGAATGTGTAATTTTCAACAATTCGGCGCGCTCTAAATGGGCGCGCGGGGAGTCAAAACCACCCAAACGACCTCGGAATTCCATTAAATCATATGACAACAACCGCAATGTGAATGGTAAAATGGTCGGGGAGAAGACACATCAATCGAAGGTTCCTTTTGACCACGGTGATCGGAGACGCGTTTCCAGAGTCATAAAAGACCAAAACGGCGTGTCACGGTCAAATTCGGAGCAAACGTGATCCAAATAACGTGAAACAACACGAGAACGATAGAAATATTATTCGTGACATAAAGGAGGAGACAACGCATCCATATAACGTGTGGTGGGCATGGTATGACCAAATGTGTCGTTTTCAGGAGTTCTGCGCGCTCTAGAAGGGCACGCTGGGTGGTCAAAACCACTCGAACAACCTCCGAATGCCCTGAAATCTTACGACAACAACCCCGGTGTGAATTGTAAAATAGTCGGGTAGACAGCACATCAATGAGAGGTGCCATTTGACAGAGGTGACCGGAAACACGTTTCTGGAGTCATAAAATACCAAAACGGCGTGTCACGGTCGAATTCTGAGAAAACATGCTCCAAATGACATGAAACCACACGAGAATGATAAGAATATTTTTCTTGACATGTACGAGGAGACGGTACATTGATCAGACGTGCAGTGCGTGCGGTATGACCGAATGTGTCGTTTTCAGCAGTTCGGCGCGCTCTAAAAGGGCACGATGGGTGGTCAAAACCACATGAATGACCTCATAATGCCATGAAATCTTACGAAAAAAATCGCGGTGTGATTTGTGAAATGTTCGATCAGACGGAATGTCAATCAGAGGTGTTGTTTGACCGTAGTGACCGGAAACGCATTTCCGGAGTCATAAAAGACCAAAACGGCTTGTCACGGTCCAATTTAGAGAAAAATTTCCCCAAATGACCTGAAACCACACAATAACGATATAAATATTATTCATGACATGCAGAAGGAGACCGAAGATCCATCGGACATGTGGTGCGTGCGGTACAACCGAATTTGTCATTTTCAGCAGTTCGGTGCGGTCTAAAAGGGCATACTGGGTCGTCGAAGCCACCTGAACGAACTCAGAATGTCATATAATCATACGATAACAACCTAGGTGTGAATTTTGAAATGGTAGGGTAGAGGGAACGTCAATCGGAGGTTCCGTTTGACTTCGGTGACCAAAAAGGCGTTTCCAGAGTCATAAAAGGCCAAAACGGCGGGTTATGGTCAAATTCAGAGCAAACGTGCTCCGAATGACCTGAAACCACATAAGAACGATAGGAATATTATTCTTGACATGCAGGAGGAGAAGAAACATCCATCGGACATGCAGTGCGTGCGGTACGACTGAATGTGTTGTTTTCAGCAGTTCGGCGCGCTCTAAAACGGCGCGCTGGGTGGTCAAAACCACCTGAATGACCTCGAAATGACATGAAATCTTTCGTCAACAACCACAGTGTGAATTGTGAAATTTTCGGGTAGACGGAACATCAATCGAAGGTTCCGTTTGACCACGGTGACCAAAAACACGTTTCCGGAGTCATAAAATACCAAAACGGTGTGTCACAATCAAATTCAGAGCAAATGTGCTCTAAATGATCTGAAACCACACGAGAATGATAGAAATATTATTCGTGACATGCAGGAGAAGATGTTATGTCGATCGGACGTGCAGTACGTGCGGTATGACCGAATGAGTCATTTTTAGCAGTTCAACGCGCTCTAAAAGGGCACACTGGGTGGTTAAAACCACCAGAACGACCTCATAATTCCCTTAAATATCACAACAACAACCGCGGTGTGAATTGTAAAATGTTCGGGAAGACGGCACGTTAATCGAAGGTGACATTTGACCATGGTGATCAGAAACACGTTTCCGGAGTCATAAAAAACCAAAACGGCATGTCACGATTGAATTCAGAGCAAACATGCTCTGAATGACCTGAAACCACATGATAATTATAGGAATATTATTCGTGACATGCAGGAGGAGACAAAACGTCCATCGGACGTGTGGTGCTTGCGATACTACCAAATATGTCGTTTTTAGTAGTTCAGCGAACTCTAAAAGGGTGCACTGTGTGGTGAAAACCACTTGAACGACCTCGGAAGTCCATGAAATCATACAACAAGAACCGCAGTGTGAATTTTGAAATGGTCAGGTAGACGACACGTCAATCAAAGGTGTCGTTTGACCGTGGTGACCGGAAACACGTTTTCGGAGTCATAAAATACCAAACCAGCATGTCGTGGTCAAATTCAGAGAAAATATGCTCTCGTGACATCTAGAAGGAGATGGAATGTCCATCAGACGTGCAGTGCGCACGGTACGACCGAATGTGTAATTTTCAGTAGTTCAGCGCGATCAAAAAGGGCGCACTGCAGGGTCAAAACCACCCAAACAAACTCAGAATTCCATGAAATCATACAAAAACTAACAAGGTGTGAATTATAAAATGGTCGGACAGACGGCACATCAATCGGAGGTGTCGTTTGAATGCGGTGATCGGAGACGCATTTCCAGAGTCATAAAAGACCAAAACGGTGTGTCACGGTCGAATTTAAAGGAAACGTGCTCCGAATGACCTGAAACCACACGAGAACGATAGAAATATTATTCGTGACATGTAGGAGGATAAAACACATCCATCGGACGTGCGGTGCGCACGGTACGACCGAATGTGTTATTTTCAATAGTTCGACGTGCTCTAAAAGGGCGCGCTGGGCATTTAAAACCACCCGAACAACCTCAGAATGCCATGAAATCTTACGACAATAACCGTGGTGTAAATTTTGAAATGTTTGGGTAGACGAAACATCAATCGGAGGTGTCCTTTGACTTCGGTGATCAGAAACGCGTTTCAGTAGTCATAAAAGACCAAAACGGCGTGTCACTGTCGAATTCAGAGCAAACGTGATCCGAATGACTTGAAACTACACTAGAATGATATTAATATTATTCGTGATATTTAGGAGGAGACGGAACATCCATAGGACATGCGGTGTGCGCAGTACGACTGAATATGTCGTTTTCAGCAGTTTGGCATGCTCTAAAAGGGCGCACTGGGTGGTCAAAACCACCCGAATGACCTCGGAATGCCATGAAATCATATGAAAACAACGAAGGTGTGAATCGTAAAATGTTCAAGTAGACAGCATGTCAATCAGAGGTGTTGTTTGACCGCGGTGACCGAAAACGCGTTTCCAGAGTCACAAAAGACCAAAACGGCGTGTCATAGTCGAATTCAGAGCAAACATGCTCCGAATGACCTGAAACCACCCGAGAACTATAGAAATATTATTTTTGACATGTAGGAGGAGACGACACGTCCATCAGACGTGCGGTGCACGCGGTACGACCAAATGTGTCATTTTTAGCAGTTCAACGTGCTCTAGAAGGGCGCTCTGGGTGGTCAAAACCACTCGAACAACCTCAGAATTCCATGAAATCATAGGAAAACAACTCTACTGTGAATTTTGACATGGTCGGGTAGACAAAACGTCAATCAGAGGTGTTGTTTGACTGCGGTGACTGGAAACGCATTTCGAGAGTCATAAAATACCAAAACGGCGTGTCACAGTCAAATTCTGAGAAAACATGATCCGAATGACCTGAAACCACACGATAACGATAAGAATATTATTCGTGACATGTAGGAGGAGACGACACATCGATCGAACATGCAGTACGTGCGGTACGACCGAATGTGTCGATTTCAGCAGTTCGACGCGCTCTAAAAGGGCACGCTGGGTGGTCAAAACCACACGAACGACCTCGGAATGCCATGAAATCTTACGACAACAACCGAGGTGTGAATTGTGAAATGTTCGGGTAGACAGAACGTCAATCAGAGGTGTCGTTTGACTGCGGTGACCAGAAACGGGTTTTCGGAGTTAAAAAAGACCAAAAGGGCGTGTCACAGTCCAATTCAGAGCAAACTTGCTCCGAATGACCTGAAACCACACGATAATTATAGTAATATTATTCTTGACATGCAGAAGGAGACAGAACATCCATTGGTCGTGCGGTACGTGCGATACGACTGAATGTTTCGTTTACAGCAGTTCGACGCGATCTAAAAGGGCACGCTGGGTGGTCGAAACCACCCGAACGAACTCAGAATTCCATGAAATCATACGAAAACAATCGATGTGTGAATTGTGAAATGTTCAGGTAGAGGGAACATCAATTGGAGGTTCTGTTTGACCGAGGTGACCAGAAAGGCATTTCCGGAGTCATAAAAGTCCAAATCGGTGGGTTACGATCAAATTCAAAGCAAACGTGCTCTGAATGACCTAAAATCACACGAGAACGATAGGAATATTATCCGTGACATACATGAGAAGACGAAAAATCAATCGGAAGTGTGGTGCGTGCAGTACGACCAAATGTGTTGTTTTCAGCAGTTCGGCGAGCTATAAAAGGGTGCGCTGGGTGGTCAAAACCATCAGAATGACCTCAGAATTCCATGAAATCTTTCGACAACAACCATGGTGTGAATTGTGAAATGATCAAGTATACGGCACATCAATCGGAGGTTCCGTTTGACCGCGGTGACCGAAAACGCATTTCTGGAGTCATAAAATACCAAAACGGTGTGTCACAGTCGAATACAGAGCAAACATACTCCAAATGACCTGAAACCACACAAGAACAATAGGAATATTATTAGTGACATGCAGGAGGAGACGTTACGTCGATCAGACGTGCGGTACGCGCGGTACGACCGAATGAGTCATTTTCAGCAGTTCAACGCGCTCTAAAAGGGTGCACTGGGTGGTCAAAACCACCCGAACAACCTCATAATTCCATTAAATCTTACAAAAAACAACCGCGGTGTAAATTGTAAAATGGTCGGGTAGATAGAACATCAATCAGAGGTGTCGTTTGACCACGATGATCGGAAACGCGTTTCTGGAGTCATAAAATACAAAAACGGCATGTCACGGCCGAATTCAGAGAAAACATGCTCCAAATGTCCTGAAACCATAGAAGAATTATAGAAATATTATCTGTGACATGAAGGAGGAGACAGAACATCCATCGGACTTTTGGTGCTCACGGTACGACCGAATATGTCATTTTCAGCAGTTCCACGTGCTCTAAAAGGGTGCGTTGGGTGTTGAAAACCACTCGAATGACCTCAGAATTCCATGAAATCATACAACAACAACTGCGGTGTAAATTGTAAAATGGTCGAGCAGACGACACATCAATCAGAGGTGTCGTTTGACCGCAGTGACCGGAAACGCGTTTCCGGAGTCATAAAATACAAAAACAGCATGTCATGGTCGAATTCAAATAAAACATGTTCCGAATTACCTGAAACAAAATGAGAATGATAGGAATATTATTATTGACCTGCATAAGGAGACAGAACATCCATCGGACGTGCGGTGCGCGCGGTATGACCGAATGTGTAATTTTCAGCAGTTCGGCGCACTCTAAAAGGGCGCACTGGGGGGTCAAAACAACCCAAACGACCTCGGAATCCAATGAAATCATACAACGACAACCACGGTGTGAATTGTATAATTTTAGGGCAGACATCACATCAATCGGAGGTTTCGTTTGACCACTGTGATCAGAGACTCGTTTCTAGAGTCATAAAAGACCAAAACAGCATGTCACGGTCGAATTCAGAGAAAACATGCTCTGAATGACCTGAAACCACACGAGAACGATAGAAATATTATTCTTGATATGTAGGAGGATACAACACATCTATCAGACGTGCAGTTCATGCAGTTCGACAAAATGTGTCGTTTTCAGCAGTTCGACGCGCTCTAAAAGGGAGCGTTGGGTGTTAAAAACCACCCGAACGACCTTAGAATGCCATGAAATCTTACGACAACAACCGTGGTGTGAATTTTCAAATGGTCGGGTAGATGGAACATCAATCTGAGGTTCTGTTTGACCGCGATGACCAGAAACGCGTTTCCGGAGTCATAAAATACCAAAATGGCCTATCACGGTTGAATTCCGAGAAAAATTGCTCAAAATGATCTAAAACCACATGAGAACGATATTTATATTATTCTTGACATGTAGGAGGAGACGACATGTCCATAGGATGTGCGGTGCTCGCGGTACGATAGAATGTTTCGTTTTCAGCAGTATGACGCGCTCTAAAAGGGCGTGCTGGGTGGTGAAAACTACCCAAACGACCTCGGAATGCCATGAAAACATATGATAACAACCTCAGTGTGAATTTTGAAATGTTCGGGTAGATGACACGTCAATCAGAAGTACCGTTTGACCGCAGTAACCAGAAACGGGTTTCCGGAGTCATAAAATACCAAAACTGCATGTCACGGTCGAATTCAGAACAAACGTGCTCAGAATGACCTGAAACCACACGAGAATAATAGGAATATCATTCGTGACATGCCGGAGGAGACGACACATCCATTGAAGGTGCGGTGCGTGTGGTACGACCGAATGTGTGGTTTTCAGCAGTTCGGTGCGCTCTAAAAGTGCGCGCTGGGTGGTCAAAACCACCCAAATGATCTCAGAATGCCATTAAATAATAAGACAACAACCACGGTGTGAATTGTAAAATGGTCAGGTAGACGACACATCAATCGGAGGTGTCATTTGATCGTGGTGACCAGAAACGTGTTTCTGGAGTCACAAAACACCAAAACGGCGTCTCACAGTCGAATTCAGAGCAAACGCACTCCGAATTACCTGAAACCACACGAGAACGATATGAATATTATTCATGACATGGAAAAGGCGAAAAAACATCCATCGGATGTGTGGTGCACGCGGTATGACCAAACGTATCGTTTTCAGCAGTTCGGCGCGCTCTAAAAGGGTGCGCTGGGTGGTCAAAACCACCCGAACGACCTCGGAATGCCAAGAAATATTACGACAACAACTGCAGTGTGAATTGTGAAATGGTCGGGCAGACGGAATGTAAAATGGAGGTGCTGTTTGACAGCGGTGACAAGAAACGTGTTTCTGGAGTCAGAAAATACCAAAACGTCATGTCGCGGTCGAATTTAGAGCAAACATGCTCCGAGTGACCTGAAACCACACGAGAATGATAGAAATATTATTCTTGACATGCAGGAGGAGACAGAATGTCCATCATACCTACTGTGCACACGGAAAACATTCCTTTTTAGACAAAAAAACACTTTCAGAGACTAAATCAAAGACTCCAAAATAAGAAAAACAAATTCAAAAATAATAACATTTCTTAAATTGCGGTTTTTAAATTATCATAGCACCCATGAGATGTCAGATTTAATTTTATTATATGTATATAATAACTAAATAAATATTTCAAATTTACGTTTGTTTTGTTTAGTTGTTTTCTTTGAATCTTATTATAGGTTTCTAAAGAAGATGGTTGTGGATCATTGAAGCACGTCTTTCATTTATTGTTTATGATGATCTTGATGTTTATGGTTTTTGGATTTGTTGTCCATTTTTTATGATTTATATGGTGTTTTTTTATTCTGTGCCATGATTTTTTTTAAAAAAAAATTCCAATTTAGTGACCGCCATAGGTGGTCCCTATAGGCTGGCATTTTGACCAGCTTCAGTGACCGCCAATGGCGGTCACTGTAGGCCGACATTCAACCGGCTTCAGCAACTGCCAGGGGGTCACTGTAGGCCGGTATTTCTGCCAGCTTCAGCGACCGCCATTGGGGGTCGCTGTGCGGTCTCTATAGGCCTATAGCGACTGCCAATGATGGTCTCTATAGGCTGAATTTTTAGTAGTGAGAATACCCATGACTATGTTTTATTATGACATTATTTACTCAGCTAATATTCCTACCATAAATCATTCATGTTTATTATTTGTAAAGGCATGTGTTTTCAATTATTCACCATGCCTCATGTTTATTTTATCTTACGCTATATTTCTTACCCTTACAGAGTGTTTGAGCTCACCCCTTTCTTATGTTTTATTTACTCAAGAATCCAATAAGTGTTTTATGATTGATATATAGGGTTAAGCTAAAGGGAATAATGGAATTATCAAAGAACAATCGATGTTGTATTTTATGTTTGAAATTATAATGTAAAGTTGATGTAGGTAATATATTTTCCAAAAGTTCTAAACTGATCTGTCCTTCGGGACTTGATTCTTTGTAATCAGGCCAATGTATTAAAATAATGCATCGACTCTGGGTTACTGGGGTTGGGGCTTTACTTAGGGTGGTCCCCACAGAGGTGGATATGGAAGAAGAGTGGGAGTACCTAAAATTAGGGGATGAAAGTATGAGGTTCTCCCAACACCACCACCAAGCGACCAACGTCAAGCTCAGGGAGCTGGCGATCGGGGCCACAAACAACTGTAGGCTATAGACGTCTACGAACTAGTGGTACACGAGTTTATTTGAGGTATGATTTTTATTTACTATACTCTTACCTCAATATTAGTGGAAACATGTTCTATCCATTCTATTATCTCTCAACTCTTTGTGCGGAAGCTAGAGCTCCCAGTGGATACACTATCAAAACATCTATTCCTTGAGGTTCCTACAGGGAATGCCTCCTCTATATCATTCATTTGTTGGTAGTGCGAGATTTCACATGGAGAAGAGAGGTTCATGTGGGACCTACTGGTCGTCATGATGGAACCCTATGACATCATATTGGGTATGGATTGTGATTCCATGATTCAAGCCCAAATTGATTGTCATCGTAGATTAGTCAAATGCCTACGTGCTGATAAGATGAGGTTCTCCGTTTTCGGTAAGAGAGACCTCATAACAGGACAAATGGGTACTATGATCAAGAGGTTAGAGAACATTACCCTCCATCTAGCGATTATGTCCCTTGGTTCAATAGACTCTTCGGGTGTTTGCATCCCTTCAGTTTTGTATGATTATATGGATGTCTTTCCCGAAGATGTTTCGAGACAACCACCGAGATGGGAGTTGGAGTTTTATATTGACTTTCACTACCACAAAATTGGGTTCCCGCAGCCCCACCCATTATCAGAATTATAAAAAAATCACTGATAAAGGGGGAGCCCTTATCAGTGATAAAAAAGTGCTGATAAAGGTTACTTTTAACAGTGCTAAAAAAAGTGTGGTTAAAAGTGACCCCTTTTCAGCGCTTTTTTCAGCGCTGATAGAGGCACCCCCTTTATCAGTGCTTCTTTAGCACTGTTAAAGGGGACCCCTTTATCAATGCTTTTTTTAGTAGTACTTATAAATGGGGGGCTTTATCAGTGCTTTTTTAAGTGCTGATAAAGTGTAAATTTTAAAAAAAATCATAAAGAATAATATTTTGATATATAAGTATATTTATATTGATATAAATATAATATATCTTTTTTGAATATGTTTCAGATCAGGATAAATAGAAATCTAAAATTAATGTATAAGATATTTAGTAAAAGAGGCTTATAAAATATTTTAAAAAATATTTTTAATTAATAATTTTTTAATTATCATTGACTAATAATCATTTAATAACATTTTGAAGACAAAAAAATAATAAAAGGTCTAAAATAAGTTAAAAATGTAACTCAAACTTCAAATGGCCCTAAATTTTGATCTGGGTGTCTGTTTGAGCACTACAACATATCAAATAAAAACTTGTGATGAGCTTTACACACAAATGATCAAAGGGAATCTTCGGTCACATTTTTTATGACCAAAAAGGCCCATAAGGCCTCAAAAACTGTGTTTTTAGTCCGAATATCCAAATTTCCTAACATTCAAATATAACTTCTGATCTGAATGTCCTCTTAGCCTATACCACATATAATATTAAATATTCGTTCATTTTCATTGATTTGACTAGTTGTAGAGTTGAAACTGACATCTGGATTATAATTTATGGTCGTTTTAATATTTTATGGCTTTTCATATACACATGTATATATGTATTTATTCATATATATATATATATATCTATTTGTGTGTGTCGTATATATGTATGTATGTATTTATTTATTTATTGATAAACATACATAAGAAAACATATTTTATAAATGTATTTAAAACTAGTCTTATAAATGTATATTAATATAAAAATAAATATACTGATTAAAAATTATAACTATATATATATATTAATATACAGATATATATATATATATATTAATATAATTATATATATATATCAATATGACTAAATATATGTATATTAATATAACTAAATATATATATATATTAATATAAATATATATATATATATATGTAATGCCTCGACCTCAGTTATCTAGAGTCTGTGCATTATTACATAACATTGGCATGATCACAAGGGATAAAATCCTGAAAGAACGATAAGTTTAGTAGCCTTGGAAATACAAGACACATTCATAAGTTTTACATTAAATCATGAAATAAAAACATCAACAACATTTTGTCCCCCATTACCACACTTATATCCTTAGCCTATCCCTGTAGGTCAACTATAAAATATTTCTTCACATCCTGGAAAAAATAAAACATAGAAAGGGGTGATCTCAGATGCTAAATAAGGATAACAATATAACAGAAACTTTCATATAAAATCATAAACAATAAAGGTAATGTATAAAAATAAAACAGAAGTCTTTTAAACATAAACATCTGCATAATATGGCCAATATAAATCAAATAATTCCATTTACTTATTCACATGGATATTCTACTAGTCGAATTATCACATGCAATATCAATAGAAAATTTCATAATGATAGAATGCATAATGCCAGACTTCATAACCACATAGTCAAGTCCTTGTGTCAAGACTAAAAATAAGATTTTGTCAAGGCCTTGTTCCAAGATAGTAGTTTGTCTCATGAGACCTACCGATGCATCAAGGAGCTCTATTGGGCTCCACCCGTCACTTACTAAGTCTAATGCATTCTTCAAATGAAAAGGTTTAAACATAACATAATCATTCGTATTAAAACTAGCATATGAAATGTCAATACTTTATCCATAAACCATGAATGGATTAAAAATAACACATCCACAATCAAAAATATCACAAAACATTCAATACAGTATAAATGTTTTTTATCATAATAAATGGATTTCAAACAAGCTTAAAATTCATCAAAGGATGTTGACGTAGATGAAATCGAAACTTTTTTTAGAGAAATATCTCTTTATATTTTGAAATCATTTAAAAGTTATATTATTATAAAAGAAAACATTTATTTTGAAAATATTCTTATAAGTATGTATGGTAAGCTTCAGCGATTTTATAACGGCATAAATTAGTCTCACCCGCCGTATACGTTAAAAAAAGACATTGTTACCTTAATTTTGTCAAAAAGGTCATAAATTACCTTGTATGGAAAATGATGGAAATATTCCTTTCAAAATATTTATGGTAAAATAAGGGTATAAATGAATTTAACCCATATTCTAGTAAATATTAAGAATGTTTTTAATAATATTTTTAAGAAAAAACATATGTGGATGATAAAGTGGTCTCAGTAGATACTTACGTATTAACAACCTTAGATAAGTAAAGAGATTGTAGAATTAACCCTTACCTTGAACTTTTCCTTAGTATATGGTATGTTAACCTTCTTTATAATAGTTAAAAAGTTGTTATTAAATTATACAAGAATAATATAAATAAATATGATATCATATATGATCATATAATATTACTTTTTTAATAATATTTTAGTAATATCATCGTTTTAGGTGTTAACTGATTTGTTTTCCTTTATATTCTTGGTTACATAACCATGACTATTATGGATAGGATGTATTTGATTCATATATTTAATTATATTATGTTCATAAACTTTATTTTTAATCATAATAATTATTATTGAATTATTACAATGGGGAATGAATCACATCGTGTTCGTGGAGACAGTAATCCGTACGTACGCACGAGAGACAATATCATTATAATGATGGTGAAATCATATGTAATTGGATGGTATATCATATATAAATAATAATTAACATGTTATATTTATTATTTACATTGGTTATACTCATTATTATACCCATACAAACAATGGAGGGTTTGAAAAACAAACTATACCACTATGTGGAGATGGTAGGCCATACATACGGACGTATGGTGAATTTTTCATTTATAGGATGGATAAGATAAATAATATGGTTTTAACATATTTATAATAAAATCAATGTATGTAGAAGGTAATATATTTATTATTTTATTATGGAAACAACAATGAAATAGGAAGTGGAAGAAGAAAATAACTTGAAAGAAGGTGGTGAAATTATTACCTCTTCTTTAGGTGTTTCCTTTTGAGTTGATCAAAAGGGATCCTTAGGATGGATTTATAATAAAAGTAATTCCTCTAGGTCTAAGGGAGGATAGTTGAGAGGATATTTGGGTATGGGTTTTCTGAGCCAAATGGATTTTTTGGTGTGAATTTAAGAGAAATAGAATTACCTTTTATAAGAGATGCGAGGGTTACTTTAGGAAAATCTAGAAATGTTATTTTATAATAAAATAATTTTCGATTTCTAATGGATCCAAAATGATTTATTTAGGATATAAGACGGGGATGGGTCGAAAAACACTCATCCAATAGGTTTTAGACTGGTTTAGGTCACCATATTAACCATATATTTTAGATTTAACACTTTGTTAATGATTTTGACATTTACCACGTGTCTTTGTATTTTTATATTATATCATTAATAATCTTACTATAACAATTCAAGGGAACCCCAAGTGGTTCATTATTTATATATATAAACTTATTTATGTCCTTCGTTGGAACCTTAGTTTTTTAGGAATAATATATCAATTAATAATATAGTATTTGTTTTAAAAACTCAATTATGTCAATTTTGACACTATTTAGTATTTGGTTTTTTTGAAAATAATAACATCATGATTAATTCGAAAAAATATATTTAATCAACCCTAACATGTCATATTAACCTATAAAATTAGTGTAATTAATAAGATGTCTCAATTTACATCTATTTGGATATTTATAATGTCAATTATTTTATTATTTCATTAATAAGGTAATTACTCTATCATCATTGTGACAAAAATAAATTAAATTATTTAATGTCTAAAAATTATAAACAAAATACCATTACGTAGAAAATCTTTTTATCTTTCTAATTAATATTTATAGTCTAATTTATATTCTGTGTAACCCTATATTAAAAATGGTTTAATTATTATACTTTGAATTTAAAACTTTTAACTCTTCTTTAAATAAAATAATAATAAATGTCCTAATCTAATCCAAGTAGACCAAAAGGATCATATTTTATTCCTAAGATTGTTTTTTTTCGAATTAAACTTATCCAATAGAATTAGGACACTTATTAATGTAATTATAACATCAATTTTACCCTTAATTACCCTATTTACTTTTAACCGTGGTAAATAAAAGTCAAAAGTTACTATTCACAAAAAAATATTTTCATCTTATTGAACCACATTTTACTTAATGATGTCAACTGTTTCTCCCGAAGTTTTGAAATTCAACTCACATAAGAGATAAAATTATGTTTTATGCAAATTTGTAAATGCTCCTAGAAGGTGGGTAAAAGATGACAAAAAGTTCAATAAAATTTTATATATATAAACTTATTATAAAATGAATCCAATGAATTACATTGAATATATATAAGTATTATATATCTATTTTGGCCTAAAATAAATTAAAATAAAATAACTAATTATTTAAAAAAATCAGTTTTAAACAATAACGTAGTGTTTTTCAATATTCATCAAAAATTGAAATTTCTCAGAAAAATACCAAAAATTCAACCTAAGCTAATTTTGATATTCCGAATCCAAAAATGAAGTCCATTTTGAAAATTAAAATTTATAAAATTTCAAAAAGTGGGGTTTACTATTCATAACGGCTAGTTTCATTGGTCGTGGTGTGTTAAAACTCCAAGTTGCATACAACTCAACCTACTGCATTATTCAAAGGGAAACGTACCGTGGAAACTTGGGGTGTTACATTCTCTCCTCCTTAGAATAATTTAATCCCCAAAATTTCTTCAATGTTACTGCATAGAAAGATTCAAGTGGTTCTTCATCAAAAGTTCCTCGGGTTCCCACATTGCATCTTCCATCTTATGGTTTCTCCATAGAACTTTTACCAGATGTGTCATCCAGTTTCTCAGCACTTGTTCTCTTGTATCTACAATTTTGACAGGCTCTTCACAATAAGACAGATTGGTTTCTAGTTTAATTTCCTCATAGGTGAGTACATGCGTTATGCCAGACATGTATTTTCTCAACAGCGATACGTGAAACACTTCATGAACTTTGGAGAGACTTGGAGGCATTGCCAAACAATAAGCTACAAATCCAATTCGTTCTAGAATTTTGAAAGGTTCGATATACCTGGGACTCAATTTAACCTTTTTACCAAAATTTATAACACCCTTCCATGGATATACCTTCAAGAAAACACGGTCTCCTACTCGAATTTCCAAATCCTTCCTTCGGTTATCAGAATAGCTCTTTTGCCTAATTTTGGCTAATTTTATGTGGGTTTGGATAACCTTCACATTTTCCTTTGTTTCCTCAACAAGTTATGGTCCTAAGAGTTTTCTTTCACCAATATCATCCCAACAAGTTGGTGTGCGACATCTCTTTCTATATAACACTTCATATGGTGCCATCTGAATACTTGAATGGAAGCTATTGTTATAGGGAAAATTTACCAGAGGTAAATATTGATCCCCCATACCTTGAAAGTCAAGTGAGAAAGAACTCAACATGTCTTATAAGGTTTGAATATTCCGTTCAAATTGTCCATCAATTTGAGTGTGGTAGGCAGTGCTCAAACGATGTTCATGATCCAGGGCCTTCTAAATAATTTTCCATAATCTTGATGTAAAACATGGATAACGATCAGAAACAATCGATAGGGTTACTCCATGAAGTCTTAAAATATCATTAATATATAGTATTTCCATATGTTCAAGTGGTAAATCTTCTCTTATAGCAAGAAAATGTGAGGACTTGGTAAGACGATCAACAATGACTCATATTGCATCATTCCTTCTAGGAGTCTTTGGTAGCCCCCAGACAAAGTCCTTCTTAATATTATCCCTTTTCCACTCATGTATGGGAAGAGGTTGCATGAGTCCTCTAGGATGTTGCCTTCCAGCTTTCACTTGTTGACAAACCATACATCTTGACACAAAATCAGTAATCACCCTCTTTATATTGTCCCACCAAAAAAATTTCTTCAAATATCTATACATCTTGGTGCTCTCATGGTGTATAGATAAATTGGAGCTTTTAGCATCATCCAAAAATCCCATTTTTTAGATTAGGTATGTTAGAAACACAAAGTCCCTTCCCAAATTTCAAAATTCCATCTTCATATATGAAGTCACACAATCACCCATCATTCACAGCTTTAATCTTCTTTTGAAACTCCTCATTAGTAATATGAGAACTCTTTATCCTTTCTAGTAAATATGGTTTGGAAACCATTTTAAAAAGTATCGATGTTTCACCTTCCATGGTTATTCCCATATCTATATTAACAAGATCCATGAAAACATGATCCCTTTAAACTCTCATATTGTTCAAAACTCAATGATCCTTTCTAATCAAATAATTTGCCACCTTATTTGCCTTCCTCGGGTGGTAGTGAATAGTGAAATCATAATCCTTGAGTAGTTCAAGCCATCATCTTTTCATCATGTTGAGTTATTTTTGTGATAAAATATATCTTAAACTCTTGTGATCAGTATAAATCTCACATTTTTCACTGTAGAGATAGTGTCTCCATATTTTCAAAGCAAAGATTACAGATGTTATCTCAATATCATGAGTATTATAGTTTTGTTCGTGAATTTTTAGTTGTCATGATGCATAGACAATAACTCTATCATTCTGCATAAGGACACAACCAAGTCCTTTCTTGGAAACATCACTATAAATAACAAACTCATCGTTACCTGATGGTAGGGTCAAGATAGAAGCATTGACTAATATTATATTTAGTTCTTCAAAACATTCTTCACACTATTTTTTACAAACAAATTTACCCCCTTTATGTGTGAGCTTGGTTAATGGGTTAGTTAGTCGGGAGAAATTATGGACGAAACGTCGATAATAACCTATTAAACCAGTAAAACTGTGTACTTCAGTTATACTCGTCATTGTTGGCCATTCATGGATTTCCTTGGTCTTTGAAAGATCAATAGAGATTCCATCCTTAGAGACAATATGGCCATGAAAAGAAATATCCTAAATCCAGAATTCATACTTGCTAAACTTTCCATATAATTCATTTCTTCTAAGAGTTTTTAGTATAATAGGCAAGTTATTTTCATGATCTTAGTAGATTTTAGAGTATACCAAGATATCCTAAATAAATACCACTAAAAATTCATCAAGATATTCCTTAAAAACTCTATTCATTAGATCCATGAAGACAGTGGGTGCATTAGTCAATCCAAAAGGTATTACTGTAAACTCGTAATTCCCATACCTAGTTTGAAATGTTGTCTTCGAAATTTCGTCCTTTTTTATGCACAATTGATGGTATCCAGATCAAAGGTCAATATTTGAAATTTTTTGAGCTCCATTAAGTTGATCAAATAAATCATCAACGAGAGGTAGGGGATACATGTTCTTTATTGTTATAGCATTGATCTCCATGTAGTTAATTCACATCCTCATATATCTATCTTTCTTCTTAACAAAAAGGATAGGGGATCCCCATGGAGAAACACTAGGGTGAATAAATCCCTTATTACTCAATTCCTATAGTTTTTTCTTTAGTTCCACTAATTCCATAGTGTCCATTCTATAAGAGGTATTCGATATGGGCCTTGAACCATGAATTAAATCAATGAAAAACTCAATTTCTCATTCTAGAGGATGTCCAAGTAAATCCTCTAGAATCACATCAACATATTATTTCACAATACGTACATCCTCTATTCAAACATTATTTTTCTCACCCATAGTTATTTCATTATCTTCTTCCCCAAAAATTGAATTTAGTAAAGCTACTATGGGTGGGTCAAGATAAGAATCAGGTGTTGAAGTTTCTACTATAAAGATATGGTAATCCTTATCACCATCAAAAATTGTAACCTATTTCTTATTAAAATAAATTTTCACATCACGGTCCAAAAGCCAATCCATTCCAAGTATTATATCAAATTCAATCATGGGTATGATGATGAGATTAGAAGATAAAGAACATTTATATGCCCTAATGGGATCTAATTCACAAAACATTATTGTGGTGATACTTCCCTTAGGTGTTTTGACTAATGAATCCCTCATTAATTCAAATTGAAAATATATTATTTTCCTAGAAAACTATAAAGATATGAAACAATTATATGATCAAGAATCAAATAAAGCATTGGATAAACTTGAGGAAACCATTAAATTACCTACCACCACCTCTTTCAGAGCTTCAACCTTAGCAGTAGTGATCACATAAGCTTGGCCTTACTCCCTTTACCTTTTCTGAGGTAAGTTACCTTTACTCTTAGGAAATTAATTTTCATAATGCACCTTTTCTCTAAAATTGTAGAATTCAACATTGACAGCCTCGTTCTTCCCCTTGCAATCACGAGCATGGTGGCCTTTTTCACCATACTTGTAACAGACTCCCATTCCCTTCGGGAAAGTACCGGGGTGTTTCTTTACACATTTACCACATGATGTATAATCAACTTTTCCCTTATTCCCCTTATTTCCATTTCCATAGTGTTGAGCAGATCTATTTTTCTCTTGCTTTGCTTCAAAGTCGTAAGACTTAGAGAATTCATTTTCTATCTTGATAGCGCATGAGACAATATCTTCATATAATGAGAAGGATTCTATGAATAATGCTCGATAGAGAAATGGTTTTAACCCATAAATTATTTGATCAATAATACTCCTTGGGTTACATATATAATCTATTTCATGCATTTATATCCTTTTAATGTTAGCCTAAACCTTTGCGACATTCTCATCCTCCTTTTGCCTCAGACTCAGAAATTGTCTTTCCATATCCACTTGATGGTCACAGGGAAAGTATTTTTCAAATAAAATATCTTTAAACTCACTCAATTCCATGTTTTATACCACTTCATATTCCTTTTTGTTTTGTATTAATTATCACTATTAATTTGCATCTTTTGTGAGGTGATAAAATTCCATGATAACTTTTTCCTTTTTGGTACTCTCCAATGCATGAAATATTTTTTCTAAGGAATTTATCCATTTATCAGCTAATAATGGATTTTTAATCCCATTGAATGTTGGGGGTTGTTGCCTCATGAATCAGTCTAACATTGATCATCTACGTTGTGGATCAGGGTGCTCCATATGGGTAAGGTTATTATTCATAACCTGAGTGAGTTGTCTTAGTATGGTGATAAGCTGCTCAGCAGCAGTTGCATCACCAGCTCCATTATAATTATCTTGAGTATGAGGTAAATCCCTACATGGATTACGTTTATTGATACGGTTTCCATTCCTTCCACTAGGAACCATTTCTAAACAATGGAATACAATATATTAGTTTATGAATCACAATAAATTATTCTAAACTTGTAAAACAATTAACATAAATTGAACAGTATATGGATATAATCCATAATCATAAAAATGTTTTCTTTGAAGAGGTATATACTCATAATACCTTTATAATGGTTTGTAAACAAAATGTGAATTATCCTAATCATATCCCCTGAGATTTTCGTAACCAATAGTGCAACAAGGCCCATTGTCGTGCACCAGTTATCATTCGAGTCTAGTTCAAAGTAGCGTTTTTGAGTTTTACCCCTAGGTACAACTGTGCCAGAGCTTCCTCTACCTAGTCTTATCTAGAGAGATATTTATTTGTTGAAAAAATCAAAAACTGTCTACATTACTAAATTTCTAAGAAGTTCTTCTATACTAATCCTCAATGTCTATCTTAGAGTAATGTTCTCTAGTGAGAGTATTTTGAAATATAGCTTCCAAGGTTTGTACTAAACTTACTCTGATACCAATCGTAATGCCTCAACCCCAGTTACCCAAAGTCGGTGCATTATTACATAACATTGGCATGATCACAAGGGATCAAATCCCCAAAATACCGCTTAGTTTAGTAGCCTTGGAAGTACTAGATACATTCTCACGTTTTAAATTACATCATGAAATAAAAACATCAACAAAAAATTTTCCCCATTGACCACACTTATATCCTTAGCCTATCCCTGAAGGTCAAACATAAAATATTTCTTCACATCCTGGGAAAAATAAAACATAGAAAGGGGTGAGCTTAGATGCTCAGTAAGGATAACAATATAGAGGAAACTTTTATAAATATGCATACACAATTAAGGAAATGTATAAGACTAAAACATAATCCTTTTAAACATAAAATTATGCATAATATCGCCAATATAAATCAAATAATTTTATTTACTTATTCACATGGATATTATACTAGTCGAATAATAACATGCAATATCAATGGCCAATTTCATAATGATGGAATGCATAATGCCAGACTTCATAACCACATAGTCAAGGCCTTGTGCCAAGACTACACATAAGATTTTTTCAAGGACTTGTTCTAAGACACTAGTTTCTCTCATGAGACCTACCGATGCATCGAAGATCTATATCCGGATCCACCCATCAATTACTAAGTCTAATGCATTCCTTATATGAAAAGGTATAAACATAACAAATACATTCGTATTAAAACTAGTATACGAAATGTCAATAATTTATCCATAAACCATGAATGATGTAAAAACAACACATCCATAGTCAAACATATCAAAAAACCTTCAATACAATATGGAAGTTTTGTATCATAATAAATCCACTTCAAAGAAACTTTAAATCCATCAAAGGATGTTGACATATATGAAATCAAAACTTTTTTTTGAGAAATATATCCTTTTATTTTTAAATCATTTAAAATTTATATAATTATAAAAGAAAACATTTACTTTGAAAATATGTTTTTAAGCTTTTATGGGAAGCTTTAACGATGTTATAAAGGTAGAAAATAGTTGTACCCGCTGTATAAGTTAAAAAAACATTTTTACCTTAATTTTATCAAAAATTTCATAAAGTACCTTGTTTAGAAAACGACGAAAAGATTTATTTAAAAACATATATGGTCGAATAAGGGTATAAATGACTTTAAACCATAGTCTAGTATATATTAATAATGTTTTGAATTACATTTTTTTTAGAAAAAACGGATGTGGATGATAAAGAGGTCCTAGTAGATACTTAAGTATTAACAGCCTTAGATAAGTAAATTGATTATAGAATTAACCCTTACCTTGTACTTTTCCTTAGTTGATGGTATGTTAACCTCATGTATAATAGTTAAAAAAACTATTAAATTATGCACGAATAACATACATAAATATGATATCATATATGATCTAATAATATTGCTTTGTTAATAATAATTTAGTAGTATCATTGTTTCGGGTGTTATTTGATTCATTTTTCTTTATATGGTTGGTTACATAAGCCATGTTTCTTATGGATAGGATGTATTTTATTCATATAAATAATGATATTATGTTCATAATTTTTTTTAATCATTAAAATTATTCTTTAATGATTACGATGGGGAATGATTCTCATCACGTTCGTGGAGATGGTAATCCGTACGTACGCATGAGCGACACTCACTACTGGAAATATCACCTATACCCATGGTTCTAAACCGTGGGTATAGACCATGAAACCGTGGGTATAGGCTATACCCACGGTTTCATGGACCATGGGATAGAGCGGCGTCGCAATATCTCTATACCCACGGTTTCTATAAAACTGTGGGCATAGCCCAAGAAAAAGTCAGATTACCCACGGTTTACCAAACCGTGGGTATATATCTATATCCACGGTTTTGTAACCGTGGGTAAACAGGTTTCCAGCACAACAGAATTACCCGCACAGCAGAATTACCCATGTTTTACCAAACTGTGGGTATAGATATATACCCACGATTTGGTAACCGTGGGTATACAATTTTCCCCGCATAGCAAAATTACCCACAATTTAATAAACCGTGGGTATAAATATTTTACCCCAGAAACTGCTTCTAGCTTACCATCCTGCACCTCTACAACTTCTAGCTTCCTACCATCCTGCACCTATTCCTACCATCCAGCACTTAAAAACAATAGAAACCAAAATACAAAATAGATGGATTTCAATGATGGTGGTGGGAAAATTAAAAATTCCAACTTGGATGGAGAAAAAGTGATAAAATTCCAGCATTCCAAAATGATACATATCATAAAATGATGAAAAAAAGAAGACATTCTCTATTTTACTAAGGTTGTTACTAATCCAAATTCAATATTCCCAATGGTGTTAGAATCAAAAGAAAATGTAGGAAAAATCATGTCACATAGGAGTTCCCAGAACAAAACTGACTTACATTATCAATAATGATTACTACAAGACTAAGTTAAATCTAGGATATTATAAACCAACACAATACTAAACATTTATATTGCCTCATATCCAAGATTGTGTAACCATCTGTATTGCCTCATACTACTGCAAGAACATAAAAACAACTAATTATGAACCTTTATTGAAAATGCTAACAAGAATGAAGTATGATAAAATCCAATACTGAACTTGAATGAATAATAAAAGATCATTTTTGGTCAAGGATCATGGAAATCAGTGAGGATCTATCCCAAATGAAAAGAAAAAATATAATGGAATTTCTGCTATGTCAAAAAATTAAAATCAAAACAATAAGACCATGTTTTTAGCAAACTCAAGTGACCATCCAGATTAAGGAAATTTGGAGTGCACTAACTTGAATATAGAAACTGCTAAAAAAAAGTGAAGAGAAATATAGCTAATAATATGTTGAATATGAATATGGAAGATTCATATGTTCACTAAAATTCTGGTTTTTATAGAGGATCTAAAACTAATTGTGGGAAGAATTTTGATTTGTGTCTGGATGTAGTGGGTATACAGTTAACGCTGCCAAAATTTATGATGAAATATTCATGACTGGGTTTACTCAATGTATCAAGACTTATAATGCCCTTCTAAATAAACTGGCTCAATTGGGAAATTGGAAAGTAGTAGAATCCATCTTTCTAGACATGAAAATAAATAACACGCTACTCTCAGACACTCAAACTACTCACTAACTCCATGCTTCTTGTTGTCCGACTCTTCACTATCAAAGAATGAATTTACACCAACATAGGTGTATCAGTTCTTCTCCACGTTCATCTAATGATGAACTCAATGAATCTTCAATAGGAATACCTCCTAGATCTCCTTAATCTAACTTTCCATCCCACATATGGAAATCTTTGGTTCTCTCTTTCTCCATGATTGTTGTTGTCCTACTCTTCACTAACAATGAATATATTTACACCAACATAGGTGTATCAATTCTGCTCTATATTCAAAAGATGACTCGTAGACAAAATCCCTCCACCTGACCAGCCCTCCCCATCCCTCCCCACTACCTAGCCCCTCCCCATCCCTCCCCACTGCCCATCCCTCACCCTCCCCCCTGCCCAGCCCTCCCCCTCCCCCCTGCCAAGCCCTCCACATGCCTAGCCCTCACCCTCCCCCCCTTCCCAACCCCTCCCCCTCCCTCCCCACTACCCATCCCTCCCCCTGCATAGCCCTCCCCCTGCTCAGCCCCCCTCCCCCCTCCCCCTACCCCCTGCCCACCCCTTTCCCTGCCCAGCCCCCCTCCCCCTCCCCCCCCCTGCCAAGCCCCTCCCCATCCCTCCCCACTGCCCAGCCCTCACCCTCCCCCCCTGCCCAGCCCTCCCCCTCCCCCCCTGCCCAGCCCTCCCCCTCCCCCCTGCCCAGCCCCTCCCCCTCCCTCCCCACTTGCACAACCCTCCCCCTGCCCTGCCCTCCTCCCCCTACCCCCTGCCCAGCCCTTTCCCTGCCCACCCCCCTCCCCCTCCCCCCTGCCCAGCCCCTCCCCATCCCTCCCCACTACCCAGCCCCTCCCCATCCCTCCCCACTCCCCAGCCCTCACCCTCCCCCCTTCCCAGCCCTCCCCCTCCCCCTCCCCAGGCCCTCCCCTCCCTCCCCACTGCCCCTCCCTCCCCCCCTTCACAGCCCTCCCCTTGCCCAGCCCCCTCCCCCTCCCCTCCCCCTCCCCCTCCCCCCTGCCCAACCCTTTCCCTGCCCAACCCCCCTCCCCCTCCCCCCCTGTCCAGCCCCTCCCCCTCCCTCCCCACTACCCCAGTCCTCCCTCTGAATCTCCCTACATGAAATATGTAGATTCATGATATGTTTTATTTGGATGCAGACCCAACGAGGTAAGGTACTGTAACTATTAGAAAACATCCAAAAAAATTTATAAGGTACTACAACTCACTGTATTACAGAACAGATTATAACAGAAGAAAAATCTAAAATCGGATGTCTAACTAAATATGTTCCCTTAAGGTATGTTTATTTAAGGTAATACAACTCACTGTAATACAAAACAGATTATAACACAAGAAATACCAGTCAAACAATATAAACTTCCATATATCCTATCCTGTTGAATAGTTAGTTGGGAAAAAAATACCTTTCTCAATCCTCACTGAGACATAAATGATACACATCTCTTAAGTTTCTTCTCCATGCTTGTAAATTGAAGGCATTCATTCCATCAGCCCATGCACATTCACCAATATTTCGGTTCATCGCTATGCTGGTATGAGAACAATCAAAGTATTTCTAGAAACTCTTAGATATGACCCACAAAAATCAATATACAGTGGAGTCAATAGTGAAAACATATCACCTGCATTCATATGTTGGATGAAAGGGAGGTTAACTCCATGATTTTACGACCAATAACCTGCATTCATATAGTGTGTAAATGCAAATGAAAAATGATGCATGGTAGGGAGGTTAATTCCAAAATTTTAGGAAAACATACCTGTTGTAGAGATCTGGCACTTATTAGTGCAGGATTCCCTTGATCTCTTCATGTGCAGAGTGAGTCACCTGCAATATATAAATAAAAAATAATCAATATTCATCTTAAAAGATGAAGTGCATAATAACGTATGAAAAAGTATTATGTGAAGGGAAATACTGCAAATTGTCTAGGAGATTATTTCAACGATATTACGAGAACATACCTATTGCGGGGTGGGCAACACATCTGTCAAGATTCGATTTAAGTGGCTGCTCTGGGCAGTTTTGTTAACATCCACCTCACCAGTGCACTTGCTTTGTGTTTCCAGCGCACCCTTCAAGAACACTTTCATCTTCCAGAATGTTGATTCAATCTACATCCCACATACCAATTATGGCCGGAAACAGAGAGAAAACAGAGAATTTGTGATGAAATGAATAGTCAAAAATGTCAGGTTTAATGATAGCAACCAGAAGTGTTTACCTTCAACTGGATGATAGTGCCCCATTGATGATTTTTCAGAGGGTGCTGAAGAAAGGTGATGTCCTGGGAGTGGTCGATCCTCTGATGCGCCATGGTAATCAACTAAATCAGCTGTAAATTCATTTCTGGGAGCACTTGAAGTCCTACTGCATCATATTATGAAAATATGAGTCTGGGGTTAAATTGGATATTTGAGGATGAAGTTGAGTAAAAAGAAAACTTCTCATGATCTAAAAAATAGTGTGGTAAAACCATACCTTTAGCGACAGTGGATAAGTCGACGCCGTGTCCAGCTCCTCCCCCAGCCCCTCCCCCTCCTTCCCCACTGCCCAACCCCTCCCCCTCCCTCCCCACTGCCCAGCGCCCCCTGCCTAGCCCCTCCCCACTGCCCACACCTAACACTTGACTCAAATGATCATTTGGCCCTAAGTTGTAGGCTTCCTCATCCATGGCATCCAAGGCAGACTGTTGAAATTGTACACATATTAAATTATGAATTTCATATAAATGTTTGAAATATATATAAAAAACATACACTTTTTTCTTGTGTTTGTGAATTAACTGCAGTTCCATCTTTTCTTTTCCTACTGAAGCAGAATAATTTGGCACGAGGTACAGGACCTTCAATGCCCCATTCAGCTTGATGCATATGAGAAATTCACAAATTTGGATTACAACCATATATGATAAATTCAAAAAAATGGATTGAACCTACCAGCCGCTTCTCATGATCGGGCATTGTAGTGCGCCCCAATGTGTGTAGATATATCATTTCATCTTTGTTTTTTTTGTTTTTCGCTGAAAATTCATAAGAAACAAAAAAAACAAGTAATAAGAATTAAATTTTATATAAAAACCATTAAAGATGGGTAGTACCTTACACTGTTCAGTTTTCCAATGTGCGATCATTTTTTGATATTGACTTTTTGGACAGTCAGGGTTTGTGGGTACACCCTCTAACTCAGTACCCACTCTGCTCCTCCAACCAATATGTAACTCATACTTGTATGACCACCAATACTCTCCAAGATCACTCAACCTAGAAGCTTTGGTAGCTTCACCGTTAGGAAAGTTAAATCAACTCTCCAACGGAAATGTTATGTCATATAAATACATTACTAATATAAATATAAATTTATAAAATTTCTGTACCCATATCTATGCCCATGCCCTATCCTTGATGTCAGCACTGATATGTCTCCATGAGACCAGTTACACCGAAACGATATCATGATATTTGGCTAAAGTAGCCATGAAACTTCTACACTCCTTAGAATTTTTACCTACCATTTGATTTTGAGGATTGTAATCCACCATAATCTGAGTTTCGCGATTCCAGGCATCCTGCATTCGAGTGCGCCCACGTCGCCTACTAGAAGATCCCACTAAATAACAGAAGAGGTGAAAAGATAAGAGTTAAGTGATAATACAATAAGACAAAGGTGAAATGCTATAATTTGAAACATTTATAATAATAAAAACCTGATGCAGGCTCCTGAATAGGCTGTGAGGCATCCGTGGACTGTGCTGGATCAGCATCCTCCGAAGGAAGTATCTGTTCCATAGCATGCTCTGGCTGATCTTCATGAATAGGAGTGGAAAATGAAGGAACAGAATCAATATGTGCATGATGGATGGTAGGAAAAGGAGGTGTCGTAGACATGTCAGAATATGCGTAGTAGGTATGGGGATACATGAATGGATATGGAAATTGTGGAGGTGAGAACATCGGTCGAGTCGGCGTGGACATGGAATGGGAAAAAGAGGGTAAATGGGATGATGACGGCAGCATATATGGTAACATCCCAGGGGTCTCAAGCGGAGGGCGGACATGTGTGGTAGATGGGATGTCCACTGATGGGTTAGTGTGGGGAGTGGTAAGATGGGAGCTCCTCCTAGGTCTAGGAGGATCCCTGCTCGGTCCCATACTAGGAAGAGGAATCTCTGAAGTTATATATCCCTAAAATAAATTTGATCCAAAATATGAACTTCATATTATATTTAATGTGGAAGATAAATATTAGAATTATTATACTCACTGAAGACAACTCACGCTCGCGTCTAACAGGATCAACATCAAATAATCTTTTCTTGTGATCTTCTGTAGTTTTCTTCATAATCTGTATAAGAATGAAATAAATATTTTTTAGCAACAATTTTTACAAATCATACATACAACTTAAAAGTCAAAGAAGACAAAAAAATGTCATAACATATTTCAGTAATGATAATTTACAACCAAGTTATACAATTTTTAAAACCGCATTTTAAAACCAGTTTTCGGAATTGAAATAAATATAATTAAATGAAATGAAACCAAACAAAACTAAAAAAGACATATCATTCCAAACTAAAACTAAATTATAGAAATTACATTCGTACCAACCTGAGAAACTCACGTCAATGAAAACTAAATGAACTCTGAATATATATGGTTGCTTTTATATATTACCCTCCACTACCTCAGGTTCAACATCATCTCTCACAATGGGACAATTTGTGTCATCAAATACAATATTTTGGCTAACACCGATGGGGGCGTCAATGGTGAAAATTTCATCCCTAGCATCATGAAAAATATTTCTTGGGATTACTTCATTAATGACACCGTAATCAGGTTTTAGATGATCTTTCACATAAAACACTTGTTTTGCCATTGATGCCAAAATGTATGGTTCATCGGTATATAGGAATAGACTCATGTCAATAACTCTAAATCTGAAATCATCAATAAATGTACCATGTCGCATCATTGAATCAAACCATTTACATTTCATCATAGTGACTCGACCTTGAGAGTAGTAATCCAATAACAATATTTTCTCAACCAGCCCATAATAATACACATCTTCATATCGAGGTCGACTATCTGATGCATTGGCATAATAATCTGTTCTAGTAGTTAACATAACGCCATCATGTTGTGTTCTCATTTTCACCACTTTATCAGTTGTAACAAATTTATATCCATTGATTATTAAAGATTTGCAATCACGAACCAAAGAATTGGGACCAAAATCCAACGCTCTTAATTCTTGAGAAATGAAGTCAGCAGGTAAACTCAATACCTGAAATACATATTAGTAATATAATTAAATATATATCTATAATTTAAGGTATATAATGTAATTGTCATACCTTTGATTTCAACCAAGCTGGGAACTCTTGGCTATGCATAGCCTCTCTCCTTCTCAACGGAAAAGACCGATGAACTCTAATTATAATTTGTTTATGTTCTCTACATAAAATGACAATAAAATTACAAGGTATATGTGATATTATATCGTATGAGATAACATATATATATTCAAATTACTTACTTGATATAGGAATCTAACAAACCACAATTAAACGAGACTGTTCGATGTGCCATATTTCGCTCTTCAAAGCTCAATGTAACCAATGTATATGACCCGACAATTCCACCTGTTTGGGGAAGAGATGGAAACGAGTACTGAATTTCCTCATACTTCTCATCTTCATTTCTCATTGGTCGATTATGTCTTGTGCTCACATCAGACAAATACATTGAACAAAAATCCATACATTCTTGGGCCAGATAACTCCTCACAATGGAACCTTCAGGATAATTCTTATTTCAGACATATGATTTCAAAGTGCACATATTTATTTCAGTGGGATACATCCACCAAAAAGGGACTGGTCCCCCAAGAAGTGTCTCAGTTGGAAGATGAACTATTAAATGCAACATGCAAGTGAAAAAGGATGGAGGAAATTTTTTTTCCAACTCACATAGAATTAACGGAGCCTCTTGCTGCATTTTTATCAACAATGATTTGGATAACCTTTTATCACAAAGGTCTCTAAAAAAATGACACAACCGAATCACTACCAATCTTACATTATTGGATAGAAAATGCCGAATTGCTATTGGAATCAATTCATGAAGCAGGATGTGATAATCATGAGTTTTTAGGGATTTCAATTTCAAATGTCTTTTGTTGACTCGTTTAGATATGTTGCTGGAATATCCATATGGAACCTTGATATTCTCCAATATTTCCAGAAATCGATCTTTCTCTGCCGGTGTCATCACATAAAAAGCACAGGGAACTTTCCATTTGTTTTCACCGATACACATAGGATGTAGTTCTGGTTGAATACCCCAATCCAATAAATCCTGACGAGATCGGAGGTCATATTTGGTCTTCCCCTTAATATTCAAAATAATTGCAAGCAACATTTCACATATATTTTTCTCAATATGCATTATGTCTAAACAATGGTGTAACAAATTAGTAGACCAATATGGCAACACAAAAAAAATACTTCTCTTTTTCCAATTGTAAGTGACTTCAGTATCATCATTCTTCCTCTTTCGAGATTTCAACTAACCATTCCCTAATGAAAAGCTGAAATCTTTCAATTCATCAAGCACATCACTTCCTAACATACGTTGAGGTGGTTCTTCAGTGTCAACATTATTATCAAACCTCCGACGATTCTTCCTATATTGATGATCCATTGGCAAGAATCAGCGATGCCCCATGAAACTAAAACTACGACGATATTTTAGCCTTCTCGATCGTGTATTCTTCATACAAACGGGACATGATAGTTTTCCCTTCGTGCTCCACCCAGACATCATTGCATAGGTAGGGAAATCATTTATGGTCCATAGAAGGGCAGCACGCATCTGAAATGTATTCTTTGAAGAAGCATCAAATCTCTGCACACCTAAATCCCAAAGTTGTTTCAACTATTTTATTAAAGGCTGCAAGTAGACATCTATATCATTACTAGGATCCAAAGGTCCAGATATCAGTATACTCAAGAAATTGATAGGTTTTTTCATACACATCCATGGAGGAAGATTATAAACATGAATAAAAACCGGACACGTGCTATGAGCTATAAGCATCTGACCAAATGGATTAAAACCATCACATGATATTCCCAATCTTACATTACGCACCTCAGCTGCAAAATCAGGATGTTGTGCATCAAATGTCTGCCATGCTAATCGATCTGCAGGATGGACCAGCTCATCATTACCTTTAATTCTATAAACATCATTCCATCGCATATTAACTGAGATTTCTGGAGACATGAATAGATTTTGAAGTCTAGGAATCAATGGAAAGTGCCACATGACTTTCTGTGGCACACGAGATGGTGTTCCATCTACATTTGTCTTCCATCGAGATGTACCACATTCTTTACAGTCATTACAATCATCTATTTCCTCCAAATATAAACTGCAATCTTTCAAACACGCATGGACTTTATTAGTAGCAAATCCAAGCTGCTTAATTAACTTCCATGCCATGTAATGATTGGATGGAATATCTGCACCATCAGGAAGCAAGTCCTTCAAAAATGTAAGAATATAATCAATGGCGGTATTAGAAATCCCATACATGGTTTTTCCATGATATAACCGCATTAAAAATTCCAACTTGGTCATTTTAGTACATTCTTGATATACTGGAGTTCTGGCATCATCCAATAAATTTTTCACTCTCTCAACATCATCGTCTTCAACATTTTCTTCATGTGTAATGATATGACTATCTTCCTGCACCGGCATGTTATCTCTTTCGAAATGATGCACATATGGAAACTGATCAAATATCAAATTCTCCATGTCACTTCGTTCATTTCGTTTATGAACAGTCAAAGATTGACTCGTCTCTCCATGGCGAAACCAAACATTATAATTATCTTGAAATCCACATTTTGTTAAATGGTAACCAAATTCTTCTCATCTTAACCATGGTCTTCCAACACAATTATAGCAGGGACACTATATACATCCTCCATCTGACGCATTGTTAAATGAAAAATCTAAAAAATTCTCCAAATTACTTTGAAACTCGGTTGAAATCCAATCGGTACGATACATCCAGCTTCTATCCATTCTATAACAAGAAAAAAAATTATCATTCAATCAACAATGTAAATCATATTTAAAAAATTCATTACAACCAATTTTATTATTAAATTAATAAATGCATATTAGCAGCTAGCAAAACATATTTAATGACAAGAGGAGTCCACGATTGAATAAGTAGCAATAATAAGAATGATCAGGATAAACCATCTTTCCATATTTATTTTCCATGTAAATCTAGAAAGGATCACATTGGATATCATTGTAAATCCTAAACCCGGATAAGAAATCCGAGATCTATTTCCTTTACAAGGATAATAAATAATATCAAGCAACAATAAGAATAACAACAAACAAATGATAAATTATATTTAAATATCAAGGACTGATTAAATTCTATGTAAATGGTTTGGTTGCTTGGCTTAAAAAATCATGCTTTAAACCATTACACGTTGTTCAATTCACCTTTAAATATAACATTGAAATGTTACATTAATACATATTAAAAAACTTTAAATTTAAAAAAAATATTTAACTAATTGTTTTTCATAATTTATGGAACATACATTATCAAGATTTGAAGATGATTTCCATGTGTTACTGGTCATAAAAATTAGTATGTTAATTATGAATCATTCCATGATTGGTTTAAGAATTATTTATGTACTCATATAATTATGTTAAAAATAAATTATAAATGGTATTTTCAGATAAAGAACTATATATGATCATAATGTGTATTATATAGTCTAGCATGCTTAAACAATTAATTGAGCATGATTTTCCAAATGCATTCAACTAAAATTTTATTGTACCACTCAATACAATAATGAATTATTTATTTTGAAATACAAATGACTGTTAATTTCTCATTATTTAGGTTGTTCAAAATAGTTCAATACAATATAATAATATTTTGGAGTTTGTTTCATCTTGGTGTTTAGTGAAAAGTAAGATATCGAAGAGAAAAAAATTTAGACATAGAAAAAAGTCTTGGTGTGTTACAATGAATATTAAATTATTCCTCCCTATGTGTTGTGATCATTATTGGTTTGCAAATCTATTCTCTTAGGATGGTATGAGCTTGGTCTTCCTGGTTTCACATCGGATGGTTTGCAATAGGTCATGACCACATGGAACATCCCCAAGAGATGATTTAGATCTTTCAGTTCATCTATGAAGAGTTTTTTGGATTTGCTCATTTGAGAGGGTATGGCGTCAGCCATCGGATCGAGACTGTGCTTTGAAACATGACACTTGCTTGTTGAATCACATTGCAATGGTGGAGAGCTTCATCACATTCAAATGTTGGGGAGGGTAGTTTTTATGTTGTCAATCTGGTTTTATTTTCCTTGACCCTTATAGAATTATTTGTCACAATTAATGATGTCTTTGGGTTTTCCCATTAATCCCTTAAAATGCAGTCTTATTTTAATAAAAATTTGAAGGCCTTCAGGCCATTGGAGGAGGTATGAGCTCGGTCAAGTGTCTTTCGAGTCATCTATTTATCGAACATTTTTTCCACACATAGTTAGTTTTTCTTGATAGTCACCCTCTTCTTCTGGTATGGTTAAAGGTTAAATATGCCACCTATGTTGGGGCATTCTCTAATATCATCTATCTATAATCAACTATGCTCTTCAGAATGTCATTGAAGACAAATTAGCCTTAAACGGTGTGGATCAATATCCTATAAAAAGAATAGTAGACATGATGGTCTGTGAGGTTGACCTCAATAGGTTTCTTAGGTTTTTGTATATTTATTATGTTATTTTCAATTTATGTAAGGAAATAATTGTAAAACTTCTCCTTTCATAAGTAATACACTTTGTCCATCCGTTCCACAAGTCATGGGTGACCCAGATCACTTTTTTCTTCCATTCAAGGGAGAATTTGTTGTTAATGCCACTCAATGGGAGGTGTCATGTGATTTAGGGCCTTCCTTGGTGCTTGAATTGGAACTACTACTGTTTTTAGGGTAAGAGAAGTATTATCTACCACATTAATGCCTATACGCAGGGGTGTGGAGACACTTGTCCATTTCATTCAAGTAGGTAGCTACCACATTAGGCTCTTCTTTGGTCAAAATAATGGTAGGAGAAATTGCTCCCCAAAAACCTGGAAGGTTGAAACATCCTCCCGGAAGAAGCCTCCAAATATCTTAATGTTAACCATTTACCCTTAATTCATCCTAGTCACTCCAAGCATCCAGAAATGCAACCATGATTGGGATGACCATCATTGGGAGGTTGGTGTAGTGGAGTGGAGTAGGTTTTGACAACCAAAAATGTTTCTTAGGTGTCCCCACAAGCTTAGGACCTCGAAAAGATAAATGCTTAGAAGACGTTGGGTGAAATTAAGCATCTTTTTACACGGTATCCAAAATAGGCGATTCATCAATGTCGTCGTACTCATCACCATTTTTTGGCCATAGCATGGAAAGTACTCAATGTGAGTATTTGTAGTGACCACTTCAGGAATGTATGAGGGCATAGAGGTTCCCAAGGTATTGACCCACATTTTCAGGATTCACAAAAACAGAAATGACAACGGGCACTAACACATAACCAATTATAGTAAGAGAAACTTCCCTTGTTTAGAGGAGCTTCCATAAATCACTAGGGGACCGGTCGCGAGTGGATGGGTGGCCTTTGAAAATGTCCCATCACGTCCATGCCATTGGGAAATTAGCCTCAGGGGAGTGAATGGTATACTCCCAGAAAGAGCTTCAGTAGCTTGTTCGGACTCCCTTGAGGTCATGACCCCATATTTTACAATTTTCCTTAGGGGGGGTGAGTGGATTTTAAAGGACTTTTCCTAGACAAGAGTTTCCAACAACTCCCTTTTTCTTATCCTTCAACTTTTCACCATATGCCTTGAAAGTTATCATGAGGGGAACTGGATCAACTAATTGGTCATGGGTATATGATTTAACGCAGGCCTCATCATTTCTATTGGTGAGGAAGGGTATGAAATCCCCAGAGTTCGGATGTTTGTCCTGGAACTGGGTGTCCTGCTGGGTGAACATCAACCATAATTGACAAGCTATCATAAGATGCTTCTCTTGACAGAAACTGTTGAGAGTGGGAGGACACAACTTCAAAATATAGTTAAATTGAAGAATAAATTTATAGGGTGAATATCCTTTTCAAATAAGATCTCCTCCAATATGGGCTACCCAGATGCCTTATCTCAAAGAAAATAAGTAACCTTGGTTGAAAAATTCATCAGATGCATTATTTGTAATAGTAGCGGTAGGGAAATCATAATGATGATAATAGAAATGCTAGTAGATTTTGAGATAAGAAATTAATTCCTACTAATTCTTTATAGTTTTCTCATCTTTCTTATCATTTGAAGCCCAAACTACCAACATAACCCCACTGGTACTCTGAAGATACGGTCAGAGGGTGGAATGCAGAATTAGTAAGGATTTGATAATGTTATAACCTCCTATAATCAACAAAGAATCATCGATATCCTCTCATAAAATTAATAGAGCATAACAAGTAAAATTACCCTGTTTAAGAGATGTCGAGGCGGAGGAGAAGGCTAGGGGGTCCAGGTCGGGAGCTGGGATGCGGAGCCGGGACGCGGAGCCGGGAGGCGGAGCCGGGACGCGGAGCCGGGACGCGGAGCCGGGATGCGGAGCCGGGACGCGAAGCTGGGATGCGGAGCCGGGACGCAGAGTTGGGAGGTGGAGGCCGGGGAGGGGAGTCAGAGAGGGGAGGAGAGGGCCGGGAGGCGGTGGTCGGGGAGGGGAGGACAGGGCCGGGAGTAAGGGTCGGGGAGGTAGGGTTGAATGGGGGGAGCGACGAGTGAGGAGGAACCCGAGGAGGAGCTCGATAGTTTGGGCAGTATGCTGTTTTAATACCCACGGTTTTAATAAAACCGTGACATAAAAGTTTAAACTACATCTATAAAGATAATCATTTTCATTTTTAGTTAAAACAAAAAATATGGGAATGGAATTTTAAGGAAGCTATTAACATTAAAAAAATAGTAAATATAAAAAAATGAAAATGAATTAACATGAAATTTCTTAAATTAATGTAAATTGAAAGCCAAGAACATTCCATATGAGAATACTTATGTGTAAAGGTTGAGAAGACTAGGATCCTTACTAAAAAAATTGTCATATGCTATATTTGTAGAGATCTACAAGGTAGAGTCTAATCATGCCCTAGTGTTCACCATCAGGGGCAGTACAAGTAACATCCACTAGTCATGACCTATCATGCACCAGCATGCGCCCGGTGGGAAGTCCAAGTAGCATCCACAACCCATGACCTATCATGCACTTGCATGTTCCCGATGGCCCGTGCAACCAATATTTGTTGGGTTGAGAGGTCCCGTAAACCTAGAGGAGTACTTGTACTAGGTTCCCCCATAAATACCCAAGGCTTCCCATGTGCCACTATTTTGGTACAAGTAATCCAAGAAGTTCAACCATGATAAAAGGTACCATCTGTAATAACAAAATGCCAAGATTCCTTAAAACTGGTTTTCTGTACATAAAACAAAGTCCTTAGCCCATAATAGACAAAACCAGCACTAATTTGGTCAATACTATCCACTTTGGCCAAACAACAGATTTCCTAAGAAATTTCTATCCAAATTTTTTTTATAAATCATTATAAATCAAGGGTAATCATTCCACTAAAACACAACCATGTATTTCATGGAAAGTCATATGATGCATTACATCAAACACATGTTGGTCGACATGTAAAACCAATGTGTTTTTAAAATTTTAAACAACCCTTACACCACAGATTTAAAAAATCAAGAGTGAAAGTATGATTAATAGAAATACTCATGAACATTAAATACCATAAATTTACATTAAAATTTCTTTTAAAATCATCAAGAATGTGTGGTTCGATAAATGACAGAAAATACAAAGAGTCACCTACCTTTATACGTAGCGTGATCAATTTCAGAGGGAATCATACATGGAATAATACTCTTAAAGACCTATGAAGACATCTTTAACAATTTAGAAACCCAGATACAAAGAATCAAGAAATCTATTGGGACCCCAAAAGTGAGAACACTTACCAACAAGCCATGGGTTAAAAGCACCCAACTGGGTGCAGATGACACATATAGGGCTAATCTTACTCCCAAGATCAAAAGCCCTGTAAAGTGTTGGTCATCGATTGAGTGAGGAAGTCACTCGACCTAGGAGAAATGGCTTAACTTCAATATATCATCAACTAGAGGAGGGGGGAGCGCGCGGACCAGAGCAGGAGGGGGGATGCACATGGACCGGATGAGGATGAGGATGGGGGATGTGTGCCGTCTAGAGGAGGTGTGATGATCGCCGACCGAAACTTCAATATGTCGTCAACTGGAGGAGGGGGGGAGCGTGCGGACCAGAGAAGGAGGGAAGATGCACATGGACCGAAGGAGGATGAGGATGGGGGATGTGCGCCGTCTGGAGGAGGGGTGATGATCGCCGACCAGAGGTGGGTAAGGGGATTCAATTGAAGGAAACACAGGGGAGGGACTAGATGGGGGGGGAGTTGTGGCCCGACGAGTGAAGGAGATCGAGCAGAATATCGGGACCTCTATTTCGACGGTTCAATAAAAACCATGGGGGTATAATTTCTATACCTACTCTTATTAATAAACCGTAGGTATAGGTTACCATGATTCAGGCTATTCCCACAGTTTAAAAACTGTGGGTATAGATCCGTGGGGATAACCCCTCTTTCCAATAGTGAATGTCACTATATTGATGGTGAAATAGTATGTAATTTTATTGTATATAATATATTAAGAATCATTAACATGTTATTTTTATTATTTACATCAGTTATACTCATTATAATACCCATACAAATAATGAAGTTTTTGAATAACAAGCTATACCACGACGTGGAAATGGTAAGCCATACGTACGCACGTATGGTGACTTTATCATTTATAAGATGGATAGAATAAAGAATATGGTTGTAACATATTTATAATAACATCAAATTATGTAGAAGTTACTTGATTTATTATTTTGTTATGGAAACAACAAAGAAAGAGGAAGTGGATGAAGAAAATAACTTATAAGAGGGAGGTGAAATTATTACCTCTTCTTCAGGTGTTTCCTTTTGAGTTGATCAAAAGGGATCCTTAATTTGGATTTATTATCAAAGTGAGGACTCTTAGGTAGAGTTTAGGATAGTTGAAAGGATATTTGTTTAGGGATTGGCTGATCCAAATGTCTTTGGAGGTGTGAATTTGAGAGAAATGGAAGTACCCTTTTATAAGAGAGGTGAGGGACACTTTAGGAAAAGCCTGAAATATTATTTTATAACAAAATAATTTTCGGTCTCTAATGGCTCAAAAATGATTTATTTATAGGATAATGTTGGTATGGTTCTATAACCTCTCAAATAATAGTTTTTATACAGGTTTATGTCACCATATTAACCTTATCGTTTAGATTTAACTCTTAGTTAAATAGTTTTACATTTACCATCTCTCTTTTTATTTTTATATTATATGGTTAATAAACATACTATAAAAAGACAAGAGAACCCAAATGGTTAAATATTAACATATATAACCTTATATAAGTCCTTTGTTTGAACCTTAGATTTTTAGGAGTATTATACCAATTAATAATAGAGTATTTGTTTTAAAAACTCAATTATGTCAATTTTGACACTATTTAGTATTTGGTTTTTATGAAAATCATAACAACATGATTACTTTAAAAAAATTATTTAATAAACCCTAAAATGTCATATTAACCTATAAAATTATTTTAATTAATCAAAAGTCTCAATTTACATTTATTTGGATATTTATAATATGAATTATTTTAATATTTCATTAATAAGGTAATTATTGCATCATCATTGTGTCATAAATAAATTAAATTATTAAACGTCTAAAATTTATTACTAAAATACCATTATATATGAAATATTTTTATCTTTATAATGAATATTTATAGTCGAATTTATATTTTGTTTAACCCTATATTAAAAATGGTTTAGTTATTAAACATTGAATTTAACACTTTTAACTCTTCTTTAAATAAAATAATAATAAATGTACTAATATAATCCAAGTGTACCAAAAGGATCATATTTTATTCCTAAGTTTGTATTTTGTCGAATTAAACTTATCCAATAGAATTATGACATGTGTTAGGATAATTATAATATCATTTTTACCTTTAATTACCCTATTTACTTTTAACCGTGGTAAATAAAAGTCAAAAGTTAGTATTCACCAAAAATTATTTTCATCTTATTGAATGAAATTTTACTTACTAATGTCAACCTTTTCTCTCATATTTTTTAAATTAAACTCACAGAAGTGGTAAAATTATGTTTTATGCAAATTTTTATATGCTCCTAGAAGGTGGGTAAAAGACGGAAAAAAGTTCATTAAAATTTTATATATCTAAACTTATTATAAAATGACCTCAATGAATTAAATTGAATATATATAGGTATTATATATCTATTTTGACCTAAAATAAATTAAAATAAAATAACTAATTATTTAAATACAAAGTTGGTTTTAAACAATAACACATTATTTTTCACTATTCATCAAAATTTGAAAGTTCTCAGAAAAATACCAAAAAATCACCCTAAGCTAATTTTGATATTCTGAATCCAAAAATAAATTCCATTTTGAAAATAAACATTTATTATATTTCAAAATTTGTTTATTACTATTCATAACGGCTACTTTCATTGGTCGTGGTGTGTTAAAACTCTAAGTTGCATACAACGCAAGCTACTACATTATTCAAAGGGAAACATATCGTGGAAGATTGGGGTGTTACAATATAGATATTAATATATGGATATATATATATATATATATTAATATACAGATATAAATATATATATATTAATATAACTATATATATACATTAATATATATTTATATATATGAGTAAATAAAACTAAATATATATATATATATATATATTAATAAATGAAGAGCAAAGAAATATAGTGGAGTGGTAAAAGGCTTATCCACATAGGCAACAGGTCTCAAGTTCGAATCCTGGGGGAGGTAGGTCGTGCGTGTAGGTGGTGGAAAAAACCTATCACTTTTAAAGGGGGGATCACTGTTAAAGGGGGTATGGCTAGGTGGAGATGGCTGGGGTGTATGTGGGCTACCATAGGGTGGTGGTGCACTATTAAATGGGGTATTCAACGCTGCTGAAGCCACCTAGAATTGTAAAAAAAATTAATATTTTTTTTAACTTTTATTAGTTCTAAAAAAACTCCGATAAATGACCCTTTTATCATCACTTTTTTTGGCACTGACAAAAGGGGGCTTCATCAATGCTTTTCTGAGAAGTGATAAAAGGGACCCCCTTATCTTCACCTCGATTAATGGTTCTTTTTTTAGCACTGTTAATGCCCATTTCTAGCACTGATAAAGGCTATATGTTTAGTAGTGTTTCAACTAGGGACAACCCCGACATCTTCTACAACATATCATATGACACCCACTAAGATCCATGAGCTGAGGTTTTAGTTATATGACCCTCACGAGAAAGGATTCATTAGGCCTAGTGTGTCCCCATGGGTTACTTTGTGTTCGATTGTGAAGAAGGTAGATGAGAGATTACGGCTTTTCAAGGATTATCATCGCCTGAATCAGGCCACGATAAATAAAAAATACCTTTTTCCAAGGATTGAAGAGATCTTAGAACTGTTTTGAGGTGCAAGATGGACCTCCAAGATCGATCTCAGGTCCACCTACCACCAGCTATGGGTTTGTGAGGATAATATTTTGAAGTTGGGTTTTCGATTTCTCTGTGGAAACTACGAGTTCCTAGTGATTCCCTTCGGTGTGAAAATTACCCCATCATTTTCATGGATTTGATGAACTAGATATTCTAGCCATACTTGGACCATTTTTTGTCTTCATCAATGCCATACTCGTCTACTTTGCGATAGAGTAGGAGAATTTTGATCACTTGAGGAGGGCCCTTGATCTACTTTGAGAGGACCATAATTATGAAAATATCTCTAAATTCTAGTTCTGGATATAGATGGTCCACATTTAAGGAATTTCATTTCCTAATAGGGTTTAGTCATGGATTCAATGAAGATTGAAGAATTTCTTACTTGGTATCCACCCAAGAATGCGTTATTGTTGGGGATATTTCTTATCTTGGTGGTGTACTATAAGAGATTTTTGGAAGACATCTCTAAGATCAAATCCCCATTGACCACTTCGACGTGGAAGGGAAAATTGTTTACCTAGTTTGAGTAGTGCGAGAATTCCCTTGAGGAGTTGAGGTAGAGGATAACAACCACTCCTGTTTTGAGACTTCCAGAGGAAGGATTTGAGTTCATAGTGTATTGTGACACCTTAGGAGTTGGGCTAGGTTTCATACTGATGCAACGATTTATGGTCATCGTAAATGGGTCATGGTAGTTGAGACCCAATGAGCAGAACTATGTGACTCATAATATAAAGATAGAAGTGGTTCTATTCTCTTTGAGGATGTGTAGGCACTACATTCTAGGTTAGTTCTTTTTTAGTTTAATCAGACCACCAGAGGCTCAAGTACGTCTTCACTTAGAGAGACATGAACCTAAGGCAGCGACGCTGGTTGGAGTTACTGCTAGAATATGACTTTGAGATAGTCTATACTACAGAGAAGGGAGATATTGTAGTAGATTACCTTAGTAGAAAGTCCTAGGATCTCTTAGTGTGGTAAGCTTCATAGTAGTTAGATTCCCTATATCTTACCCTAATGTAACAGGAGGGTATGGTTTTCCTAAAGTTGATGGTGTTTACTCTTATGCTCCTTGAGCATGTGAAAGTCTCTACAGGGAGACATTAACTTCGAGGTTTTCTATGATCATATATCCATAGTCAATGCACCAGATGGATATTCTAATAGAGTGAATCATGAGATCTTGTTCTAGGGGAAAATAATGGTTCTAGTTATGATGCAGGAGGAAGTGATGTGGTATTTCCACACTTATCCCCTAGCTATACATCCTAGTGTCGGGGAAATGTACAGGGATCATTGGTGGCAGTTTTGGTGGTCCTTCATGAGACAACGTGTGGTTAAGCTCGTCTTGTGATGCCTTATGTTTCAGTAGGTGAACGATGAGCATCAGGTCCTAGACGGATTGTTGTATCCACTTGATATTCCATAGTGGAAATGGGACGACCTATCCATGGACTTCATCATAGGGATTCTACATATAGCGAAGGTCTATGATGCCATCTGGGTGATAGTAGACCGACTCATGAAGTCAACGCACTTCCTTGCTATTTTGGGAGCAGAGTTCATTAGAGATCTTGGAGAAGATATATTTATGAGAGATCATATGCCTTCATACGGTACCCTCGACTATTGTCTCTGATTGTGACACTCGGTTTTTAGCACAATTGTGGAGAGGTTTATAGGAGGCATTCGAGACCCAACTACAAATGAGAATAACCATTCACCCTCAGACCGATGGGAAGATGGAGCACACTATATAGGTGCTAGATGATATACTGAGAGCATGCGTATTGGATTTAAGCTAGATCTGGGAGGATCACCTAACCTTGGTGGAGTTTTCATACAATAATAGTTACCACTCCACCATCAGCAAGACACCTTTTGAGGCCCTATATGGGAGACCTTGTAGGAAACATTTTTGTTGGACAGAGATTGGTGATTTGTCTCTTAAGAGCTCAAAGTTGGTAAAAGTTATGATAGAGAAGGTGCAGGTCATCCATGAATGGATGAAAACAACCCAGTGAAGATATAAGTCCTATGCAGATCACCTTTGTAGGCCCCGGGAGTTTCAGCAGGGAGCAACATCTTCTTGATAGTCTCCCCACAATGTGGAAAGCTGAGGTTCGACTGGGAAAGAAATATATCCTCGAGGTTTATCAAGCTATTCGAGGTCGCAAAGGGGGTTGGCGAGGTTTCCTACCACCTCAACATACTTGCACAGCTAGATCGGGTGCATGATGTCTTTAATGTGTTGTAGCTGAGGAGATACGTACATGATCACACACACATTATTGACTAGGGTGAGATAGAAATCAAAGATAGAGACACCTTTGTATAACACCCAATATTGATTGAGGACCAATATGAGCAGACCCTGTGAGGATGAGCCATCCCTCTGGTTCGAGTGTTGTGGTGGCATAGAAATGTGAAGGAGTGTTCCTGGGAGTGGGAGATCCCGACGCAGGTTTAGTATACAGATTTTTTTGTTTGGTTTTCTTTTTTGGGATAAAGATATTGAAGAAGGGAATGATGTAGAGACCCATTTTTTTCCTTATAATACTGTGAAATATTTCAGAATATTTTTCGAGAGCTAAGAAATGAGACAGAGTGCGATTATAAGGCCTAGAGTGCCCAAAAATTATTTTATAAAATTAGTAAATATATTTTATATTGTGTACACATGGTTAATTAAAAAAATGGGATAACTCTTAAATAGTTGATCAGGTCAGAAATCTGAGACCACGGTTGGGTCTAGGATGCATTTTTTTCCTAGGAACGACATAAAATGAGTTGACATGGGACGTTTAGACCCCTCTCTCATTGGCAATATGTTTAATCGATTAAATGAATAAATTTATTTAATTACTTAATTTAATTTAAACCTAATAAATGAATCCCTAAATCTATAAAAATCAAGATTCAAAATATCATCCTCCTTCATTAGAGAACATGTTCTCCAAAAATGATTGAACCAAACAAGATGTATAACTCATCTTTGGTGTTTTTTTGCACCTTGGATCAAGTGATAAAGCATGTTTGAACTTGATTCATCAATCTGCACCCTTTTTCCATACCCATATAACTAATAACGTGCTATTTATTATTTGTTCATCTAATCTGGATGCATGTTCTTGACTATTGGCCAAGAAAACTTGGCCAACAATTCAAACCTTTGTTTATGGTGCCTTTTTCCCATCGTTTCGTCATGTTCCTCACCATGGAATCCTTGTGGATCCCATTTTGAGTGTTTCAAGGTGACCCAAGTTGGATCAGGTATCCATAATTGAGATGGAATTGTGGAACGATAACAATAATGTGAGAGAGGAATAGATCCGAAAATGGAATGATGCGAGGAATAAGAATCAGACCATTTCACGTCAATCTGATGAGAAAATAATTCATTGTGTCATATGAAAGATCTGTCCAAATACTTGTTTTTGAACGATATCGATTCGCAATGAACAACATATATATCCCACATTCATTAGATGGATCTTAATATTTTAGAGAGAAATCAGGAAACTCAGACTGTGGTTGAAGTAGATTCGGAAGTGGCGGCTGGATCGAAGAAACCCTTGGGTTTTTGGAGAAATCGCAACTACATGCCATGTTCTATAAGAAACACATGACATTTAACCTCTCTCAGTGGAAGCTCCAGGTTTTTGGAAAAGCTACAGATGACAAAGAGTGTACTCCCCTTGACATGTTCTGTACTACCTTTCAGTGTGAGTCAAGATGTGTGAAGAAACACATGGCTAGGAAAACTCCATGTGCTAATCACAAGGACATAGGTTGACCACACGAGCAACATCCAGTGTGGTCCAATATTACATGTACCAAATTACATGAACACGAGGTCTGGGTACATGAAAAAAAGGTTTGGGTACACATACATGAGGTCCGGGTACACGCAGATGACCATCAGATACGACATTGGTCCACAAATAAATAGAACACACTGTGTAGTCCACCTACATTGTGTACACTAATGCATAGGATAGAGCCCATGTACAGCTAGAGACATGATCGGGAAGTGAATAGGGGCGACTCTCTATGTAGGCCCCCTCATATATGATGTATTTTTTGAGCTCCCATGATCAATATTTTATCTTTTATATCTCCATTGTTTGAACTCAGATTATGGACTACGAGATGCCCATCCAATGGTTCTTCCTTGTAGAATGTGATGGTACCCTTAGAAGTAGCTTCCGAGATATAATGTGGATGTTAGAGGTCTGGAACACATAGAGACGACACCCTTTGATGGAAACAATCTGATATTCTTAGAAAAATGATTCTAGGAAGACCCCCCAGCTAGGCTGAGTAGTTTAGTCCTTAATGACCTTCTGGGATGACCTCGAGTAGGATTTGGGCAGTGTAGTCCCTGATGATTTTGGGCTAACCCTATAGCTGGGCTGGGTAGTGTACTCGCTGACGACCTTCTGGTCTAACCCTCCAGTAGGATCTGGGTATTGTAGTCCCTGATGATTCTAGGATGACCCTACGGCTGGGTTGGGTAGTGTAGTCCCTAACAACCTTCAGATATGACCCTCTAGTAGGATATGGGATGTGTAGTCCCTGAATATTCCAGGATCACCCTCTAGTTGTATGGGTACTATGGTTCTTGATGACCTTCTGGGCTGACCATCTATTAGGATATGGGAAGTGAATTTCTTAACGATTCCAGGATGACCCTCTAGCTTGGGTGGGTAGTGTAGTCCCCAAAGACCTTCTAGGTTTACCCTCTAGATTTGTTGAGTAGTGTAGTCCCCGATGACCATCCAGAGAAGACCCTTGACTATGCGACACAATGGAAAGTCATGGTTTGACTTACCTAAGGACTCATGAGATATAGGGGCACTTTCCCAATAGAAACACATTATTGTGACATTACCTAAAACTATATGGGTGAGTCAGTTGTTCCCACTATTGATAGTATCGAGGTGTGTTGATTTTAGCACCTTTGACTTGAGGCTCCTGGGTAGATGCTTGAGGTGGTGGGAATTTTAGTTGACTCAACCTTGGAACTATTTTCTACTCATCTTCTTGGGATGAGCTTGGATATGGAGATCCCCTTACTCACAATTTTGGGCTTCTTTGAGTGATAATACACACACACACACATCCTATTACAGTACCCACTTCTTGGGGGGGTATTGGTTACTCTCTTTCCAAGATAGGTGAAGACACACAAGGTATTTCGCATTCTTTCTGTGTCTAGATTCTCATTGTTGGATGAGTCTAATCTCTAGCTATAGGTAGTGAAGACTCGATGGTGGATTCACCTCCTCTCCCTTTCAAGCTCCTTGTGTTTGGATGATTCTAATTTCACAATCTTGTTGGGTTGAGTTTCACTCTTTCCATTCCCTTTTATTGTACCTTGTTCTATATACTACTTCACTTTGTTTGTATCTATTACTTATCCCCCTTCATCTTTTCAGGGTGTTCTACTGGGTATGTATATACTCACCCCTGCATGGGATTTTCTAACACATTTCATGTCTTTTAAAAATGGAAGACATGTCGATCATGATCTCAGGTATCTTAGGGATACATTCCATGTAGACCATGTACGGTGGTCAGAGTAGGGATATAAGAGCATGGATATATCTGTTGTTACTCTTTTAAAACTATCTTTAGGTTGTGACCAATTATTGGTTTGGGTGTGTGTTTTTCTCCTTTACGTTTCAATATTCATTACCGTACCATTGTACTATCTAGAGGTTCATTCATGTTTATGTTACTTTAAAGCAGTTGAACCTTTTTCTAATTTCCCTCTGCACTTTTTCATTGAGTTGGTTTCATGTGTGTATAGGTTCTTAGGGAAAGGCCTCCCCATGATTTTTGTGCCTTCAACGCTTGTCACCAACCCCTAGCCTATGAAGGCGGGCTTCGAGTAGTTTCAGTTTAAGCCCTGGGATGGGTTGGGTCATGAAAGGTATGGATAGTCCTTTTATATTTACCATATATTTGGATTATATATTATATAAAAGTTTAACTCAATGTTAAATTCATGTTATAGAATCTTACAGAAAATGTATGTTATCCTTGGATCTTGATCATATAAGATCAATAGTAGTTCCCCGTGTTTCCTCACTATTTCCTTGACATATATCTTTTCAAATTGATATAATAATAAATATAATTTAATTGAAATGAAGTGATTAGTATTTTGTAATTTTATCTACTATAACCTATATGGAATTTTTTCCTTTTTATGTATTCATAAGACTCATGAAAATATTCATGGTCATGTTCTCCCATTTCCATGTTGGTATAAGAAATTGTTGAAACACGCTTTTAGTCTTTTGATATTCTTTGTTAACTTATTATCATACTAAGAATATTGAATCATATTCCACAATCTATTTATTCAACTTTTCCTACTAGAATTACTTCTAAATATCATGATACATCTTGGTACTTCGATTGTAGATGGATAATGATGAGTTATATGCATCATCAAATAATTATTTCATGAAATTTTATATCGATAGCAAACACAATCAAGTTCCAATATATTTGACTCTAGATTTATTAATATTGAATTAATTATTCTTCCCTTCCCAGGATAATCTCAACTCCATTTATATACCCAAAACATTCGTTTATACCTTCTTTATTTTCTATTTGATTGATGGTTCAATGATCATTTTTAATAAGAATGAATTATCTACCACCTTTATTATTTCAAGATCCATCCTTTAAACATATACAAATATTTTATTTTCCACAATTTTCTTTATAGATAAAATAAATGTTCATTTATTCTAAGAACATCAGCCACACCATTTCCCTTCCCAAGATATCAATGTATTGAGTAGTCATGTCCTTCAGTAACTCCAACCATATTCACTAATTCATGTTTAGATTTTTCTATATGAATGTATAATTTAAATTCATATGATCAATATATATATAAATATTCTCCATTTATATTTTATTAATCATAATCCTTAATGAAAATATTATCACCTCTAACTCCAATTCATATATTGGTTAATTTTTCTAATGGATCATCATCTTTAGTGAGGCTATCACTATATCATTTTTCGTTAAGAAAGAGACCAATAATTTATTTTATGAACTACTATATATAAAAAAAATTATTTACTTTTTGTTATTTTGCGTATAACTATATTGAAAACATCTTCATGGGCTCTTTAAAGATCTCACTAAAATTTTCTATTCAGAGATCCTATTCTCCTTTTCAAGTTAACATAATTAGTGGGTAGAACAATAGTGATAAATTTTTAACAAAAGTATTAGAAATACCCATCCAATATAAGAAAAATATAGATATATATAACACTTTTTGGTTTATTCCATTATTCAATAACCATTATTTTTAAAGGAAGCATGAAAATCCACCTATGTTATCACAAAACCTAATATTGTGACTTTGTTCATCCAAAAGTGATACTTTCTAAATTTTAAAAACTTATATTTCAAAAGTTTTTCAAAACTATCTGTATATATTCTTAATTATTATATTTTATCTTTAATTATTTGAAAATATCACCAATAAATATAAAAAAGTTATTAATATATTTTATTCATCAATTTCGTGATGATAGTTTGGGAATTAATGTGTCTAAATGGAATTACTATGAAATAATAATGTTCATATCTTGTGTATAAGGTTGTATTTTGAATATATTCACTTTTAATTTCCAAAAAATGATATCAAAAATGAATTTCCAATTTTAATAAGTATGTATCTCCATGAATTAGATCAAACAAGTCATTAAACTGAGCCAGAGGATACTTTTCATTATCACGATATTTTTGATTTTTTGATAATAATTATAGAATCAAATTTACCCATCCGTAATCTTTAAAAAGGGAAATAGTACACCAAAATGTGATAAAATAGGGAATATAAATCATTTTTTCAAATCCTTTTTCATCTATTTCTATAATTTCACTAGTTCTATTGGGGTCATTCTGATAAGGGTTATTTTATACAGGTGGAAAACTATGTTTAATTTCTATTGATAAATCTACCTAAAAATTTAGGGTAATAACTCTAAAATATTATAGTAATATATGTGTACATTATATTATAATAAAAATGTCATTAAGGTCAAATTTTACCTTTATATTATCCATTTTATCAATATATTCTACTTCATTAGGTAGATGGATCTATACCAGTGATGGAGTTACTAAATTAGATTCATAATTTCCCCTAATTATTTATAGGATAATTATATGTATTGGGATAGAAATTTAAATTTCCATTTTCCCAAAAATTGATGTGGGGTCTATATACGGAGATTTAATCCATCCCTAGTATTGCATCAAATTACTCCAAAGGAATAATTCAAAAAAAATTCTAAAATAATATTCCCATTAATATTAATCAGGGAACTGCTATAAACTTAGATAAAATAATTTCACTACTAACAAAAAACATGAAATATATGAGTGAATGTATTAAACCATATTCAAATAATAATTTCACTCTTTTCAAGTGACAAAAAAAGTTTACCTTTCACTAATTCATTTTGTATCCTCACTTTATTTGTGATGATGATGTAATATCTTCATCACTACCTTTTCTTTTGTGGTTATTGGGATTGATTATGCTCAAGGAAATTTTATTTTTTCACTAGATTTCATATTGAAAATGTTTTTATAGTGGAAGAATTGAACCATGGCTAGTGAATTGAGTAGAGACTTCTTTTCATCTATTATTCTGAGTAAAAACTCTAAATCCCTTTGAAAATATTATTTTCAGTGCCCTACTTATCTAAACTTGAAGTATTTAGTAGTCCCCTTAATCTAGTTCCTTATATGTTTATTCCCACATTTTTGACATGTGGATAGTTGAATATTTTTGCCTATATACCCCTTATCATTTGAAACTTTAGTATGAAAGTTTATCCTTTATTTATCATATCTATTTCATGATAAGAAAATATATAAATACAATCAATTTTTAGTGGAATTTATTAGAATTTAAACTAAATGTTTTATTTGTTAAGTTTTTTATTTTTAATGGTGATCTTAAAAATCATAGATAAACATAATTATTCAAAATAGTTTTTTTTTAAAATGCATATAAATATTTTAATTAGTGATGGTTTTATTTGGAATCATAACTAAGTGTTTTAAAAAAGTTAATTCTTTTTTTCCCTTACCCATTCCCCTCATGACCCTTTCTTTATTTACACTCCCTTCCATCACAACCTTCAACCATATGATCAACTTGCTTCCCTATAACCATGATCACCATCCCCCTACCATAGCTACCCATCACCTACATCTATATTTACCCCCCTTATCATCACATCCACCCCTACCATCATCTCTCCCCTATTATTAACCCCCCCCCCCTCTTTGTTTTTGTTATTTGTTTTATTTTACCATGTATTTATTTTTGTGATATCTCTCAGTATCTTCACATAAGATTTTGATTACTCCTAGGGGTCATTACAAAACAACATGAAATAATTATCTCTATTTTTAGGAATGATATAAAAATAGTGATTTAATTAATTGGAATAGGTATATATTTTACAGCAATGTATTTATAGAATTTTATCAAAATGATATGTGATTGATTGTATATTGAATAATTTTTTAATGTTACTTGAAAACTTTGAAATTATTCCATGTTATGAATGTATACACTAGTATTATCCCTAAAGTATACTATTATTTTGATAAATATAATACTTGTGTTTAATTTAACACAATTTAATGAGTATGTGTATATTTTTTAAATCATATTGGTTGATTTGTTTATATTTGGATCGCGTAAATTTTATTTGTGTGCGATTTTTTTTTTATTATTTAGGTTGATAAAATAATGGGGATTTATTGAAATTTAATATATCTTGATGACTTTTATTTCATGAGATTTTATAAAAACGAAAAGAAAATATTTATTAAAAAATAGATAATGGTTTGGTGTTTCTTAATGATTTTAGTAAACAGATTGGTAGTTTTTGTAAAGAATTTATTTTAAAAAATGTGTTATAAATGTTATTTCAAATAATAAATTTTGATTATTTTGATAATGGTTTTATATCACATATGTCTTTGGGAAAATAAATATCTTGTTTTTTAAAATAATTTGTTTTGATAAACATGCTATAAATGTTATATCAAATTTCATTCTTTTATAAATAGTTGATTTTATGTGTATGTTTTCAGACTTAAAATGTTAAGATTGAAATAATATTAATTATTTCTACATTATAGTGAAATAGTGTTATTAAGTCATTAGATAACACATTATATATAATAAAATAGATAGTTTTAGTATATTTTAACTAAAATATTCTCTCTTATTCTTGTATATTTATAGAAAATTATATTTTATTTCAATGTATACCAAATAAATTACTTATGGATAATAGTTGGATTAAATTTACATAGAACACACCTCATTATGTTAATAGTTCGAATATATTTTTGATTTTCTTTCTTTTGCATGTCGATATATTGATAATATAATAAAAAACATATAGATAATGGTTTATGAGGTATAATATTTGAGAATATAATATTTAATAATTTATTCCTTAATATATGTAGTGGATTTGGAATATAGAATTGGATGTTATAGAAAGTTTGAATAGTTGTGTCCACTATTAGAATGAAAAAATTAATACCTCAATAGTGGATAATGAAATCCAAAACATGATAAAGGATTCCTTTGTAAAATTAGGGAAATGATACAAACATTTTAAAATGTAAGTTGATCCATTTGTTGATGTTATATATTTTGATGATGTTTTTTAAAAAAATGGGAGAACCTGGTCAAGTTGATAATATATTACCAGATGATTTTGTGGATAAAAATACAAGGGAAATGTTAACTGATTAAATTAATTAATTTTTAAAATTTGTCAAATGTGGAAATCAGGAACTGAATGAAGGATGTGGTATATATTGAAAATTTTCTTTAACACTGAATTTATACCACCTTAAGTGTATTTATGGGATTATAAATATTGAAATCTTTATGATATTTTAAATATTTTACTACTCATTTGATGAAGTTAAGATCCCAAATTCATTTTATGAGATACATAAGGTTATTATTAGTTATAGAAATATTTATACAAATATATTCATTTAAAAATGATTTTATACTATATTTGGGACAAGATTAAAATATAGAGGAGTGAAAAAATATATTTTAATTTTATATGGAATTCAAAAAATAATAATAATGGTCTGAATTAATGTACATACATGAATAAATATAAAATGAAAACACTAAATAATTTTGTATTAATAGTTATATATTAGGGTTATTATGGAATGTTTATTGATATAATCAACATAAATTATTATGATTTTTTTTAATTTTATCAAATATAATTAGGTAAATATTAATAAGGGTAATATGAAATATTCATTTCAATTTACTTATATCAACTTATCTCAGTTGATCAATGTTGGAAAGTGTGAGGAACAATATCCATATGTTCTTTCATTCCATGAAAATATGATATATTATATTGATGATACAGTTATGGATGGGTAGAGTGTTGTTGTCTTCATAATATCAAGAGAAATGGTTGATAAGTGTGGTGAAGGTGATGTAATTTATAATAGTGAGTCCTATTTATAATGACTCATTGAATTTTTTCTATTAGATGATATTGAAAATGTATGTTTATAAGGGAGGGTGGATAAAAGAAATAAAATAATGTTAATAATGGAAGATCATAAAAAATCACCAAAAAGAAGAAAATGATAATATTATGTATAATTTATTATTTTATATTTAATTTCATATATTTAAATTTAATTACTGAAAGTAATTTTATTTTTTTTATAAAAAAGAATTTTATTTTCAGGTAGAATTTATTATAATTATAAATGCAAGGTCAATTTTTTTGTTTTATTAAATAAATATATATTTAATGGGTTTTTTAAAATGAAGGTTTATTTTAATTACTAGTTTAATTGATATTTTTTCAGTAATTTTTTTCTCTAAGTAGTTTAGATATGATATCCACTCTATAATAACTCACAGTAATTCTAATCTTACTACAAAAAGTACACTGATTATACCAGGTATGTATTCTACCACTACTACATAGGGTACACTTCATCACATACCTTAAATATTTATTTTAGTTTTATTTCATATTATGAAATTACATTTTCACCCATAGGTGGGTTAGCTATAGTGAAATCCTCTAGCTTGAATATTGTGAATCGGTTACCATCAAGTTGTTATTGGTGTGTCAAACTTATCATCATCATTTTCAATGTGATCAAATTAATTACATAGATATTTAATAGTTGATTAAATTAAATGTAAAACATATAAAAACATAAATAATAATGAAAAACATATTTCTTAAATTGGTTGGTTCAATGATTTGTAATAAGATTGTTAAATGAGTTTTCCATATGTGTTTTCCAATAGATGCTAAATATTGGTTCAATTTTTAATAGGTGTTGTAAAAAATTCCTAAAGTGTTTTATGCTTTATATTTAGAGTATTTTATTCATTGATTAGTGATTTATAAATTATAGTAAGGGTGGTGATTGTATTTTTCACTGTTTATCAAAATAAATATTGATGAAAAAATATTAGTCACATTGGTTATTTACTATTCCTATCTGAAATAAATTTCGTTTTCTTTATTTTGTTTTGGGTTAAAATTAAACTATTAATTTCATATAAAATATCATTTATAATAATGTTACTACATTTTATGTTTATATTTAATAATTAATTGATTCATATTTACTATTTTTTAATATGTTTTTTACTAATATGCAATTAACTAATTTAAATTTTAGTACCTTGGGTGGAAAGTGGGAAAGTGGTTGACGGCTAACAAAATTAATATTTAGAGAGTAAATGGGCTTCATTTTAGTATATAATCTAATATGTTTTTTGAAATTTAAGAACATATAATATTAATGGTATCCCTGACTATGCCAATTTTGTAACTTAAACTATTATTTATTAACGGTATGTATATTGGTTTGTTGTATGTTAATGGTCGGAAACAAGTATTAATATATTGTATAGGTAGAATATTTTATATTTGTTCTAGTAATTTATTTTTTTCTTATATGGAATTTAATAGAATGAGGTGTATTTATGAATTTTTTTTACTAAAATTCCATAATTACTAGTGATTTTGACCACTTCTATTTATTTCAAGGCATGTTTAAGTACTATTTTAGAATTAGTGGTATTGTTAGCCATCAAAAAGTATTTTTCATACCAATACATATGACCATATTTAATGATGGTTTCAAAAACCACTACTAAACTAATTAATAGTGGTTTAATAACCATGATAAATATGGAATAATATCTCTAAAAATGTGTTATAAATAACATCAACAATTGATTCAGTATTTATAAGTGTTTTCCAAAACTACCTATAATCAAAAAAATCCAACACCAAATATTGTTTGACCAAAATACAAATATTGTATCATGAAATAATAATAAACCCTATTAAATAAAATTAAATTTAAATTTTCACCATGGTTTATATAAAACATTGTAAATTAATGTAATAGTGATTAAAACCACCGTGTATTATAAGAAAAAGGACTATTTGTACTATTTAATATAGTGTGTCCATGAGACTATTATTTAAATTCAATATCAACTTTATGTGAAGATTAATGAATATCTTTTTGACAATTCATATTGTGAGTAGATAATGATTTTAAGAGATGTGGTTTTATTACACTAAATAATATTTTGACTTTTCTATCATGGTTGATAACAAAAACATAGGTGTAACTTACAATCCTTGTAATATTCACCTAATATATCATAAAATAATCATTCTTTTTTACATGATATCAATAAATTCCCCCACCAGTTTAGCATGAATTTTATGATGAAAATATTTACTAATAAATATTTTCTTGGACACATTCATCTCTATTAATTCAACTTCACAGTTAGGATTTTTATTTTTGATCAATTTACACCATTAATAAACATATCTTTATAAATTAAATACGGCCAGAGTGACGACCACTTTCTCACAAAAATGAATCAATTTATTTCTTTGATATTGAACCATTTTTATGAAATAATTGGATGTGATGATCCACTAAAAATAGGGGGTTCTTTCTCCATGAGGTTATAAACTACTCATTGATCATTATTGAGTTAAGATAATTTATTTATATAGTTTAGTTAATTGTTTATAAATTTATTTATGTGTTTATGTTCCATCATGTGGTTTTAAACTCTATGTTCCATTATATTAAGAATGTTTTCCAAACTGTCATTAAATTTACCTTCACATTGGTTATTGATTCAGTTCCATCATGTTCCCTCCATTTTCTAAAATATAAAATGATAGTGAGAAGAACAAAATATAAGTCAATAATGTATATATGAATAAATTATGTATTGAAACTTATGTTTGATGTACTTAACTTATGAATTTTTTTAGATTTCTATGTTTTTCTCTACTATCTAACAAAATACAAAATTAAATACAACTAACTCAACTATCCAATATGGTGACTAATGCATCACGTACATAATTATTAATTTTTTTTGATAAACTTGTAAAGTATTAAACATAAAAAATAAACAAGTTTATTTTCTTGGAAAATTTGTAACATATTACAACCTTAATACATGTAAGATCAAAAATGTAATTTAAATTCTTCATCATATTACTCTTATAAAACATAAAAATATTATTAATCCATATGATCACCTAGGTACAAACATTAAAGAATGGTTGAGATAAAAATAAAAATAGGTGAATGAATAATATGAATTGATAGAGACATAAATCATTATGAGTACATGGAGGATCAAAATGGTCATCCTCAAAATATAATCATGTGAGTATAATTTTATGAAAATTGTAGATTTCAGAAATGTAATATAGAACATGCACAATAATGACACAACATAAGCATAACTGAAGTCTAATTTCTTAGAAAACATAACATATTTTGGATATTCTCTCCTCCCACTGCCCATACATAGTATTATATGAGATAAAATAATAATAAAATACATTGGAGGTATATATAATTATGGTACCAAAGTTTATATAATAATATGTTCAAAATAATAGGTGTCATATATAAAATATGGATATAATTATTATATATAAATTAATAATCATAACATGGATAACCCTTCATGAAATGGAAACATGTTCCATAATAATCTCAAACATCCTAGCATATCCTCAATCCAAAATAAATCAATGTAAATTCATATAGGTATAGATGAATATAAACATAAAGTCCGAATGATAGTAAAAATATATAGACATATTTAATTAGAATCATATATAGAAAAGAGAAACCATTTATGAGATAAAGAAACCATAAAATATAAATAGGAAGAAATTAATAGGGGGATCAAGAAGAGTCCCTATTATAAGATTCCTCTAGTGTGGACTAAGAATCTTTCAAAATATGAAATATAATAATGGCATGAAAATAACCAAAAAGATATTATGTGTGAAAATTTTTATTAATAACAGATGTTAATGTTTTCAAAGAAGTTAGATAAGTAAAAAGTGTTTCCAAGTGGGGAAGAATGACATTTCCATACAATGTTACAGTCAACATAAAGTGGATATTAAAAAATATAACATCTCAAAATGATAGGATCAATATAATAATAATCATAAATAGAGTATAAAAATAAATAAAATAAAAAATGGTAAGAATAAATAATTCAATCCCCTAAAAGAGATAATGGGTAGAGAAACCACTTACTCAAAATCATGTTTTTATTCAGCTTAAAACTCTATTACCTTTTTATCTCCTCCTATGATAAGTTCCTAACACCATGGTTACATGTATTTTTGGGAGACAATGATATCCTTATAGAGAGAACAACTATTTGTAAAGGAAACATAGGAAAATTTAAGGCTATGATAAAACTTTTTGGATGTTTTTTTCAAATGAGGGTGATATGGGTATTTATATTTGGTGGGGATGAGTGTTTTGAGATAAAATACTAAATATAAAATAAATTAATTACCAATAATTTTAATAATATTATTAAATATTAATTGGAATAGTATTATACACACTTTGATGAAAGATTTAATCCCATACATCATGAATGATTTTTTTCATTACACTATCATTGTTACATCATTATTGCATCATAATTCATCCATTTTATGATTTTTAAAGAAAAATACCAAAATTTCAACCTCACCTAATTTCAAAATATTAATTGTAATTATTAAATTAATTTTAGTTATAATTTCTAAATATGAGAAAATTATATTCTTTAATAATTCATTAATACATTAAAAAGCTTATTTTCATTATATAAATCAATTTCTAAAATTTTAAAAATATTATTATATTCTAAAAATATTACTTCAAAAAAAGATTAATTAAGTTTTTCATTTAAATAAATTATAACTAATAAATAATATCGTGTGGTGTCACAACCCGCCTTCACCAATAGGAGGGAAGGGACAACAGATTGTCAAGCCCTTCCTTCTTTAAGTTGAAGGAGAGATAATGACCCCTGAAACCCGCCTTCAATAGGTCCCCGAGTGGTGACCAACACCAAGAGTATATAATATCACACAAAAAGGAAGGCATTACCATTTTTATTTTTATAGTATCGAGAGATAAGATATCAACCCCAAAAAACACCAAAGATGAAAGTAAAGTTAAATCCAAAATTAACCCATTCCCATTGGCATGTTCAATAGTAAATGATACAAGCCACAAAATCTCCAAAGGTAAGTACAAAATAAGGGAAATGACAATAGCAACTGCCCCGAGGTCCGAGCTAGTATGGTCCTGCACGATCCCTAAAGTCCTCCTGGAAACCTGAAAGCAGTTTTATATATGTAGGGTGAGCATACAAGTATACTCAGTATGGAAAACTAAAAGCTCTCGTGCACAGGTGGAGGGTCATTCTAATTCCCTGTGAGAAAAGAGGTAACCAAAACATCTAGCAAGGTAAACTATCCACCCAAGCCTCACCAAGGCACACTCCCCAAATAACGCAAGTCAAGTAATATATAGTAATAGCACATCCATATTTGGGTACCCCGTTCCACTTTCCCATTGGTTATTGAAGACATCCTATGCATCGAACCAATCCTGTCGTTATTATCACTATCCCACTGCCACACCCCGCCCACACACACTTGGGCCACAACCGCACATCCCACCCACAGACACCTGGGCCACAACCGCCAGGCAAAACCACACCCACAAACACCTGGGTTAGAACAAATACTTCCATGCCCAAAGACACTTGGGCCTCATCCCAAAGACACTTGGGAAACAATCTGCCCGCAGACACCTGGGTCAACCACCACAACTACCCTGCCCAAAGATTCTTGGGCTAATAATGGACCTCAGACCATCACAGCCTACCCTAAGAGTCTTGGGATATTCGGGAAAGGGGGTAGAAAAGGATCTAATAACCATCCACTCATTACAGTGTTGGGAAAAACACCATCCCCCATGAAATGGGGGTGTTTGGAACTAAGTGCTCAACTTGGGTGGGGCGCGAATAAGAAAACATGAAACTATAGATATATGTATAGTTAACAAGCACTCATCCCAACCAAGGGTTCCCAAGCCAAACTTAGCTTAATGCCCTTGTTACTATTCATTCATAAAAGAATCCACAACACTCACGACCAACTCACTACTCATCCCCAAAATCAATTCCCCATTTAAATAATTCTGGTTTCATGTTCAACCAAATCCATTTAAGTGATTTCTACACTACTGGGCAACTAGCAGGCATAACCATAAGCCAGATGAAAAGAGAAACATCCAACATCTACTTAATCATTCACACCCAGTTATCTTGTAAAGTTACAACAACAAAAGGATATGTGAGGTCCTTCAAAGTTCTAGAACCAAAGCAGGTTCTAAGATATAGCTCCATGTCCCCCAAACTAGGAACCAACAATTTCTAAAAAATATAGGATCCCACCTGAGTTCGTGTCACAAGCAGAGCAACCACACAGTTTCAAACTCACAACCAAGAGGATCCCAGCCTCACTCACATCACCCCATAGGTAACAGAACAAAACACCCACCCCCAAAAAAATAGGGAAACATCCAGGTTCAAGCACATCACTCATTAATTTATTCTTTCTGTTGGTTATCCAGGGGTGACCACACAGGGTTTTATGTTTACTGGGTATCCATTTAATCTACTGAGTTTACATGATAAACCAATTTCCATGTTACAGTCATTTAATCATCACAAAAGACAAGGGTTCATTAGTGTGCAAGGAAGACCACCAATGGCCATGATTTTCAGTGAGCATAGGCCCTCACAAATCACAACACATATCAATATAAAAGAGTACAACAGAACATCGATCATACCCCCCTTCGTTCTGCAAAGGTATGTTCATTATCTTCATTGAGTTTGGTTTCATCAATCCCCACAAGAACAATAGCATACCCACCCAGCATGATACACTGTAAGGAGAGACAAAGAAAAATCTCTACCTGGTTGATCAAGGATTTAAGTTTTTCACCGTGCGCCAATAACAGGGGATGCACGGCTTCCAGGGGAGGAATTATGTGGACTCTAAGAGGTAAAGAAAGCTCCAACAGAGGCGTACCACAAGCCACGGGGAGAGAGGAACTCTAGGTGGACCAGGGAGAAGAAAGAAATCCAGCCAAGAAGAAAAATGGAAACTCTAGCGGGAGGTATAAAGAGAAGATCCTACAGTTACGGGATATGGAATTTTGAACTCCTGGAAAGTCAGATCATGATTTCCTACACGGGTGGGTAGTTACGCACGATGATATTAGGTTGTTATTTAATACCCACCCATCATGGAGGCTTCTCGGGATTTTTAGGAATTAATTATGGGCTTCAAATGGCTTTAAAAAGGTAGAAGAATTTATTTACGTCAAAAATTTACATTGCGGGAGCAGGACTGGAAAAAAAAGAAATCGGAGGGCTGGGTGAGGACACGGTGCCACCGTCACAGTGTCACCCTTAAGTTGCCACCATCACGGTTTCACCCTCATAGTGCCACCGTGACCAATGCCACTATTTTGGTGGATCATTATTTTGGCAAAGTAATGGGTCAGGAGGGTCTGGGTAATTACATTAGATACCTCTCAATATATTCTCTCCCTCGAGAATCAAAAATAGACCAGAAGAAAAGAGATGTTCTGAACAAACACCTTGAAAGATACCTCTCAAGAGTGAACCTCATCATTATTTAGAAACACCTCTCCCTCAAGAAACCAGGCAACATACAAGGGTCAAATTGTCCAATCATATGGGTTGGGGAGTCTCTTCCCCCATGTCAAGATACTATCTGCTTTGGGCGGCACTGGCTCACCCGCACGGGTTTAATCACATCCACCTTAATGCCTCTTGATTAGGGATCATGCCCTCCCCTCCCCATAGATAGGACTTTTCATACACATTCGGAGAATAAGGAAAACCACATATTTCAAAGCCAACAAAGTAAACCGTTCCATCACAAACAAGTATAAAAAAAACAGTACAAAACTCAAAACAACTCTGGGTACTAGGAATGCATCTGTGCTTCCCATTCCCAGGTACTCTCCTCAAGCCTACCATTCCCCCATAACACACGATCCAAGGTAATGGTTCACCCATGAATCACCTTCTCTTCATGACCCTCGATCATCATAGTTCGTTCCACGAAAATTGCATTGTCCCTGATATCTATCTCTCCCCAGTCGAGGACGTGTGAATCTTCATGCAGATACCAACGGAGCTGGGACACAGGGAAGACTTCATGCACCCTTTGCAGCTGTGGTGGCAGTGCCAGTTGAAAAGCCACCTCACCGACCCGCCGTAACACCTCGAAGGGCCCGATTAACCTGGGAGAAAGCTTACTTCCCCTTATGAATCTCCACTTCCCACGCCGAGGAGAGACCTTCAAAAATACATGGTCCCCAACCTCGAACTCTAGGGGTCTTCTCCAATTATCGGCATATGACTTCTGTCAGTCCTGAGCCGCCTTCATCCTCTCTCGTATAAGCTGAACCTTCTCTGTCGTGCTCTGCACCACTTCCGAACCAAGAACACCTATTTCCATAATCTCATTCTAGCACATGGGTGAGCAACACGACCTTATGTACACAACTTCAAACGAAGCCATGTCAATGGTAGAGTGATAGCTATTATTGTAGGAAAACTCTACCGAAGGCAAGTGTCACGCCCATGATCCCCAAAAATCTAGAATACATACCCGTAGCATGACCTCCAATGTCTGGATGGTGCGCTCTGTCTGTCTGTCTGTCTGGGGGTGGAGGGAAGTGATAAGACGTAGCTTTAAGGACCCAATTGGAGAAATGATCCACTGAACGGGGGGGGGGGGTGAATAAGTGGTACCCCTTTTTCCCTTTTTAGGTTCCCTTAATATTGAGAACAAACTTTTTCTCCTGTTAAAGATAAAATTCCCTGCTGAGAAAACAAACAAGCACACATCCAAAGGAACACATCAATTTACAAGGTTCTCTATTTAATAAGAATAGGTATGTCCTTGGTATGGTTGGAAAAAATCCAGCACCATACAATCCACTAATAAAATAATCCATAGATTACAACAAGTAGGATATACCCTTACACTCATGAAGCACTGTGAAACAATCACTTCAGTGCGCGTACACCCTCTTAGCACAACAGGGAAATGTCTCTTTTCTTGTTACAACTTATGTTACCTGCACTTCCTTTCAAATACATAAGTATAAAAAAGTTCAGCACAAATCTTCAATTCCTTACCCAGAAGAAAGGCAAGGACTCTTTGAACTTGAGATAGATCAATTACAGTTTGAACTTCCCATTTAGAATCTCCATTCCGAATTTTCCCAATCCGATTCTTCAATCCGAATTCTTCATCAGTCCGAGAAAGTCAATACAGTGTCAAACAATACATATTCCCCATTCCCATTAGTTCAGTCCGAACTTCCCATACCAAATATCCATTCCAATTTTTCTCATTTTGAGAAACTCAATACGGTGTCAACCAGTATCAAATTCTCATTACAATTGAAACCGTAATGAAACTTTGTCAGCTAAACACTTATTTCTCTCTCTTGATTATCAGAGCTTCTCTCACTTCTTAATCATCACACTTTTACATTGTACTCTGATCTCCTTTTATAGGTGCTCCAAAGTGTGCTTTGGTGAGAAACCAAAATATTTTCCCACTCACTTAAATTCAACCAAATCCTAATATCTCCTGAAATCTCAGAGTAATTAAGAATTTTTCAACGCTTCTAGAATTTTCTTCCACTTCTCTTGATTTAGAACTTTGGCCTTTTCCAAATTCGACCTTGTTACACAAGTTTCTCGATATCACATTCCCAAATCCACTCATCTTTCATCTCGGAATCACTTTCTCGGATCCACTCATCTGTCTTCTCGACATCACTTTCTCAGATCCACCCTTCTTGATTCTTCAACATCACTTTCTCAGATCCACTCTTCTTGAGTCCTCAGCATCACTTTCTTGGATCCACTCTTCTTGAGTCTTCGACATCATTTTCTCGGATCCAACCTTCTTGATTCTTTGGCATCACTTTCTCAGATCCACTCTTCTTGATTCTTCGACATCACTTTCTCAGATCCACTCTTCTTGAGTATTCGAGATCACTTTCTCGGATCCACTCTTCTTGAGTCTTCGACATCACTTTCTCGGATCCATCCTTCTTGAGTCTTCGACATCACTTCAATTCTCGGCATGCCTCTTTACCGCTTCTTCAACATGACACCATTTCAATTCTCAGTATGACTCTTCATCACTTCTCGTTATGGATTTTCATTTCCTCCTCGGTATGAAAAAATCTTCATTCTTGTTATGAGTCCTTTGGATCTTGGTATGGCTTCACCAGTTCTCAGTATGATGTTATGGTTCTTGGTATGAATTCTGTTTCTCGGAGCGACTTCACCGATTCTCGGTACAACTTCACCAATTCTCAGTACGACTTCTGGTTCTCAGTGAGACTTCATTGATTCTCCATACAACTTCACCAATTCTCGGTACGACTTCTCCAATCAACTTTTTCTTGCATCGTGAGTATTTTCATATACTCACAAATTTATAGTTATAAAACATAAAAGCATCGTCACAATGTGTAATAAAGTCTTAGAGCCTTCACATATCCTATTATCCAGCTTCTGAATTCATCCGCTTCGAGGTTCCGAGAATTTGCAACTTCCCAGTTCTGAATTCTTCAAACTTCCAGGTTCTGAATTCTCCGAACACCAGGTTCCGAGAATTGGAACTTCTAGGTTCAGAATCTTCAAACTTCCAAGTTCCAAATTATTTTAAATGAGAGGTGTCTTTCCTTCATGAAAACTTCCTTAAAACCAACAAAATAAAAACAATACAAACCATCTCTTCTTATAACTTGGTCCTAACAGTAGTTGGGTGCCAAAAGCATGATGCAATCCTCTCCAGACTCATGAGGTAAATCGTGCGTCCCTATCCGAGACTATAGACCTCGGAACTCCGTGAAACCGCACCACCACATCCACATACCTATGTGATAAGGAATATAATTCTCCAGACTCCTTGATCGCTAGAAAGTGAGCAGATTTCGTCAACCAGTCCATCACTACCCAGATAGTGTTGCAGCCTCCTTGAACCATGGGTAGCCCTGTGACGAAATCTATCAAGATGTCATCTAACTTCCACTCGGAAATGTCTAAAGGTTGCAACAAGCCGCTTGGAACACGGTGTTCAACCTTCACCTTTTGAAACAATAGTTACTTTGATATGAACTCTACTACTGTCCGTTTCACCCCAGGCCACCAAAACTATCTCCTTAGACCCTGGTACATCTTGGAAACTCTTGAGTGCACTGCAAGGGGTGAGTTATGGAACTCACTAAAAACTCTCCCATGCATTGCCTCTGGAACAAACAACTTTCCTCGGAAAATCACCCGATTCTGACCATCCTCTGTTCACCCTTCCGGAGTATCACCTTGGTTAACCTGGACACACGCCACTTCGCTTTCTGAGTCTCCCCACTGAGACTCCTCTACATGCCATAGTAGAGAAGACTTCACTGTCAGCTGATACAGGAAACCTCTTCCACCTTCCACCCTTGCATCTAGGTGTAGGATATCCAACTCCTCCATTGCCTTCCAAGCATCTGTCGACTCTCGAACCGTATCCTTCTGTGACTTCCTGCTCAAGGCATCAGTCACCAAATTCCCCTTTCCTAAGGTGTAGGAAATCTCAAAGTCTTATTCTTGAAGGAATTCCATCCACCTTCACTACAGTAAGTTGAGGTCCCTCTGGGAGAAGACATAATTCAATCTCTTGTGATTGGTGAAGACCACGAAGTGCTCCCCAATGAGGTAGTGCCGCCACAACTTTAGTAACAAAACGACAGCCGCAAGCTCCAGATCATGGGTGGCATAGTTACGCTCATGGGGGCATAACTACCTAGACCCAGAGGAGATCACCCCTTATCCCTGCATCAACACACATTTGAGGCCTTTCCCTGAAGCATCACAGAACACCTCACACGTTTCCCCTTCTTCTGGAAACCTCATCATTAGGGCACTAACCAACTTCTCCTTATGATAACTCAAGGCAGCCTCGCACTGCCCGTTCCACACAAAAGCCTAGTCCTTCTTGGTCAAAGTCATCAAAGGTGGTGCAACTCGGGAGATTTTGGGTACGAATCTCTAGTAGTAACCTTCCAGCCTGAGGAAACTATGAACCTCTGCCACGTTCTTCGGCGCTTCCCAAGAAACAACCGCCTCTACCATCAATGGGTCCACTGCTATCCCATGCTTGGACACCACGTGCCCAAGGAAGTGCACTTCCCATATCCAAAACATGAACTTTGACAACTTCCCATAGAGTTAGTGCTGTCGGAGGACCTATAAAACCATTCTCAAGTGCTTAGCGTGATCCTCCACTGATCTTGAGTAGACCAGGATGTCGTTAATAAACACCACTACGAACCATTTCAGATATTCCAGGAAGACGGAGTTCATGAGCCCCATGAACACAACTAATGTGTTTGTGACGCCGAACGACATGAACACAAACTCAAAGTTCCCATATCTACACATGAAGGTAGTCTTAGAGATGTTTCCCTCCCTCACCCTCAGCTGGTGGTATCCTAACCACAAGTCGATTTTAGGGAACCAACCTGCTCCCTTCAACTGGTCAAAGAGATCGTCTATCCTCGGGAGGGGGTAACGGTTCTTGATCGTTACCTGGTTCAGTCTCTGGTAGTCTATGCACAGCCTGATACCACCATCCGCCTTCTTGGAGAATAAGACTGGAGCACCCCATGGTGATGTACTTGTTCAAACAAAACCCTTCTTCATCAGATTGTCAATCTGAATACGCAATTCCCATATCTCCAAAGGTGCTATCCGATAGGGGGCCATCGAAATCGGACGAGCACCAGGTTGCAAGTCTATCCCAAACTCGAAGTCACGCTGAGCAGGTAGAGTTTTCACCTCTTCAGGGAAGACGTCCATAAACTCACTGACGATCCATGGGACTTCCACCATCTCTGCATCCACCAACTCCACTGATAGCTTAGATAAAAGGGAGGGGAGGGGTTCCCCTCGCCTGTTAATTCCCTGGAAACTCTGCTCACTGATGAAAGTCACCCATCGACCACCCAAGTATGAAAACACAACCCTTCCTCAGAAGAATTCAATGACAGCACATACATAGTACATCTAGTCAATGCTTAGGATGACATCGTATGGCTGTATCTACAATAGTAGAAGATCCCTTACTAACTAATGTGGCCCTATCATCAGTATACATCCTTGACAAACATACAACAAGTTGGTCTGACCTCCGACTGGTGTGCTCAGCACCAGGGGCACTGGAATTCTCTCAGCATCTAAACCCAGAGCATGGGCTAGAATGTGTGTAGCAAAGGAGTGAGAAGCTCTTGTATCGAACAAGGCATATGTGAGGGTACTAAACAAGATGATCGTACCATGAACGACCTCTGTCCCTACTAGACTTGCTGCCTCTGCGGCGTGAAACTGCCCATGCCCACGCCCTGCTCCTCTGCCTCTCGGCAATCGTCCACCTCCCCGAACATGCTCGGGTCAAGGTCCCTGAGGAGTTACCTGAGGCTGGCCTCCTCATGAAACTTCTTCCCTCGGCGGAGCGGGAGCCCGCTGCCCTGGCTGCTCCGAAAAGAGCCTAGCTATGAACTGCTACTTTGAGGTGCGTGCTGGACCTGCCCACCCCCACCGTATTGTACTTTGTCCAGGAACTGATTCCAAAGGTGCCCATGGCTTCCACAGATGAAGCATCTCGGCCCTGGGCCCAAAAGAAAAGGGTGAGGGCCGAAAGGTCGGAACTGGAACTCCTGAGGCTTACTCCCTGCTGGTCGAAACCTAGAGGGTCCTGATGCTAGAGGCCTGCTGCTGAAGGCCTTCCCCTTTGACGAGCCCAACTGGATTCCCTCTTGTGACCCACCTCCTAGTGTGTTCATCCTTTCCACCACTTCAGCCTTCTTCTGGACCTCCAAGTCAGTCAGTAGGGTGAAGGGAGTAACAACATACTGAAGAGCTAAAGTGCCTCCTCCAAACATCTCGCCCGAGACTCCTCATCTAGAAAGACTTCGGGAGCAAAGAGAAGGAGATCCTTGAACTTGATCCCCAGCTCTACCACTGACATACTCTCCTGCTGGAGGGAGAGTAATTTATGCCTCTTCTCAGCCTTCATTGTGGAAGATAGTAATTCCGCCTGGAACTCCTTCTTGAAGTCAGCCCATGTTACCTCGGCCTCCCTCTTCTCTCCAATATAAAGCGTCAACCACTGACGCGCTGCTCCACGCAATTGGATTATAGCTAGAGGAACCCTGTAATCCGTCAGAGCCTTGATCAAGCTGAAGGCTATCACCATCTCCTCTATCCAGCTCTCTATCTCCATATCTGAGATGCTACCCTTGTACTTTCCGATGGTTTGTCTCTGAAAGGCTCGAATCATCTCCTACCACTGATCATCATCCTCCTATCATTCGGTCCTTTTCCAAACAGCCAAGTCAACCTCTTGGGCCTCAATCACCCTCACTACTCATGGTCTCCCCCTAGATGACATAGCTGCAAGGTAAACAAGGAATTTCTAAGCCCGAGTAGTGTAGAATATTGTTCTTAAATTTTCTTAGACTTCCTTATTTATTTTTAATCCCCAAGACACCCATGAAACATAAGAACACAAGTAATTATGATGCATGTATCTTTCCTAGGGTCTCTAACCTTCAATCAGTGTAGCCTCAGTTGGTCATTTGGTAGGACCAGGGTCCTTGCATTGGATCATGGGGGCCCTAAAATCCCATGTCCTAGCCAGTCTTCCCTGGCCTAATTCACGCACCAAGGTCACCCAACACTATTTCCCTACAACCCCATGCAATCATCACTATTCCTAACTCCAGACTCCATCCTACCTCTCAACCTCACTCCTTGGATACCATTCTATCACGACCCGCCTTCACCAATAGGAGGGAAGGAATCTCAGATTTCCAAGCCCTTCCTTATTTAAGTTGAAGAAGAGATAATGACCCCCGAAACCCGCCTTCAATAGGTCCCGGAGTGGCGACCATCACCAAGGGGATAGAATATCACACAAAAAGTAAGGCATTACCCTTTTTAATTTTATAGAATCAAGAGATAAGATAGAAACCCCAACAACACCAAATCTGAAAGTAAAGGTAAATCCAAAAGTAACCCATTCCCATATGAATGTTCAACAGTAAATGATACAAGCCACAAAAACTCCAAAGGTAAGTACCAAGAAAAAAAAAGAAAACAACAACAACAACTCCCCCGAGGTCCAAGCTAGTACGGTCCCGCATGATCCCTAAAGTCCTCCTAGAAACCTGAAAGTAGTTTTATATACGTAGGGTGAGAATACAAGTTTATTCAGTAGGGAAAACCAAAATCTCTCATGAACAAGTGGAGGGGCATTCTAATTCCCTGTGAGAAAAGAGGTAACCAAAAAGTCTATCAAGGTAAACTATCCACCCAAGCCTCACCAAGGCACACCCCCCAAATAATGAAAGTCAAGTAATGTATAGTAATAGAAAATCGATATTTGGGTACCCCGCATCACTTTCCCACTGGTTATTAAAGACATCCTACGCGTCGAACCAATCCCACCATTCTTACCGCAGTCCCACTACCACACCCCGCCCACACACACCTGGGCCACAACCACACATCCCTCCCGTAGACACCTGGGCTACAATCTCCATGCATAACCACACCCGCAAACACCTGGGTAAGAACAACTACTACCACGCCCGAAGACACCTGGGCCTTATCCTGAAGACACTTGGGAAACAATCTTTCGTAAACACCTTGGTCTACCACCACAACTACCATGCCCGAAGATTCTTGGGATAATAATGGACCTCAAGCCATCACAGTCTACACGAAGAGTCTTGGGATATTCGGGAATGGGAGCAGAAAAAGAGCTAATAACCAGCCACTCATAAGAGTGTTGGTAAAAACACCCTCCCCCATGAAATGGGGGTGTTTGGCACTAAGTGCTCAACTTGGGTGGGGCGCGAATTAGAAAACATGAAATTATAGTTATATGTATAGTTAAAAATCACTTATCTAAACCTTGGGTTTCCAATCCAACCTTATCATAATGCCCTTATTACTATTCATTCATAAAAGAAGCCACAACAGTCACGGACAAGTCACAACTCATCCCCAAAATCAATTCCCCATTTAAATCATTCTGTTTTCATGTTCAATCAAATCAATTTAAGTGATTTCTACACTACTGGGAAACTAGCAGGCGTAAACACAAGCCAGAGGAAAAGAGAAATAGCCAACATCAACTTAAGCATTCACACCTGGTTCTCTTGTAAAGTTACAACACCAAAAGGATAAGTGAGATCCCTCAAAGTACTGGAACCAAAACAGGATCCATGATACAACCCCATGTCCCCAAAACCAGGATCCAATGATTTCTCAAAAGTAGAGGATCCCACCCGAGTTCGTGTCACAAGCAGAGAAACCAAATAGTTTCAGACTCACAACCAAGAGGATCCCATCCTCACCCACATCACCCCATAGGTAACAGTACAAAACACCCACCACCAAAACAAAGTAGGGAAACTTCCAGGTTCAAGCACACCATTCATTAATTTCTTCTTTTTGTTGGTTATTCGGGGTGACCACATAGGGTTTTATGTTTACTGGGTATCCATTTAATCCACTGAGTTTACATGATTAACCAATTTCCAAGTTACAGTCATTTAATCATCACAGAAGATAAGGGTTCATTAGTGCACAAGAAAGACCACCAACGGCCATGATTTTCAATGAGCATAGGCCCGCACAATTAACAACACATATCAACATAAAATAGTACAGCAGAACATCGATCACACCCCCCTTCATTATTTAAAGGTCTGTTCATTCTATTCATTAAGTTTGGTTTCATCAATCCCCACAGAAACAATAGCGTACCCACCCCACATGATATACAGTAAGGAGATACAAAGGAAAATACCTACCTGGTTGATCAAGGATCGATGTTTTTCTCTGCACACAAAGAACAGGGGATGCACGACTTGCAGGTGAGCAATTCTGTAGACTATAAGAGGTGCATAAATCTCTAGTAGAGGCTGACCACAAGCCACAAGAAGAGAGGAACTCCAGGCACACCAGGGAGAAGAAATAAATCTTGTCGAGAAGAAACAAAGAAACTCTAGCATGAGGTATAAAGAGAAGATCCTATAGTTACGGGATATGTAATTTTGAACACCTGGAAAGTCGGATCGCGGTTTCCTACATGGGTGGGCAGTTATGCACGATGATATTAAGTTGTTATTTAATACCCCCCCCCAACACGGAGGCTTCTCAGGATTTTTTGGAATTAATTATGGGATTTAAATGGCTTTAAAAAGGTAAAATAATTAATTTACATCACAAATTTACGTTGTAGGAGCGGGACTAGAAAAAAAAACGGAGGGCTGGGTGAGGACACGGTGCCACCGTCATGGTGCCACTATTTTGGTGGAGCCTTATTTTGTCAAAGTATTGGTCCAGGAGGGTCTGGGCCATTACAGGTGGGTAGAAAATATTATAATATATTATATACCATATTTTACTATTTTCTTAAAAATTCCACTATTTCTAAAAATTCCAAAAGATTCACACATAACTAATTTGGTCACATAAACTATAAATTTGTAATAAATGTTATGAAAATAAATCTATAACTAAGGTAAATTAAATATTTATTTTAAATATAAAATATAATAGGTTAAATATGAAGATAAATCATATTATTAAAAGTAATTACATTAGTTGAATTTTAGTGATTAGAACATTATTTTTCATAATTTAAATATTTATTTTTATTTTTCTTATATACATATATTCGTATTAATTAAATTATATAGTTATTTAAATGGTTATCTATAATGGTCACTTTACTATATCAAATGTTAGGTTACTATTATAATGATCATATTTCCAATATCTACCTCACTCTTTACAATTATAATGGTTCTGTTCAAATCCCCGTATATACCTCTTAAATCCTATAATTTTCATTCAATTAGTTTTCCATCATTTTTATGTTGAATTATTTTACAAAATAATATCTTTTGTATCCTGATTTTTAAAAATCATAATACAATTTTAATATTACTAATGTTTACTGGATTTTTATTTATTTTGGTCTTTATAAAATTTTAACTTCTGAATTATTATTTTCTTAACCTTTACTAATCCATAAAAACATAACGATTTTCCAATTTTTTTTATAAATGATATAACTTATTGATCATAGTCTGGAATGTTTAAAGTGATATATTTCATCCTAATGATATAATAATTTTTATGACTTTATTATATCCCATGCTTCTAAATAAAGGATTGGGTATTTAAGGACCAAAATTTTTATATGAAAAAAATTCAAGAGCTGATAAATATCACTATGATAGAGCTATTTTTTATTTTTATTTTTAGAGTGATCATAATGATTTTTATTGTGAGTATTTAATTATAAAAGAACTAATAATTTACTTTATAATCAATTTTTTCTATCTTCTATTATCAAAGAAGATTGGGGGACAAGGACATGGCATTGAAAATCATAAATGATTGAAGGTCTAAAGATAAGATCTTGATCTTATATATTTTGATCAAGGAATTCTAGGGATAAGACATTCTGCTTCTAAATTTTTAGATCAAAGTGAATCCATTTGAGAAAATGTCACATATAGATCCTATATCGGTTCTCTAATCACTTTGGGTAAAAACAAATAGGTTCTAGGGATAAGAACCTAAATATGATTCCATTAATACAATTAGTTTAGGCGTTATGGATTTCATCAAGAACCGAATGTATTGTTATATATTATGCTTATTACTTATAATATTCTCTTACTAAATTTTTATATTTATAATTTAAAGTGTGTTTGTACCTTCCAAATTAAATATATATTTCAGTATTCTATTTATTTGAATTATTTTTTTATTTAAAAACGCTGGTTAAATTCTAAATTATACACTGTGATTATTCAGTTATACTTTTTTAAGTTCAAAATAGAAATTATTTAGTCTTTTAAAACTTCATTTTCTTAAAATAAATAAATCTATTTAATTTTTCTAAAGACTTAAATTCACCCCCTATTTAAGCCACCATACTGAGAAAATAGGATCTTTATTTTTATTTTATAAAATTATTACCTTAATTTTAATTTTTTATATTATTAAAATGATGTTAAGGGTTGTGATATTTCTATGAGACCAACACCAATCATAGTTTCAAATTCCAATTATGTTTTTTACATTAATTTATTATCCTATTATAATATTATTAATATTTTAAAATTCATTTGTTCTTTATTAATAACATTATATGATGAAACATTAAAATAAATTTTATTTTGAATGTTATTGAATTTTATTTATTTATAGTGCACCTTGTACTTAGTTCTGATTCAACATCTTATGGGCCTGTGAGTTTTTATTCACCAACATCATCCCAACAAGTTGGTGTACGACATATCTTTCTTTATAATGCTTCATATGGTGCCATCTGAATACTTGAATGGAAGCTATTTTTATAGGAAAAATTTATCACAGGTAAATATTGATCCCCACATACCTTTAAAGCCAAGTTAGTAAGAACTCAACATGTATTCTAAGGTTTAAATAGTCCGTTCTGATTGCCCATCAGTTTGAGGGTGGTAGGAAGTGCTCAAATGAAGTTCAGTATCTAGGGCCTTCTGAATACTTTACAAGAATTGTGATGTAAAATGTGGATCACAATTAAAAAAATCGATAGGGGTACTCCATGAAGTATTACAATATTATTAATATATAGTATTTCCATACATTCAAGTGGTAAATCTTCCTTTGTATCAAGAAAATGTACTTACTTGGTAAGACAATCGACAATGACCCATATTGCATCATTCCTTTTAGGAGTCTTTGTTATCCCCATAACAAAGTCCATTGCAATATTATCCCACTTCCACTCAGGTATGGGAAGAGGTTTTATGAATCCTCCAGGCTATTCCCTTCCAGCTTTCAATTGTTTACAAACCGTACATCTTGAAAAAAAAATCAGAAATCTCCCTCTTCATGTTGTCCCACCAAAACTTTTCCTTCAAATCTCTATACATATTGGTGCTCCTAGGGTGTATAAAGAAATGGGAGCTATGAGAATCATCCAACAATTACCTTTTTAGATCATAAAATGTTATGAACACAAAGTCTCTTCCCAAATTTCAAAATTCCATCTTCATATATGTAGTCACTCAATCTCCCATCATTCAGAACTTTAATCTTCTTTTGAAACTCCTCATCATCAGTTTTAGAACTCTTTATTCTTTATAGTAAAGATGGATTAGAAAATATTTGAAAATGTATTAATGTTTCACCTTCCATGGTTATTCCCATGTCCATATTTACTAGATCCATGAAAATAGGATCCCTTTCAACTCTAATCTTGTTCAAAACTCCATAATACTTTATACTCAAAGCATCTTCCACCTTATTTGCCTTCCCCAGGTGGCAGTGTATAGTGCAATCATAATCATTGATTAGTTAAAGTTATTGTCTTTGCCTCATGTTGATTTCTTCTTATGAGAAAATATACTTCAAACTCTTATGATTAGTATAAATCTCACATTTTTCACCATAGAGATAGTGTCTCCATATTTTCAGAGCAAATATTACAGCTGCTAACCCAATATCATGATTAGGATAGTTTTTCTCATGAATTTTTAGCTGTCGTGATGCATAGGAAATAACTCTATCATTCTGCATAAGGACACAACCCATTCCTTTCTTTGAGGCATCACTATAAATAACAAACCCATAGATCCGTAATGGTAGTGTCAAGATAAGATCATTGACTAATATTCTCTTCAGTTCTTTAAAAAATTCTTCACACTCTTTTTTCTAATCAAATTTAACCCCTTTACATGTGAGCTTGGTTAATGGGTTAGCCAACCGGAAAAAATTCTAGATGAAACATTTATAACAACCTCCAAAACCAATAAAACTGTGTACCTCATTTATAATCATTGGTGCTGGCCATTCTTGGATTTCCTTGGTCATTGAAGGATCAACAAAGATTCCATCCCTAGAGACAATATGGCCAAGAAACTAAATATCCTGAAACCATAATTCACACTTGCTAAACTTCTGATATAATTCATTTCATCTAATTGTCTTTAGAATAATGCGCAATTGATTTTCATGATCATTGTACATTTTGGAGAATACCAAGATATCATCAATAAACACCACCATAAAGTCATTAAGATATTCCTTAAAAATCTATTCATTGGATTCATGAAGATAGAGGGTGCATTAGTCAATCCAAAAGAAATTTCTGTAAACTCGTAATGCTCGTACCTATTTTGAAATGTTGTATTCGAAATGTCTTCCTTCTTTTCTCACAACTGATGGTATCCAGATCGATGGTCAATATTTGTAAAATATTTAGCTCCATGAAGTTGATCAAATAAATCATCAATGTGGGGTAGAGGTTACTTTTTTGGTATTTGTATAGCATTGATCTCCTTGTAGTCAATGCACAACCTCATAGATCCATCTTTCTTCTTAACAAAAAGGATAGGGGATCCTCATAGAGAAACACTAGGGGAAGAAATCCCTTATTACTCAATTCCTCTAGTTGTTTCTTTAGTCAACTAATTCTATAGTGGCTATTCTATAAGGGGTCTCTGATATGGGCCTTGAACCTGGAATTAAATCAATAGAAAAATCAATTTCTTATTCTGGAGGATGTCCAGGTATATCCTATGGAAACACATCAACATATTCTTGCACAATAGGTATGTCCTCTATTCGAACATTATTTTTCCCACCCACATTTATTTCATTATATTCTTCCCCAATAATTGAATTTAGTAGAGCTTATGGGGGTGGATCTAGATAAGAATCAAGTGGTGATGTTTCTGCTTTAAAGATAAGGTACTCTATATCATCTTTTAAAATTGTAACCTTCTTCTTCTTATAATAGATTCTCTCATCATTGTCCAAAATCCAATCCATTATGAGAATTATATCAAATTCAATCATGGGTATGATGACGAGATCAATAGATAAAGAACAATTATATACCCTAGTGGGAACTGATTCACAAAACTTTGTTGTGATGATACATCCCTTATGTGTTTTGACTGAAAACTCGCTTGTTAATTAAAATTGAAAATATCTTATTTTATTAGAAAAATGGGAAGATATGAAACAATGCGATGATCCAGGATCAAATAAACCATTGGAAAAAATTGAGGAAACTATTAAATTATGTTTTATCACATCTTTTGGAGCATCAACCTTAGCATTAGTGATCACATGAGCTTATAATTTCACCATAATACTTTTATGAGGTAAGTTATGTTGGCGCTTAGGACATTCATTTGCATAATGCCCATTTTCTCTAAAAATTTATCATTAAACATTGACATCCTCTTTCTTCCCCTTTCAATCACAAGCTTGGTGGCCTTTTTCACCACACTTGTAACAGAATCCTATTCCCTTTACGGAAGTAAGGGGGTGTTTCTTCCCACATTTATTGTAGGATGGATATTCAACATTTCCCTTCTTCCCCTTATTCCCATTTCCAAAGTGTTCAGCAGATATCTTTTTCTCTTTCTTTACTTTAAAGTCATAAGACATAGAGAATTCCTTTTCTATCTTGATAGCGCATGAGACAATATCTTTGTACGATGAGAAGGATTGTAAGAATAATTCCCAATGAAGAAATGGTTTTAACCCATCAAATAATCGATCAATATTACTCCTTGGGATATGTATATAATTTGTTACATGCCTTGCTATCAATGTAATGTTAGCCTCATACTTTGCGGCATTCTCATCCTCCTTTTGCCCCAGACTCAGAAATTGTCTTTCCATATCTTCTCAATGGTCACGAGTAAAGTATTTTTCTAGGAAAATATTTTGAAACTCCCACCATTCCTTGTTCAATAATTCTTCATCTTTTTTTGGACTAATGAACACCATTGATCTACATCTCTTGTGAGCTGATAAACTGCCATGACAACATTTTCCCTTTTGCTACTCTCCAAAGCATGAAATATTTTCTCTAAATAATTTATCCATTACTCAGCTACTAAGGTATTTTTACTCCTATTGAATGTTTGTGGTTGTTGCCTCATGAAGCGATCTAACATTGATCCTCAATGTTGTGGATCAGGGTGCTCCATATGGGTAAGGTTATTATTCATTACCTGAGTGAGTTGTTCTAGTATGGTGATAAGCTGATCAGCACCAGTTGCATCACCAGCTCCAATATAACTATCTTGAGTAGGAGGGAAATACTTACATGGATTACATGCATTGATACAGTATTCATTCCTTCCACTAGGTATCATTTCTAAAAAATTGCGTATAATATATTAGTTTACGAATCACAATACAAAATTCCAAACTTGTAAAACACTTAAGATATATTAAACAGTTTATGGATATAATCCATAATCATAAAAATGTTTTCTTTGAGGAGGATATATTTATAAATACTTAAAAATTGTTTGTAAACAAAATGTGAATTATCCTAAGAATATCCCCCAGGAGTATCATAACTAAGAGGGCAGCAATGCCCATTCTCATGCACCAATTCCGGTTCGAGTCTAGCTCAAAGTGGTGTTTTTGAGTTTTACCCCTAGGTATATATGTGCCAGAGCCTCCTACAGATACTCGTATTTATATAGGGATGTATTTCTTAGAAAACTCAAAAAATCTCTACATTACCAAAATTCTAGGAATTTCTTCTATACTAATCCTTAATGTCTATCTTAGGGTAATGTTCTCTAACTAGCGTATTTCTAAATATAGCTTCCAAGTTTTGTACTAAACATCCTCTCATACCAAATTTAATTCTCTGACCCCAGTTACCCAGAGTCGGTGCATTATTTCATAACATTGGAATGATCATAACGGATCAAATCCCGAAAGACTGATCAGTTTAGTAGCCTTGGAAGTACTAGATTAATTCATAAGTTTTACATTACATCATGATATAAAATCATAAATAAAATTTTTCCCCATTTACCACACTTATATTCATAGCCTATACCTACAGGTCAACCATAAAATATTTCTTCACATGTTGGGAAAAATAAAACCTAGAAAGGGGTGATCTCATATTCTTAGTAAGGATAACAATATAGTTGAAACTTTCATAAATAAGAATAAATAATTAAGGCAATCTATAAGAGTAAAAAATAATCCTTTTAAATATAAAATTATGAATAATATGTCCAATATAAATCAAATAATTCCATTTACTTATTCACATGGATATTCTACTAGTCGAACAATCACAAGAAATATCAATAGCCAATTTAATAATGATGAAATGCATAATGTGAGACTTCATAACCACTTAGTCAAGGCCTAGTGCCAATACTACAAATAAGATTTTGTCAAGGCCATATTCCAGGACAATAGTTTTCCTCATGAGACCTACCGATCCATAGAGGAGTTATAGCGTGCTCCACCTGTCACTTACTAAGTCCAGTTCATTCCTCATATGAAAAGGTTTAAACATAACATAAACATTTGTGTTAAAACTTAAATATGAAATGTAAATAATTTATCCATAAATCGTGAATGGTGTAAAAATAACACATCCAAAGTCAAACATATCAAAAAAACTCCAATACTATATGGAAGTTTTGTATCATAACAAAGAAACTTCAAACAAGCTTCAAATCCATCAAAGGATGTTGACATATATGAAATCAAAACTTTTTTTAGAGAAATATCTATTTTTATTTTGAAATAATTTAAAAGTTATATAATTATAAAAGAAGACATTTATTTTGAAAATATACTTATATTATTGTATGGAAAGCTTCTATGATGTCATAATGGTGGAAAATAGTCGCACCCACCATATAAGTTAAAAAAAGACATTCTTACCTTAATTTCGTCGAAAAGGTCATAAAGTACCTTGTTTGGAAAATGACGAAAAGATTCCTTTCAAAATATATATGGTAAAACAAGGGTATAAATGAACTTAAAACATAGTTCAGTAAATAGTAATATTTTTTTGAATTACATTTTTATGAAAACACAGATGTGGATGATAAAGAGGACCTAGTAGATACTTACGTATTAACAACATCAGATAAGTAATGAGATTGTAGAATTAACCCTTAACATGTACTTTTCCTTAGTCGATGGTATATTAACATCATGTATAATAGTAAAAACATTTTTATTAAATTATAAAAGAATTATATACCGAAATATGATATCATATATGATATTATAATATTGCTTTGTTAATAATATTTTAGTAGTATCATCGTTTTGGGTGTTAACTGATTCATTTTTCTTTATATGCTTGGTTATTTAAGCCATGTTTATTATGGATTGGATGTATTTGATTCATATATAGAATGATATTATGTTCATAAAAATTATTTTTAATCCTAAAAATTATTCTTGAATGATTACGACGGGGAATGAATCTCATTGCATTCGTGGAGACGGTAATCCGTACGTATGCACGTGCAACAATATCAACATATTGATGGTGAAATTGTATTTAATTGGATGTTATATCATATATATATAATAATTAACATGTTATATTTATTATTTACATCAGTTATACTCATTATTATACCCATCGAAAAATGAAGTGTTTGAATAATAAACTATATCACGACGTGGAGACGGTAAGTTGTACGTACGTACGTATTTTGACGTTGTCATTTATAGGATGGGTAGAATAACAAATATGGTTGTACCATATTTATAATAACATTAAAATTTTTATAAGATATTTGATATATTATTTCGGTATAGAAACAACAAAGAAAGAGTAAGTGGAAGAAGAAAATAACTTGAACGAGGGTGGTGAAATTATTACCTCTTCTTCGGGTGTTTCCTTTTGAATTGATCAAAAGGGATCTTTAGGTTAGCTTTCTGATCAAATTAAGTATTCTAGGTAGAAGGGAGGATAGTAGATAGGTTATTTGGGAAGGTTTTTTCCGACCAAAAGTCTTTGGAGGTGTGAATTTAAGAGAAAGGGAAGTACCCTTTTATAAGATAGGTGAGGGTCACTTTAGGAAAATCTTAAAATATTATTTTATAATAAAATTATTTTCTGTTTATAATGTCTCAAAAATGATTTATTTAGATGATAAGGTGTGTATGGGTCGAACCCCTCTGAACCAATAGGTTTTAGACAGGTTCATCTCACCATATTAATCTTATCTTTTAGATTTAACTTTTAATTAAATAGTCTAACATTTACCATGTCTCTTTATATTTTTATTTTATATGGTTAATAAACTTCGTATAACAAGCCAAGAGAACCCCAAGTGGTTCATTATTAATATATATAACCTTATCTAAGTACTTTGGCCAAACAGTAGATTTTTAGGAATATTATATTAATTAATAATATAGTATTTGTTTTAAAAACTCAATTATGTAAATTTTGACACTATTTAGTATTTTTTTTGAAAACCATAACAGCATGGTTACTTAAAAAAAATTACTTAATCATCTTTAACATGTCATATTAACCTAAAAAATTAGTTGAATTTATCATAAGTCTCAATTTACATTTATTTGGATATTTATATTATGAATTATTTTAATATTTCATTAATAAGGTAATCATTACATCATCATTGTGTCATATATAAATTAAATTTTTTATTTTATAAAAATTATAAATAAAATACCCTTATGTAGGGAATATTTTTATATTTCTAATGAATATTTATAGTTTAATTTATATTTTGTGTAACCCTATATTAAAAATGGTTTAGTTATTAAACTTTGAATTTAACACTTTTAACTCTTCTTTAAATAAAATAATAATAAATGTCCTAATCTAATACAAGTGGACCTAAAGGATCATATTTTATTTCTAAGGTTTTTTTGGTCGAATTAAACTTAGCCAATAGAATTAGGATATGTGTTAGGGTAATTATAATATTTTTTTGTCCCATAACTACCCTATTTACTTTTAACCGTGGTAAATAAAAGACAAACATTACTATTCAACAAAAATTATTTTCATCTTATTGAACCACATTTTAATTAATAATATCAACTGTGTCTCTAAATTTTTTGAAATTAAACTCACAGAAGTGGTAAAGTTAATTTTTATACAAATTTGTAAATGCTCTTAGAAGGTGGGTAAAAGACGGTAAAATGTTCAATAAAATTTTATATATCTAAACTTATTATAAAATGACTCCAATGAATTAAATTTAAAATATATAGTTATTAAGTATATATTTTGATGTAAAATAAAATAAATTTAATTAACTAATTATTTAAATAAAAAGTCGGTTTTAAACAATAACAAAGTGTTTTTAACTATTCATAAAAAATTGAATGTTCTCAAAAAAATACAAAAAATTCAACCTATGTTAATTTTAATATTTTGAATCAAACAATGAAGTCCATTTTGAAAATTAAAATTCATAAAATTTCATAAAGTGGGTATTAATATTCATAACGGCTAGTTTCATTGGTCATGGTGTGTTAAAACTCCAAGTTGCATACAACTCAAGCTACTATTTTATTCAAAGGGGAACGTACTGTGGAAGTTTGGGGTGTTACAACTAGCGTGAAATGTATGTGTTTATATATAGATATTACATCATTTATTTCCATATTTGTTTGTCTAACAGGTATGACTATATCGTGTAATAATGATTTTGGGTATGCATGTCCATTCACCCCAAGGTTCATGCTAGAATTTTGTTCGACCTCTTGTAATAATTGTTTATATTTGGGGGGCAGACCACCTCCCATTTTTGGGTTTTTACACCCAATTGTTAAACCATCCTTTAGAAACTTTTAGGTGTGTTAAAGGTCATAAGATGATCTAACCTGGGTTTTTTTAGTAATTCAGGCTAGGGTCATTACACTATCGATCTTCTTCTTTACACTTATAAAGTTTAGTGATAATATAATTTTTTATATGTCATTATCTCCTTATATTTTTTCAAATTCCAAAAGACCTAATTATTGGGTTTGGAATATTTGGGCACTCGGATATTGTATTTCAAATGATCCATATTTCCTTAATTATAATTTTCTATAATGTTCACTTTTCATAATGAATATCTTATGTGTATTTATTTAAATATTGTATAAAATTAATCTTGTATAAACCCAATAGCATTTATATAAATAAAAATAGATGCACGCTATTTATTTGACAAATGAATATGAGAATTGTGTTGAAGATTTCATCAAGTTTTCAAAAGAGCATGCAGATGAACCTTCTAAAATCATTTGTCAGCTTTTACATTGTTGTTATTCATGAGAAATTAGTCCAGAGGAGTTGGAAGAATATTTTATTTGTCACGATGATGCCTCTACTCAATTACAGAGGTAGTCTTGATGTTTTCATAGTAAAAGAATTGTCTATATAATTAATGTATTATTTAATATTGGTGTTTAATTTATTTATTTGTAGTTTTACTCACATAATAATTATTATGTTATACAGGGGAATTATTTTGTTCGAGTTGTGGGTGCTCTATCCAAATTTCATACTTATTCTACCTTAAAACCTTTTCACCCTTGTGGTGGTTCATTTATCACTTTTGTTCAAGTTAACTTTACTACCATTACAGGAAGAAAAAAAATGTTTCATATGCTCAATTAGAGAGGTAATATTGATGTTTTCACAGGAAAAATCTTTGTCAATGTAATTAATGTATTGTTTCATATGAATGTTTAATTTATTTATTATTATTATTTCTCATATAATAATTGTTTTCTTATACATGTGAATTATATTGTTAGATTTGGGTGTGGTTTATCCAACATTCATGATCTTTCTCCACTAAAACCTTTTCACCTCGACAATGGTGCATTTATCACTTTATTTCAAGTTACCTCCACTACCGTTGCAGGAAGAGAAACAATGCTACCTCTGGTCAATTACAGAGGTAATATTGATGTTTGTATAGTAATATCATTTTCCAAAGAATAAATTTATTGTTACATATGTATGTTTAATTTATTTTTTTAGTATTACTCACATAATAATTATTTTCTTATACAGGTAGATTATTTTGTTCTAGTTGGGGGTACTTTGTCCAACATTCATCCCTTTCTATGTGAAAACATCGAATGTATTATCCTCTCACAAAACCTTTTACTCATGTTATGTGGACATTAATAACTTTATTTCATGTTCCCTCCACTACTCTATAACAATGGTCATCTTGATAATTTCATAGTAAAATCATTTTCTAAATAATTAATTTATTTTTCCATATTTATTTTCAATTTTTTTAGTAATACTCATAATAATTTTTTTCTTATATAGGTGGATTAATTTTATTGAGTAGAGGTGGTTTATTTCGAAAGTACTCATTAAATGTTCGATGTTTGGCAAATAAAGTCAATGGAAAATGTGGTAACATTGACAATTAAGATTGTTTTTGAATATATGTAATAATTTGTATTTATATAATTTCATAAACCATTGTTTGAAATGTCTATAATATAGTGTGTTTTTTGGTAATTTTTTTTGTAAATTTCCTTTCATTTTAATTATTTATCGGGACTTGTTTTTATTGTTATTTGATGTGTTTTTGGTGTGTTTCTGGTGTGACAGTGTGCTATTATAGCACACGACAGTGGTTCTATAATGTGTTGTAACAGCTTAATATAGTATGGCCCTTTATCAACACTTTTAAAAGAACTGATAAAAATCACATTTATTAGTTCTTCTAAAAGAGTAGATAAATGTTCTTTATCAGATCTTTTATAAGCACTTATAAAGGGTTCATTTAGCAGTACTAAATTATAGAACTGATAATTGGGTATTTTATTAGTGGTTTTTTAGAACCGATACATTTAACATTTTTCAGCTCTTTTTTAGTGCAGATAATATTCCTAGGATTTTAACGTCTATCATATTATCATCACTTTTCTATCCTTAATAAAGATTATTTCTAGCACTGTAAAATTCTAGTTTTGTAGTAGTGAGATTGGTGAAGCTGCTAGAATAATCCATCACTATCATAGTCCCCTAGGTATACCTTATAAAATCTATAGTCTTATAATACCTTAGGATATCTAGGTAGAAATGTTCCATAAACTTTTCTTGGGAATATTTCTACAACATACCATCTTCCAGATCAATCTGAACTAGAATATCTCCCTAACAATTTACTGGTCCCTACAACATATAATCCTCCAACATGAATCTACTCTTCTAAGGAGCCTCCTAGTGGTCCATAATCATCTGGATGGACTCAATCCAGAACTCATCTACCTTAGGTCCCCCCACTCTAGAAAACATTGGACGGTGATACACCCAAAACTCTCTAGTCAAGTCAAACATACTCAACGCAACCCGCCCTTGGTCCTATTTCATAATCTTCATAAAATAAGAAAAGTTCTCAAGGAACTACTCTTATCCTCAGTTACCCTAGATAAATGGTGTTTCCTGATTCCCTATTGGAGGAGTGTTTTTAGTGCTATCATCATTTCTCCTAGCCAGCACACATCATCATGGTGGCATCTCTCTAAAATTTCAGACACTTCTCAAAACAGAAAACATAAATCTTCCAAAGTTACACATAGAAATCTCTCTACTGTATGTAAAAAAACCCATTTCACAAACACAATCCTATAATATATAGCAACATCTCTATCCCTAACCTCAACCATACCTTCCATAGGCCATGATCACTATGGGGTAAACCGACTTACTTCATCACAAGTCATTAATTAAAAACCCCTTCTTAACCATATTACCTTCACAACATAAATCAATCTTATTTAGGAACCTTTCTATCATTATAACTAATCACAACCAAATTTTAACCCATTTAGGAATCTTTATTTGGCAGTATTCATTAAACATTATTTCACATTCTTTCCATTTACATAATTACAGCTTCTTTATTAGACACCATTTCTTTCAAATTTCATAAGAAAAGAAAAAAATTTTACCACTCACATTCTACATGTCTTTCCCATGTGTTCCTACCATGATTAGGGTCACATATATCCCTAGGTGACTAAAATTATTAATACCATTTCATCCATGTTCAAAATATCATAAAATAGTCACATCACAAAACAAGTGCATCACCTAAGGTGAAATATGATCCAACCATAACAAAAAAACATCAAGAGAAATAATATGACCCTTGGTAATTGGGGTTTCACCATTGCATGGTTCAGCTACTCTAATGCCTGAGGTTATTACTAAGTCCTGACACATCTTAGTTATAATGTCTCAAACCCAAACACCACTCAACAGTGCCCTAAGCCCAATTGGTCACATAACCTCAAGAAAATCTCCCCAAATGTAAAAGGATATTGACTAGTAGAGAGGGCCTAGGTGTGTCAATGGGGAGACTATTCCCACATCACAAGAGTGTAACATAATTAAATATCAATAAAATAAAAGTACCATGTAGTGAACTGACTCTAGAAGGCCCAGAGCCATTGTCTGATATCAATTAAATTGGCATTATTACAAGGTATCAAATCCCAAAAGACCAATCAATTCAGTAGTCTTGGTAAACCGAATACATAAATGAGTCTTTTATTACAAATTAATATACTAATTAAGATATATTTTTTTATTCTTTATAAATAAATAACTTCGAGAATAACATTGTTCCATCTTGTATATTCCTGTGTATCTTTCATAGTATGAATCATGGATTCATGTCGAAAGAAACATAATAAGGGTGAGATCAAATGCTCATTAATGTTAAAGAATAGTGGAATAAATAATAAATCAATGAGAATAATAATTATAGAATCTTAAATAATTGATCACACATACCATATAATCAACAAACCGAGGAGGAAGTGCTTAAAAAATATGGAACGTTAATAAATGGAAACACATGCCATTCAAATAACTAGATAAGGGGGAATAAATATGTTAAGGTAAAAAAACACATTCCATATAATCAATAAAATGATAATGAAATTCATCCATGAATTTTCTCATGTGAAAATACCATAGATAATAAATAATGAATCAAAATGAAGGCAATGATTAATTATTGGATGGCATGTCTCCAACACATGAAAACCTTTTCGGTAAAGATCCATCCTCTAAATGGTTTAAAACTAAATATAGGACCTCATTTAATTTATGAAACTTATTTGTCTCATGAGAATCTATAGATGCATCGATTATCTATATAAATTTTAGGATCCACCTATTATTTCATGTACAAATAATTTTTTATATCTAAAAATAGATTTAAAGAATAAAAACACTCCTTATAAATTATCTATGCTAAAGAAAGAATAAAAAATTATCAATATTTTCCCAAATAATAAAATAATGTCAAAGAGGATACTGTATTTAAAGATATATATGGTTTATTAAATAGTAATATTCATGATAAATTAAATTGATAATTTTGGGGAAATTTAATGTTCGATGATCATAAGAGATCAAATATTTAAAGGAGGTAAAAAATTAAATAAGAAAGTGAATGTGAATATTATCCTTGGCCGAAAAAATAAAAAACAATCTAGAGGAGGAAATAGGATGGTGTAAATATAACATACCCCGAGTGGATTAAAAATAAGGGTTGTTGTCATTGATTAAGATAAATATTATAAAACGGTCTTTTAAAAAAATTATTGAGGAAAATATCCTATTACTATGAACAACCCTTTGAAAACCCCTTTCCTTGAAAATTACTTTTAAAAATATTTTCTAAAAAATGTAACCTTTTAAACATAAATCAGATGCTTCAATGAAATGATAGTTATTAAATCTGTACAAGTTATATGAGTTAGAAAGAACATTCCTTTTACACGGTTAAAGGTTATAAAAATGACTTATTCAGAAGGTGATAAGAATATTCCCTTGAAAACATTGAAAAATACAAAAAAGTGAAAAAATTTCCTTACAAAATCATTTTAAAATCATTTCTGAAAACATTTTAATAAATCATGGTTTTTTGAATAAAACAGTTTCTCCCACTAAAGAGAGAAATAAAGTCGGGTTTTTCGAAAAACATTTGAGTACTAAAGAGTGGAAAATGGTAATAATAATAAAAAATGGTCATGAATAACCATAGAATAATGAAATATTTTTATTGAACAAAGGTTATATAATTTCATCAAATGGAGATTCCATTGAAAGATCATTAGTATTATTCCTAATAAGAATAATCTTTAAACATACCAAAGTGTCACATACCAATTTAAAACAATTTAAACCATAATCCTCTTGAAAGAATGATATCAAAATCAACTTATATAATCATGAGAAAAAACATATTTTTGATACAAAATTTCAAATCCATTATGTACACCATATATAAGAAACTAGGTGCATAATAATTATTAATTCTCAATAGAATGTAAATTGAGACGGATATTCATTAAAATTGTGGTAACATATGAATTGGAAAACCCCAAAGTCATAATCATCAAATTAAAAATTTAAATACCATGAGTATAATATAATTCATGATATTCCATGTTAATTTGGAAGTATTTATACCTTATATATTTGAAATTTTGTGCATAATAATAAGGTATGTCGCATGGAAAGACAAGTGATATGAGAATCCCTTACCTTCTATCTTCCTTCAAGTGAACTTCCTTTATATTCCTATATAAAAAACTTTTTTTAATTTTATACATTATTCATAACATTTTTAATTTTTATAATTAATTTTATTTCACTTATTACTATGTTTTAAACAACTACTTAAATAATTATGTTTATTTTGTTGTTTTGATCAAATTCGGTTTATGTGTCAAAACTACTTCGGTTGGTCAACTATGGTCAAAGGGTCATTATATAATATCTATAGAATAATAATAATGACATAATTATCATATTTCAACATCAATTATAATTTTAAATACATTATTTAAATATGGTTATGAAAAAAGAATCAATGTTACAATCATGGAGACAGTAGGTCGTACGTACGTGTGAGCAATGTTCTCATTTTTCAATGATCATTATGGAAAGAAGGTAACTATCATTATATATTTAGGTAATTAAAATTATATCATAAATATAATATTATTTAGTCATATATAATTATATATATAGTTCTTGTCATGAAAAATGAATCACATCTTGTCGAGGATGTGGTAGTCCACACATCCATGATCGATGTTATAACTTTTTATTGTGTGAAAGGGTAATAATAAATAATATATATATATATTAAATTTAAATAAAGGTAATTATTTCATTAATATCATGTAGATTTTGTTTATTTCTCATATTTTTAATTATAATCACCCTCTACATGTTCCATGTATAGTGTGGATGAATCACATCCCTTTGAGGGGGTGGTATTCCATACTTCCACAAATGATGTTATTGTTTTTACACAAAATGGAAAGGATAAATACATGTTTTTTAAAATATTTAAATAAGCTTAAATAAATTATAAATACAATATATAACATATAAAAAACATATTTTCCATCAAAATTCCCTCCATGAGAGGTGGTAAAAGAAAAATGAACAATCATTATTTCATGATGTCGTAGTTCGCCGTACACAAAAACAAAATGTTCATTACCCATTAGAAAGAGGTGTGTGTAAGTGTAGCTATAAATCATAACATAAAAAAATCTTAGTATATTTTGGATAATTTTTTTACAATTATAGATTAAGTTGAGTTTAGGGAGTGGATAATGGAAATCAAACAAAAAAGATTAAGGAAATATATTACCTCTTAATCAGGTAACTCCTTTTGGTTTAAACCAAAGGATTCCTCAGATTGATTTCATCCTAAGGAGGGTATTCTAGTATGAGGGGTGGTATTTTTAGTTTATATTTTGGAAGAGCCAGTTCAAACCAAAGTGGGAGGAGAATAGGCCTTTTTATAGTGGAGGAGTGGCACTCTTGTAATATTTTCACCAAGGAAATCCATACACATTTTTTACATTTCATGTGGATCCAATATTGTACCCAATTTTATAAAATGGATTATAGGGTCGATTTATGACCATAAAATGTCTTTTGGAAGATTTTCTAGGTCATTTTTACCCTTAAGATTAAGGTTTATTCTCTTATTAAGATTAATTTTTTCTTAATAAATGTAATTACATTTACTTACTTTCCATGATATTTTTGGTCAAAAACAAAGTTTTTATTATTAGAAATTATAAATTATTCTAATTATAAGTATCAAATAAATTTTTAAAAATTACAATAAAAGAAGTTTTAAAAATTTATTTAAATTTAATCCCACACGCGAGGTGAAAATGCAGGTTTCTAAAGTAAAAACATCTGAATGTTTTATAGGTTTTTATAATCAATTTCATAGAGAAACTGGTTCCAATGACATAAATATTATTTATTGATAAAAATATTATCTAATTAAACATTAGAAAAAATTTAAAATATTATTTAACCTTATAAATAAATTATATGAAAAGGTAGTTTTGAACAAAAATTCAGTTCTATTCACTATTCATTAAAAATGATATGCTTCCAAAAATTATAAAAAAATCACCCTAACCTAATTTTAATGTTTTTTTAAATATGAAGTTTATTTTGAAATATTAAGATATTTAAATTTTCAAAATTCATATTTAAATTGGGTGCTCCATTAAAATTCGGTAAAATTTCTTTTAAAAAATATAGGTTTATATATATAAAATAGAGTTTGTTCTTATATTATGCCTATCAAACATAATGGATGAATATTAAAAATATTTTATTGAATATATAACATATATATTTCATTAAAATAATTCCTTAATTTTAATTAATTATGTTTAATAAAATAAAACTCCTTTGGAAGCATAAAAATAATAATATATATTTTTATATCCAATTGGTTATTATTTTCATTTCTCATTAATTAGTAACAAATAAATTAATTTTATATTTATCTAAACCAAAAAATTTTATAAGTTAGTTAATACTATTCATAACTGCTAAAATAACATCTATGTTATAACCTATTATACTAAATAATAATATTTTAACAATACATTGTCATTGTGTTAAATTGAGTCTTGATTATAATGAAAGCTGTCATGGAAGGTTGCTCTGGCGCATAATAGAAGCAATCAAGGAAGGTTGATCTTGAATTTCACATGATATAAATTAGTGTTTCATTCATTATAATATATCTAATATATTATATTTATTTAATATCTTAAATATATTATAAATTCTTGGAATATTATATTCCCTTATGTGCATGGGGTTGCGTTTCGTACACACTATTGAATAAAAAATTGTAATTCAGATTTTTGGGATGTTAAATTCTCCCCACATTAATTAAATACCTTCCATCAAATTTAAACCTGATCCTGGTAAAATATTGTTTCATATTTATCATGTTTGAAATCCCACAGCGTGAGAAGGGTTCATGAAACATCCTCTAGAAAAGATAGAATGGGATGTACAAGGGTCACATGGAAAAACATATAACTAGGTCTCTAAGTAGGAGAACATCAGTGGAAAGTAAAGATACATAATTAAACAAAAAGATTAAATATTTATATGGTTGATTGAGGTCATCAATCAAAAATAAATGAATGATGAATATAAATTTGAGGACCTAAAATCCATAAATATTTGATGACTTTGAAGACCATCGATTCGACAAAAATTAAGGTATTAGGACAAAATTTTATTTCTAAGTCATTTTCCTAATATTGGGTAATTCTTTTACTCATCAAGAATATAAGTAAATATTATTACATGATAGGTTTCAATTTCATATGAACAGTCCTAACTTTTTGTTGTACATAGATAAAATTGTAATTCATTCATAAACTAATATTGATACAAAAAGCACAAAAATATATTTCTAAAGGATCTTAAATCCCATAAAAGAGTGAAAAGTCTGAATATATTTTTTTAACTGTCTTCTAAAACCAATATGTTTAATACATAAATCTATAAATCTAGTAAAACACAATAGGTTCATCATTAATATTTATTCATCAAATTGTTTAACTAAAAATAATAATATATTAACTATAGCATTGCATAGGTAAATGGTTAGTGTGAATCCCTTATCATTCTTCAAACATGGGTTCAAGACCTGTGAACTTACCATATTATATTGGTTTTCACCTGGTATATTTTTTTTCATTTTCTAAAACAAAATTCATATAATTTCTAAAAAAATATGATGGACATCATTTAAATAAGATTAATAATTAAATAGCCTTTTAACTAAGGTTTTCAATACAACCTCAATACATAAATACTTATTCTCTTTATTTCCACATAGGTACTTCCCCAGTCTAGGGTTTATCCATAATATTATCTATTTTATTTCTAAATAATTACACTATACCTTCAATCAAAACTCCATACATGTAAACTAGGTTATTCATTGGTAAAATCCCTCATAGTGGTTGGTAAAGAAAATGTGAATTTTCATAATTAAATCCCTTGAGAGTGTCAAAAAGGGTGCGGAGTAAGGCGCATTGTGGTGTACCAAGTTACCCCGATCCAAACTCAAAACAAGTTTTCGGGGTTATTATTCCTAGGTACATATGTACCAGAATTAGGTCCACTTGCAGTATCCATACATATATGTATTTCTAAGAAAATTACATAATCCCTATCTAACCAAAATTCTTGGACATTCTTATATAATTATCCTAAAATTCTACCTTAGGGATATTTTCTCCAACCTATGTTTTTCTAAATCAAACTCTTAATGTTGCAACTAAAATTCCACTGATAACAACTATAGAGACTCGAAACTAGAAGGATTAGAGCTAGTGTGTACAATCAATTAAATTGGAATGATTACAAGATACATGAATGAGTCTGGTATTACAAATGAATAAAATAATTACCACATAATTTTTATCTTCTTTTTAAAAAAAATATCTTCGAGAATAACTTTTTTCCATCTAGAATATTAATGCATATCTTTCATAGTACACTTCAAGGATTCTTGGAGAAATAGACATAATAAGGGTGAACTCAAATGATTAGTAAGGGTAAAGTATATGTGAATCAATAATAAATCAAGGAGAAGTGGCCTAGTAAATAATATAACACACATACCATATAATCAAAAAAATGAGGGGGAAGTGCTTAAACAATATGACAGGGTATTAAATGGAAACACATTTCATTCAAATAACTAGATAAGGAAAAATAAATATGGAAAGGTAAGAAACTAAAAAAACATGTAATTTAATCAATAAACTAATAATGAAATGAATATATAGATTTTATCACGTGAAAATATCCTGTATAATAAATAATGAATCAAAATGAAAGAAATTCTTAATTATTGGATGTCATGTATCAGGAACATGAAAACCTCTACTGTCAAGATCCATCTTATGAATAGTTTAAAACAAAAAATATAAATCTAAATAATTTACACAACTTATTTTTCTCAAGTGAACCTATCAATGCATCAAGGATCTATATAATTTATAGGATCCACCCATCATTTCATGTCAAAATCATTCTTCATACCATAAAATCAAATTAACAAATAAACAATATGCCTTATTAAATATCTATATAAAATAAAGAATACTAAATTATAAATATTTTCCCAAATAATCAAATAATTTTAAAGTAGACACCATATGTAAAGAGGTATATAGTTTACGCAATGGTAATATTCATGATAAACAAATTGTATAATTTAAGGGGAATTCAATGTTAAATGATCATAGGAGGTCAAATATTTTAAGGAGACAAAAAATGATTAAAGTAAATTAATGTTAATATTATCATTTTCCAAATAATTAAAAACCATCCAGATGAATAATGAGGATGGTATTAATAAAACATACCCCAACCAAAGTAAAAAAACAAGGGTTGTTATTGATGAGGAATAAAAATACTATAAAATGATCTTTTAGAAAACATTTTTGATAAAAATATCATTTTCTTTTGAAGAAACATTTTAAAATAACTTTTTAAAACATTATCTTTAAAAATTATCCTTTTAAAAATTCAAATGAAGCTTTAAATTAATGATGGTGAGTAAATCCATACAAGTCGTATGAGGTAAAATTAAAATTCTTCTTACATGGTTAAAGGTCAAAAAAATGCCTTGTTTGGAAAGCGAAAATATGATTTCTTTAAAAACATTAGTAAAAGAAAAAAAGTTTAAAATTTATCTACCAAATAATTTTAATTTTTTTAAAACATGGTTTTTAGAAGAAAATAGGTTCTCCGACTAAAGAGAGAAATATCGTCAGGTTTTCTAAAAAACATTTTCTAAAATATTTTGAGTACCAAAGAGTGGAAAAAATGGTACTAATACTTGAAAATGGTCATAAATCAATATATAATACTGAAATGGTTTATTGAAAAATGGTTATATAACTTCCTCAAATTAAAATTCCATTGAAATATCATTAGTATTAGTCTTGAGGAAAATAATCTTTAAACATACCAAAGTGTCCCATACAACTTTGAATCATTTTAAATCATAAGCCTTAAAAAAAGAATAATATTCAAATAAAATTATAATATCACAAGAATAAATGGATTCCTGATATAACATTTCAAAGGTAGTATATACACCATATAAAATAAACTAGGTTCATAACAACAATTACATCTCAATGGATTATAAATTGAGAAGAGAATCCCTTACAAATGTGGTTGAATATGAGTTGAAAAACCCCAAAGTAATAATATTAAAATGAAACCTTAAAATAAAATTAATATAATATAATTCATGATATAACATGTCAATTTGGTAGTATGTACACTATATAATTAAATTATATGCACAATAATAAAGTACACCTCAATGAAAGAAAAGTGAGAAAGAATCCCTTAATTTCCCTTCCTTTTAGGTAAATGTACTTTAATGTCCTATATAATAAACTTATATTAATTTTATACTTTATTAGGAATATTTTTCTTTTTTATAATTACTTTTATTTCACTTATTACTATGTTGTATACAACTACTTAAACATTTATGTTTACATTAGTTATTTTTACCAAATTTAGTTTTGTGTCAAAACTACTTTGGTAGGTCAACTATGGTCAAAGGGATTTTTAATAAATGTCTATATAATAATAAAGACATAACTATCATATTTATAAATCAATTATACTTTTAAAAACAATAATTAAATATGGTTATTAAAAATGAATCAATGTTATGATCATGGAGACGATATGTCCTACATATGCATGAGTAATGTTCTTATTTTTCAACGATCGTTATGGAAAAGAAGTTTAGTAGAATTATATATTTCTAGAATTATAATTATACAATTAGTACCAAATTATTTAATCATATATACTAATATATATAATTATTGTGATGAAAAAGGAATCACATCGTGTCGAGGAGGTGGTATTCCATACGTCCACAATCAACGTTATAACTTTTTAGTGGGTGGAAAGGTAATAAAGAAAATGAGATATATATATATATATATTATTTTCAAATAAATATAATTATGTAATTAATTTAAAGTATTTTTTATAGGTATCATATTTTTAATTATAATCATCCTAAATATGTTCCATGTATAGTGTGAACGAATCACATCCCTTTGAGGGGGTCGTAGTCCACACTTCCACAAAGATGTTATCCTTTTTACAAAAAAATAGAGTTTACTAATACATGTGTTGTGAAAGAATTAAATAATATTAAATAAATTATAAATATCATATATAACATATAAAAATAGAGTTTCCATCAAAATGGAAATCTTGAGAGGAGGTAAAGTAAAAATTAACAATCGTCGTTTCGTGAGGCAGTAGTTCATCGTACATAAAAACAATTGATTTGTTACCCATTAGAAGGATGTGTGTGTAATTTTAGGTATAAATAATAAAATAAAAACTGAATTATATTGATGATATTGGTTTTTTATAGAATACGGGAGTAAGGAGAGTTTATGGAGTGGATAATGGAAATAAAACTAAAAAGGTTAAGGAAAGATGTTACCTCTTAATAGTGTAACTCCTTTTGGTTTGAACCAAAGGCTTATAGGGATTGATTTTATTCCAAGGGTAGTATTATAGTATTAGGGGAAGGATTTTTGGATCTATTATTTCCAATATATTTTGAGAAAAAATGTCTTGAGAGATGTGAGGAAGTTAGAGGATAAGAGGCCTTTATTTAGCGGAGGAGGAGTGAAACTCTTATAATATTATCACAAGGGAATTCCAAACACATTTTTCACAACGAAAATTTATCTAATAATAGACCCAATTATATAAAAGGGAATTTAGTATAAGGCCCCAGCCTTAAACCTTACTTAATATTGAGTTATTACAAGATTACACATTGAGGATCTTTTTAGGTTTAGAGTTTTAGAGAATTAGATCATGAAACTTGCAATACATTCCACATTTAAACAAAGTGGTTACATAAAAGACAGTATTCATTCTTCCCATCAACGGAAACATATTTAAAATAAAACATGGATTCTTTCTTGACATATCCTTGACACAATCATCACATCATGTACCCTTCCCTTGACCTGTGAAAAACATTTCAAGAACTTGGGATGAGCATAAAAAGCTCAGTAAGGGCTATAAAAATATGAAAAGGAAACATGAGTACATGTATACATAAGAATGAAATCATACATTACCCATAAAACATAGGCATATCAAATCATGAATAAATCATAGAAATAATAAGACATAAAAGGTAACTTGAGGCATTTATAACATTCTTACGTAGGGAGTAACCCTCTTGGTTACGTTTTGGAATACCCATCACAGTATATTCCATAAATCTCTTCGGAGAAACCTCAATGTTTCACTCCTTCGCGTTACCCAATGCATTGGAGAGCTATATCGGGCTCACCTGCCCTTAGTTTATCACGGAACCACCCATTTTCATAACAATGCCCAAGAACCATAACATAAATGTATCACATAAAACATGCATAAAGGAAACATAACATTTCCACATTTCAATCACAATATAACATTTTAGTATATTGATATAATGAATCCATTCAAAAAGAAACCATTTCCAAAACCATCTAAAACATTTAATAAAGAGATTTTTGAATCAAAGTGTCCCATACCACCTTGAAGCTTAAAATTTTAAACCATTAATATCCATATAAATAAATCCTTAAAACCATTTTTAAAACATGGATATTAATAAGAACAAATAATTAAAACATTTAAAACGATATTTTGGTTAAAGGGGTTTTACCAACACTTTAATACAATAATTGAGGAATAACATTTAGTTAGAACTTTATAATATCATGAGAATAAATGGATTCATGATATAATAATCCAAAGAACAGTATATACATTTTATAAGAGTGAATTGGTGCATAAAAACAATGAACCCTCAATAGAAATGTAAAATGTGATGAAATCCCTTATAAAGAAGGTATCCTTAATTTAAGGACAAATCAATCTCAAAAATATGTGTGAAAAATATAAATACACCCAATATAAGTGGGTATTGAGTGTAAAACAATAATAGTTCATTCACACATATTCAATGGATGACATATTCAATGACTACATGTTGAACCCAAAGAAAACGAAATTGGGTTAAAAAGTTCCCTTGACAGCCTAACAGCATCACATCAAAATGAGTTGATGAGAGATAAAAAGTGTATCTCATCACTTAGACATAAAATTTACATCAATAAGGATATATGAGAACATATCCCAACATAAAAATATGTAAATTAAAATACCCAACACAAGAAGTCTTTTAAAAAAGAGGAGGGTGAAAGGTTCCCTTACCGACTTGGGTATCTTTCAAAACATACACCCCATGAAAGAAGGACAATAGATCATTGATGTAAATACTCATAAAAGAAAGTATATTACCCAAAGAGTAGAATAATGGGCAGTACATACACCACTAAAAGGAATTTGTGGAAAATGTAGCATAAATCTCATGGGAATAAAAGTGAGATGAAAAATCCCTTACGAAAACTCGGCAGCCTAACAGCGCCACATAAAACTTCCGAATATGGATTGATGAGATCAAATAGGATATCTCATCACATTAAAATAAAATTTACAGCAAGATTAATATAATATAACATCCCCCAACATTACAAAGAGGAGCCTAAATGAAGTGAAATAAAGGAGAGTACTTAAAAAGAAAGAGAGAGGTTAGATCTCTTACGAAAGTTCGGCAGCCTAACGACGCCACTCAAAACTTCCAAAATGGATTGATGAGAGAGAATAGGGTTTCTCATCACATGAAAATAAAAATTACAGTAGGAGTAATATAAAAGAACATCCCAATCATAAGAAAGATGAGCTTAAAATAAATGACATAAAAGAGTGTAATTAAAAAGAAAGAGAGTTGTAGGATCCCTTACCTCGGGTCTGACTTGACTCGATCATTCTTTAACATCCTGAATAATAAACGTGAGTTAATTTATATTTGCTTAAGAACCTTTTTCAAGTTCATTATTCCTTTTATATAACTTATTTCCATTTTATAAACATTATGTAATCATTTAAGTTAATAATATTTGTTTTGTCGATATTTGGTTCTTAAGTTGAAAGTAGACTTCTTACAATTACATGTTGTTCATGTGGTCAACGGTTATTTATATCCAGAATGACATTCCTGATTTGGATATCATATATATCATATATATCCAGAATATATATGTATTTATAATATTACATAATCATTTAGAGGTAAGAAATGAAATGCACCCTTCATGGAGACGGTAAGCCGTACGTACGCATGAACGCTACTTTCATTTCTTTGTCATATTAATGGAATTAAAAATAAATGAGAGGTATGTATATTTTAATTACAGAATTATATTAATCATTTAGATTTATAATTCATCATATATATCCATTATATACATGTACTTATAATAGTACATTACATTTGGGGATAAGAAATGAAATGCACCGTTCATGGAGACGGTAAGCCGTACATACGAATGAAAGCTACTTTCATTTCTATCTCATAGTTTAATGGAAAGAAATAATAATGATATAGAGGTATATAATAGTTCCAGTATAACATAATATATAATAACATTAAATCCATCCTTTATACGTCCCACGTATGGCATTAACGAATCACATCACTTTGAGGGGGCGGTAGTCCGCACTTCCTAAAATGAAGATATCGCGTATACCCATAATGGAAGCCATAAAGGTAAGACGCAAATGAAAAATACAGAAGCATAAGTAAAAAATAAACATATTATATATCATATATAAAAATATTGACATCATAATTGGCACCTTTGAAGGTGTTAAATGAGTATTGAACAATCATCGTTTTGGGAGGCAGAATTTCGCCATCCACGGAAACCGTATGTTCTTTAACAATTTGATGTAGTTGTGTGATAGTGTAGCACGAATAAATATTATAACAAAATACTAGTATATTGAAGATACTGGTGTTGTTACAAAAGAAATAAATAAAAAGATTTTAGGGGGTTGGAGAAGCAAAATAAAACAAATGAACATGAGAGAATGAATTACCATTAAAAGTGTAACTCCTTTTAATTTGAGCCTAAAGGCTTCCTTTGAAAGGATTCTGCCCAAAGGAAATTCTCTAGTATGAGGAGAGGGATGTGGATAGAGTAAATGGATAGGGTTTGGCCGAGCCAAAGGCTTGAGGAGTGTGTGAAATGAGGTAGAGGTGGGGGCCTTTTATAAGAGGAGAGGATGGGCACTTTTGAAAATTAAGAAATATTACTTTATTTGAAAATGTGTTTCGGTTTTAAAAGGTCCCACATTGATATAATTCGTGTATAAGGTGATAAGGGATATAAATACACCCATCCAATAAGTTTTAGACATGTTTAGGTCATAGAGATTACATTATCTTCTCATTTTATTTAAATCGTCAGATAATGATGTCATCGCTGCATCATTATGATGTCATAAATATTTTAATTTATTTAATGTCTAAAAATTATAAAAAAATTACTATGATGTAGGAAATATTTTTAGATTTCCAATGACTATTTATAACAAAAAATCTGACTTGTATAACCCCACTTAAAAATTGTTTTAGTAAAACATATCATGTTTGTGTCATTTTTACTTTTACATTAAATAAAAAGTTATTTATGTCATTTCCCAACCAAAGTGGCTCCATGGGGTCCCCAAGTTGACACATGGATTGTCTTGGTCGGAAATTACACATCCAATGAGGTTAGGACATGTGTCATGTTCATTTCATATTATTAAAACATTATTTTTACCTTAAACTACACTAATTACCTCTAATCGCGATTAAAAACTTAATAAGTTACTATTCACCAAAAAATTATTTTTATCCCATTGAACCACATTTTACTTATTAATGACAACCATGTATGTCGGATTTTTTAAATTCAAAACACAATGATAGAAAAATTTCATTTAAACAGATAAATCAGTTTTTATAAGTACCACTTAGTGGTTTCACTATTCATCAAAAATTGATGTTTTTCAGAAAATTACCAACAATTCACCCTAAGCTATATTTGATATTATGAATTCAAAAATGAAGTCTATTTTACAAAATTCAAAACATATAAGTCACATTAATTAATTTAATATTTAATTCCTGCTGTCAGAGCAAATAGTGTGTTTTTATGAAACAATAAGTATCAAAAGATTGACACTAGTTTAAGTCCGATTTCGAAGTGAAATTAATTCCAACGACCACTATTGGATTTAATGGTAAAAATATATTCTAATTTCACTTTAAAACCAATTAAAAAGATAATATAATCATATAAATAAATTAGATTAAAAAGAGGTTTTGAATTAAAATACCACATTTTACACTATTCATAAAAAAATGAACTTTATCGGAAAGATACCAAAAATTTACACAAAGTAAATTTTGATGTCCCGATTCTAAAGAAGAGTTTTATTTGGTCCAATAGAATGTATAAGAGTGAACAAAACTATATTTAATGATGGTTTTCCATCAAAAGGTGATAAGTGAACCTTTAGTGAACACTAGGGCAGATTCGCCTAAAATTGAATTCATTCCGTATTTTATGCCTTTATCTTTTATTGGATAAATGTAAAAACATTTAAAAACATATATAGTAATATTTTAGTTATTTCTATCCATTCCTGTTAATACAACGGCTACATGTTAACTACCATTTAAAATAATATTATTTTATTATTAGAGTGCAACGTAAGATTCCCAAGAAACTCGTTGTTGCGTGTTGGGTACGCCATCGAGCATAGCGTCCCCTTTAAAGTCGTATAATAATATTTTATTCACAAATATGGATAAATATGAAAATGCCATATTCTGTATTTACCTGGGGTGTTACATCCTTCCCCCCTTTTGGGAATTGCGTCCTCGCAATTTTTAAAATTCAGCTTGGAAACATCCTTGAACGTCCCACATCGGAACAAGAGTCGGTAAAACAATCACTTTAAAATAAAGGAAGATAAGTACAGAGGTCACCCGAGTTAACCCATTCTAATATTACATGTAGAAAAACATGGACATGGAAGAAAAAGCAAAGGGTCATGTTCTTGAGGGAGAGTGATAGTAAACATGTCTAGGAGAAAGTTAACAATGAGAAAATCACAAACTTGTGATGGGTTAAACGGTATTCAATTCCCCAGTAGGAAAAGCTAATTGACAACATTTTCGTGTTATGTTACTTTTTATTGAGGAATTTATTCGTAAGGAAACATAATCACTTATCATGCTGACTTTCAACCTTTACTGGATTCCTTAATCAAACTCATATTTTTTTTTCCAAAAGACGAGTATTTAGGGAGACTTGTTCGCATTAAGAGTACTATAATCAACTTCTAGAGAGTCACCTAATCCAAAAAAAGAGAACTATATACTTCCCATGTCTTTAGACTTTAACCAAAACCAAAACCAAAAAGGTTATTAAAAGATCAGATAATCCAGAAAAGGATAACTATTTATAAAAAGAAAATCTATTCTTAATCTCCAAAATTTGTCCAACAAAAACCAAAGCTCAACGAGGACCATTCTATAATCAATTTGTCCATAAAATTATTCAAAGTAAACCAAACTAAGATTGAAACCCAAATATTTGAAGGATTTAGTCACATAGTCTTCCAAGTTAAATCGTAACATTTATCTCCAAACAACATCAGTTGCTCCTAAAGTCTCGTATTGAAAAGTAATTAACCTAATCACATATCCTCCATGATAGGTTAATCATTTTCATAAATAACCCAAAATCAACTTACTCTTAATTGATAAAATCATATAACTAGAAAGAATCAGTCAAAATAACCAGGTACTTCACGTAGTCCAGTGGTAGGCGATAAATACCAGTCGCACTTTGGTTGTGGGTTCGATTCCCGCAGCTTTGTCCGACGCGACAGGTAGTCACACGGTCTGTGTGTTTTCCTTTTTCCAAAACTATATAATTCTTAAAAAATTCCCCAAAATGAGATAAAATCTTCAAAGATGATCATAACATATTTTAACCTAAAGTTTATCTCAGGCCTTTCATTTTCCATCATAACATATAATAACCCATAATTACCTCAAAAGTAAGGATCATATAAACCCTAATGGTTACCTTAATAATTATTACCTGAATTTCCACATCGAGTTGGCCATCTCGTACATGATGCATTAGAGAACTCACCAAGGTTGAAGTGATTGATCATGACTCCTTGATAGTTGGTTTAGAACAACCATGAGATTCCTCATTGAATCCCCCATCTCATCCAGTCTCTTAATCAGAGAACCACCACAGTTTCCTTCAAACCCATTGTCACTTTGGTGCCTGCTAGATCCAGCCATTTACTAAAACCAAAAAGGTCAGTGTGAGTATATCAACATAACCATCATGTACTAATGAGGAAGATAAACACTAAGATATACTTACTCATTCACTTTATCTAAAATTAGGACTCTTTCTGAAATCCTAACCATTATGGTAATGTCACTTATGCTTAGAAAATACCCTAACCTCTAAAGTTATCTAAACCGACCTTTGATACCAACTATAAGTACCCAGCATTAAAACTTACTTAATCTTGAGTTATTACAAGATTACAAATTGAGGATATTTTTAGGTTTAGAGTTTTAGAGAATTAGATCATGAAACTTGCATTACATTCCACATTTAAACAAAGTGGTTACATAAAAGACAGTATTCATTCTTCCCGTCAACGGAAACATATTTAAAATAAAACATGGATTATTTCTTGACATATCCTTGACACTATCATCACATCATGTACCCTTCCCTTGACCTGTGAAAAACATTTCAAAAACTTGGGATGAGCATAAAAAGCTCAGTAAGGGATATAAAAATATGAAAAGGAAACATGAGTACATGTATACATAAGAATGAAATCATACTTTACCCATAAAACATAGGCATATCAAATCATGAATAAATCATAGAAATAATAAGACATAAAAGGTAACTTGAGGCATTCATAACATTCTTACGTAGGGAGTAACCCTCTTGGTTACATTTTGGAATACCCATCACTGTATATTCCCTAAATCTATTCGGAGAAACCTCAATGTTTCACTCCTTCGCATTACCCAATGCATTGGAGAGCTATATCGGGCTCACCCTCCCTTAGTTTATCACGGAACCACCTGTTTTGATAACAATGCCCAAGAACCATAACATAAATGTATCACATAAAACATGCATAAAGGAAACATAACATTTCCACATTTCAATCACAATATAACATTTTAGTATATTGAAATAATGAATCCATTCAAAAAGAAACCATTTCCAAAACCATCTAAAACCTTTAATAAAGATATTTTTGAAACAAAGTGTCCCATACCACCTAGAAGCTTAAAATTTTAAACCATTAATATCCATATAAATAAATCCTTAAAACCATTTTGAAAACATGGATATTAATAAGAACAAATAATTAAAAAATTTAAAATGATATTTTGGTTAAAGGGGTTTTACCAACACTTGAATACAATAATTGAGGAATAACATTTAGTCAGAACTTTATAATATCATGAGAATAAATGGATTCATGATATAATACTCCAAAGGACAGTATATACACATTATAAGAGTGAATTTGTGCATAACAACAATGAACCCTCAATAGAAATGTCAAAGGTGATGAGATCCCTTATAAAGAAGGAATCCTTAATTTAAGGACAAATAAATCTCAAAAATATGTGTGACAAATATAAATACACCCAATATAAGTGGATATTAAGTGTAAAACAATAATAGGTCATTCACACATATTCAATGGATGACATATTCAATGACTACATGTTGAACCCAAAGAAAACGAAATTGGGTTAAAAAGTTCCCTTCATAGCCTAACGGCATCACATCAAAATGAGTTGATGAGAGATAAAAAGTGTATCTCATCACTTGGACATACAATTTACATAAATAATGATATATGAGAACATATACCAACATAATAATATGTAAATTAAAAGACCCAACAAAATAAGTCTTTTAAAAAAGAGGAGGGTGAAAGGTTCCCTTACCGACTTGGATATCTTTCAAAACATACACCCCATGAAAGAAGGACAATAGATCATTGATGTAAATACTCATAAACGAAAGTATATTACACAAAGAGTAGAATAATGGGCAGTAAATACACCACTCAATGTAATTTGTGGCAAATGTAGCATAAATCTCAGGGGAATAAAAGTGGGATGAAAAATCACTTACGAAAACTCAGCAGCCTAACAGCGCCACATAAAACTTCCGAATATGGATTGATGAGATCAAATAGGGTATCTCATCACATTACAATAAAATGTACAGAAATAGGAATATAAAATAACATCCCCCAACATTACAAAGAGGATCCTAAAAGAAGTGACATAAAGGAGAGTACTTAAAAAGAAAGAGAGAGGTTAGATCTCTTACGAAAGTTCGGCAGCCTAACAGCGCCACTCAAAACTTCCAAAATGGATTGATGAGAGAGAATAGGGTTTCTCATCACATGAAAATAAAAATTACAGTAGGAGTAATATAAAAGAACATCCCAATCATAAGAAAGATGAGCTTAAAATAAATGACATAAAAGAGTGTACTTAAAAAGAAAGAGAGTTGTAGGATCCCTTACCTCGGGTCCGACTTGACTCGATCGTTCTTTAACGTCCTGAATAATAAACTTCAGTTAATTTATATTTTCTTAAGAACCTTTTTTAAGTTCATTATTCCTTTTATATCACTTATTTCCATTTTATAAACATTATGTAATCATTTAAGTTAATAATATTTGTTTTGTCGATATTTGGTTCTTAAGATGAAAGTAGACTTCTTACAATTACATGTTGTTCATGTGGTCAAAGGTTATTTATATCCAGAATGACATTCCTGATTTGTATATCATATATATCATATATATCCAGCATATATATGTATTTATAATATTTCATAATCATTTAGAGGTAAGAAATGAAATGCACTGTTCATGGAGACGGTAAGCCGTACGTACGCATGAACGCTACTTTCATTTCTTTGTCATATTAATGGAATTAAAACTAAATGAGAGGTATGTATATTTTAATTACAGAATTATATTCATCATTTAGATGTATCATTCATCATATATATCCATTATATACATGTACTTATAATAGTACATTACATTTGGGGATAAGAAATGAAATGCACCGTTCATGGAGATGGTAAGCCGTACGTACGAATGAAAGCTACTTTTATTTCTATATCATAGTTTAATGGAAAGAAATAATAATGATATAGAAGTATATATTAGTTCCAGTATAACATAATATATAATAACATTAAATCCATCCTTTATACGTCCCACGTATGGCATTAACGAATCACATCACTTTGAGGGGGCGGTAGTCCGCACTTCCTAAAATGAAGATATCGTGTATACCCATAATGGAAGCCATAAAGGTAAGACACAAATGAAAAATACAGAAGAATAAGTAAAACATAAACATATTATATATCATATATAAAAATAGTGACATCATAATGGGAACCTTTGAAGGTGTTAAATGAGTATTGAACAATCATCGTTTTGGGAGGCAGAATTTCGCCATCCACGGAAACCGTATGTTCTTTAACCATTTGATGTAGTTGTGTGAGAGTGTAGCTCGAATAAATCTTATAACAACATCCTAGTATATTGGAGATACTTTTTTTGTTACAAAATAAAAAAATAAAAAGAGTTTAGGGGCTTGGAGAAGCAAAATAAAACAAATGAACATGAGAGAATGAATTACCTTTAAATGTGTAACTCCTTTTGATTTGAGCCTAAAGACTTCCTTTGAAAGGATTATTCCCAAAGGGAATCATCTAGGATGAGGAGAGGGATGTGGAGAGAGTAAATGGACAGGGGTTGGCCTAGCCAAAGGCTTGAGGAGTGTGTGAAATGAGGTAGAGGTGGGGGCCTTTTATAAGAGGAGAGGAGGGACACTTTTGGAAAGTAAGAAATATTACTTTATTTGAAAATGTGTTTCGGTTTTAAAAGGTCCCACATTGATATAATTCGTGTATAAGGTGATAAGAGATCGAAATACACCCATCCAATAAGTTTTAGACATGTGTAGGTCATAGAGATTACATTATCTTCTCATTTTATTTAAATCGTCAGATAATGATGTCATCACTGCATCATTATGATGTCATAAATAATTTAATTTATTTAATGTCTAAAAATTATAAAAAAATTACTATGATGTAGGAAATCTTTTTAGATTTCCAATTAATATTTATAAAAAAAATCTGACTTGTATAACCCCACTTAAAAATTGTTTTAGTAAAACATATCATGTTTGTGTCATTTTTACTTTTACATTAAATAAAAAGTTATTTATGTCATTTCCCAACCAAAGTGGCTCCATAGGGTCCCCAAGTTGACCCATGGCTTGTCTTGGTCGGCCATTACACATCCAATGAGGTTAGGACATGTGTCAAGTTCATTTCATATTATTAAAACATTATTTTTACCTTAAACTACACTAATTACCTCTAATCGCGATTAAAAACTTAATAAGTTACTATTCACCAAAAAATTATTTTTATCCCATTGAACCACATTTTACTTCTTAATGACAACCATGTATGTTGGATTTTTGAAATTCAAAACACAATGATGGAAAAATTTCATTTAAACGGAAAAATCAGTTTTTATAAGTACCACTTAGTGGTTTCACTATTCATCAAAAATTGAAGTTTTTCAGAAAATTACCAAAAATTCACCCTAAGATATATTTGATATTCCGAATTCAAAAATGAAGTCTATTTTAAAAAATTCAAAACATATAAGTCACATTAATTAATTTAATAATTAATTCCCGCTGTCAGAGCAAATAGCGTGTTTTTATGAAACAATAAGTATCAAAAGATTGACACTAGTTTAAGTCTGATTTCGAAGTGAAATTAATTCCAACGACCACTATTGGATTTAATGGTAAAAATATATTCTAATTTCACTTTAAAACCAATTAAAAATATAATCTAATCATATAAATAAATTAGATTAAAAATAGGTTTTGAATTAAAATACCACATTTTACACTATTCATAAAAAAATGAACTTTATCGGAAAGATACCAAAAATTTACACAATGTAAATTTTGATGTTCCAATTCTAAAGAAGAGTTTTATTTGGTCCAATAGAATGTATAAGAGTGAACAAAACTATATTTAATGATGGTTTTCCATCAAAAGGTGATAAGTGAACCTTTAGTGAAAACTAGGGCATATACGCCTAAAATTGAATTCTTTCCGTATTTTATGCCTTTATCTTTTTTTGGGTAAATGTAAAAACAATTAAAATCATATATAATCATATTTTAGTTATTTCTATCCATTCCTATCAATACAACGGCTACATTTTAACTACCATTTAAAATAATATTATTTTATTATTAGAGTGCAACGTAAGATTCTCAAGAAACTCGTTGTTGCGTGTTGGGTACGCCATCGAGCATAGCGTCCCCTTTAAAGTCATATAATAATATTTTATTCACAAATATGGATAAATATGAAAATTTCATATTCTTTATTTACCTGGGGTGTTACATTTAGGATCAAAATATAAGGAACCAAAGGCCTTTGAAAAATTTTATAGCTCATTTGGAACCATAAGATTAAGGTTTAGATTGTTATTAGGCTAAATTGTACCTTCATAATTGTAATTAATTTTAATTAGTTTCACTAATATTTTTTGTAAAAACCATTTTGGTCATATTATAAATTATAAATTATATTTATTCCAAATTTTTTAATCCATTTTATAAAATTACAATCTTATAAGTGGCCTAAATTTATTTAAATTTAATCTCATAGGAGGGACAACAATGTGAGTTTTTAAAGTAAAAACATATGAAAAGTTTCTATGTTTTTTAATCAATTTCACTATGAAATTGATTCAATTGAAACAAATTTTATTAATTGATAAAAAAATTATCTACCTAAACTTTAAAACAAATTTTAAATATGATTTAACCTTATAAATAAATAACATGAAAAAGATGTTTTGAAGTAAAATTCATTATTTTTCACTATTTATTAAAAATTATATGTTTCTGAAAAATATAGAAAATTCACCCTAAACTAATTTTTATATTTAGATTTAAAATATGGACTTTATTTAGACATTTAAAATAAATTAAAGTTTCCAAATTCAGATTTAAAATTGGTTCACCATTAAAAGGTGGTAAAATTACCTTTATAAAAATATAGGTTTTTATGTGTAAAATAGAGTTTGTTCTTATCATAAACCTAGAAAAAATAAGGAATGAATATAAAAAGTATGTCATTGAATATATTAAATATAAATTTCATTAAAATAATTACCTAATTTTAGTTAATATTTTTTATTAAGATAGAACTCCTTTGGAAGCATAAAAATAATAATATTTTTTTTATATCCAATTGGTTCTTATTTTAATTTCTCATTAATTGGTAACCAGTGATTTCATTATATATTTTTTAAAATCATAAATTTTAATAATTTAGTTAATATAATTCATAACTACTAACATGATGTCTTGGTTATATCATATTATATTAAATAATAATATTTTACCAATACATTGTTATTTGAAAAAACTTGGTCTTGTGTGTAACACAGGCTATTATGGACATTCTCTCTTGCATGTAACCCAAGATATCAAGGACAGTAACTCTTGTATTTAATGATAGATAACTTTGTGTTTCATTAATTTTATGTAATGATCATATTTTACGTGTATTCTTTTTAAATATTATATGGATTTATTTTGAGACTAGGAGTTGAGATGACATGTGATTCTGAGGCCCGATGAGCCCAAAACAAATGTTTGAACAATATTAAATAGAACATGCATGTAGTTTTCATGAAAAAGTGGAACAGATTATAAATGGGTTAATGGATGATAAATTGTAGGGTCTCGTTGAGTTCATAATGGTATCTTTATCCTAGGCATGACCTAACATTTGTCGGCACAGGTCATTTTTGAAAAATCTATCACGGGTGAAAAAGGAATAAAAATTATTTTATAAAATTATTTTTAATTCAGTTGTTGACATAGTGAGGTATTCTATCCATAGATAAACATGTTTTAGAGATCCATGGTTATCCTTGTAACCCTTTAACTATATAGAGACGTTAGAGAGAGAACCTATGGAGGATCCTTCCGATGATTGATGACGAAACCTTAGGTCGACGATCGATGGACCCAAATATTAAAGGATCTCACTAAAGCGTACAATGAGGTGACTATTATTTGTAATAAAAAGATCCAAGTCAAGGTAGGATGCATTATTTTGACTTTCTTTCATTATTCATTAATTTCACGATTAATGCAGACCAATAAATGAATAGATTGATCCGTTGTTCAGTGGTATTTGCTGGATGAGTTATATTTGTGGGGTTTTGATGGGAGATTTATCCTGTGATTATTTTATTCATCCCATTTTCATTATAACCGTTATTTATCAAGATCAAAATGAACATCCGTCGAGGTTTTTTATTCTCTATGGTTCTTTTACTTTTCTCCTCCCATTCATCATTTGTTGTAAGATTTCTTCACTTGGCATGTGCCTCGAAACATCCGATCAATTGATCATTGTTCACCTGATTCATGGATCAATGATCTGATATTTCAGATCTTTGATCGACATAACATTATGGAGGTGTGATGATAGACACAGAGTGATTTAGTTGATGATGGATCCTCAAATCCATGTTCTTTAGTGAAAAATGAAGAACGACGGTTTAGTCCGTTTTGAGATCAGATTGAAATATGAAACACGTTGATTTGGTGATGACATGACTTAATGAGATTGTAACTCCAATTTCATATAGAATAAATCATCATGTTAAATACCAATAGTGGAGGAGGTGTACTGGAGAAGTTCCAATGATTCTGGAAAATCGTGAACCACACAACATGTAATCCAGATTACATGGCATGTTCCCCCCTTGTAGTGTCTAGGGTTTTGGGACACGTTAAGGATCACATAGAGTATGACCCCTTCACATGGAATGTGACCTCTATCATGAAACTTTTCATGCACTTGGGAAATACATGGACATGGGGTGGAGTGCATGGGTTGCATATACAGTGTGTGTTCCCCCACATGACATGGTCTAAACAATGTACATGGGTTACCCCATGTACTGGTACACATGAATGGATACATGGGATGTGGTCATGCATTAGCACATGGATAGGTACATGGGTAGGACCCCAAATATAAGGAAATGACATGTAACCCTTCTATAGGTTGTGTACTAATATTTTACACAACATGGTTTCAATGACATGGTCTGTTTACAAGGGTGGTACTCAGGGTTAATGGAAATGGTGTGTACCCTCACTACACATCATGTACCCATTTTCTACATGTATTAGATCTATCTTACTCCATATCTTGGATAAGTTTCATTAGGGTTTTTCCACTTATCCTTTCCTTGAAGGTAGGTGAGAATCATTTCCTACTCCTAGAACTATTATACCTTCAGTAGGATTTCATAGATAGAGTTATTGGAATACCCTAAGAGGCACAGAGTGGGATACTTTATTCATCATCATGCCCTAGGAACAATCCTTGGTGTCAGTGTGACCAATCTTACCAGACTACGATACTCTACTTAGTGGGTTAATCCATATTGAGTTATTGGTATCACCTAATGGCCCAGGCATTGATCCTCATCTCTGTATCATATCTCTCTTTAGATATATCATCATATATTTCTCATGGTGAAACCTGAAGATTAGTACCTCTCAGACAGAAATCATTAGTATTATCAAACTCAAGTGTGTTTTCTTCCATATGAGATCTTCATGAAATCTTCATTCTAACTTCCTAGTGTGGGTATATAGTGGATGGGACTTACCTATAAACTATATTTCTTAGATTCATAATATGTGGATATTATTATTATATGTATTGTAGACATATACATGTCTAGAGTTGACTGTATATTTTCTTTGTTCTATTTATTATTGGTTTCTATGTATCCAACTAAGTATTGTTATACTCACACCTTCACCGGCCTTTCCCACACGTTTCATGTCCTATGCAAATGATCAACCTTCTGACAGAGTTCTAGGTAGACCAAGACCAGACAGTGCTTAGTGAGACCGAACAGACTGAGGTGTGTTCCTGCGACTTTTAGACATTAGACCTAGTAGCTTTTTCTTATAGGTTGGACTCATGTTATAGACTTCTTTTGGTGGAATTAAATTTGGACTTGCTTACTTTACTTTACATTCCTCCATAATTTGGTTGTGGGATATAGTGGTATTAATGCATTATTGACTTAGTGGTTTTTACATTTAATCATTTTTTGGGCTTGGAGATGTGAGCATGCGTACAGGTATTGTAACGACCTATAACTCTATCAATGAAATTTACCTTCTTATATTTATTTCATATATTATAGATCATATCAAATCACTTATAAAAAGAAACAAAAACATCATAAATTAATAATTAATGAAATAATATGTATTTCTATAATTTAATAAACCTATACCAATGAAATAGTAACATGACCTTAGGAATAGTAATGTGTCCCATATGAATAGTAAATGGGCTAATAGAATTGTAACCTCATCGATGAAATTAAAAATAAAAACATTCGATCTTATAAATGAAATTACGATATAATTAAATCACTATAAGAAAATGAATATTATAAAAAGTAATATTTAAGTGTTGGTATTTTGTAAGTCACATATATTTAATTAAAATATTATAATTAATAAAATGTTTTAAAATAAAATAAAATTTCTTAAAAAAATATTCAAACATTAAATTTTCATTTTCATATGAATTTAGGATAATTTTCTGAGACCTTAGTTAATTTTTGAAAGTGTTATTAAATTGGTTATAAATTTAAAATTGTGTTTTTGAGTAAATAATGATTTTAATTTGAAATTAAATTTCTCATATTTAGAAATTTATTTTCATAAAATGTAGTTAATTTTTAATTCTACACATCAAAAAAAATTAGGGTGAATTTTTGGGGTATTTTTTTGAAATACTTGAATTCTAATTGTAAGTAATAATATAGTAATTTACAATATAAATATATTATAAGATAAATACAAAATTACTTGAGTTATGGATGATATAAGAAACCTTGGTTAAAAATAAAATTACATTATTACTGTATTTAGTCATAATAATCAATATTATTTATTATCCTGAGAAAAATAATAAAATAACGAATACGATAATAAGAAACCACCCCTCTCTTCCACTATAAAAACCACCCTCACCCCCTATTCTCCTCATGCCTCTAAGAATTTCAGATTATCTAAGTCGTGATGAAATCCCATTATATAGTCTCTCACCCACGTCTATGGCCTCTTAGTCTTCCGAAAATACCAAAACCCCTTCCCTTAAGGAGGCTCCCAGGGAGGATAATTCAAGAGGTAAATCCTCTTCCATTATCTTTTAATTTCATTTCAGTTTATTTTATTTTCTTATCCTCTCATCACCTCCTCTATAAAAATTATCATGATAACTTAATTATCATATATATATTGTAATTATATCATATTAATGGATGATCCATTATCAATATCATTACTCTCTCTCTTTTATTTTAAAAATGAAATCATCATCCGGGAGGTGCTGATTTACAGCCTACATGGATGATGAACTTTCCTTTTTCAATTTCTCCTTCAGGTCTCATCATGAAACCATTTTTATGGTTGAAAAATATTTTAAAATATTTATTATATCTTATATAAGGTTATGTAACCATTGTATATATATAATATTAAATAATTGAACAAAACTAGTTCGTTGTGATCGAAAAGCCGCTAAAATTAAGCTAAATGATTGTCATTGAAATGTTATCAAATGACTCATCCAAATATATAGGGAAAAAATAAATAATACCAATTAAAATTATTTTTTTTTTCATTAATAAAATTTAATTTAATTTCTGAATAATTATACAAATTTTACATGAACATCATTACTCATATACAAGTATACCAATCGTTAAAACCAAGGAAACGAACGCTCTCGAGAAATAAAATTATATCTTATAACTCATCAAAAGGTCAATAAATGAACTTAATAAAACTATAATAAATAAATAAAATTGAATGAGGCTATTAATTACTTAATTAATGGATTTTATTTGATTTTATAGGACGTTATGGTCAAGTGAAGAACACATTCGAACATAAGGTAAGGGTTTTCTACGCGAACCTCCAATTTCTTTCGGGTTACTCATTTTCTCTCTTTACCCAAATGAAAATATTAATTATTATTATTTAATAATCATAAATTATGTTTTAATTATATAAATATATTTACCAATCATAATCCTTATTTCATTCATGGGGTGTTACATGTTTTAAAAGGAGCTTTCTCAAATTCTTCCCGATTAACAAGTCTGATTCAAGGGTACATCTCGAATTCTTACCTATTTTAAAGTTCACTCTATAATATATTTTAATCCACCATTATTTTTCTAAAATTACTCATTATATTATTAACAAACTATATTAGTTCACTTATATATATATATATATATATGTCTTTAAAAGAACTGTCTTTTCAAAGTAAAAGTTTATATCTCTCAAGTATTACCCGATAATTTTATAAGAGTATTTACATCTATTTCAACACTATTATTGATTATTATATTTTATTGGGATTTGTATTTTATGATATAATGTACCATTATTTAATTAATGGTCTAGGATTAGTTTGACTATAAATGTCTTCTCTTGATAAAATTCCCCATATTACTCTGAATGGTTTGTGTTTTTGTTTACTGATTGGGAAAAGTTATTTACATTTCATTTGTTAGTTTAAATATGAATGTATATGTTGATTATGTTTCTACCCTTTCATATGAATAATAAATTGGATTTATTAAGTGACAGTTGTGTCCCTCTATATCCCTCGATGCGCCGGTTGGTCTCATGAGACGCATTATCTTGGGGTTTTACCGATTATGTATGGTGTCTTGAGTGAGACCTTAACGGTATGATTATGATGTCCATAATTATGAATTACCTCATTATGAAGATATCAATTTATTTTCCATGTGATTATTATACTGTTATAATATCGACAGTTATGTTTTATTATGGAAATACCATTTTTTAATTCCTTCTATTTTATGATCAATATTATGTTTTAAAGTCATATGTACTTTTAATTATTCTCCATGTTTTATATTTTTGTTTCCTCTACATTACCAACCCTTACTGAGCATCTGAGATCACCCCTTTATTATTTTTATTTCCCATAGTATGCTAATATGAATTTTATGAATGACATGAAAATATAATCTAGAAGAATATGAGTGTTTCCAAAGGAGTTTCAATGATGTATTTCATTTCAAGTTGTAATGTTGAACATATTTATGTATCTGGTTTTTCCAAATATACTAAACTATTTGGTACTTTGGGATGAATCTTCCTTGTTTAAATTACAATGTAATTAAATAATGTAATGACTCTACGAAACTAGGTTCTTGGTCCTTATAGTTGGTATCGAATAAAGTTTAGTAGAAACCTTGTAAAGTAGATTTAGAAAACATATATTAGGGAACATAACCCAAAGATATTTTTCAAGGATAATAATAGAAGAACATCCTATAATTTTGGTAAAGTAGATATTATGCGGGTATTACTAGAAATAAATCACTTTCTAGATACTATAAGTGGATGTGGTTCTAGAAAAGATGTACCTAGGAGTATCAACTCTGGCAAGGTGTTCCAGGCCTAACTTGGGGAAACTTGGTACACCACAATGGGCCTTAAAAGAGGAATATACCCCTAGTTGAGTTTTCATAGAATAATAGCTATTAGGTTACTGTACATATGGAAACTTATAAGGATTTTTAGGTTCCTCGTCTTTAAAAATGAGTGGGGTTAATTCTTCCACAACTTGATATTATACTAACGGTCCCAGTTGAGATTAACTTTGTTCTTGATTTATTTTTGTAATTTGTGTCAATTTTATCTTCATTTCCAATATCTCATTTCAAATTTCTTGAAACTAGGCACTTCTTTCATCATACATTTATTCCTCCAATACCTAAGAGTAATTATTCCATGCATAGTAATAATATTAATTTCAATAAATCATGGATATAAGAAATATTTTTTAGTTTTTTATGAAAAAACACAAATATTATTTAAAAAAATTAATAGGAATATAAAGTGTTTGGCTTAGATCCTAGACACAATGTTAGATTTTGACACACCTATCATAGGGTGGTACAAAATAATTTTTATATCGCTCCTAGTACAACAATGTGTTTGGTCCAGTTTATCTCTGAAAGTGATTATTTTGGATCACTCACCACTCTTTAAGTTTATTAAATACTGGTATTTTAGTATTTTTTAAAAATAATGAAGTAAATGTTGGTGTTTTGGAAATTAAATGAAAACAAAAAATAATTATGCAATGCAGATGTAAATATTATTGGGTTAGAAAGAAAGGAAATTATCTAAGGTGAATTACCCAAAGCAAACCTTAATTTCATATTTACTAGTTTCTTCCCTGCTAAATGATCAAAATCCAATATATGTGTAGTTATACTTCTCTTCCCCTTGATGTGAATATACAATGAACCTATTAATTTACAAATACACTGCACATCCACCTCCTCCATGGTTATCATTTTAAAAGAATTTTCAATTAAGAGAACCCCTTAACGCACCTTACTTGTAAGTAATTTCACCAATCAAGCACTGAAACATCATCAATACATCATATGATCTCGTGATTAAGTTAAGGGAGGAAAAATAATGGTATAAGAATAAATTCATCCTAATAAATCCATAGTGAGAAAAAAATATTTCCATTCCCCACTAATAATCATCCTTGTAAAAACAAAAAGTTAATAATAGCTAGTAAACCCGAGAGACCATGGACTTTGATTACTCATTGCATATTTTCTCTAGTGATATATCAGGTTATTTCTTCACAATCACAAATATTATATATCATAGTAAATAGCACAAAAAAACACTATAAGATAGAGAAATAAAGAACACTTCAACTAAAAATACATAATGAATTATAAAAAAAATTAAACATATTGGGGATCTACAACCACAAATAAATTCTAAAAAAACTTTAAGAATACCTAAAACTAATCTATAAGAATATAATATGAAAAGATGATCCCTAAATCACTTCACTATAATGACACTCTCTCTACACACTCAAACAATTTCAAACTCCCAGAATAAAACATTAATGTGAAAAAATAGTGAAAAAATAAGGAAGAAATGATTTAGATGGATCATATTTTAATCTTACATCTATGATAGAACACTTTTAATTTAATTTCATATAAGATGTAATATTAAAATAAAAATCAAAAAAACTTCCAATATTATATAACCTTACACACAAGTATTTTTAATTTACATAGTGTTTCCAATATATTGTAAAAGTGGTCCTACCTCACCTAAGTATTGAGGAAAAACTGGTTAATTATTTCAAACACATTCCAAGATGTTTTGTGGGTCCTCTATTTTCCTTCAAAACTTCTAAATATTGGCAAGTTTTTCTTCCTCAATAAATAACTTCTAGTGAAAGTGAAATTAATTCTCACATAGTTGATTTGATGAATAATATGTATCCTTTGGAAAAAAAACCCCAATTACTATGATGTATCTATACCCAACATAACCTCATATGATTTATTATAAAATAACTCATAACTTTTACATATCCATTATCTTGATGTATCCACTACACTCTTGGTTCCAGAATATAGAATCCAATCCAACCTAACCCTAGTGGATCATTAAATTTCATGAGATTCAATTTTTATTACTTTAATGTTTTGGAATCACTAACTAAATATGTATAAGAAGAAAAACACAGAATTGGAATTCATATTTCTTAAAAATTTCAAACATTAATAATATTATCAAGGATTCAATCTCCATTCGACACTTAAGAAAATAAGGGTTATTCAAACCTCCATATAAATAAATTTGGGGTACATTATACCTTACGGTCACCCAATTACCACTAAGGAAAAATTTGGCCTCATAATTACTTAGACTAAAAACTTTTTAAAAATTTAATCTAGATTTTTACTTCCACAACTTAATCACCCCCTCTTCCTGTATCTTTTGGATAAAATGATATTTTAGCTCAATGTGTTTCATCGTGAAACCCCAAATAATTTCAAAAATGAATTTCACATGACTATCACAAAATAATAAACAACTTTAATAACTTTTTATGAGTTCCTCCAATAAATAATTCATCCGTATTAGTTATTTCTATACTTCCCTGATGACAACATATCATGTTTCCAATGTGGATAATACTACAATAGGCTACAACCAGGACATCTAACTTACTATTATTCTATTAAAGGTAAACAAGAAACCTGTCAAACCCATGACATATTTTAAAGGTATTTTTCATTTAATTTCCATTATGGCTTTGTTTTGGAGTTTTCCTATTCATTTTGGAGGAAATGGTGGGTTTTCAAAATTTGGGCCAAACCGTGATCCCATTTTCATATTTAAAAAAAAAATTGTTTATTTTATAACTCTTTCCTTTTTTAGCATTTTACACTAATTTAACTTCCCAATTAGCATCCCCTGATATATTAAAACCACCATATCAATTTGGACCCCATAATAATCCATAATAAGGATGGATTTGGGTTTTTTATTAAGGTTTTGGGCTAACCCGTAAGCCCATTTCTTGTTTAATTTTTTATTTATTTTTAAATATCACATTCATTTTGTATAGTATTTAGGTTATTACACCTCCAACATAAAGGAAAAAATCCAAGTATCACTCTCATTATCTACTTCTCTGATTTGGAGCTCATTTGGATCGTGGATTAGGGAGAAAATTCTCAGGGTTTCTCAAATCATCTTTATTTGAGAAGGTAATTGGATTCTTTTATAAACCTTTCAATTTTCACTATTTCTTCACCATTTTAGTCCCCACTTTACCTACTAAGACTCATTATATCCTACCTATCATTTTTGGTTCCTTGGATATCCAACCTTTTGTGTTTTTGGGAGATTTTTTCAAGATTGTTCAAGGTAAATGATTTCTTTTTGCTTTCTTCCTTTTTCCTCAGTGTTTCCTCCCTCTTTCATAAAGTTCTAAAATTTCCAGAAGTTAGGGTTCTATCCTACGGTTTTTTTTTTTTATTTTTGGTCAAATATCATGGTTTATGGTTGGTTTTCACTGCCTTGTGGTGCGATAGTGGTGCAGATGATGTTTTGCACCAAGTTTTGAGGGTTTTGACACTAAAAGGTTAGTGGTTCCATGTGTAACCATTTAATGATAAGTTATATTTCTTTATTTAATCGTTTTTCATATTCCTCATATGTTTTTTTTGGTGAGAAATATTTTTATGATTCATTTGGTTAAGCATTAAATTTTATAGTTTCATTTTAGCTTGAAATTAGGTGTATTTCATGTGTAACTCTTGGGGTATTATTTGGGTGTATTTTATAACATATGAAATTTGTTTAATAAATCTTTTTTTGGATAAATATTTTGATTTTTTAGGGTATTTGTGTGCCATTGAGTTTGAAAGAGGGTTTTTGAATGGGTTTCATGTGTAAAACCATGTTATGCCTCTTGGAAGTATTTTATGAAAATGTGTGTGTTTTCATGTACATCTTTTGTGGTATTATTCGAGGTGATTTTATAGTACTTGAGAGTGGTTTATTAAATCATTATAGTGCTGAAAATTCTATTTTGTATTTTTATTGTTGTGATTTTTTTGTTGATAGATGATTTTCAAATGGGTTTTATGTGAAAAGCTTGGGTATACTCAAAATTATTTTATAAAATATTTGAATGGTTTAATGATTTTCTTAAGAGGTGAAACCATACTGACAGATTGTTTTGGATTGTGTGTATTTTTAAATGTTCTATTTTAAATTTTAAATTGGTTTTCATGTGATGTGTATCCTCTTATAAATGTTTTATAAAAGTTTTTAAGGGAATTACTGAAATGTGAATGTGAAGTGAATGTGATGTGGGGTATTTTTCTGAGTGAGATGTGAAAAATGGATTTTCTTTATTAAAAGGGTATTATGTAACATGTGAGTGGGATGTTATGCGATGTTTATAATCTTGGGAATTATTTTATAAAATTGTTAAAGGATGTGTTGAATAGTGAAAGATATGCCAAATGTGTTGTGGGCTATTTTTGCGTCAGTTGGATTTCAAAATCAATTTTAATGAAAAGGGGGATGATGTGCTTGGGTGATTTACATATAGGATATTTGGTTTATGTGTGATGTGGAAGTGGTATTTTCATGTGAAAATTATATTTCATGTCTTTCTGAACTTTTTTGAGCACAAGAGGTAATCCTGAGTATCTAGGTGGGTGGATGTTTACTAGTATGCTAGTGATCCTGTGGGGTTTGACCTCAGTTTTATATAGTAATATTGATGCTTACCAAACTAAATAAACAATAATGATGATGATTGGGGACCACTAGGTTATGGGTATGTTCCCTACAAGTGTATCTTTTATGAGAACATATATTGTGATGGTTATTCTCACGGAGATACGAGGTACCTGGGACCCACAATGAGCTAGTGCCTCGTGGTTATTTTCTATTGCCTTTGATAATTAAATTATTTACTCTTACTGTTGGAATATGGTTTGTTTGGATATAAATTTCAGTATATTTTTAATTTTATTTAAATTTTTTGATTCTTTAATATAGCCCACTTGAAAACATTTTTAATTTTTAATGTTTCATCTTTTAGAAATTGTAACTAGTATTTCATGTTTTTAAAAACTTGCATGTTTTTTATCTTTTAATGTTAATGAAATATAATATTATAGTGGTGGTATCCTAATGGGGTTTGGATCACACCCTACTTACACCTTTGGGTGTAAGTATACTTTCAAATTTTGTTATGGCATGTTTGGGTACATCTTTTGGGCCTACGGTTTGGGTTTTAGCGGTCTAATGTGATGTGGTGTTGTGGAGACGGATTGAGGGTGCTGCCTCTTACCATGTGAAGGTTATTGGGATGTCATTTCTAGTTTTTTACCTTTTTAATGTTCTTTGAACATTGTTTTATGTTGTGTAATTAAATTCTGCAATTTTAAAAAAGATGATTTTTTTTGAAAAATCCAGATTCATTTTATTGGATTTGTTTACTGTTTTGAGTTTATGAAATAATGTAAATCATTCCCAATTTTTAGTTTATGATACACGGGTAGTTGTGCCAGCCTATGGGAATGGGGAACGCCCTTCGGGCCTTGTCGCAGGCTGGGTTTGGTGCTAGTTTAGACGGTTACCAGATTTAGTTCATGAAAAAATGGTATCAAAGGAGGTTTTCCCTTTTGGGTCATGTTATATGGGAAACAGTCAGGATAGTATGGAGTTAGGACTGTCGGGACATGACATTCTAGTTATGGGTAGTTTTTCTGGCCATCACACCCCCATGATGGGATTCGATTCACTAGGGGAATCCAGGATTTTTCTGAGTACTTTACTTTTCCTAGTTCAATGATGATTAGGGGAAATGAAAAGAGAGTTGGGTTAATGGTCTCAGTGAGCACGCAGGGCCTGGAAATCCATGTGGAGCTGGGGATATTTCCCCAGAGAAATCTATTTGATGGTGATGTTATTGGATTATGGAAACCAACCATTATTCCAAGTCACCCACTAACACTAATTTCCTCTCTCACTAAATTGTGTTCTTTAGTTTTCAAATCTTGGAAGTTTGGGTTTAAAGAAAAAATGACTTGGTTTTAAGAAGCATAATATTTTAATGAAATTATTTTCAAATAAAAAGGGAATGGTTTGATTTTTGAAATGGTGGAACTAAATTTTCAGAAATGTTTTGAAATGGAAAATGGTGTATTTACACCTCTTTTGAAAGTAGAAAATTATGTTAAAGTTGGGTTTGAGAAATTATTCCTAGTAGAGTTTTCTAAACTATTAAAAAGTGTTTTAATGGGATTATATGTTTTAAAATTGATGTATATGAATTGAAAGTGAGTATTAATTTGAATTATTGGGAATTTTATTTTGTGGTTAGCGGTATTAAGAAAATGGAAATATTGGTTGATTTTTTTGGTTTTGAAAAGTGGAAAGAATTTTTGTTTTGACCTTTGGTAATTCCGTGAGCTACCACATGCATGTGGTTATACGGGATGATGGATGGTTAATGGCATGAATGGATGAGTGTTGGGATGTATATGAGGAGGGTTCCTGGTGTGGCACAAAAACATGCATGTGTGAGGCCCATTGGGTACCATTAGTTGATACACTAACTGTCGAACCATTTTTGTTCAAAGAAATATTTTTAAAGGAAAACTTTTGGTCTTGATTACTAGTTTGGGATGGTGTTTATTATGTGTTTTTTTTTAAATTTTGAAATTTTGGGATGTTTTTAGTCCAAGAAATCCTCATGTTTGAACCATTTTTTGGGTTTATGTTTTTTCGGTAAGCTGGGTTGAACGGCTAGTCAGTGGTCTCTTCTGAGAAAAGTTCAAGAAGCCATTACACTGGTTCCCCTCATGTGTTCGGTTCTGTTTTTTGGAATTTTTCAACCAATGTACCCACATGGTTGGGTCTTTGGATTATTTTTTTGGATAAGGTATGCTCCCATTAAGGTTTAGTGCACGATTGAAGTGCAACTTGGATTGTTTTTTCATTGGAAAATTCTCTAGTTGATCAATATAAGGAATCTATTTATCGAGAATGGGAGATTGAGTTTACAACATTTAATTTCTTTATTTTGTGTACCCTCTTGTAGTGAGAGAGTTCTCGTGGAAGGTTTGAAGAGACCATAGTTTCTTAAGTTACCTGAATCATTGAAGGTGGAAGTGGTTTGGGGTTGTTAGTGTGGATGAGTATGTGGATGGTGTCTAAGAAAGCCTATGGGTCCTTCGTCGTCTCTTCAAAGTAGGGGTTTATGTTAAAAAACCTATGTGGGACATCTGGTCATGAGAGGCTATTATAGCCACTTTCTAGAATTGTGTGTTGTTTGGGGACTTTTCATAAGGCCCCCTTCTATGTATTGTTTCTATCGGTCTCAATGGTCACGTTCAATGATGCTTTGTGATGTCTTGTTCTTGTTGATAGTAAAGGTGAATGTCGTGCAATCCTATGAGAGACTCTAACATTTTTGGAGTATGTATCTCATGGGAAAACATCAAAATCATCTATTTTAGAGGAATTTGATTATATGTTCCCTTTCCTTCTGTTGTTTCTCACACGAAGAAACATGGTGTGATGTGGGTGTGCATCTTATAAGCCCTTGTTTTAGTGAAATGGCGGGTTAGTGTAATGCGATTATTGGAATGTGTTATGTCTTGGTAAAACCATCTAGGATTAGGGTATAGTTTTCATGGAAAAAAAGGAAAATTTTAGTTTAGGGGTTTCCAAACCCTAACTATGAGGCTGAATATGCTTCAATCATTTGAGCTCCAGCCATAGGTCCCAGAGAGAAGTTGGCACGTAGTCAAGGGAAATCTCAGGGTCATTTAAAACCTTGTCCAAAGTCCTATCCTCGTTATGAAATATGGATAATATTTTAAACCTCTAATGTTTCCATATTTATTTTTTTTCCCATTTGATGGAAAGAGGTGGGAGGACCTCATGTCTATGTTATCAACCAATGTCATTCTTTTCCCTTTTGGTTTCCATTGATTTTTTAGAGTATGGTTGGGAATTTGGATAGACACGTTGAGGAAATGGTTTTCACATGGATATTAGTAAACATTCTCAAGAAAACCATGAAATTATAAGCATCCACATGGTTAGAACATAGTTTCTCAAACTGTGCGGATTAACCGTGTGGTCGTTACCACTGTTTAAATTTGGGTTCTTCCTGTGTCATCCCATACTGGTCGATTAAGATGGTTGGTTGTTATGGTGGGTAGACCCACTAATATTCTCATGTATGTTCCTTTGGAAATTTTGAATGGAAGTATACCCCTTGTACCTGGGATTCCATTCGGGCCTCCCCTATTAGTGTCCCGATCCTGTCTTGGGAAAATTTAATTTTTTTGTTATTGTGGGGAGCCAATTTGTGTCTACCCATACTAGTAACTCAGACTGGTACATGGTCTTGGCTTGGTGGTAGGTAGTCTTTTTCAGAGCTATATAACTACCTATATCTTCTTTGGTTAAACAGTGGGAGTGGAGAATTCCCAATGGTCTGGTGAAATAAAGGTAAGTGTAATCTTGTTCGTTGTTGTTGTTTGTTTGGGTAAATTGTTTGAATCCTGTTTGGATACTGTTTGAGGAGTTTTCTTTTGGGATAAAATATGAATATAATATATCATTTCTGTAAGTGGTGTATGGTTTGGTTGGTGAGAGTATTATTTACTTTATTGATCCATTATAGGTGTTTTGGGTGCTTGGTGGCAGGTGGAACTTTGTAAAAGAGTCTATTTTGGCCTTTCGATTGATTTTGGTTTTCGCCTTTGGCTTTTTTTGTGGATTTATAATGGAATAAAGTTTTATGGTGGGGATAATTGTCACACCCATGAATTATTTTAAAGGTATTATTCATTTAATTTCTATTAATGCTTTGTTTTGGAGGTTTCCCATTCATTTTGGTGGAAATGGTGAGTTTTCAAAATTTGGGATAAACTGTGAGCCCATTTTATGATTTAAAAATAAATTTTTTTTCTTTTATAAATCCTTAATTTTTCAACATTTTACACCAATTCCACTTCTCAATTGGCATCCCTTGGTATATTAAAACCACAATATCAATTTTTACCCCATAGTAATCCATAATAAAGATGGATTTGGGTTTTTATTATGGTTTTGGGCCATCCCGTGACCCTATTTACTAGTTTAAATTATTTTTTTAATTTTTTAATATCTCCTAAATTTTGTAAATTTTGTCATTGATTCAACCTCCCACCAAAATAATAAAAACCTGAGGCTCACTCTCATTATCCATTTCACTACTTTGGAGCTCATATGGATTGTAGATTAGGGCGAAAATTCTCAAGTTTCTCAAATCATTGAGATTTGAGAAGGTAATTTGATTCTTTCATAAATAGTTAAATTTCCAATATTTCTCCCCTATTTTAGTCTCCACAAAACCTACTAAGCCTCATTTGATCCTAAATATCAGTTATGGTTGCCTGTATATTAAACATTTGGTGTATTTGGGGTGATTTTTTCAATATTTTTCAAGAAAAGTGATTCTTTCTTGGATTCTTCCATTTTCCTTAGGGTTTTCTCTCTTTGTAATGAAATTATAAAAAGTTAATAAGTTAGGGTTATAACCTAGGGTTTTATTTGTTGTATTTTTGGTCAAAGCTTGTGGTTTAGGGTTGGTTTTTACCCCCTTGTGGTGCGGCGGTGGTGTGGTTACTGTTCTGCACCAAGTTTTGTGGGTTTTGAAACAAAAATGTTGGTGATTCCATGTGTAAAAATTTTATGATGAGTTAGATTTATATATTTACTCATTTTTCATATTCTTAATATGTTTTTTGTGGTCAGAAAATTTTTTATAATTTATTTGGTTTATCTTTAATTTTATAGTTGCATTTTAGCTTGAAATTGGGTGTTTTTCATGTGTAACTCTTGGGGTATTATTTGGGTGTATTTTATAACATAATAAATTGGTTTAATAAATCTTTTTTGGGATGAAAATTATGATTTGGTAGGGTCTTGGTGTGACATGGGGTTTGAAATAGGGTTTTTGAATCGGTTTTATGTGGAAAACCATGTTATGCCTCTTGAAAGTGTTATACAAAAATGTGTGTGTTTTCAAGTGCATCTTTTGTGGTATTATTCGAGGTGATTTTATAATAATTTAGAGTGGTTTATTAAATATTTATTGGGATTCCAATTATTATTTGGATTGGTATTTGTGTGATTTTTTCCTTTAAAGAGGGTTTTAAAATGGGTTTTATGTGCAATGCGTGGATATACTCCTTAGAATTGTTTTATGAAATATTTGAATGGTTTAATAATTTATGTAAGAGGTGAAAACATATGGGAAAATGGTTTCGGATTGTGTATATTTTAAAATGGTCCATTTTAAATTTTAAATTATCTTTCATGTGATGTGTATACTCTTGGAAATGTTTTATAAAAGTATTTAATGGAATTAATGAAATGCGAAAGTGATGTGAACGTGATGTGGGATGTTTTGTGTGAGTGAGATGTGAAAAATGAATTTTTTTATGAAAAGTGTATTATGAAACATGTGAGTGGGATATTATATGATTTTTACAATCTTTGGAACTATTTTATAAAATTTTTAAAGGTTGTGTTAAATTGTGAAATATATGAAAAAAAATTGCGGGCTATTTTGGGGTGGATTTCAAAATAAATTTGAATGAAAATTGTGATGATGTTCTTGTGTGATGTAAATGTGGGATGCTTAGTTTATGTGTGATGTGGAAGTGTTATTTTCATGTGAAAATTATATTTCATAGATTTTTGAACTTGTTTGAGTATAAGTGGGAAACCTGGGTATCTAGGTAGATGGATGTGTACTAGTACACTAGTGATACCATGGGGTTTGGCCTCAGTTTCACATAGAAATATTGGAGCTTAAAACACTAACTAAACAATGATGATAATGATGATTTGAGACCAATAGGTTATGGGTATGTTACCTACTAGTGGCTCATACATGAGAATAGATATTGTTATGGTTACTCTCACCAAGATACGAGGTACCTCAAACCCACAGTGAGCTAGTGTCTAGGGGTTATTTCTTATTGCTTGTGCTCATTATATTCTCTACTCTTACCGTCATCATACGGTATGTTTGGCTAGATATTTCAGTAGTTTTGGAAATTTATTTAAAGGTTTTTATTATTTAAAATACCCCACTTGAAAACTATTTTAATTTTTAAATTTACATCTTTTAGAAATTATAACTAGAATTTCTTGTTTTTGAAAACTTGCATGATTCTGCAGGTTTGGGCACAACTTTTGTGCCTATAGTTCGGGTTTTAGTTGAACAACGTGATGCGATGTTGTGGAGATGGATCGAGGGAAATGCCGATTTCCATGTGAAGGTTATTGGGCTATCATTTATGGTTTTTTACCTTTATAATGGTCTTTGATAATTGTTTTAAGTTGTCTAATGATATTATGAAATTTTATTAAAGATGATTTTTTTTGAAAAATCTAGATTCGTTTTATTGGATTTGTTTACTGTTTTTAGTTTATAAACTTGGGTAAAGTGTTCTTAATTATCAATTTATGAATCTCAGGAAGTTGTGCTAACCCGTGGGGATTGAGAGCACCCTTTGGGCCATGTTGTAGGCTGGGATTAGTATCGGTTTAGATGGCGACCAGGTTCGGTTCATGACAAAACCTATCGTAAACTTCTTAGAATATATATCCAATATAAATTCGATATAAATAAAGCCCTACAATGGAACATCCATTCCAAAACCCAAGTATATATATTCTAATAAATTTATATATTAAATAATCCACTTGACATCTTCCCAACTCTTTTTTATCATATTCTCCATAAAATGATTGAAAAATCCCTTTGTAAATGAATTTTTGTTCCTTATACAAACAATGGTTCATGTCAAACTAATAACCATTTATGTGAATAAAATATTCAACATATACATATCCTTATATTTTATTTTTGGTTAATTTAGTTTAGATAACTTGAAATTTCTAGCCAATATAGCTGACACTAGTCTACAACTAATCATTATAAATCTCATGATATACTTTCAAATGTATTCCTTCTGAGATAAAAACCAAATTTCATGTATTCTTGTCTCTTTCAATCCAAATACTTATGTCTTATTATCTTTATATAAATATTTCATATTAAAATCATTTAATAAAAACTTTTAACTCCCGAATATTTTTCTTATCAAGACCCACCATGAGTATGGAATCCCAAAATAAGAGAAGGATTATCAAGTTCCCATACTAGAACACATTCTGGTAGAAATTATGATCTAATTTTATCTAGTCAAACCCTTTATCATCAATAATGGAATAAAAATTCTCATTATATTTCATTATATCTATATTTAATCTACAAAGGATTATATTTTTCTTTCACACCACTTTTTCATTTAATTTATCCATGATACTCTATGGTTACTTCATATAGATTTCCTATTCAAAATCCTCATAAAGGAATGTTGTAATTATAAACATATTCACAAGATATAAACTTTATTAAGTAACCAAAATCAATACTATCAAAATAGATATATATTTTAAAATGAGAGAAAATTTTCAAGAAATCCGCACCTGAATTTTATTGAAACACTTTTACAACTATGTTTCCCTTGCTCCCCCTTCTATCATCATGTTCTTATTTCAATCAAAAGGCCCAGTTATTATATAATTCATTATTCTATTATTGAAATTTCATTATCTCCCATATTCCATTTTCATGTAAGAAATATATTTCTTATTTCATAAATAAATACCAAATTTTAGAATAATTAATACTGACTACTTATTCTAGGATCTTGGTTTCTAATAAATCCATTAGAAGTGATAAAAATAAGTTTTTAACATTTAAAATGGTCATCTAATCATGGTAGGTTAGTATAATTAAACCTATGGTTCTACTCTTTTTAGTACAACTTCTTCTAGAAAATTACCTTCTTATAACAGAGACTTGGGATTATGAAATACTTTAAAATTATACTACTTCTTCTGGAATAAATAATTCCTCATGGATTTTACATGATACTCTAATTTTTTCTATAATTTCAAATATTATATTAAGAGTAACTTGGATGTTGTTAGTTTATTATTTATTCTCAACTCCATCTCCCTCCATGTTCTTGTCTTTCTGTAAGACCACTTCATTCAATATAACATTATGGAATCTAATAATACTCTGATTGTCATCATCCCAAATTTGAAAACCAAAGTTTCAATGCCATACCTAATAATGAAACATGATTGAGACTTTTCATTAATTTTTTCATGACTTGGTATCAAAAAAAATATAAGAAAGTCTTTTTTAAATATTCTGGTGATTATCTTCCACTAGTTTAAAAAAACTATTTCCAAATCTTCAGTCCCAGAATTATGGAATAACTCATGTTCACTAGATAATATTCAAAATTATATAATTTACTAGGAAATTTTAGAATATAGGATCATGATCTGGGCCTTCTCTATCAACATTTGAATCATCTTATATACTATAGTATTTTGTTGGTTGTTCTATGAGAAATTTTATTAGTCCCAAATATTTTTTCCAAAAATACCATCTATAATTCCTTCTACCATATTATCTAATATTATTAGACCTTAATAGCTTGTGATTTTATCTCATCTCCTTTTACACCATGTCCATTAATTAAAGAAACACTCCAAACAGTTCAAATTTGTTCTCAAGGATATAAATCTCTTCTTTCATTGTGGAATCATCGATGAATGTAAAAAATTACATTGGGCCACCATGATAATGGAATAGCGCAAGGACCCAAACATATATATGTATGAAATCTTAATTTTGGGACATATGAATCCTTTATTTTATATTAAGTAATTCCTTTCTCGGCATTATGAGTATGTAGTGCTTACAAATTCCAAATTTAATGTCATCTTTCTTTAGTGTACACTTATCCAAAAATACTTTCAAGTTATTCTCACAAATGTTCCCAATATGAAAGTTCCATAACTTGGAATGTTCAAATATTTGTCGATTTTTTCTCTATATGATCTTCTATTCTGATATAAATTCCTATATAACTCTTAAAATATTCCATTTTTCATTCAAATTTTAACATCATACTTCCACAAGATCTTGAGAGATTCATTATCAACAAGATAAATCATGTTAAACCTTATAGATTCATAATGAACCATGAACAATATGTCAGTAGTGAAATAGAATAAATCCCCAAAATCAATAATTCATGATTCCATTGAAATACTAACACTCAATAGTAAACTACTCTCACCATTAGCTATGGTGTTAGAGGAACTGGAACCTTAAGAAGATACCCATTTGGAATTCACCCAGTAATATTTGTAATCATTTTTCAGGTAATCCTACATATATTGCCACCATAAGAGACTGAAGCCGATTGATTTACCTCAAATTATCTCTCTTGATCTATTATTTAATTTCTTTGGGGCATTTCATTGAATAAAATTTCCTCTACCTTCCACATAATGTATAGTTCCAGTTAGTCATTAGACTTCCATGGGCCAGAGAACATCATTCAGAATGTGATCTTTTACATCCTCAAACATTAGTTTTTTCTACCCACAAGAGTTACTTATGGAATTCACCATGAAATACCATGGTATTGATAATACTTATTTTAGTAAAAATTCCCCCATATCTTTGAATAATATCACATTAAGTGATTTGAGTTTCCACTAAATCATGTTAATGTCATTCAAATAATTAATCACTTATCTCCCTTTTGGTATCCCCATACCAAATAACCTCCACATAATTAAAATTTTTCTCATCATGGTTGGGTTATCATAAATTTTATATATATCCTTTAGCGCCTACACTATGGTCTTCACCTCTTTGATTTTATAAGCAACATTCCAGGCCAGTGACATCAGAATCAATCTAAGTTTCTTCTTATCCCACTTTTCCCATTATTTTATTCATTAATTATGGTTTAAAAAAATTTAATGGAACTACAAGTTCATTCATAAATAAATAATTTTTTATATAAAACCTCGAAATGTAAAAGATTATACCATTGAATTTTTCTACCAGGACATTTACATCTTCTAATTTCATACAATATAAAATAGTTGAATCCCTCTAAATCAAAAAAATAGATACATAAAATTTAATTGAAGAGTTTTTTGTTGAGTGTGATGTTGAGCCTTGATAAAAAATGACTGGGTACCATTTTTGGTTGATATAAAACCAATTTTTAGTGGACTTTTTTGACTAAAATCTTAAAATATATAACAAAGCCTGGGTACTTCAACACAATTAGAAGGAACCACTCACACTGATGTAGCTAAACCTAGGAAATAAATACACTCCCTAAATAAAAAAATCATAATTATACTCTTTCAATAAACTCAACCAAATAAAAACTCCATGAGATAAAACATTCAAGTAGAAAAAAATGAAAAAAAGAATCAATAAAAATGATTATCATCATTCCAAATTTAGTCTTATATATATAATAATATTACTTCTTCCTTTAATATCAATAAAAAAATATTGAAATCAGAATTTAAAACATTTACAATATTATATTACCTTATAAATAAGTATTTTCAATTTATTATGAGTTCACAAGACACTTTTAAAGTGTTCCCACCCAAACTATGTAGCGGGGTCCATCCAGCCGATCAGTTCCATAACCCTTTAAGATTTTTCAGGGTCCCACAATTTTACATGAAAACCAATGAATACCAATAGGTTTTTCTACCTTAATATCTCACTTACAGTAAAAATATAAGTCATTCTTATATAATTCATCTGATGAAACATATGAATTCTTTGAAAAAAAAATCCTAGTTATTCTGACATGATAATACTCAATGTAACCATATCTGATTGATTTTTACATGGGTTATAAAATTCACACATCTATAATTTGGGAATAAAAACTATACATGCGGTTCCAAAACATAACATATAGAACAACCTACCTCATGCTGATCACTAACATCCAGGACCCTCCAGTAGTCCAAGTACAATGTTTAATAATCAATCATTTTAGATAGAGGAAATATTGAACAAGAAAAAAGACTTCACATTTTTTTTAAACAATAATCTAATATTGGTGGGGACTGAATCTTTCTAAAATAGAGCAGGAAATGAGTTAAATAATAAAATTATAAGAACATGATGTGAATAATAATATAAAAGGATAGTTGGAGTAGTGGAATCCTTCCATTTGAATAGTGATATTTGAATTTTTTTCATCCTATCAAGTTTCAACAACATGAATTTCTTCTCCTTTTTCCCAGGTTTATCCTCTATACAGATCATTTAATACTAATTCACCCAAGTATTTTTTTTATATTTTTAATTACCATTTGGCTTATAGTTATTCGGATTTGTAAATGAACATAACCTATAAAAATCCCTTTTGAATTGAAGTGGAGATTTATTAAAGTGAATATGTGTCCTAGTAAGCTCTATATATCTCCTTTATAGTATTTAAACCTTTATATATCTTAAGGAATCTTGGATATTCACCTTAATTAAGAATTAAAAATACCCTTATGTGTCAATTCTAATTGGTTGAAATTTATCCCTCAGGAGAAAATTTTAATCTTTTACATATTATCCATGTACACTAATGTATCACTCAAGGAAACTTTATGTATCAAGTGTTTCACCCCATGGAAATTTAATTTCACTTAAGGGACACTTACATATCCCTAAATAACTATTTTTTATGGGTAGAGAACACTTACTCATGCCCATGCATTTCATATCCCACCAAATTCCTACATATTTAGGATCTCTTATACATCAGTTAGTAAATATTAAATATCAAGTTGGAAACTCTTATTCATAAACAGTATCATACAAAAGGTTTTCTTCTTAACCTAAAAATCATGAAAATCACATATTAATAAATTTTTCCTTTCAAATAGTTAATAACATAGTAATACTAAAAGTAACCAAAACCACGTTTTATGCCATATTTGAAATAAATTCATAAATATACCTATTAAATAAATATGTGATAATTTCCATTAAATTATTAAATTTATGGGGATTATTTCATTGAATTGAAAATTAACTTTTATGAATATTTTAGTTCAGTTAGGATATTTATCGCATCATCATATTTATATTGTTTTATTAAATAAGATTTTTTTGGTTTTTTTATGGTTTTAATATTTTTCTTTTTTTAACTAATTCTATGTTATGTAGAAATTCATTTAGTTTTATTTTGTTTCAATTATTATAAATATATACCAAGTATCTTTTGTGTATAATTAGTTCTATTTTGAATACAAGAATTTAAATGAAATTTTGGAAACATATGATGTATAGAAGGGTCATTCTAGATATTTGAAAGAATCTAAATTGAGTTATTTAATTAATATAAAATGATAAATAATTAACAATAATAAACTAAGACCCTTGAAACTTGTCAGTGGCCCCTAGATATTGGGGAATGAGTTTAGAGTTAGGGGAAGTTCAGTTCTTATCATTGGAAGATATGGCCCAAGTCCTAATAGATTACATATCTTATATTACATTTCCAAGATGATTATCTCTATTTAAGAGTTATGGTATTGATTTTGAATCATAAAGGATTTCCAATATTTTATGGAAACAATTTCTACCTAAGTAATATTCATTTAAATAATTTTTTTATTTAGAAAGATTCCATGTATTTTCATAAATAGAGAATGTTGGTCACTCACAAAATGGGATCCAAGGAATTGGATGTCAATAATAAAGCGATAAATTTTCTAGGGGAGAAAATTATGTTACTCAATCTACTTGAAGGTAGGTTCATGTAAATTATAAAATTACATGTGGTAAAAATTATTGAAAATATTTTATGGTAACCCAAAATGAATGAGAAAAAATTGTAAGTTGTTTAAATAAAGCAAGATGAATTTAGGGTTTGCCCAAAAAAATTCAATGGTTCGTTATTTTATTATGTGAACATCATTTTAGAGGGAATGAACAAACTAAGTGAGTACCTTGATTATGTGAACATTATGGAACAGATCTGAAGAAGTTTTTCATCTTTTTTAAATCCAAATTTTTTGATGATTGAGGAAAAGGATCCAAAGAACATATTATAGGATTATTTTAATAGATTAATATTTATTTATGTGACATTAAATAAAGAATAAAAAATTATATAAAATAAAAGATATATGGATATTGAATTCAAGATAATGGAAAAGTTCATTATTACGGAATATCAAGATCATTAATAAGTTAATTAAGTTAGTTCATTCCTTTTCTAAGATATGAAAATGGGAAAGTAAATTCCAAATTGAAGATTTTGATTATTTTATTTAGAAGTGAAAAATTTAGGCACCTCACTACTAAGTGTCCCAAATAAGTTCTAATATGAAGATAACTATGGTTCACCTTTAAAGAAATATTCTTTAATTTTAAAAAGAAATAAAATAATAAAGAATAAATGATTTTAAAAGAACGTTATATCAAAATAGTTTAACAGTTTTGATGAATTGAAAGTGGAGGGAATTAAGGATTTAAAATACCTAAATGAATTTTTTATTGTGGTATTCATTAATAAACCAAAAAGTGATGATCATAGATAAAGTGAATAATTTTAAGTTGAGGGTTTCTTTAACATAAAAAAGGAATTAGTGTTTTCATTTAATGAAATAAATGTTTATAGGTTTAAGAAAAAGAATTCAAATGTGATGGTATGTAATTATAAACCTTATATGATTAAACAACAAGAATATAAATATGATTTGAAAGTTAGTATTAAAAATATAAAATATGAAACACCAAAGAACTTATATAAGGTCACTAAGATGGAGAATAAGGGAGGAAAATGATCAAATTATCAATGGATTGACTTACACCATGAAATAAATATCTAAAAAATAATTAACTTAATGGATAAGTCATTGAAGTGATATGAAATCTAGAAGCTCAAGAAAGAGATAATACTCCTAAAATAACCTTTGCAAGTTGTCTAACTTGGGAAATAAAAAAATATATCTAAAATGAATATAGATACATCAAAAATGATATAGGATTGCGTATAGAAAAAAATTATTATGAATGAAAAATGGGAATGGGGATTGATCCTATAAAATTCCATCATGGATGCAACACTAAAGAAAGATCAAACTTCCAAGAAGAATATTTATTTGGGAGAGACTGAAAATACCAATGTAGAAAAAATAAATATTTATATGAATGCACCTATAATTAATTTTTATTCTTTTGAAAATATGTGGTATATAAAAAATTTTTGTTCCATGGAAAGGAGCAACTTGAATGAATAAGGGAAAATTATAAGAGAATATAAATCAATACTACCGGTATGTTTTCAATGGAAAACGTTTTTTGTTTAAATTTTATGGACAAAAATCGATGTATTTCTCATTATGGATGTGAAGGAGTGTTCTAAAGGAGCCTTAGAATAGTGTGAAAAAAAAAATCAAGAAATCATTACGAAATATAAAAAATAAAACTAAGTTTTAAAATTTTTAATATGAGAAGGATTCACCAAATATAAAGAATATACATGTATATCGACAACTAAGATATACAGAACAACAATGTTGGATCAATAAGAAAATAATTGATAATGATTTATTAGATTAGATTTATTTAAAATCATTGGATCTATCCATATTTTTTATTCCTTATATTGTATTTACATTGTTATCCCAACTAGTTTAAATACACTGAGAGGAGGATGAATCAGGGTATGGTGAATTAAAACGACCACCCCTTTTGAACGTTTTTCATAGTTAACCAAAACCACCTTTTTCCTCTAATAGTAATATAAAAATATATAAATGAAACTATGAAATAGAAACATCAAATTTAGTTATTTCACCTAAACTATGCAACTCTAAATATTATACAAAGATGTTGTACTGATGTAGCAAAATTCACTAAGTATACTATTATTACATGGTTCAAAGGAGACTCAATGTTCCTCCTAGTTTTCAACCACCCACACTTTAAAATCTCAATGATCTATTAACTAAAGTGTGTGAAATGATCCTCCATAATATCACTCTATTCTTTTAAATTATTTCTGATTTAGTTTACACTAAAATGTATGTGCCATTAATCTCTTTAGCCATTAAAATGATGAAATCATCCTTCTCATGTAATTTTTATTCCATTAAATTCTCTTTCACATAATGATACTTCATCACCGTGTGATGTTAATTTAGTTTTCTTTCACTATGTGATGTTTAAGTAAAGAAATATTATTCGTGTAATGTTTTATAGGAGTTAACTTCACTGTATAATGTTTAAAAGATTTACAGTTCACCATATGAACCTGAAGTGATTTATTATTCCCTTCATGACCATCAATTAGGGTACTCTTCATCGCATAATGTTTCTGTGATTTTATTTTCACTATGTGAAAAAAAATTATTATCCTACTTCACATAAAAATATTTTCATATGAATATTTACTTAGTAATATTTGTGAACTCCTTTCGAACTCTTGAAATTGAGAAATATGATCTTTTGAGTTAAATTTTTCGGCACATGTTAATGAAGTGGTTTGGGGTCCTTATATTGGAAAAGGGGTCTAACAGATTCCTTAATCAAAAATTTAATGTTCACTCCATCTATTATTCTATCCCACATGTGTAATTCCCCAACCCAAAACATTGATTTTGTGTCAAAGTTCCACATAACCTCATGTGCGCCTCCCTATATACAAGAGGCTGGTGAATAGTAGTGATGATTAAATTCTTTAGATGGGGATACAATACCCAAAAAATAATATCCATGCATAAATAATATAAATAAGATAATATAATAAATTTAATAACATTGAAAAACTAAATAATCATACTGTCAGATGGCATACATGACTCATAATAAATAAATAAATGGGTTCCCAAAGTGGAAAATCCAAACCAGAGTATTTAAATATGGATAAATAATAAAAGTAGCTAAAATTGTTCAATGTAAGTATTTTAATTACCTCCATCAAAAATCCTCTATCTCTTCAGCATATTATCATAGCTTCTTTTCCCTACACTGGGAAACTAGTCATGAAATATACACATGCACTAAGATACCCATGCAGGTTGTGCGTAATAAACCCAGTAGGATAACACCAATGCATCCTTGAAAAAATTACACATAATATAAAAAAAATTTATGTGATGACATATGTAAATAATAAAATAAAAAAAATCACATATGTTTCGAGTCATCGTGTGATAAACAAGCCGCAAAAACCCCAACTTCACCTACTTCGACATAGTTTTGGTAAGGATGTTGATGTATAATTACTAAGTACTGCATTTAAGGAAACACCACTCACCCCACCCTAATATTTTTTATTATCAGTAGTGTGACACACCCCACCATAAAGATGTTCATTTTCATCAGATGATGATAAGTCCCAAATGACATGATTTATGTAAACGGATAACACAACACCCCTACATAACATTCTACCTCTTCATTCTGAAGCAGATGGATTATTATCCCATCCATGATCTAATATCACGTCAATAATCATATTCGTGATCGTAACCATACCATTAAATGATCCATAATCTGTAGTCATAGTCACCTCATCACGCTTCCCCATTAAGGGTCCATTTCACCATAGCTGATCAATCGATCATCCTGATACCTAAATCATGGTTTCACAAACTATGAAATACCACAGGCAATAAATATCATAGAAATTAACAATAAATAATTTCATGAAAAATCCCAAGAGGCTATACATAATCATATGATAGAAATGACGAAAGTATTTAGCTACTCACACATCCACATACAACACATAACAAGCATGGGTTATCAAGAATAGTCATCAAGTCATGGAAAAATCAAACAAAAATACCTAAATGGTAAGTAACATCCAACATCAAGGATTTTTACGAAGAATTCAAAACATATTCCATGAAATGATGACTAAACTGTGTCGTATACCAAAAATAAAAATTTCAGATGTCTAGGGTCACTAACTCGAGTTCTAGTTAGAGAAGTATTAGAATTGAGACTAAAGATAATTCAATGTAAAGAAAATTTTTATAGAATCATATACCTTTAAGTTCTCATAAATGGAGTAAAATTATAAGGTATGTCAAATGAAGGAGCACCAATTCACTAAATCTATCATTGATCAAAAAAATTGTTGTAAATATTTTTCTGAATCTATAAGAGGAAATTATGCATATAAAATAATCACTAATCCATCATAAATACATAAAATGGGAAAGGATTTAATATGATATTCCAGATTAAAAAGTCTCATGTTGATTTTTTAGAAACAGGGAGATTATTTTTTTTAAGAATTAAACTCTCACCAAAATAGATTTTCATCACCGCATTGATTTTTCTACTAGTATACCATGAATTATTAAACAGATTAAGGTTAAATCCTTATTACACTGTGAAGAATATACCTAGGATGATGATTCAAAAACGATTTCCTAAATAACACCCATTACCGATGGTAGATCATTTTTTGATCAAGAAATGAAATCAACTTGTAAGATCTGTCATAGATTCTTGAATAAATGAAGAATCTATCACTGTATATTCAAGGAAAACATGGATCTAATATATATCCATGCAAATATCTCAAGGTAGAAGTGTTTAGTATGAATATAGAGATAAAATTCACTTTTATTCCTTCCTAGATCAGTCAAAGGTTAGAGAGAAAAGGGGAGAGGTACTGAAGAGTCTAAGGATCAGGGGTGAGGTATAAAATTTGGAATAGTCTCAAGGTTTAAGATTTTTGTGTCTAAGGGGGTGGAATACCAAGTAAAATTAAAACCAATTGGTTTTATTTAATTTTCCAATGAACTAGGTGCATAGGTTTTCCTATGTTCCTAGAATAATACTATGAATTCTACCTCAGCTACTAGCCCACTTGTGGGGTATTCTATAGATAGAAAACATACTAGAACACTCTCATCCATCTTGTGGATATTTTATAACCACCAAACACTCTATCCTTTTTACAAACATGCATCTCTAAAACCCAAACCTTTAGCCACGTAAAAACAAACTTCTAACACTCCCATATCGGTGACGAACATTAGAGGAAAATAGAATTTCATTTACTTAATATCTCATAAAAGAAGTGTGGGTGTTAAAATTCTCTACCTCTAATGAAATATCAACCCTGAGACATACCTTGAAAGGTTCTACTCCAAAAAATCAAGACATTGAGCTTGAAGATCAGTACTCTGTTCCAATGTCTCCTCCAGAAATTTCCCATGATGTCAAAGGACCCGGACTAGTGGTACTGTATTCCTTCAAAGGACATTCTATCTTTTTCATATAATCAATTTCAATTTATCCTCGTAATATTAATAAATATCTAACTCAACATCCTAACAGTATATAACTTTTATAGGTTATAGAATATACCTTTTAAGATAAGAAAAATGGAATACATCATGAATTCCTCAATAGAGTGGAGGAAGGTCCATATGGAATTCCATTTTCCAAAAACATTCATTGATATAGAAGGGTCCTATAAATCATATATTTATATTCCCCTTCTTCCACAAATGTTGATTCCCCAACCAAGTTTACACATGTTATAAAACTTATTCACCAATAGAAAACTCCAAAGGATATCTCCTTCAATATTCATATGATCACTTTTTATTTTGAGTTATCACCATCATCTTCCAGATCAGCCAGACCATCTTTGAGGTATAATGTACTATAGTAGGCCCAAAAAAACTATTTCCTCACTCTTCACTCTCTAACATAGTGGTGATATTCATAACTATACCTAGATATCCCCAAAAAAATTTCTCTATATAGATTCATGGAACTATTTTAATATGATAAATTCCCCAAGGATATATTCTTATACAAAACTCTAAAAAAGTATAGAACACAAGTTCAGAATATATCCTCTAATGTATTAATTTCCCACTCTAACTGGCCATCATTATGAGGATGCTACATTTTACTCAATAGTAGTTGAGTCCCTAGGGTCTTATGCAAGATATGAAAAACCCTTGACATCAAACATATGTTTCTGTAAGATACAATGCTTAAGGTAACTCCTTATAAGTGTGAAATCTCATGGCAATACATCATTCTCAGCTCATCTATTGAGTCACTCTCATTAATCAGTAATATTTGGGTAACCTTCATAAACAAATCGACAATCACCCATACAACATCACATATCATTGGGGTCTAGGTTAACCCTATCATAGAGTCCATCATGAAATCTTAAAACTTACACAAGGGAAGAAAATGTGGAAGGGGTAAACCCCAAGGACACTATATCTCGGTCTCTACCCTCTAGTAGGTAATCCATTGGGAAGCAAATCCAATAATTTATCTCTTTATCCCTAGCCCCAAAAACTATTGCATGAATTTTAGATACATATTTTTCAAATTATATTGTACCACCCACATGGAGGTATGGAATTATCTCATCAAGTATTACCTAATGGAATGAGGGACTAATACTCTCCCTTTTACCATGATCACATCATCACTATCCATTCACCACCTGAGTATCTAATCACTACCTTCTATCCACCCCTACATCACATTGAACATTGGGTAAGACACCAAGTGAACCTTAACCTAGTATACAATAGTTGATGTGATCGCCAAATGGAAATAATCCATCAATACCTATTCTGTGGAAGCATTCATCCTCCACTAAGCCAAGAGATCATTAGAATCTACCACCACTCATAAGGCCTTTCATAAATATTCTTCTCAATGTGCATCTTCTAGATAATGAAATCTATAATGACTTTACAATTACTTATTTCATAAAATATCTCAAAGAAAAAATTATTAATATTATTTTACTAGCACCTCTACCTCAAATTCAGGTCCCATTATATGAAGATATAATTGAGGCTCTTATAGTTGATGTAGATAAAAAACCTCTCACTAAATAGATAGTTTCAAAAACACTCCAAGGTATGGGCCACAACTAATAGCTCTAAGTCTGAGTACAATAATTCTTCTTGTGTGGTTATAGTTGAAATGACTCATAAGTTACTACATTCTCTCTATTCATTAGTGAAACTCCCAATCCAATGTTTGGTGCATCACAGTAGACAAAATATCTGATCTTAAGCTCAGGTATGGTTAATAAAGGAGTTTTTGGTAATCTCATATGTATCTGATGAAATGATTCTTCATGATAGTCTAACAACTAGAACTTTTTTACCTCTTTCATCAATGTAGTCATTTGTTTTTATAAAAGAGATGTGGCCTAAAAATGTTTTTGGTAGTAACCAACTAACCCCTATATTCTTCTGATCTCAAACACATTCATGGGATGTGTAATGGACATAAATTGTCATGATCCATCCCCCATGGCCCATGCATGACTACCCCAAGCCCGCCTTCCATAGGCCAGGCATAGGCGACTAGCACCCGAATGGCATATCCCTAAAATCAGGAAGGCATTGCCATTAAAACCTGTAAACTCACACAACCAAGCACACAACAAGATATAGGCACAAAGTAAATTGTATAGTAAAAAAAGTGTGTACAGTAAGTAAAGGGGCCAGAATACAAGCCTAATAGGAAAGTACAAGTAAAACTGAAAACAGATCCTGTGAACTCCCTCTAAGGATCCCAACTGAAGGATAGGTACATCTCTCACATGATCTCCTCTTCAGATCGTCTCATATAATGTCCACCTCTGAGCAGCCTCCAGTCCTAGAACCATCAGCCTCGTTCAATGATGTCTGTCATCTTCACAGGAAACAACAAGGTGCGGGCGTAGCCCGTGTAGGGGTGAGTATAACAATACTCAGTAGGGACCCCAAGACCCACGAAGGTCTCTTAAAATCCAGTAAGGATAAACCACAAAGCACGAGAAAAACAGTCAACCCTACTTAGGCATATGCCCATACATATACCTAAGATATCAAGTATACCCATCTCATTCAAGAGGAAACACAAGGCCCAACTCTTTACCCAAAATCACAACTATTCTGTGAAGGAAAGAATACCACAAAGGTAACACCGCATAGGTATGTACCACAAAGGTAATGCCACACTAAGGAATACCACAAAGGTGTCACCAAAAAGATAAGTACCACAAAGATACACCCCATAGTAGAACACCACTAAGGTATCACCATGAAGGTAAGGACTCATCTCACACTAGGTATAACTTATGTACAGAAGTATATATGATTAGTTGTATTGCTATATCATCTTACTTCATCGAGAAGCTCTAATGTTGAGCCACACAGGATCAAAGATGAACCACACAGGATCTGAAGATGACCCACACAGAATTTGGAGATAACCCACATAGGATCAGTATGTGCTGACCCACAAAGGATCGTTGAGCACTGACCCACACAGGATCTGAAGATTCCTCAAATACATCCAGTTACAGGGTTCCCGCACTAAGAATGCTTGATTCCAATAGGTTTTTCTCCTCAAACCATCCTTCAATACTTCAAATTCCACTAAGTCCCAAAAGTAAGTATCACAATGGTTCTTCGTCTAAAAAGGGACCCAACACGACAGACGGCGCATCAATCGAATGCCTGGTCTGTAAGTTATTAGTGTTTTCGTCCCAAGGGCCCGGTTGGATTCGGGATTGATCCAACCTGACCATACTCTAACTTTATCCAAAAATCACATGGATTATACCAAAAGGACCATCTTGATCCAAGGATTCAGGTGTCTTAGATGGTTCATCAAATAGGTTCTTGGTCCGACAGGGTCCGGACGACCTGGCCCGCGAAGGGGGCGGCACAACCCACTGTGTGCATCCCCCTTCGGGGAGGACAGATGTCGGGTGGCCCTCCATGGTGGGGTCCACCCTAACCGACACCAGGGGGGAAGGCTCCCCCCCCCCTCTTGGTTTACCTGAACGGTCCAACAAACCATTCAGCATGTGCACGGGGCCCATCAGAGCGGTCCGGCAGGGCGTGACGCGGCTGGCCGGAACGATTGGCTCTTCTTCCAGTGCTGCAGACGTGCACCGCTCCTTCTATGGCCTTCCCTTCTAACAGTGGTGCAGATGCATGCCACCCCTCCTTCATGCGGACGACTGGTGTGCGGGCCGTTGTCGTCCCACTGTTGTGGCTGACTGGTCGCGGCCTCCTTCGCTACCAGTGGTGCGGACGCACGCCAGCCCAGTTCGATGTGACTGGCTTGGGTGTTTGCCACAATTTTCCTCCACCGTGGTCGACGGACCACAGACTACTTTGGCAGCGTGGTTGTGCCACCACATTCATCGTGGCCCACGAAGAACGCATCAAATAAGGATGATTAAGGAGGGATCGGTCCGTGTTTTTTTGGCCCGCACCATCTGCATCAGACTGATAGAAGGCAGTTCAAGTGATTCAAATCGACGTAAAAAACCATAAAGAAATATAAACAAATCCCTACCTTGATTTTATTTGTAGATGTCATGAGGAAGCATATAAAGACATTGAAGACGCTGACGTCCATTTCCCCCACAACACACTTAAAATTTGGTTACTCGTTCTTGATCCGGAAGACATTCATCATTGGAGGACATTATTTCTTCGAGATTTCTCCACCAAAGCTCTCCCAAAACCTCCCCTTTTCTAACACAAATCCACCCCATAAGAGATAAGGATCCAAACTTGTTAAATTAAGTAAATTAAATCAAATAATTGTTGGCACAATTAATTGGAGGAAAACCAAGAGTTTCCGCACATTAAAGGGGGAGTTCAAGTCGGGTGGTCCCCACCACTAAAATTCAAATGGGGGGTTTCATTAAAATAAAATAAAATGTGTTTGTTTTATTTTATTATTATTTTAACTCTCCCAGAAAATCACGGAAAACTATCTTCCACCCTCTACCTTCTACGGTCTAGGTGAAGGTCTCCCTAAGAGAATATCGGCGCTGCGAGTTCAATGGTATCCTCAGATTTTAATTCTGAGCACCGGTTCGAAAGTTAAAAAAACTCAATCAAACAATTACTGAATGTACCTAAAAAAAGATCAAAAATTCATTTTGGGCACATTGGGCCTCATAATCACGTTCCCTAAATTTTTGCGGACTCGTAATATTTTCATATAATTAAAAAAATACATGGAAAATTCTGGGTCTTTACATTCTTCCCACCTTAGGGATTTACATCCACGAAAGTCACAACACAAGCTAGGGAAACAAGTGGGGGTAATGAGCATGAATATGAGCCTCCCGCTCCCATGTGATCTCCTGGAGTTTCCCGTGCTACCAACGAACATGCCCCAGTGGTATTGACTGCCCACGAAGAACCCACTTCTATAGATCCTCAATCTCCATTGGAACATAAAAAAACATCGCCCCTTTGTCTATGTCCAACTCACCCCAGTAAATGATGTGTGAAGGATCATGTACATATCTCCTCAGTTAGGATTCATGGTAAACAACGTGCACCTGGTGCAACTGAGGGGGAAGAGCTAGGCAATACGCCTGTAACACCCTGAGATTTTATGAAAAATATTCTTTTAATTTCATTAATTTCTTGTGTTGTATGCTACACCAAGATTACCTTGCGCTATATGCAACACCGTATTAGCTTGCAGTATACGCAACACTATTCTTGGATCGTGTTACACACAATTTTGATAATAGTTATTCTACGCAACATTGAGTATATATATATATATATATATATATTCAATGTATAAATGAAATATGGTTGGATTATGTTATACGAAACAATGCAGGATTCTTGTACAACACGCAACCCTGACTTGGCTTGCATTACACGCAATCACGACCATCCTTGATAGCGTGTGTTGTACGCAATACCGAGTTTTACTAAACAACGATATATTATTATAATATTATTATAAACTAGCCGTTATGAATAGTATTAACTAAATTTTGAATCTTATAACATTATTATTCGTCTTGCACATTTTCTAAAATATGGTATAAGAACAAAATAAATTTTTCGGGTAAAATAAGTATTTTTCAAAAAATGCAGTTTTTCCGCCTTTTGATGGCGCGCCCACTTTTAATCTAGTTTTTGGCATGTTTATAAGTTCAAATTGAAAAAATAAAATTCTTCTTTGGAATCATGAAATAAAAATTTACTTTGGATAAATTTTAATATCATTCTGGTAACTTTCATATATTGATCAATAGTAAAAACACGCTATATTTTAATTAAAAACAACTTTTTCAATCGAAATAATTAATAGTGGTAAATTATTAATTTGAGTAGTTTTAAAGTATATTTAGAATATATTTCTACAATTTAATACAATGTTGTTCATTGAATATAATTTCACATTTAAACCAGACATAAACAAGTGTCAATCTTTTGACAGTTATTATCTCTTAAGAACACACTATTTGTTTTGACGACGAGAATTAATTTTCTAAATTAATTAATGAAACTGACATGTTTTCAATTTGGTAAAATATAAATCATTTTTGAGTTCATAAAATCAAATATAGCTTAGGCCTAAGTTTTGGTATTTTTCTGGAAACTTTCATTTTTTGGTGAATAGTGAAACCACTAAGTGGTAGTTAAAAAAAATAATTTTTTCATAAAACTTAATTTTACCGCTTCTGTGAATGGAATTTTGAAAATCTGAGAGACCCGGTTGATGTTAGTAAGTAAAATGTGGTTCAATGAGATGAAAATAATTTTTTGGTGAATAGTAACTTTTTGCTTTTTTTTACCACGGTTAAAAGTAAATATGGTAATTAAGGGTAAAAATGATATTATTATTACCCTAACACATGTCCTAATTCTATTGGACAAGTGTAATTCGACCAAAAACAACCTTAGGAATAAAATATGACCATTTAGGCCCACTTGGATTAGATTAGGACATTTATTATTAATTTATTTAAAGAAGGGTTAAAATAGTTAAAATCAAAGTTCAATAAGTAAATAATTTTTAATATGGGTTTATACATGAAATAAATTAGACTATAAATATTACTTAGAAAGATAAATATATTTCCTACATAATGGTATTTTATTTGTAATTTTTATACATTAAATAATTTAATTTATTTATGACACAACGATGATGCAATAATTATCTTATTAATGAAATATTGACATAATTCATATTATAAATACCCAAATAAATGTAATTTGAGACTTTTTATTAATTACACTAATTTTCTAGGTTAATATGACATGTTAGTATTGATTTAAGTAACTTGGTTCGAAGTAATAATTATGTTATGATTTTCACAAAAATCAATTACTAAATAGTGTCAAAATTGAGATAAAATAGTTTTTAAAACAAATATTATATTATTAATTGTTATTTTATTCCTAAAAATCTAAGGTTCGGCCAAATGACTTAGATAAGGCTATATATATTAATAATAAACAACTTGGGGTTCGTTTGGCTTGATATAGTATGTTTATTAACCTTATAGTGTAAGAAAACAAGAAGACACGGTAAAAGTTAAATTCTCTAACTTGAAGTTAAATCTAAATGATAAGGTTAAAATGGATACCTAAACATGTCTAAATTCTATTTGATGAGAGCCTTCCTACCACTAACCACCTTATCTTAGAAATATATCAATTTAGAGCTATTGAAAACCGAATTTGACTTTATAATAAAATAATATTTTTAGTTATTCCAAAGGTGCGCCTCTCCTCCCTTATAAAAGGGCACCTCCTCCCCCTCTTACTCACACCACTTTGAGTCTTCAAGCTCGGCCAACCCCTGACAATTTTCCTTCTCCACTTCCCTGGAAACATCCTAGAGGTTCTGGTCTTCCTCAAAGACCAATTTTAGTGCCCTAAAAGGAGATCTCAAAGAGGCGCTTCAAAGAAGAGGTAATGTCCGTTACCGATTCTTTCATCTTTATTTCTTCTTCCACTTCTTCTTCTTAAGTTTTTTCATTATGAAGTAATAAGATCATTATCACTTATATACTGATATGTTATTATAATTATGAAACAACCTTATTTCACCATCTATCCATCCTACGGAAAACGAAATCACCGCGCGTGCGTACATACGGAATACCGTCTCCACGCCGTGGTGTAATCTATTTTCCACCACCACCTTACTTGGATGGGTATAATGGTGTACATAATAACTATATATGATTATTTTAAAGTGATATTTATTCTGAAATAGTATACATACACTCCAATACAATTCCACGATCATGAGAACGATATCATCGCTCGTGCGTACGTACGGACTACCGTCTCCACGACGCGATGAGCTTCATTCTCCACCTTAACTATTAATGAATGATTAAAAAGTATATATAATAATTAATAATGAAATATATGACATAATAATGATTCTGGATTTATGTGTATATATATGTATGTCATCTACTTAATTCCATTCAACTCAATAAGGAAAAGAAAACAGTGTTCATGCGTACGTACGGTCTACCGTCTCCATGAACGGTGTATTTCTTTCCATTTACTGATCTATTATATATATATTATGAATATATATTATATATAAATCATGTTTTATATTCTGGAATTATTTAATCATTATCTAAGTAATCATATGAATAATTACAAGTCAAAACACGGACAACAAATGAAACGATTTTACCCAAAACGCTGTTTAACATGGAATTTACAAAAGAACGGGTAATATAAAGCCATAAGTACACCATATATGATATCATAACAATGAGTATGATTCTGGAATAAGTCAATGACATTATTTAAATCATTATACAGGAGGTTCGAACACATATGAAGCAAATCGGACCTAAGGTAAGGGAAATATCACAATCTCATTTTTATCCGAGATTGTTTATACTTTGGTATTTACTGGGGTGTATTTTATCATCCACATCCATGTTTCCTCAATATGTAATATTTATATCCTTCTACAATATTTTATATCCAATTTTACCCTTCAGTGAGTTTTTAGTAAAGGATATGAAAGGAATCTTTTGTCATTTTTCATACGAGGTACTTTTTGACTTTTCCGACAAAAGTACGAAGAATGTTTTTTTTAACTTATACCGCATGAATAGATTTTTAAAACATTATTTCCAAGAAGATTACTTTACAAGTTTTCAAGTTTATTTTTAATCAACTTCTTTTAGTTTAAAATTGTATGACATGTTAAGAAAGGAAAATGTTTTTGATGTAGAAAGGATATTTTTCTCCAGAATGGAGTTCAAGTGTTTTATCAAAATTATTTTCCATCTAAGATAATATAGGGTTCTGTTTCTATCCCTATTATTACATTTACTTTATTATGTTGTGATGGAAATATTTTAATGAATTCCTTTATCTTATATGAATTGTTTTATGATGTCATGATGTTTAAGATTCCCATTTTTATTACATGGGTTATGCAATGATGTATGATTTAGGATTTTGTGGCACACATAAGAATGGTATAATTATGAGATGGGTGGGACCTATATCTACCTCCAATGCATTGGGTAATGATTTTATATCTCATGAGATATTCATGGCTGGAACGGTAGGTTATACCGGTTCAGTGAAACAGGACTGAAACGAGGAGTGAACTCGGCTCAGAAAGGGACTTTTTCCACTAAGATAGTCTTGTCAATGAGTCTTGACTAATAAGAAATGATTCTATATTATTATGTGTGTATGCCACAAAGTTTCGTGTTTTATGTTATGATTATTGGGATTACATTTCACTACTATGATTTATCCCATGTTATGAAATTATGATCTCTTTTGCAGGTTAAGATTTCCAAAAGATATGTTCTTATGAATATGACGTGATTGATATTTCTTTTTTTTACCCTTACTGAGCATTTGATCTCACCCTTTTATGTTTTTTTTCCTAGGACATAAATAAAGGATTTAGGTTTTTAAAAAAGAAGATCTTTATGGGAGATGTTGAAGATCTTTCACCACGATTAGAAGATTATATTCCGAGTTTCCAAAGACACTAAACTATTGCGGTCCTTGTGTGTGTATTTTTGTTATGTACCAAGTATTCCACAAAAGTAATGTAATGTCAATGTATGTCAAGATTCGGGTCTCTACGGTTGGTATCAGAGGAAAATTTTAGTCAACCTTTGGAAACTAGGATGCAAAAACGTTAGTAAGATCCCTAGAGATATTTCTAAGGTATGTCTAGGGATGTCCCTAAGGATAAGTATACGTATAGGATATAGTCCTAGAACTATGGTAACAATATTATATTAAACCAAAAATGTTATATATTGAAGTTACTCCCCCTTTATTATGATTTTTTCCTCTCACACTATTCTTTTTGGGTTTTATAAAATGGCTGGAAACAAGATGATTCATGATAATGGAGGATATGATGGACAATGGAATGATATTCTTCATGAGTAACCAAATGGAATGGGATTTGGAAGTCCAAACATCATTATTATGCCGAATCAGCAATCTCATAATATGATTAATAAAGTAAAATTTGTTAAGTTTCCTAACTCGGCTAATAAGAGAAAGATGGAGTTTCATGATGATCATAGAGGAAAGAAAGTTCAATTTCCCCTATGTAAATCATGTGGGAAGAGGCATCAAGGAGAATGTTTCAAAGGAACTGGAAAATGATTTGGGTGTGGAAAAGGACACAAAGACAGTAAGTGCAAAGGAAAAGGTTCAGTTAACACCAGGGATGAGGATAATGGTATTGCTGTGACCTAAAAAATGGTTAAATGTTTTAAATGTGGAATGTACGGGCATTATGCAAACCAATGCCCTAAGGGAAAGTCTCATGAAGAGAATCAGTATGGCCGTATGGGTAGTATTTATGTTGTTGATGATGAAGAGACTACAAATGATATGTGAGATGAAAGAATTGTTGAAGCTCGGTCAATGGTTTAAGAATGTAGTGGAATGATTACATGTTTATCATGTGTAAAGTTGTATAAGTAATCTCATGGTACTATGGAATAAAGAGACATCTAAGGATTGTTACACTGTTGTCTTTACTTGAGTTTTTAAAGTGTATGATTAATGGTACCAGTATCCATGAAAGGTTATTCAAATATTTTTGGAATGTATATGATATGCGCATAATGAAGGGATAAGGAGAAAATTAAATGTTTGATAGTATTCATGTGCTCATGACTGATATAAGGAGAAGGTTATATCATGGTTTGAGTATATAGAATATTTTGGATTTTGGTATGTGGAAAGAGTTAACTTTTGACTGCATTCATGTTTTCACTAAGGTTCAATGGGTATTCATTCTTCAAGAGAATACATGATTAAGGTATTCACATGTTTGTAATTTGACCAACAAGATATATCTTATGATATATGGGGAATAAATGATGGAATTCACGTGATCATTTTCTTTATACTATGATCTTGGACCGAAGTACTTTAGATAAGCCTAAAGATTGGAATGGATTATGTTGGACATAAGTTAGTATTGTTTAAGGATAAAACTTTTTTGAAATTGTTGATGGGATGTTATAGTAATATAGCTTTAGAAAAAGGACAACCTGCAGGATGGGCGACAACCCATCGCATCGGACAAGGCTGTGGGAATCGAACCCACAACTGAAGTGCGACTGGCCTTTATCGCCTACCACTGGCTTACAAGAAGTCCGTATTTAGTAGAAACTAGTTTTATTATATTAAGCAGTATGATATATGAAATATAAGTTCATTTTAGGAACCATATATGATTAATCTCACTATAGATGGACTTATGTATTTTTTGATAACTTTTATAACCTTTTGTTTGAGACAGATGGAATGACCCATCATTCTATCACATGATCTTCTAACACATCACAAATGACAAATTCAACTTCATTTATTTAAGAGATGAAGTGGAAATTGTCCAAAGAACAACCAACGGTGAGACTATACCAAAATCACAAAAGTATTTCTTCTAATTCCAATTTCATCAACTTTAGGGAAATGATCTTGAAAACCAAAAATGTTTTCCTAGTGCTCTTATATCTGATGAATCAGATGGTACCTTAGATCATCACAAAATTATGGCTTTGTGATTGCTGGCTTTTCCATAGCCATGTTCTCTACCACTCTCCATCAGAACATGATGGTTAGATTTCTCTTCCATATCCATATTTTCACCTATGTGGAAACCCAGTGATTAGTTTATTTGGGTAACCATTACATTTCATACATTTGTTCTTAAAGATTTGTTTTGGTATTCCTTTTTACGATGTGGGTTTCTATTAAAGAAACTTTCAAATAGTAAACCATTTATAACCCCGACGAATTTCAAGGGCAAAATTCATTTTAAGGAGGGTAGAATGTAACACCCTGAGATTTTATGAAAAATATTCTTTTAATTTCATTAATGTCTTGTGTTGTATGCTACACCAATATTACCTTGCACTATACGCAATACCGTATTAGCTTGCAGTATACGCAACACTATTCTTGGATCGTGTTACACACAATTTTGATAATAGTTATTCTACGCAACATTGAGTATATATATATATATTCAATGTATAAATGAAATATGGTTGGATTATGTTATACAAAACAACGAAGGATTCTTCCACAACACGCAACCCTGAATTGGCTTTCATTACACGCAATCGCGACCTTCCTCGATAGCGTGTGTTGTACGCAATACCGGGTTTTACTAAACAACGATATATTATTATAATATTATTATGAACTAGCCGTTATGAATAGTATTAACTAAATTTTGAATCTTATAACATTATTATTCATCTTTCACATTTTCTTAAACATGGTAGAAGAACAAAATAAATTTTTCGGGTAAAATAAGTATTTTTCAAAAAATGCAGTTTTGCCGCCTTTTGATGGCGCACCCACTTTAAATCTAATTTTTGACATGTTTATAAGTTCAAATTGAAAAAATAAAATTCTTCTTTTGAATCATGAAATAAAAATTTACTTTGGATAAATTTCATATCATTCTGGTAACTTTCATATTTTGATGAATAGTAAAAAAACGCTATATTTTAATTAAAAACAACTTTTTCAATCGAAATAATTAATAGTGGTAAATTATTAATTTGAGTGGTTTTAGAGTATATTTAGAATATATTTTTACAATTTAATACAATTTTGGTCATTGAATATAATTTCACATTTAAACCAGACATAAACAAGTGTCAATCTTTTGATAGTTATTATCTCTTAAGAACACGCTATTTGTTTCGATGACGGGAATTAATTTTTTAAATTAATTAACGCAACTGATATGTTTTGAATTCGGTAAAATAGACATCATTTTTGAGTTCATAATATCAAATATAGCTTAGGCCTAATTTTTGGTATTTTTCTGGAAACTTTCATTTTTTGATGAATAGTGAAACCACTAAGTGGTAGTTAAAAAAAATGATTTTTTCATAAAACTTAATTTTAACGCTTCTGTTAATGGAATTTTGAAAATCCGAGAGACACGGTTGATGTCAGTAAGTAAAATGTGGTTCAATGAGATGAAAATAATTTTTTTAGTGAATAGTAACTTTTTACTTTTTTTACCACGGCTAAAAGTAAATAGGGTAATTAAGGGTAAAAATGATATTATTATTACCCTAACACATCTATTAATTATATTGTACAAGTCTAATTTGACCAAAAACAACCTTAGGAATAAAATATGACCATTTAGGCCCACTTGGATTAGATTAGGACATTTATTATTAATTTATTTAAAGAATGGTTAAAATAGTTAAAATCAAAGTTTAATAAGTAAAGCATTTTTAATATGGGGTTATACATAAGATAAATTAGACTATAAATATTCATTAGAAAGATAAATAGATTTAATACATAATGGTATTTTATTTTTAATTTTTATACATTAAATAATTTAATTTATTTATGACACAACGATGATGTAGTAATTATCTTATTAATGAAATATTGACATAATTGATGTTATAAATACCCAAATAAATGTAATTTGAGACTTTTTATAAATTACACTAATTTTATAGGTTAATATGACATGTTAGTATGGATTTAAGTAACTTGGTTCGAACTAATCATTCTTTTATGATTTTCACAAAAATCAATTACTAAATAGTGTCAAAATTGACATAAAATAGTTTTTAAAACAAATATTATATAATTAATTGTTATTTTATTCCTAAAAATCTACGGTTCGGCCAAATGACTTAGATAAGGTTATATATATTAATAATAAACAACTTGGGGTTCGTTTGGCTTGATATAGTAAGTTTATTAACCTTATAGTGTAAGAAAACAAGAAGACATGGTAAAAGTTAAATTATCTAACTTAAAGTTAAATCTAAATGATAAGGTTAAAATTGATACCTAAACTTGTATAAATTCTATTGGATGAGAGTCTTCCGACCCCTACCCACCTTATATTCGAAATATATCAATTTGGAGATATTAAAAACCGAATTTGACTTTATAATAAAATAATATGTTTTGTTATTCCAAAGGTGCCCCTCTCCTCCCTTATAAAAGGGCACCTCCTCCCCCTCTTCCTCACACCACTTTGAGCCTTCAATCTCGGAAAACCCCTGAAAAGTTCCCTTCTCCACTTCCCTAGAAACATCCTAGAGGTTCTGGTCTTCCTCAAAGACCAATTTTAGTGCCCTAAAAGGAGATCTCAAAGAGGCGCTTCAAAGAAGAGGTAATGTCTGTTACCGATTCTTTCATCTTTATTTCTTCTTCCACTTATTATTCTTAGGTTGTTTCATTATGAAGTAATAACATCAGTATCACTTATATACTGATATGTTATTATAAATATGAAACAACCTTATTTCACCATCTATCCATCCTACGGAAAACGAAATCATCGTGCGTGCGTACGTACGGAATACCGTCTCCACGCCGTGGTGTAATCTATTTTCCACCACCACCTTACTTGGATGGGTATAATTGTGTACATAATAACTATATATAATTATTGTAAATTGATATTGATTCTGAAATAGTATACATACAATCCAATACAATTCCACGATCATGAAAACGATATCATCGCTCGTGCATACGTACAGACTACCGTCTCCACGACGCGATTAGATTCATTCTCCGCGTTAACCATTCATGAATGATTATACAGTATATATAATAATTAATAATGAAATATATGACATAATAATGATTCTGTATTTATGTGTATATATATGTATGTCATCTACTTAATTCCATTCAACTCAATAAGGAAAAGAAAACAGCGTTCATGCGTACGTAGGGTCTACCGTCTCCATGAACGGTGTATTTCTTTCCATTTACTGATCTATTATATATATATATATATTCTGAATATATATTATATATAAATCATGTTTTATATTCTGGAATTAAGTAATCATGATCCAAGTAATCATATGAATAATTACAAGTCAAAACACGGACGACAAATGAAACGATTTTACCCAAAATGCTCTTTAACATGGAATTTACAAATGAACGAGTAATATAAAGCCATAAGTGAACCATATATGATATCATAACAATGAGTATGATTCTGGAATAAGTCAATGACATTATTTAAATCATTATACAGGAGGTTCGGACACATACAAAGAAAATCGGACCTAAGGTAAGGGAAATATCACAATCTCATTTTTATCCGAGATTGTTTATACTTTGGTATTTACTAGGGTGTATTTTATCATCCACATCCATATTTTCTCAATATGTGATATTTATATCCTTCTACAATAGTTTATATCCAATTTTACCCTTCGTTGAGTTTTTAGTAAAGGATATGAAAGGAATCTTTTGTCGTTTTTCGTACGAGGTACTTTTTGACTTTTCCGACAAAAGTACGAAAAATGTTTTTTTAACTTATACGGCATGAATGGATTTTTAAAACATTATTTCCAAGAAGCTTCCTTTACAAGTTTTCAATTTTCTTTTTAATCAACTTCTTTTAGTTTAAAATTTTATGACATGTTAAGAAAGGAAAATGTTTTTGAAGTAGAAAGGATATTTTCCTCAAGAATGGAGTTCAAGTGTTTTATCAAAATTATTTTCCATATAAGATAATATAGGGTTCTGTTTCTATCCCTATTATTACATTTACTTGATTATGTTGTGATGGAAATATTTTTATGAATTCCTTTATCTTATATGAATTGTTTTACGATGTCATGATGTTTAAGATTCCCATTTTTATTACATGGGTTATGCAATGATGTATGATTTATGATTTTGTGGCACACATAAGAATGGTATCATTATGAGATGGGTGGGACCTATATCTCCCTCCAATGCAGTGGGTAAAGATTTTATATCTCATGAGATAGACATGGCTGGAATGATAGGTTATACTGGTTCAGTGAAACAGGACTGAAACGTGGAGTGAACTCGGCTCAGAAAGGGACTTTGTCCACTAAGATAGTCTTGGAAATGAGTCTTGACTAAAAAGAAATGATTCTCTATGATTATGTGTGTATGCCAAAAAGTTTAATGTTTTAAGTTATGATTATTGGGATTACATTTCACTACTATGATTTATCCCATGTTATGAAATTATGATCTCTTTTGCAGGTCAAGATTTCCAAAAGATATGTTCTTATGAATATGACGTGATTGATATTTCTTTTGTTTACCCTTACTGAGCATTTGAGCTCACCCTTTTATGTTTTTTTCCCCAAGACATAAAGAAAGGATTTAGGTTTAAAAAAAAGAAGATCTTTATGGGAGATGTTGAAGATCTTTCACCATGATTAGAAGATTATATTCCGACTTTCCAAAGACACTAAACTATTACGGTCCTTGTGTGCGTATTTTTGTTATGTACTAAGTATTCCGATAAAGTAATGTAAAGTCAATGTACGTCAAGCTTCGGGTCTCTACAATGCCACCTCGCCAACTCTGTTGAGGACCTAAAAGGGTCCGATGAACCTTCGAGATAACTTGTCGCCCTAGCCAATTCTCCACAAACCTAGTTGAGGTGAGACCTGTAGAAAGACATGGTCACCATCCTCGAACTCAAGAGGTCTATGTCTCCTATTCGAATAGGAATTATGCATAATATATGCAATATTCATCCACTCCTGGATGATCTTCACCTTCTCCGTGGTAGCCCGTACCATCTCTGGTCCCATGAGTGCAGACTCCCCTAGGTTAGTCCAGCACAGAGGTGATCTGCAAGGTCGACTGTACAATACCTCAAATAGTGCCATACCAATGGTGGAGTGGTAGCTATTATTGTTTGAAAACTCCAACAAGGGAATGTGATCCACCCAGCTGTGACTAAAATCAAGAGTTCAAGAAAGTAGCATATCCTTGAGAGTTTGAATGGTTTTCCCTATCTAACCATCCATATGTTGATGGAAGGCGGTGCTCAACTGAAACTATGCCCCGAATGCTTCCTGCAACCCCTTCTATAGTGGGGATGTAAAACGTGCATCACAATCAGAGACAATCGTTGATGGCACCCCATGAAGCCACACAATCTCCTATATATAGAGGCATCCCAAGACCTCTACTGGTCCCTACTCTCTTATAGGTTGAATGTGGGCCGACTTGGTGAGTCGGTCAACGATTACCCAGATGGAATCATTACCCTTGGACATATGTGGATTACTTTTCATAAATTCCATGGATATTCCATACCACATCCACTATGGAACCTCTGGTCACTGAACTAAGCCTGATGGTACCTGATTCTATGCCTTTACTTGCTGACGAGTGAGGCACTATGAGACAAACTTCACTACAGTTTTCTTTATTCTCATCCACCAATGCTGATGTCGAAGGTCCTGGTACATCTTCACTACTTATGGATGTACCACTAGAGGGGACGTATGGTACTCCCTCAAAACATCCTCCCATAGCATCACTGGTACCATAGTACGTCATATGAAGAAGATGACATGACCCACACCTTTAGAAAATCCTTCACGTGCTTTCCCTATGGATTTCTGAGCACGTCGAGCCTCGCTCTCAGTGTCCCCAAGCTATGCCTCCCTGACTCACTGAAGGAGTGGGGGAGTGACGATCAAAGACTGAAGATAAGCTACTCCATCTCAACCCACATAGGATATCCGCAAAGCAGCTAACTGCTCTATCGCCTCACTCAGCAACTATATACCAGATCTCCTGTTGAGTGCATCTGCTACTACGTTACCCTTCCCAAGATTATAGACTATCTCAAAATCATAGACTTGAAGGAACTCAATCCAACGTCAATATCTCAAGTTCAATTCCATCTGAGAGAATATATACCTGAGACACTTGTGATCAGAGTAGACTATAAAATGTTCACCCATCAAGTAATGTTGCCACATCTTCAAGTCGAAGACCACTACTTCTAAATCCAGGTCATGGGTAGCATAGTTCTGTTCATGTTGTCTCAGCTATTGAGAACCATGCAAGATCATTGCTCGCTCTTGTATCAGGACACATCCAATCCCGGTCTCTGATGTGTCACATAGCCTATGAACCCAAAGCCCTCCTCCAGTATCCTCAAGATGGGGGCACTCATCAGCCTCTGCCTCAGCACATGTAAACTCCATTGGCATCTCTTCGACCACATGAAGGGTTGCCACTTCCTTGTCAACACTGATAAGGGTTATGAAACTCTGGAAAATTCAGGCAAAAATCTCTAGTAGTAACCGAACAAACCCAAGAAACTCCACACCTCCGTCACACTCCTGGGTGGCTCCCAATCAAGCACAGCCCCAATCATTTCTGGATCCATCATAACTCCAGCTTCTGAGATGACATGTCCTAGAAAGTGAACCTCTCAGATCCAGAACTCGCACTTCAAGATCTTAATATAAATTTGGTGCTCTCGGAGTGTGTCCAGAACTATCTGTAGATGATAGGCATGCTCCTACTCCATTGCTGAGTATATCCGGATGTCATCGATGAAGACTACAAAAAAGAAATCGAGGTATAGCTGGAAGATCATGTTCATGAGTCCCATGAACACTGTAGGGGAATTGGTCATGACAAATGGCATAACCAAGAACTCATAATGTCCATACCGACATCTAAAGGTCATATTCTTCATATCCTCATCTCGTACCATGAGCTCGTGATAGCCTGATAGGAGGTCTATCTTCAAAAAACCATAATACCCCCTTCAGCTGATCAAAAAGATTTTCAATCCTTGGGAGTGGGTACTTGTTCTTCACCGTCATCTAGTTCAGGTGTCGATAGTCAACACCAAGTCTCAAACTCCCATCAGCCTTCTTGGCGAACAAAATTGGGGTTTCCCAAGGAGAAACACTGTGTATAATGAACCCCTTTATTTGCAAGTCCTCCAGCTGTACCTGCAACTCTCAAAGCTCCGTAGAAGCCATCCGATATGATAGTGTAGATATCAGTGTCATCCTTGGGTACAAGTTGATATAAAAGACCACCACTCTACAAGGAGGTAGACCCAGAAAATTATCGGGTAAAACATTAGTGTAATGATCCACCACTATAGGATAGCTCAGACTCTCAATGTCAACCGCTCTGAGGGTAATGCTAGCCAACTAATGTGTGATCGGTTGTACCCTCCTCCGGGTAAATCCATACTATGTTTCAAAGGTTCCCTTCTCACTGGTGAAAGAAAACCTGGTCCCATCAGGGCAGACACCCCACACTTTTCACCTAATATAGTCGATCTTAGAATATACTGTAGATAACCAATCCATACCCAAGATGATGTCATAAGGCCTCGACGCCGCTACTAAAAGATCCCACCCATAGCTCTCACCTCCTAGTGTAAGCTCACACTGCTGGCACCAGTGTGTAATCTTCAAATCCATTCTCTTATGAGTATCTATCCATAAGGATCAAGCCAACGGATCCACCGGAATCTTTGAGCTCCGAACAGAAGTCATGGTAATAAATGAGTGACTGGAACCTGTGTATATAAGTACGACAACTAAGGTGGAGTAGACACAGATCATACCTCAAATCATCTCTAGAGCTTCATGGTCAAAAGCCTTAGTTTCCAAGAGCTGAGCTCATCCCTGTCCTCCTACTCCCTATGGTTGGGGTGGACCACCAAGAGGTGGTGGCGGTAGAACCTTGAATCACCGCCCACCGCCTGCTGCACAGCCAACTCCTCTGCCACGTCCGCCTCCTGCCTATGGACCTCCTCTATCAAATCTTCACCTCGGCCCAGGAGATCCTTTGATCCTCTCCTAGTTGTATGTATAGTGGGTCGGGTAGTCATGATCTATGTGACCCTACCAGCCACATGAGTAACATTACCTTCTCCTCACCTGGCCTGCTCTTTCTTGAGAGCCTCACACAACCGACCTTATACCCTGTGGTCATCCTCCTATAGGTCTGGTCCTCTTGGACCTATGTGTCATCTGTCTGCTACCAGATATAGATGAAACCACTACATAACGTCTGGTGGTGGGTCTCGCTACTGGACACTGCTCAGTAAGGAAGCTCTATAATAAGAGTGCTCTCTCTAACACCCCTTCATATGTTAGGATGATGAGAGAAATCATCGAAGATCTAATCTTCTGGGTGAGCCATTTCTCGAAAATCCGGGCCCTGAAGAAAGTGTCCTACACTATTTCAGTGGAGTAGCGTGAGAGGTGTGTAAAACTCACAGAATACTGAGCCATAGTCATGCTACCCTACTGCATGTGGAGAAGCTCTTGTATAAGCACTGAACATAAGGTCGTTGGGACGAACTCTGCTCGGAAAAGGCTCTCGAAGTCTTCCCAGATGAGAGTCACCTCATCGTGAACCAAGAGTATCAAGCACCACTATCTTCCCACTGCTACCTGAAGAAGACAGGCAGCAAGGATCACTATGATATGAGTTGGTGTCCCTACCAGTAGAAAAACTCTAACCATGGACTCTAGCCCATCCTCAACCACCTATGGATCCGTCTATCCCTGGAACCTCGGTGGGCTCTGGCACTAGAAATTGTACAACGCGATCAAGCAGCATGAACCTTGTGCTGCTGGGGATGGTGGAATCAGCTGCCCAACGGGTAGTGGTGCTGCTGGTACACCACCTGATGGTATAACTGTCATAAGGGGGCCTTGTACCAAAGCCTCATTGCTCGGTGGGCTGGCATCACGTACTCTACTTGGAACCCTGTCTGTCTATCTGCGTAGAGGCATCCTAAAAAGAAACAAGTTCGTCACGGTCAATAAGTTATACTTTTTGAGCTAACTCAACATATCACAAAGAAAAACTTTCAAAAAAACACAAAATCAGTTTTTTTGTGTACTGAGTCCAAATCCAGAAGTCATGGTCCTGGGGTATGGGTACGTTGGCCTCCACACCAACACTAGATTCCCCAAACTGATAACCACACTCATCACACTTAACACTATTACCAAATAAAAATATCAGAGTCCATGTTCTTGTAACACCCTGAGATTTTATGAAAAATATTCTTTTTAATTTCACTAATGTCTTGTGTTGTACGCTACACCAAAAGAAGCTTGAACAACACACATCCTTGACTTGCCTTGCATTACATGCAATTGCAACCTTCCTCGATAGCGTGTGTAGTACGCAATACTGAGTTTCACTAAACAACGATATTCTATTAAAATATTATTAAAACTAGCCGCTATGAATAGTAATAACCACTTTTTGAAATTTTGTAAATTTATTTTTCAAAATGGACTTCATTTTTGCATTCAGAATATCGAAATTATCTTAGGGTGAAATTTTGGTAATTTTTGGATAACTTTCATATTGTGATGAATAGTGAAAATTACAAAATTTTAGTTAAAAACAACTTTTTCAATCGAAATAATTAATAGTGATAAATTATTAATTTGAGTGGTTTTAAAGTATATTTAGAATATATTTTTACAATTTAATACAATGTTGGTAATTGGATGTAATTTCACATTTAAACCAGACATAAACAAGTGTCAATCTTTTGATAGATATTGTTTCTTAAAAACACACTATTTGTTTTAACAGCGGGATTTAATTATAAAATTAATTAATGCAACTTCTATGTTATGAATTTGGTAAAATAGGCTTCATTTTTTAATTCGGAATATGAAATATAGCTTAGGATGAAATTTTGGCATTGTTCTGAAAAACATCAATTTTTGATGAATAGTGAAACTACTAAGTGGTAGTAAAAAAAACTGAATTTTTCATAAAACTTAATTTTACCGCTTTTGTGAATGGAATTTCAAAAATCCTAGAGACACGGTTGATGTCAGTAAGTAAAATGTGGTTCAATGAGATGAAAATAATTTTTGGTGAATAGTAACTTTTTACTTTTATTTACCACGGTTAAAAGTAAATAGGGTAATTAAGGGTAAGAATGATATTAATATTACCCTAACACAAGTCCTAATTTTATTGGACAAGTGTATCTCAACCAAAAACAACCTTAAGTGTAAAATAGTATCATTTAGGACCACTTGGATTAGATTAGGACATTTATTATTATTTAATTCAAAGAAGAGTTAAAAGAGTTAAAATCAAATTTTATTTACTAAAACATTTTTAATATGGGGTTATACATACGATAAATTCAACTATAAATATTCATTAGAAAGCTAAAACGATTTCCTACATAATTTTATTTTATTTTTAATTTTTAGACTTTAAGTAATTTAATTTATTTATGACACAACAATGATGCAGTAATTACCTTTTTAAGAAAAATTAACATAATTGATGTTATAAATGCCCAAATAAATGTAATTTGAGACTTTTTATGACTTACACTAATTTTATAGGTTAATATGACATTTTATTGTTAATTTAAGTTACTTGGTTCTAACTTATCATTCTGTTATAAATTTCATAAAAATCATGTACCAAATAGTGACAAAATTGACATAAATTAGTTTTTAAAACAAATATTATATTATCAATTGTTATTTAATTCCTAAAAATCTAAGGCTCAGCCAAATGACTTAGATAAGGTTATATATATTAATAATAAACAAGTTGGGGTGCGTTTGTCTTGATATAGTTTGTTTATTAAACTTATAGTATAAGAACACAAGAAGACACGGTAAAAGTAAAATTATTTAACTTAGTGTTAAATCTAAATGATAAGGTTAACATAGGAACCTAAACTTGTCTAAATTCTGTTGGATGAAAGGATTTTGACCCATCCCAACTTTATCTTCTAAATAAGACCATTTGGAACCATTATAAACCGAATTTGACCTTAATATAAAACAATACATTGAGATTTTCCTAAGATGCCCCTCTCCTCCCTTATAAAAGGGCACCTCCTCCCTCTCCTCCTCACACCAATTTGAGCATTCAAGCTCGGCCAAACCCTGCCAAAATCTCTTCTCCACTTCCCTAGTATCATACTAGAGGTCCTTGTCTTCTTAAAAGTCCAATTTTAGTGCCCTAAAAGGAGGTCTCAAAGAAGCACTTCAAAGAAGAGGTAATACCCATTACCGATCCTTTCCAATTTCTTTCTTCTTCAACTTCTTCTTCTTTAGTTGTTTCATTAGAAAGTAATACCATCAGTATCATTCATATACTTATATGTTATTATAAGTATGAAACAACCCGTTTTAACCATCTATCCATCCTACGGAAAATGAAATCACCGCGCGTGCGTACGTACGGAATACCGTCTCCACGCCGTGGTGTAATCTATTTTCCGCCGCCACCTTAATAGGATGGGTATAATAGTGTAATGAGTAACTATATATGATTATTATAAATTGATATTGATACTTAAATAGTATACATACACTTCAACACAATTCCACGACCATGGGAATGATATCATCGCTTGTGCGTACGTACGGACTACCGTCTCCACGACGCAATGAGATTCATTATCCATGTTAACCATTCCAGAATGATTATAAAGTATATATAATGAATAATAATGGAATATATGACATGGTAAATCTACTGTATTTATGTATATATATATATATGTCATCTAATTACTTCCATTCAAGACAATAGGGAAAGGAAAGCAGCGTTCATGCGTACATACGGACTACCGTCTCCATGAACAGTGTGTTTCCTTTCATTTATCTATCTATTATATATATATATATACTGAATATATATGATATATAAATCATAATTTATATTCTGGAAGTAAGTAAATTATGATATAATTAATAATAATTTCAAGAACAACAAGTCCAAACACCTACGATAAATGAGACGATTTTACCCAAAATGCTACTTTAACATGAATTTACAAAAGAACAGGTAATATAAAGTCATAAGTGGGCCATATATGATATAATAACAATGAATATTATTCTGGAATAAGTCATTTACATGATTTAAATCATTATACAGGAGGTTCAGACACGTACAAAGCAAGTCGGACCTAAGGTAAGGGAAATATCACAATCTCATTCTTATCCGAGATTGCTTATACTTTGGTATTTACTGGGGTGTATTTTATCATCCACATCCAGGTTTCCTCAATATGTAATATTATTTCCATTCACCTACAATTGTTTAAATCCAATTTTTCCCTTTCGGTGAGTTTTTAGTATAAGTTATGAAATGAATCTTTTGTCGTTTTTCATACGAGGTACTTTTTGACTTTTCCGACAAAAGTATGAAGAATGTATTTTTTAACTTATACGGCATGAATGGATTTTTAAAACATTATTTCCAAGAAGATTACTTTACAAGTTTTCAAGTCTATTTTTAATCAACTTATTTTATTTTAAAGTCGTATGACATGTTAAGAAAGGAAAAATGTTTTTGAAGAAGAAAGGATATTTTTCTCAAGAATGGAGTTCAAGTGTTTTATCAAAATTATTTTTCATCTAAGATAATAAAGGGTTCTGTTTTTATCCTTATTATTACATTGATTTGATCATGTTGTGATGGAATTATTTTTATGAATTCCTTTATCTTATGTGAATTGATTTATGATGTCATGATGTTTAAGATTCCCATTTGTATTACATGGGTTATGCAATGATGTATGATTTATGATTTTGTGGCACACATAAGAATGGTATCATTATGAGATGGGTGGGACCTATATATCCCTCCAATGCATTGGGTAAAGATTTTATATCTCATGAGATAGACATGGCTGGAATGGTAGGTTATACCGGTTCAGTGAAACAGGACTGAAACGAGGGTGACTCGGTTCAGAAAGGGACTTTTTCCACTAAGATAGTCTTGGCAATGAGTCTTGACTAACAAGAAATGATTCTCTATGATTATGTGTGTATGCCACAAAGTTTCATGTTTTAAGTTATGATTATTGGGATTACATTTCACTTCTATTATTTATCCCATGTTATGATATTATGAGCTCTTTTGTAGGTTTCGATTTCCAAAAGCTATGTTCTTATGTATATGATGTGATTGATATTTCTTTTGTTTACCCTTTCTAAGCATTTGAGCTCACCCTTTTATGTTTTCTTTTCCCCAGGATATAAAAAAAGGTTTTAGGTATAAAAAAAAAGATCTTTATGGGATATGTTGAAGATCTTTCACCAGGATTAGAAGATTATATTCCGAGTTTCCAAAGACACTAAACTATTACGATCCTTGTGTGTGTGTTTTTGTTATGTACTAAGTATTCCGTAAATGTAATGTAATGTCCATGTACGTTAAGCTCCGGGTCTTTACAGTTGGTATCAAAGGAAAGGTTTAGTCAACCTTTGGAAACTAGGATGCGAGAACTTTAGTGAGATCCCTAGAGATATTTATAAGGAATGTCTAGGGATGTCCCTAAGGATAAGTATACATATAGGGTACAGTCCTAGAACTACGGTAACGATCATAGAATTAAAAATAAGATGTTAGATATTGAGGATACTCCCCCTTTATTATGTTGTTTTCCCTAGCATGATTTTTGCCTCTCACAATATTCTTTTTGTGTTCTAGTTAATGGAGGGAACCATAAGGAATTTTGTTAACATTGAATCCAATGGACAAATTGGTGACTATGAGCAAAAAAATTGTGTAATTCATAGAGAGAAAGATCTTGTGATTATGCCAAATCAGTCATCACGATATATGATTAACAAGGTGAAATTTAGTGGTATGCCTAATTCATCAAAGAAGAGGAAGATAAACTATTATGCATGTTCGAATGTTGATGAGCATAAAGAAAGGAAGATTGAGATTTCTAAAGAAGGGAAGAAGAACCTTGAGGAATACCTCAAATGGAGGGACCGGTGTTATCTATGTGGAGAAAAGGGTCATAGAGTGACAGACTGTTATGGAGTTCAATGTCTTATTTGTGAAGAACATGGGCATTACCCAACTCAATTCCCTGACCTAAAAAGTTACTTCTAAATCAAGAAAAGACTTCTTCCAGGACAATCATTGAAGTGGATGGACTGAAGTGTTTATGTATTGGTATTCAAGAATAATGTTGTTGAGGTACTTTTATGGTCTATTGTGGTTTCCAATAATTTTAAGGTACTGGTAACCATGAAAAGTGATTCAAATATTTTGGAAAGTAGATGATATGTGCATAATGAAGGGATAAGGAGAAAATGAAATGTTTAACAGTATTCATGAGCTCATGATTGATATAAGGACTAAGTGATATCATGTTTTGAGTATATAGAATTTTGAGGATTTTGGTATGTGGAAGGTGTTAACTTTTAACTGTATTCATGTTTTCACTAAGGTATTCAAGATAATACATGATTAAGGACTTTGAATGTTTGGAATGTGACCAACAAAACATATCTTATGATATATGGGGATCAACGATGGTATTAAATCTCTGGTAATTATTTTCACTATATTATGAGAGTGGACTGCAATATTTTGGATAAGCATAAATATTGGAATGGACTATGTTGGACATAAGTTAGTATTGTTTAAGGATAGAAGTTTTTTCGATATTATTTATGGGATGTTATAGTAATATAGTTTTAGAAAAAGGACAACCTGCAGGACAGGCGACAACCCATCGCGTCGGACAAGGATGTAGAAATCGAACCCACAACCAAAGTGCGACTGGCCTTTATCACCTACCACTGGCCTACAGGAAGTCCCTGTTTAGTAGAAACTAGTTTTATTATATTAAGCAGTATGATATATGATGTATAAGTCCATTTTAGGAACCATATATGATTAATCTCACTATAGAATGACTTATGTATATTTACTAAATTTTGCTAACCTTTTGTTTGAGACAGATGGAATGACCTGTCATTCTATCACATGATCTGCTAACACTTCACGAATAACAAATTCAACTTCATTTATTTAAGAGATGAAGTGGAAATTGTTCAAGGAACGAACAACAGTGAGATTGTACCAAAATAAAGTAAGTATTTATTCTAATTCAAATTCTTCAACTTTAGGGAAACGATCTTGAAAACCAAAAATGTTGTCCTAGTGCTCTTATATCTGATTAATAGGATGGTACCTTAGATTGTCACAAATTTATGGATTTGTGATTGTTGTCTTTTCCATAGCCATGTTCTCTACCACTCTCCATCAGAACATGATGGTTATATTTTTCTTCCATATCCATATTTTCACCTATGTGGAAACCCAGTGATTAGTTTATTTGGGTAACCGTTACGTTTCATAATTTCATTTTTAAAGATTGGTTTTGTTATTCCTTTTCACGATGTCGGTTTTTATTAAAGAAACTTTCGAATAGTAAACCATTTATAACCCCGATGAATTTCGAGGGAGAAATTCATTTTAAGGGGGGTAGAATGTAACACCCCGAGATTTTATGAAAAATATTCTTTTTAATTTCACTAATGTCTTGTGTTGTACGCTACACCAAAAGGAGCTTGCTCAACATACATACTTGACTTGCCTTGCATTACACGCAATTGCAACCTTCCTCGATAGCGTGTGTAGTACGCAATACTGTGTTTCACTAAACAACGATATTCTATTAAAATATTATTAAAACTAGCCGTTATGAATAGTAATAACCACTTTTTAAAATTTTGTAAATTTATTTTTCAAAATGGACTTCATTTTTGGATTCGGAATATCGAAATTAGCTTAGGGTGAAATTTTGGTAATTTTCAGATAACTTTCATATTTTGATGAATAGTGAAAATTACTAAATTTTAGTTAAAAACAACTTTTTCAATAGAAAAAATTAATAGTGATAAATTATTAATTTGAGTGGTTTTAAAGTATATTTAGAATATATTTTTACAATTTAATACAATGTTGGTCATTGGATGTAATTTCACATTTAAACCAGACATAAACAAGTGTCAATCTTTTGATAGATATTGTTTCTTAAAAACACGCTATTTGTTTTAACACCGGGATTTAATTATAAAATTAATTAACGCAACTTCTATGTTATGAATTTGGTAAAATAGACTTCATTTTTGAATTCGGAATATGAAATATAGCTTAGGATGAAATTTTGGCATTGTTCTGAAAAACATCAATTTTTTGATGAATAGTGAAACTACTAAATGATAGTAAAAAAAACTAAATTTTTCATAAAACTTAATTTTACCGCTTCTGTGAATGGAATTTCAAAAATCCGAGAGACACGGTTGATGTCAGTAAGTAAAATGTGGTTCAATGAGATGAAAATAATTTTTGGTGAATAGTAACTTTTTACTTTTATTTACCACGGTTAAAAGTAAATAGGGTAATTAAGGGTAAGAATGATATTAATATTACCCTAACACATGTCCTAATTTTATTGGACAGGTGTATCTCGAACAAAAACAACCTTAAGTGTAAAATATTATCATTTAGGCCCACTTGGATTAGATTAGGACATTTATTATTATTTAATTCAAAGAAGAGTTAAAAGAGTTAAAATCAAAGTTTATTTACTAAAACATTTTTAATATGGGGTTATACATAAAATAAATTCGACTATAAATATTCATTATAAAGCTAAAACTATTTCCTACATAATGGTATTTTATTTGTAATTTTTAGACTTTAAATAATTTAATTTATTTATGACACAACAATGATGCAGTAATTACCTTTGTAAGAAACATTAACATAATTGATGTTATAAATGCCCAAATAAATGTAATTTGAGACTTTTTATGACTTAAACTACTTTTCTAGGTTAATATGACATGTTATTGTTAATTTAAGTAACTTGGTTAGAACTTATCATTCTGTTATAAATTTCATAAAAATCATGTACCAAATAGGTACAAAATTGACATAAATTAGTTTTTAAAACAAATATTATATTATCAATTGTTATTTAATTCCTAAAAATATAAGGTTCGGCCAAATGACTTAGATAGGTTATATATATTAATAATAAACAATTTGGGGTTCGTTTGGCTTGATATAGTATGTTTATTAACCTTATAGTATAAGAACACAAGAAGACACGGTAAAAGTAAAATTATTTAACTTAATGTTAAATATAAATGATAAGGTTAAAATAGGAACATAAACTTGTCTAAATTCTATTGGATGAGAGGATTTTGACCCATCCCCACTTTATCTTCGAAATAAGACCATTTTGAACCATTATAAACCGAATTTGACCTTAATATAAAATAATATTTTGAGATTTTCCTAAGATACCCCTCTCCTCCCTTATAAAAGGGCACCTCCTCCCTCTCCTCCTCACACCAATTTGAGCATTCAAGCTCGGCCAAACCCTGAGAAAATATCTTCTCCACTTCCCTATTATCCTCCTAGAGGTCCTGGTCTTCTTAAAAGTCCAATTTTAGTGCCCTGAAAGGAGGTCTCAAAGAAGCACTTCAAAGAAGAGGTAATACCCATTACCGATCCTTTCCAATTTCTTTCTTCTTCAACTTCTTCTTATTTAGTTGTTTCATTATGAAGTAATAACATCAGTATAATTAATATACTGATATGTTATTATAAGTATGAAACAACCCTATTTAACCATCTATCCATCTTACGGAAAATGAAATCACCGCGCGTGCGTACGTATGGAATACCGTCTCCACGTCGTGGTGTAATCTATTTTCCGCCGCAACCTTAATAGGATGGGTATAATAGTGTAATGAGTAACTATATATGATTATTATAAAGTTATATTGATACTGAAATAGTATACATACACTTCAACAAAATTCCACGACCATGGGAATGATATCATCGCTCGTGCGTACATACGGACTACCGTCTCCACGACGCGATGAGATTCATTATCCATGTTAACCATTCCAGAATGATTATAAAGTATATATAATGAATAATAATGGAATATATGACATGGTAAATATACTGTATTTATGTATATATATATATATATATGTCATCTACTTACTTCCATTCAAGACAATAAGGAAAGGAAAGCAGCGTTCATGCATACGTACGGACTACCGTCTCCATGAATGGTGTGTTTCCTTTCATTTATCTATCTATTATATATAAATATATACTAAATATATATGATATATAAATCATACTTTATATTCTGGAAGTAATTAAATCATGATATAAGTAATAATAATGTCAAGAACAACAAGTCCAAACACCTACGATAAATGAGGCGATTTTACCCAAAACGCTACTTTAACATGAATTTACAAAAGAACGGGTAATATAAAGTCATAAGTGGACCATATATGATATAATAACAATGAATATGATTCTGGAATAAGTCAATAACATGATTTAAATCATTATATATGAGTTTTGGACACGTACAAAGCAAGTCGGACCTAAGGTAAGGGAAATATCACAGTCTCATTCTTATCCGAGATTGCTTATACTTTGGTATTTACTGGGGTGTATTTTATCATCCAAATCCATGTTTCCTCAATATATAATATTATTTCCATTCACATACAATTTTTTAAATCCAATTTTATCCTTCGGTGAGTTTTTAGTATAAGATATGAAATAAATCTTTTGTCATTTTTCATAAGAGGTACTTTTTGACTTTTCCGACAAAAGTACGAAGAATGTATTTTTTAACTTATACGCCATGAATGTATTTTTAAAACATTATTTCCAAGAAGCTTCCTTTACAAGTTTTCAAGTTTATTTTTAATCAACTTCTTTTATTTTAAAGTCGTATGACATTTTAAGAAAGGAAAAATGTTTTTGAAGAAGAAATGATATTTTCCTCAAGAATGGAGTTCAAGTGTTTTATCAAAATTATTTTTCATCTAAGATAATAAAGGGTTCTGTTTTTATCCCTATTATTACATTGATTTGATCATGTTGTGATGGAATTATTTTTATTAATTCCTTTATCTTATATGAATTGATTTATGATGTCATGATGTTTAAGATTCCCATTTTTCTTACATGGGTTATGCAATGATGTATGATTTATGATTTTGTGGCACACATAAGAATGGTATCATTATGAGATGGGTGGGACCTATATCTCCCTCCAATGCATTGGGTAAAGATTTTATATCTCATTAGATATACATGGCTGGAATGGTAGGTTATACCGGTTCAGTGAAACAGGACTGAAACGAGGGTGACTCGGTTCATAAAGGGACTTTGTCCACTAAGATAGTCTTGGCAATGAGTCTTGACTAACAAGAAATGATTCTCTATGATTATGTGTGTATGCCACAAAGTTTCATGTTTTAAGTTATGATTATTGGGATTACATTTCACTCTATGATTTATCCCATGTTATGATATTATGAGCTCTTTTGCAGGTTTCAATTTCCAAAAGCTATGTTCTTATGTATATGATGTGATTGATATTTATTTTGTTTACCCTTACTGAGCATTTGAGATCACCCTTTTATGTTTTATTTTCCCCAGGATATAAAGAAATGTTTTATATATAAAAAAAAGAAGATCTTTATGGGAGATGTTGAAGATCTTTCACCAGGATTAGAAGATTATATTCCGAGTTTCCAAAGACACTAAACTATTACGATCCTTGTGTGTGTGTTTTTGTTATGTACTAAGTATTCCGCAAATGTAATGTAATGTCCATGTACGTTAAGTTCCGGGTCTCTATAGTTCTCCTGTAGAACCAACCCCTCTGATATAAATTTTTCAAGACCCGTCCCCCGGGGCCCGTGCCATGACTACCGCAAGCCCCCTTTCCAAAGATTAGGGGTCGACGACTAGCACCAGAAATTCATATCCCTAAAACCGGTAAGGCATTGCCTTCAGAACCTGTAAACTCACACAACTAAGCACACAACAAGATATAGGCACAAATTAAACTGTATAGCAAAAAGGGTGTGTACAAGAAGTAAAGGGGCCATAATAGAAGCCCAAATAGATAGTACAAGTAAAAATGAAAATAGATCCTGTGAATACCAGCCAAGGATCCCACCTGAAGGGTATGTACAGCTCTCACATGGTCGCCTCTATGGATCGTCTTGTCTGTCCACCTTCGACCAGCCTCCAGTCCTGGAACCCTTAGCGTCAATCAATGTTGTCCATCAACTGCACATGACACAGTAAGGTGCGGGCATATCCCATGCTGAGGTGAGTATAACAATACTCAGTAGGGACCCCGAGACCCACGAAGGTCTCTCAAAAACCACATAGGATAAACCACAAAGCATGAGAACAACAGTCAACCCTATTTAGGTATATGCACATACATACACCTAAGTTATCAAGTATACCCATCTCATTCAAGAGGAAACACAAGGCCCAAATCTTTAGCCAAAAGCACAACTGTTCCATGAAAGAAAAAAATACCACAAAGGTAACACCACATAGGTATGTACCACAAAGTTAATGCCACACAGAAGAATACCCTGAAGGTATCACCATAAAAGTAAGTACCAAAAAGGTATTCCACACAGTAGAACACCACTAAGGTATCATCACGAAGGTAAGCACTCAGCTCATACCAGGTATAACTTAATTATGAAAGTATAGATGATTGGTTTCATTGATAGATCATCTTACTTCGTCGAGAGTCTCTTTGTTGACCCACACATGATTGAAGATGAACCGCACAGGATCTGAATATGACCCACACAGGATCAGGATATGACCCACACAGGATCAGTATGTGTTGACGCACACAGGACTGCTGAGTGTTTACCCACATAGGATCTGAAGATAACCCACACAGGATATGAAGAATCCTCAAATATAACCAGTCACAGGGTTCTTGCACTAAGCATGCTTGATTCCAGGAGGATCCTCTCCTCAATCCATTGGTTGATACTTAACTACCATGACGTCCCATAAAGAAGTATCCAAAAGGTCCTTCACATAAAAAGGTACCCAACACGATAGACGATGCATCAATCGGACACTCGGTATGTACGTTATTAGCGTTTCCGTTCTGAGGGCCCGATTGGATTCGAGTTCGATCCAACCTGACTGTACTCCAATATTATCTAAAACTCAAGTGGAGTATACCAAAAGGACCATCTTGATTCAAGGATTCCGATTCCCTAGACGGTTCATCCAACAGATACCTTGATCTCAAGATATGGCAAAAAGGCATATCTGAGTCCAGATAGAGCCGGGTCCGGTCCGACCCAGTCGAACTGACCCTGCCCGACACTGTCAGGGCTGACCCAACCTGGTTCGGGTCAAGCAGACCCGGTTTGGGTCGAGTAGACCCGGTTCAGGTCCGGCCTGCTGGGTCGCGGTCCGAACCGCGAAGGGGGCGGCTCGACCCTCTTGGCACGACCCAACCCACGCTGGGCGCGACCTGATACAACGCGGCCCACTCGAAGCGGCCCACAATGTGGCTCGTGGTCGGGTGACCTGCCTTGGTGGGGTTCACCCTAACCGATACCTAGGGGGAAGGCACCCCCCCATCCCCCGGTTTACCAGAACGGTACAACAGACTCTTTGGCTGGCAGGCAGGACACACCAGAGCAGTCCCGATCAGCGCAACACGACCAGCCGACACTCCTTCCATTGGCACGGATGCACGCCGCTCCTCCCACAGCCAGCCGGTTGTCAGCCAACTTGGTGCCCCACCACGGCCGACGGGCGATGACCTTTTCCTCTACCAGTGGAGTGGGTGTGCGCCACCCCGCCTTCACGCAGTCGGCCTGTGTGCCAGCCGCCGTCCTCCCACCACCACAGCCAACGGGTCATGGCCTCCTTCCCTATCGGCGGCGTGAACACGTGTCACCCCGGTTCCATGCGGTTGGTCAGGGTGTTGGCCACCACCTTCCTCCACCATGCTCGACAGACCACGAACTCCTTTAGTGGAGTGGTTGTGTCGTCGCTGTCATCGTTGTCCATGAAGAACGTGTCAAATAAAGAGGATTGTGGAGGGATCTAGCCGTGTTTGTTTGGCTCGCACCCTCCATGTTAGACTGATAGAAGGTGGTTCAAGTGATTCAAATCGACGTAAAAAACCACAATGAAATATAAAAAAAATCCCTGCCTTGATGTTCGATGGAGATGTCGTGAGGAAGGATATGAAGACATTGAAGAGGCCAACGTCCGTTGCTCCCGCAACACGCTTCAAAGTTGGTTCCTCATTCTTGATCCGGAGGATATTATTCATTGGAGGATGTTCTTCCTTTGAGATTTCTCCACCAAAGCTCTCCCAAAACCTCCCCTTTTCCAACAGAAAGCCTCCCCACAAGAGATGAGGATACAAACTTATTAAATTAAGTAAATTAAATCAGTTAATTATTGGCACCATTAATTAGGGGAAAACCAAGAGTTTCCACGCATTAAAGGGGGAGTTCAAGTCAGATGGTCCCCACCACAAAAAATTCAAATGGGGGGTTTCATTAAAATAAAATAAAAGTTGTTTTTTTTATTTAATTATTTTTTTAACTCTCCCATGAAATTATGGAAAACTATCTTCCACCCTTGACCTACTACGGTCGAGGTGAGGGTATCCCTAACCGAATATGGGCATTGCGAGTTCAACGGTGTCCTCATATTTCAATTTTGAGCACCAGTTCAAAAGTTAAAAAACCCGCTCATACGTTTACTGAATGTACGTAAAAAATGGTTAGAAATTCATTCTAAGAACACCAGGCCTCGGAATCATGTGCCGTCAATTTTCACGGACTCGTAATGTTTCCATATAATTAAAAAAATTACATGGAAAATTACGGGTTTTTACATCACTATCTATTTCTTCTAAGAGTTTATGGATATACATTTTATAGACCCAAATCACTAAATAATTTCACCTTTGGAATCGAAATGATAAATTTCAAAAACATGGTGAAAATATGATGTGTTCAAAGCATGCTTATGACTATCTCAAGATGACTAGAATGTTTCTATAGGGCCAGTTATTTGATGAGTATGTCATCAATAAACATCATAATGAATACACGTAGTTTTTGATGGAATATCATGTTTATTATATCCACAAACACTATTGGTATATTCATTAACCCAAACAACATCACCAAGTATCAGTATCTCCCAAACCTTCTCTAAAACACAGTCTTAGATATTTCATCCTCTCTAACCTATATATAATGATATCCTAACCATAAATAAATCTTGGAGAACTAGAAGGATCCCCATAACTGATAGAAAAGATCACCGATCCTAGAAAATGATATATACTCTTCATCATCACCTGCTTCGACTTCCAGTAATCTAAAAAAAGTTCAATAGTTCTTTATGACTTCTTGATGAAAAAAAATGTTCCCCTAGTAGTAATTTAATCAAATTGATAAAGAAATTATTATAAAATTCCTTGAGTTTTACCTTGGTATCTTTCAGATTTTATGGCTACATACGATAAGGTGGAATCAAGGCAGGTTGCACAATCAAAACAATATCTGCCTAAAAGTAAACTCCAAAATCATGGGGAATTCGTATGAAGTCATCTAGAAGGACATCCTAATAGATATATCTGGATGGAGGAAAATATATTGGGTTTCCACTAATCATGCGAATATATTCGAGAGATAAATATGCTATGTATTTATTCTATGTTGGCTCAAGTATAGACCAACTCTACCAACTCTATGTTCCCATTCTTTGTTCATCACATACCTCTCTCACTTTGGTGATTAAAATGACACCAATCTCTGATGAAAATCAATGTGAGCTCATATAATTTCAACCATTCCATTCCAAGAACCACATCCAAAGTCATCATATCTATAATCAAGAAGTCTCACAGATATCCATAGTTAGAAATGACTATAGGACACTCTAGGCATTGCGGAAGATGGACTATGTTCCCAATGGGGTATTTAGAGAATGTAACATAGAAGGTAACTTGACAAGTATGTCAAGTCCACAATATCATGTGCATAAATAGATGAATGGGAAGAACTAGTATCGAATAAGGAAGTAGATAAAGTATATGTTATCAGAACCATACATGTCACAATAGATGGTCCCTCATGACAATCTGTTATATTATAATAAACTATATAGACACACCCTTTATTAGATCTAAAACCTCTCCCATAACACACTATAGTCTGAGAAGCTTTTATCCTCTACTAGTTTAATCCACTCCCACAATACCCTAATATATAATCACGCCTATGAGAGCCCCTAAATAAAAAACATCAAAGATTGACTCCCTTTACACAACTGTGAAGCTCCACTTATTTCCTGTGGTAATAATTTTATAATTCCTATACCCAAAATTCAAGCACATATTAGGATCGTCTCCCATATAGGATAATAATAGAGACCTTCTTTAACCACATTGTATGCTACCACGTTACTCATGGTCTTTCTTCCTCTTCCAACTACTAAAATATGCTCCCATAGTAGTCATAGAATGCTTATTCACTAGACCACCATATGTTAGAAGTAAACATATGCACCTTCCCTCATTTTGAATCTTCTCAAAGGCCATGGTATTACAAAGTACATATGTGTACTCATCAAGTAAAAGAACCTCACCTGATATATGAGATTAGATTGAAGGTCCATCTCAAACTTTTAATCCTTATATGCCTTATTCCCATCAATAAAGTATCAAAGTGAAACATATCCATGAATTGAGTAGAATAAGTAGAGATAGATATATAGCCCTGCTGAAACCCCATGAACTCTAGGGAATGGTCTAGCTTCATCTTGTAATGAAAATAATGCTCAATAAATATCTTCTTGAAGGTTTACCAAGTGATACCTTATCATCTTTTGGATTTATTCATGGTATTTTACACATCCTAGTAGGTCCCTGGATCATAAATGTTTCTAAAATCACTCTACAATCCTCAGGAGTCTAGACCAACAAAAAAAAATTTCAAAAAAAACCTAAAAATCCTTTATATCTTATGGGACACTAGTACCCTAAAATTCAGGAGGCTGATTGATTTAAAAGTCCTAAGTGTTACACCATAATATTTTAAGAACATTTTGTTCGATATCATATACAACAAACACCAAGCTTAAGAGAACCATGAAATATTATTATTTAAATGTGACCATTATAAACAAGATTTTAATTTTTTAGGTATGAATAATAATAAACATATTATGAAAAATAATTCTAAAAGTTCTATTTAATCCAAATATATCGATTAATTCATAATAAATCGTGACTTAATTTTTAATGAAGTCGTCTTATGATTAGAAAATATGTCTTCTTAAAAAAATTGGTTTTATTACTTTTTTTCATAAATAATATAATTAATTTCTTCTAATTTTTGAAATTTTATTTTATAAAATGTTTATCATTTTTTAAATCAACATATAATAATTATCTTATGGTAAAATTTCATATTTTTTCAAAACCTATTTATTTTTTAGTGAACAACGAAAAATACCTATTTTTCTAAAATTATCAAATATTTTCATTAAAAAGTTAAATTATGATTTTAATTTGATATAAAGTTAAAATATATCTTATTTAATTATATATAACCAAATAAATTAAATTTTAATTGGAATAATTCATGATTTTTGTATATGGACATTTTTTGGTTTAAAAATACATTTTTATGAAATCTATTTTTCATTGTGTGTTGTGAATTCATATTAAAATTGATTTAATATACTAATATAAAATGAATCATGAAAAATATATTTCATATTTGGAATTATGATATCCAAATTTTTTAAATAGGTCACTATAATTTGTATTCATTATGAATAGTAATCATGTTAAAATTTATCACCTTGGTAAGGTTAAAATGGGTACCATCTGGTTAAAACTATGGATGATAAAAAATGGTAAAATAGAGTATGAAAAGATTATATTTGTGGTATTAATTTAATTTTTTAACTTTTAGAAATGATATAATTACCTATAACATTTACACATCATTCATGCAGTGCTTTAAAAATCTAGTAAAAAAATCCCAGTATATATATATAAGTATTAAAATTTATGTTTTATGGATAAGTTATATTATCTAATGATTATTATTAATTCACATAAAATTTAATTAAATTTTAAAAAAATCAATTATATTATTTTCTTGGAGTGTTTATTGTAAAATTTTAGTGAATTGTGGAAAAAATACATTTTTATGAGATACGATATATTTTATGATATTATCAGGACATAAATATGATATAAAAATTTATGAAACTTATTTAAATTATAATTTATGATAATATAACAAAAATATAATATAAAATAATTAAAAATATATAAATTATGATTTATTTCAAGATAAATATGAAAAACATTTCCAGTCCCGACACAGCGCTTCTGTAGCAGTGAAAATGGAAAATTTGGTGTCATAATGATAAAAATTGAGAAGTAACAAGAATTTTAATGAATTATTTATTCAATTGAAATTTTTATTTTAATTAATATTTTTATACATTAATGTTATATAATATGAATCTTATCCAGATTCTTCTGCAATTCCTACACATGGTGCGAAAATTCAAAATAAATTGATTAATATGTTGTCATGATATTAATGAGAATATATATTCATTATGAATACATATAAATGAAAATATGATGTATAATAAAGACATTTATATTAATAATTTATTTTAAAATTCTAAACTATTATAATTGTCTAAAAATCTTACACCGCAATGGCGTGACATATATAAAAATGTTAAAAAAATTAAAATATTAAAAATATTAATATTTAGATTATTTTCAGTATCCCATTAAGTTTATTAATATTCAGAAAGTAAAAGTTTTTATATAAGATATTATGTTCTAAATTGGAATATTTCATGAAGTTTCTAATGTTAAATATTTTAAATAGTGGTGAAAAAAATATTAATTTGTATTTATTGATTAAAAAATATTTTGAAATCACTAAAAACTGATAAAAATCTATCATGACTCATATAATTATGAAATATTCAATCATTTCATTCATTGAAATTATGTATGCACGTTTCATTTTTATAATTACCTTTATGGCTCTAAAATATTGAAAAAAAAACACCGTTGATTTTTTTCTATAAAAAGGGACTCACTTCAACATTTTTTACACAACTAAAATTAGATTTTTCTTTCAAAACAATTCCCAAATACCTCTATAAGAATCCATTCCCCCATACCCCATCCATTTGGGTGATTTTAAACCTCTCATACAAGGTCTTTATGATCAATCAAAGGGATACAATACAATGGGAAAGATAAGGGTTTTTTTAACTAAAAATTCTTTCATTGGGTTATATCACTTATTCATTGATTATATTATATAGACATTATGTGTGAAATTAATTTTTTGTTATATATTTTTTATTTACCCTTTTTTTGTGAGTATTTTATTTTTTCACCCATAATCTCTCCATTGATTATTTCTCAATTCAATGATATGATCTTTTTACGGGTTATTTGACTCAGATTTTATTTCAATGGGACAAATGATTATATTATGAACCTATATTATTTTATAAGGTTTATATAATTCACCTTTGACATGTTATATCATGAATATCCTTATTTTTAATATATTTAAAGTTTTATTCGAGTCATTATTTCTTTGGGCTGAAGATTTAATATTTCCCAAAATGGTAAGGGATTTGTGTCTCAATCCCTTTTTAATCAATATTGTTTATGATCAAATTTCCATTTAAGAAATTGTATGATATTTATTTGATAAAACTACTTAATTTTTCTTTTTTTCTATATATTTTGGTAATTTTAATGTTTTATCACAATATTTCTCTCTTTGAAACTCAAAATGGTTAAGAAAATGATTTAAAGAAATGTTGGTCTTAATTCTCCTATTTTAGTGAGAAAATATTTTTCTTCAAAATCCATTTATTTTTTTAAAAAATCAACAATGCATAAAATAGTTTTTAATTATTTTTTAATATCATTTTACCCTTGTTTTTATTTTTTAAAAAGGTTTTAAAAAAATATTCTTTTTTAAGGTGATTTTTATTTAAGGTGAGAAAAAATTTATATTTTAATGATTACAACATGAATAGAACTTCCCACCACCATGACTGCACAATACATTGAAGATTCCTTTACATTTTTCAATAGATATGTTAAAATAATTGTTTTCCCTAATATAATATAAGTTTTTTATTTTTAAACGTTACATTAAAATTGGAATGGGTATTTTCCTAAATAATGTTTTAATGATATTTTTATGTTATTTCTATTCATCAATAAAAACAACCCATTATGTAACTTATTCTCTACAAAGAATATATTGTAATGATATCATCCTAATTCTTTCTCTAGATGGATTATGATTATTTCAAATAGATTTTCATCAAACCTATTTCTTATCCATGGTCAAATGATAAAACACAATTTTATTGAATATTTTATTGATAATAAATGATATAATTTCCTCACATTATGCTAAATATGATCAATTATGAAATATTTGGGATTAGATCATTCTTTTGCAAATTTGATGAAAATTCCAGTTTTACCCTTTTAAACTTCACTGTAGTATTTCGGGTTTAAATAATGTTATGTAAAATATTTTGACCTAAAATTTTGTAAATGTGTTCTTGAATTAATGGGATACAAATTATATTTAGGACATAGAAGTTAGATCGTGCATTTGAGTGTATTAAATGTGTCATGAAGACAAAGTTGGACAGAACCATTCCCATTGAACACCACTTCACTATTTAGACCATATAGTCTTTATCCGGACTTTTATTGAGCCCAAATTTTTAGGAACACTAGGGTACATAATTAGTAACAAAACACCCTGTTATAATGTCATCCAATTCATGCGTTTTGGAGGTCTACTATGTAGTAAAACGTGGAATAAAATGTTTGGCCGAGTTTTCATTTCACAATTAAAAAAGTTATGTAACCCTTGCCCTCAAAAAATATATTTAAATTGGGTTTTCACTCTTTGGGAGGGATTTTTGGGGATTTTGTAAGGTGGTTCCAAAAGTTTGTCTCTTGGTAACACCTCACGAACCTTGGAAGAAGTAAGGCCTTGTGCAAAGTTCCCTTCCAAGAAGGCTCTCCTCTCCCACCTCCTCTTTGTTTTTCCTTGTTTTTATGCTTGTGACGTGAATTTTAATGAATATATCTTATGTGTTATTCTATTTTTTTCTTATTATTTTTCTTATTGGGCTTTAATCTAAGAGTGTATATGAGAGTGGGTATTCCCCTTTCAATCCATTGCTTATGCAAAACGTCTCCACGGTGACAACACTACCCCAGGAAGAGTAGTTTTCTTAGTAACCGAACTACCTATTACCTTATTCATTCATTTATTTTCAATAAATGAGATAATGTAATTCAATTAATATGATATATTAATTTATTTTACAATTTAAATGAAACTAATAAATCAATTGAACAATAAACACAAATCACGTGAGGTAGAGACTTTTTGTAAATCGTGAGAGCGTGAACTTAATTGGTAATACAAGAACACATTAGATAAGTTTTTAGAGTTACAATATAATACATAAACTCAATTAATCCTCATTTACAGAGTGTATATGTGCTCTAATAAACCACTAACCATAATCAAACCTTTGAACATCAATCAAATAAGGGTGTTGCGATTGTGTGTTCTGAAACTAGCCTAGGGTTTAAGTAATTTCATCTTTGTGATAAAGTTAACTCCCATAGGGTTTTAGGGTTAAAAAATTAGGGGATCATAATTAAGTGGATATAAATTTAAATGATAATTATTAAAAATTAAATTAATAGGTGGAGTTAGATCTATTACACTTTCTAAAAATAGTTTTTTAAACATCTTCTTGTTGTTCTTTGTTAATCAATTTTTATTTCAAAATTAAAAAATTGCAATATTCTTCTAGAAAACTTCTTCTAGATTTATAAAAAAATAAACAACCCTCATACATTTATTTAGTATTATTATTTAATTTTATTCTATTTTAAAAATACCTTTAATATGTTGTTAAATTTATATCATCCTTTGAGAGCCGACCTCGGGCAGCTACTCTGTTGCACCTAAGTAACCTGAAACTGAACATCATTTGAAAGTGCCCACGATAGTGCCATTAAAATTGGAGTCATTTTCAGGGATTAAATTAATTATTTCAACCAATTAGAGGTATTTATTTTATTTTTCATTTAATTCTTTTCTTCTCCTCTATCTTTCTTTATTCCCCTTTATCAATTTTTTTTTCTCTTACTCCCTTCTTTTATTTTTATTGGACCAACTCAAACTTGTTTTATTTTTATTATGGTCTACTTTTCTTAATTTCCTTTTTACCTTTCATTTATTTATGACACGAACTAATCCCGAGGATCTTTTAGATCTTGACCCTGAGATTGAACGGAACCTTCAAGCTTGAATCAGACATTCTCAGTCTATGGGAAGTTTCAACATTCAACCAGTTGGAGAGTTACTCCACTCTCATGAAGAGTCTAGGTTCGGAGCTGAGGGATTTGAAGACTCAAATGAGCCAGATTTCCACTTCCCTCCATGAACTGGTAAGTAATAATTCTGGAAATCCACCTTCCCAACCTACTCAAAATCCTGAGGGGAATGTTAGTTTCATCACATTGAGAAGTGGGAAGCAAAACATTGAAACATCTTAACCTATCGTTCCAACGGGATTCACCTAAACTCCAGAAAATCTTCATTCCACACCTAATAATGAGAAATCCAAGGATAAAGACAAAGGTAAGAAAAAGATTAATGATGTTCCTTCTAAACGCCTTCCATTTCCAAACAGAGTTGTACAAACCCAAATTATGGATGAATAAGTAATGAAAAAGGAGGTTTTGGACACATTTAAGCATGTGGAGATCAACATTACTCAACATGAAGCCATCAAGAAAATCCCAATGTATATGAAATTATTAAAATAACTTTATACCAATCAAAGAGGGCTCAAGGGAAATTAGTGGATTAATCTTGGAAGGAATGTTTCAGCACTCATTACACCAACACTAGAAATTCCAACAAAGTGAAAGGATATAGGGAAATTCACCATACCATGCACCATAGGGGAGTTTCACTTTTATGATGCTCATTGTGATTTGAGAGATTCCATAAATGTGATTCCTCACTCTGTATTCTCTTCTTTGTTGGTTGGTGAGCTGAAAACGATGAGAGTAGTGGTGTAGTTAGAAAATATAACTACAACATATCTAGCAGCAGTCCTTGAGGATGTATTTGTTAGAGGAAGAGACAAGATCTTTCCTGTAGATTTCTATGTTCTTAACATGGAGGATGATCAGGTAAGTTATAATTCTCCCATTATCTTAGGTAGACTATTCCTCAAAACTACAAAAACTATCATAAATGTCAATGAGGGTACACTTTCCCTAGAGTTTGGGGATTAAGTTGTGATATTTAATGTTATGGAATCCATGAAGTACCCCTCAAGGGACCATTATTCATTAGTTATATCCCATTTTGAACCACTAACTAAAAATACCATGGTATTTTATTGTCCTATGGTTCAGTATATTATGAGTATTGGTTCTAGTTTGATGTCTAAGAGTACTTCCACACCAATTTCAAATGCACAAGACTCTCTTAGATTTGATTTTTAAATGGAAAAATATTCTGATCATTTGAACTCTAATTATGACATGGCTATTGAGTATGCTGATGGATTTTATTCGTTATTCTCTAATTGTGATGATTTCTATTCTGATACTGATTCTCTTTGTGCACATATTTCAGTTCCTTCAATGTCTCTATCTATACACCCCCCTCCATTAAAGCTGAATCCATTGACACCAAATCTCAAATACTTATACTTGTTGAGTGGTGAGATATTACATGTTTTAATTGCTAATAGTCTTCCTTTTGAACATAATGAAAAACTTTTGAATCTCTTGAGGGATAACATTAAGGAAATCGGATGGACCTTGACTGACATATCAGGTATTAGCCCCTCCATTTTCATGTATAGGATTATTTTGGAGGATGGGGTTAGACTAGTGAGAAATCACAAAGAAGACTCAATCCAACCCTTCTGAAAGTTGTTGAAATTGAGGTTGAAAATTTGCTCGAGGCAGGTATAATCTATCCATTTCAGATTCCCAGTGGGTGAGTCCTATTCAGGTTGTGTCTATGAAAATTGGGGTCTCTGTTGTTAAAAATGAGAAAGATGAGATAGTTCCAAAGAGGGTGCAAAATAGTTGGTGTGTGTGTATTGATTATTGGAAACTAAATTAGTCAACTCACAAAGACCATTTTTTCCTCCCATTTATTGATCAAATGCTTGAGAGACTAGTTGGGAAAACACACTACTATTTTCTTGGATGGATTATCTGGATATTTTCTGGTTCTTATTGCTCCATAGGATCAAGAGAAAACAACATTCACTTGTCCATTTAGTATATTTTCCTACCAAAGGATTCCATTTCAACTTTGAAATGCCCCAGGTACCTTCTAGGTATGCATGGTGAGTATTTTTTATGATTTTACTGAGACCTGTATGAAGGTATTTATGAATTATTTTACAGTGTATGGGTCTTCATTCGATGATTTTATCTCTAGTTAGGGAAAGCAGTTGAATTGTTGTATTGAGAAGAATCTGGTCTTGGACTTTGAAAAGTGTCATTTTATGGCATAGCATGGCATTGTCTTAGGGAAAGTAGTGTCAAAACATGGGATAGAGGTTGATAGATCTAAGATAGACATTATTTCATCCTTACCATATCCTTCATGTGTGCGTGATGTTAGATCTTTCCTAGGGAATGCAGGATTCTATTGCGCTTCATCAAAGATTTTAGTAAGATTTCTCTTCCTATGTCGTGATTATTTCAAAAGGATTCTGATTTTGAGTTTGATGATTCTTGCAGGACTTCCTTTGATGAGCTAAAGAAGTTTCTGACCACTCCACCAATCATATAGCCCCCACAGTGGGAGATTCCTTTTGAGCTTATGTGTTACGCCTCTAACTTCACAGTCAGAGCTGTCTTATCTTAGAGGATGGAGGGACGTTCACATGTGATTTCCTATGCATCGAAGACACTAGATTCAGCCCAATCAAACTAAAAAACCACGGAAAATGAGTTTCTTACTATCATATTTTCTGTAGATAAATTTCGTTCATATTTATTGGGATCTAATGTAGTTGTTTTTTCTAACCATACAGCTCTGAGGTACCTCTTGAAGAAGGTAGACACAAAGCCCAGGCTAATCCGATGGATGCTCCTTCTTCAAGAATTTGATATTGAGATAAAGGATTATAATGGGTCGGAATACATGGTGGCAGACCACATGAGTAGGCTTACTCACACACTAAAGGATGAAACCATGGACCAGGTACCACTTCAGGACACTTTCCCCAATGAGCATCATTATTCCATCTCAAGTATGCATCCTTGGTATGTAGATTTAGTTAACTACCTTGTTTCCTCTAAACTCCCTACAAATTTAAAGAAACATCAAATCCAAAAATTAAATAGTGAGTCAAGATTTTATGTTTGGGATGATCTATACTTATGGCGCATGTGTAGTGACCATGTTATTAGGGTCTGTGTTCCTGATCATGAGTTTGAGTCTATTCTACAATTCTGTCATACACCAGCTTGTGGTGGACACTTTGGACCCCAATGGACAGCTAAGAATGTTTTAGACTCTAGATTATATTATCCTAGATTATTCCATGATTCTCATGTGTATTGTAAGTCGTGCTCATGTTTCCAACACATGGGAAACATTTCTATGAGATATTAGATGCCTCAACAACCCATATTATTCTATGAGATTTTTTATATGTGGGGCATCGATTTTATGGGTCCTTTTCCTAGTTCATTTGGGTTTTTGTATATTTTGGTAGTTTTTCATTATTTGAGTAAATGTGTGGAGGCTAAGGCCACCAGGACTGATGATTCTCATGTTGTTGTGGACTTTGTCAAAGCGCATATTTTTTGCAGGTTTGGAGTACCGAATGCCATCATCAGTGACCAAGGAACACACTTATGCAATCAGAATCTTTCTTCCCTTCTTCAGAATTATGAGGTGACACACAAAACATCAACACCATACCACCCCCAAACAAATTCCTAGATGGGGATGCAAATTGTAAGCTGAAACAAATTTTGGAGAAAAGCATGCAGCCAAATAGGAAAGATTGGAGTAAGCACTTGGATGATGAATTATGGGCTTATAGGATAGCATACAAGACACCCATTGGTATTTCCCCATTTTGGATTATTTTTGGTAAATTATTCCATCTCCTCATGAAAGTTAAGCATTAGGATTATTGGGCTATAAAGAAATGCAACTTGGATTTGGCCCAAGCTAGAATCCAAAGGAAGCTGCAAATTCAAGAGGTTGAGGAGATTCTATTGTCTTCATATGAGAACTCAAGTCTCTACAAGGAAATATCAAAAGAATCTAATGAAAAAATGATCCAAAAAATGGAGTTTCAAGTTGGAAATAAATTCTTTCTCTATAGTTTACAACTGAAGCTGATGTCTGGTAAGTTGTGTTCCAGATGGTTAGGTCCTTATGTTGTGACCAATGTTTTTACTTATGGTGCAGTGGAGATCATGAAAGAGGACACTAAAAGGAGATTTACAGTCAATGGGTAATGTTTGAAGAGATACATGGAGGGACTTTCTACTGATGCAGTGTATTTCCTCACACTGCATGACCCCATCATCACTTGAGCATATTAGGTTGTTACTAACCTTTTCACTTTTATATTATTTGTCCAATTTAAAATTCTGAATTTCATGTGAATATATCATCTCATGGGTCCACATTGAGGACAATGAAATATTTTATGTGTGGGGGAGGGAACCTTTTAGTTTAGTAATTTCAATTATTTTCCTATTTTTCAATGATTTAAAAAAATTGTGTGTTTTTCAAAAATATTGTGTTTATTTTTTATTTTATTTTTTTTGTTTTTTAAAATTTTGAGCTGAAATGATTCTCATCACTATTTTTAAAACCATATCAATAAGTGAAACAATTTATCCCTTCAGACTGAGCTTAAATGAATGTTTAAAATGACTTGATTTCATGTTTAAATATTTAGTTATTTCATGAAATGTACACTAAATTTTGAATCTCATGACACATCTCATTGTCTTTGTATTTGAAATCACTTTCCTGTGAGGCTTCTGAACCATTATTTTCATATTATTTACATTTACCTAATTTCTTGAGAGAACCAAACCATGCTTGATTTAACCAGAGTTTTATTTATTCCTGTCAAAACATGAGGGTTTGAGGTACTTTTTTTAAATTTTTGAGGCATTTGTTTGGTATTAAAGCCCCTATTTTAAAGAATCCTTTTTTATAATGTCCTAACTTGAACAATTAATCCTTGTAACCCTTATAAGCCATTAATAGCCTGTTATGATAACCACATTACAAGCCAATTTTCCCTATCCAACCAACTCTTGAAGTGAAATTGCATAATCTAGTTGAACTTAAGTGTGGGGGCAGCTGTCATGTGTTGTGCTACCACATTCTGTGATATTTTGGGTGGAAAATTAAATTCTAAAGATATGAGTTTCCTTCTGAATAAAATCATCATATAGAAAGTTGTACCTTTCCTGGAGCATTCATGATAAGTTAAGCTACGCCTTTCTGGAGCTTCTAATCGAGAGAAATTTGTTCCTATCCAGATCTTTCAAAACAATTATGTTTTAAAAGATTGACATTTTTGCTGCTGAAATGTTTAATGGTGTGCACATTCCTTTATGTTTCATGATAATGAACATGAATCGATTTTATGGGGATTGATGAGGAGACCATATTAAAGTGAAAATTAGATTAATGCAATTTTTCTTCGAAAAGAGTCAATCCCTCCTCATTCAGCCTCATAATTTTTCACATCTTAATCCTACCAACCAAAAGCCCTAGACCTACCCTGAAAATTCCTCATGATAAACATATGTACATGAATCACATCGAGTGGTTATGTAGGAATTTATCAAGCCTATGGTGACCCTTTTATGAGTTTGGATGAGAAAGACATTGCTAAAAATTGACATATGTGTGATAATAGAAAATTGAATTGAGGTAAGTGTTTTGTGCATGGGAGGATAAATGAAGTGGAAATATATTGAATGATATAAATGGAGAACTTGTAATAATGGTTGTTATGAGGCATGATATCTTTTTATTCTTGGTGTGAGATTGTTGGATCTCCAGGATATGTGTTTTAAAATTTGTTTTGATTTGATATTGATGTTTACTTGATATGAGGTTTTGCTGAGGAGTGCAAAAGGGTAAGTGTGGGGGAGTTAAAAAAAACAATTTTATTGAATATTTTATAGATAATAAATGGAATAATTTCCTCACATTATTCAAAATATGATCAATTATGAAATATTTTGGATTAGATCATTCATTTGTAAATTTGATGAAAATTCTAGTTTTACCCTTTTAAAATTCATTGTAGTATTTTGAGCATAAATATTGTTATATAAAATATTTTGACTTAAAATTTTGTAATTTTGTTCCTGAATTAATGGTATATAAATTAAATTTAGGAAATGGGATATGGATCATGCATTTTAGTGGAGTAAATGGTCCATGAACGCAAAGTTGGACAGAACCATCCAGATTGGACACCACTTCATATTTGGGTTGTATCATATTCATCATGACTTTTATTGATACCAAATTTGGAAGGAAGATAGGGAACATAATTAGGAACAAATCACATTTATTTAAAGATGGCCAATTCTCTCGTTTTGGAGGTCAAAACTATGGTGAAACTAGGAATAAAATATTTGGACGAGTTTTCATTTCACACTTAAAAAAGATATGTAACCCTAGCCCTCAAAAAATCTATTTAAATGAGATTTTCACTATTTGGGTGGTCTGGTAGAGGATTTTGGAAGTTTTTTCCGAATGGGTATTTCTTGGGAACACCTCCCAATCCTTCTAAGAAGTAAGGCATGGTGGAAGGTTCTCTTCCAAGAAGGCTCTCCTCTCCCACATCCTCTTTGTTTTTCATTGTTTTTATGCTTGTAACGTGAATTTTCTTCAATAATTATTCTGTGTTATTATCTTTTAATCTTCTTATTTTTCTTCTTGGGATGGAATTTAAGTGTGGATATGATAATGGGTATTCCACTTTCAATCCATTACTTATGAAAAACATCTCCACGATGACAACATCGCCCATGGAAGAGTAGTTTTCTTAGTAATCAATCTACCTCTTACCTTCTTTATTAATTTATTTTGAATAAATGAGCTAATTTAATTAACATAATATGATATATTAATATATTTTTAAATTTAAATGAAACTAATCAAGAAATTGAAAAATAAACACAAATCACGGAAGGTCGAGATTTTGTGTAAATTGTGAGAGCATGAAATTAATCGTTAATACAAGACCACACGGCATAAGTTTGTAGAGTTCAAATATAATCCCTAAACTCAATTAATCCTCATTTATAGAGTGGATATGTGTTATACTTAACCACTGACCATATGTTGATCACATAACATCAATCAAATCAAGGTGTTGTGATTGCGTGTTCCGAAGCTAGCCTAGGTTTTAAGTAATTTCATCTTTGTGGTTAAGTTAACCCCCATAGGGTTTGAGGGTTAAAAAATTAGGGGATCATAATTAAGTGGATATTAATTTAAATGATAATTATTAATAATTAAATTTAGGGGTAGATTTATATCTATTAAAATTTCTAAAAAAAAGTTTTCTAAAAAAATCTCCTCGTTGTGCTTTGTTAGTCAATTTTTATTTCAAAATTAAAAAATGAAATCTTCTTCCAGAAAAAATATTCTAGATTTATAAATAATCAATAACACCCATCCTTTTATTTAGTATTCTTATTTCCTATTCTATTTTTAAAATACCTTTAATATGTTGTTAATTTTAACTTCTCTTTTGAGAGACGACCTCGTTCAGCCACTCTTTTGCACCAAAGTAACCCAAAACTGAACATCATTTGAAAGCGCCCACGACAGCGCATTTCAGTAAATCAAGGTATAAATGAACAATGATCATTATTATGTTGAGAAGTGAAAACCTCTAAATATTTTCCAAATTATATGGTACTTGGGCTTATGAATGGATGATTTAAAGGTGGTCCGATTATAAACCAACTATGAGTGGTTCGTTTATAAACCAAGTATAGGTGGTTACATTATAACCCAAGGATGGGAGAGTCCGTTATAACCATCCAATTCATTGAGTAATGAGACAGAGTAAAATAGATGGAAGTTACTCCAAAGAGATGATGGAGTTTTGTTACTCTTAAGAGATAATGGAGTTTTCCAATTATAGGTTACTCTTAATAGATATAGGAATTACTAGTTAGGTAGATGAATGTTTAATGTAATATGATTTGTATATAGTTTTTAATGATTTATATGAGTTCTAATGGATCCTTTGTTGAAGGATTGATTTTATATGGATCATTACTATTTAAATATATGACTCTTATGTTATCTTAAATATTTATTCCAAGTACCAATATTTATGATCTACATTTTGTGGGTTTGAATTCTCTTATGTTATGGCTATTTACTTTGATTATGTCGTCATACCCTTATGATAATCTTATAATAATTGATGAATTTCAAAAATTAATGGTTATTTGTAACATTACTGATCATTTGATCTCGCCCATATTACCATTTCCCCAGTTTGTGAAGAATAGTTTTAAGAATGTTGTAGCTAAGAAGGTTTCTAGATTTGATAAACTTAGTGGGAGATGGTATAGATTTTTTAAACTTGTTTTTTATGTATCTAAGTAGTTAGATAAGATTTTGTCCCAATTCCCTAAAACTATAAACCTAAAAGTTCCTTGGGAATGTAAGTGATCCAATATTTTATGAAAAAAAATTGGGTCTTGTTTATCATTATCAAATCTAAATATTTAAATATTATGTCATGGAACCAGATCTAGAAGTGCAGTTTCTAGGATGTTATAGTTTGTATCATAGAAGGGTTTAAATAAATTTAGTGATTATGATGTTTTCATGTGAGTTTAAATTAATAATTATAGATACCATCATGGGTTTATAAGTTTAAGGTTTATTATAAGTCATAAGTCTTATATATTTCTTTCTAGGTTTTAAGTGTTGGGATTTTAAGTTGGTTAATGATATTTTGGGAGAGGTTTTATTGGGTTTTGGTATATGGTACTCATAAGTTTAACATGAAGAATAATTTTATAATAATACTATTATATTTTTTGGAAAATAATTTGAAAGGTATGGGAAAATTTTTGAAGTTAATATTTTTTAATGTTGAGGTTATTATGGTCAAATAGGATAAAAGGTTTACTACATGTTGGGAACGTATTATTTATCATAACCATGGGATTAAAAATTTATTTATATAACATGTGACTAATTATATTTTTGAAGATGTTCACTATTTTGGAAAAATTATAAAATTAAGGTAAATAGAATTTTTTTTGGCTAAGATGGATTTTTTATTTGAGGAACATAGTATGATTTATCTTTTTAAAGCATATATGATTTAATGTTGACTTTATTTTGGGAAATAGTTAGTATATTTTAGAGAATATATGACCATGTCATATAAATTTTTGTTATGATACTTTAAGAGTGATTGGTGTTATTTGGATATAAATGATAAGTTTTTATTGGAAGAAAATAGGTTAAAAACATATTGTCCTTTGGGTTTCAATCTTAGTTAGGAATATTTTATATAATTTAAAGGATAGTTATTTATCAAATGATTTAAGTTAAAATTTGGATATTATTGTTGATGTTTTGGATATTAATGTCGTATCTCCTCATAGGAATGTTTAGTAATATTGGATATTATCTTACATTATACAAACCATTTGGTTTTTGGTTAATGTCCAGAGATAGGAGGAATAACATATTACATTCTTGTGGATATTTGATCCATTATAAGTTTATTTTAGTTCCTCAAGCACGAAAAATTCATCTTGAATTATTATCATTTGGATCAATATATGAGATTGTGGTGGAAATTGATAAAAGGATGAAATTATAATTTTATAATGAATATAATTCCTTATGATCAATGTCAATATGGTAAAGGAATTCCTCAACACTAGGAAATGGATCTTGAAAAAAAAAATATCCAGTTATCTTCATTTCAAACGAATTGGTGTCCTTCTTCACACCTCATTGATTTATAAATGGTCATTGACATTCTCATGATCATTCACTTTATTGCGAGAAATGTTCTCAGTCACTATATTTAATTATTTGGACATTAAATTTTCATAAATTTTCTTACTTTAACATCCCACTAAATTTATACTTTTTGGAAAACTATTTATGTGTTATTCTATATGACCTTCATTTTTTCCATTCCCACTTTTCAAGAAGAAGTTTTATTAACCCTTCTTACAATGTGGGTTTTCAACATAGGTAATTTAAAATTTCAAGCCCTTGATTACCGAGATAATGCTCAAATTATTAGGATGAAATTTATTAAAGGGGGTAGAAGGTAACATTCTCATATTTTAAATAGAACACTTTATTCGATAGTGTATACAATTCACAACGCCGAGCATAAACAAACCATGAAATATTATTATTTAAATATGACCTTTATAAACTAGACTTTAATTTTTTATGTACAAATTGTAATAAGCATATTATGAAAAATATTACAAAAAGTTTTATATAATAAAAATTTATTGGTCAATTCATAATAAATAAGTACTAAATTTTCAGTAGTCATTTTATACTTCAAAAATACATTTTGTTCAAAAATTATTTTTATTTATTTTTATGTGGAAAATATAGTTAAAGGAATCCACGTAAAAAAATACGTTTTTTTAAAATGATATAATTTTTAAAATAATCATAATAAAATTATATTAGGGTGAAATTTTTTTATTTTTCTAAAAATATTGATTTTTTTAGTGAATAGTAAAAAATATCGATTTTTGTAAAATAATCATTTATTTTCATTAAATAGCCCCATTATTATTTGAATTTGACATCAAAGAAACAAAATTATCCTTTAATTAGATATAATATAATTAAATACATTTGAATCATCATTTTATCTGATTTTGGTATATGTTCATTTTTGGGCATAAATACAAATTTTTCCTAAAAACTATTTTTGTGGAATTTTGTGCATTTAAATTTAAATTTATTTCATAAAATTATATAAAATGAGTCCTTAAAATTTTATTTAATATTTTTAATCATGAGGTTCAAATTTAGTAAATAGGTACCTATTATTTTCTTTCATTGTGAATAGTAACCATTGTAAAATTTATCAGCTCCGTAAGGGTAAAAATGGTAATGTTAGGTTAATACTATGGGGTAAGAACTTAAAATATACTAAAAAATTTCCATTTTCTTATTGATTGAGTGGATTTCATCTATACTCATTTAATTATTGAATCTATGGTAACTTGATTCCATTTTTCTTTAATAATGATCCAAATATTATTCAAGTCAAGTATAAAAACAAAATGTTACTCTCTTTGTTTTAATAAAATTTAGTATTTTATCAAAAATATTAAAATAAGTATTGAATGATAAAAAATTGTTACATTGAGTATGAAAATAATATATTTATGATAAAAGTTTTATTTTTAATTTTTTTGAATGATATAATAACCTTGAATGATTACATATCACTAATGTAACACTTGTACAAGCGAGTAAAAAATAAATGTAAATATATTTAAAAGTACAAAATTTGATGTGATTTGGATTTTTTAGAGGTTTCAATGATTATTATGAATCTAAAATTAATAAAAGACAATAATTAATTAATTAATATTAAGACTTCCGTATTTCAGGGATAGGGGCTCTAACTGTTCGTTTGTTTTTTGCATGTATGGATCTAGGTCAATGTCCTCATCAGGTTTGTGTAGATGATTTCCAACAGGATATGCCAGAATAGCACTATTGGGTAGAGGTTGATGACGAAGACACTTGGAGGAGGACACTCTGAGAGTTTTAGTGCCATAGTCTATAGAAGTATGAGGGCTCTATTTCAGATTCAGTCACATAAGACTGGTTGGAGGAGGTTGGGATAACCTTCAGTTTGATTTGTCCTCTAAATGAGAATTGGGTGTATTTGTTGTGTGGGGAATCGAGGAAGTGGTGGTTCTTATTCCTTGGGGATCATGAGGAGATGGTGATCCTGTGGGAGGAGTTCCGAGACAAGTTTAGAGCTAAGTTTCTTTCTTCGACCATGGAGGCATCCATTCACCATGAGTTGTATACCCTTCGATAGGGGAGCTCCAGTGTGAAAGAGTTTGTAATCCTTTTCTGGAACCTTTTACAATATGCTTTGGACCTATTTCCATATGAGAAGACCATTAAGAGGCATTGTGATGAGGCTTTTCATCCAGAGATCTAGTTCTTGGTCACCCCATTTATGTTGAAGACATATCTTGAGGTGTTGGGGAGGGAAGAGGTCGTTGAGAGGAAATTATCCAGAACCGAATCATCATGAGAGGGGAGTCACCCAGATTCCTCATGAAGCAGATTGGTGGTCTGGGGTTCCCAGTTTTTAGGGCAGAAGTGTTTCTGTTTTTCTGGGGGTAGGTCACATCCCTTAGATTCTCGTTTCTCTGGGGGCAGTAGCTATCCGGCCTATCCCAAGGGATCATGAATTGTTTTACTTATAGAGGTCAATGTCATCAACAACCAGAGTTCCCGACCATTCAGAGATGTCAACGTGCACTTGGTGTTCTTCTCTAGGTTTCTCCATTGGGGAAATTCCATTCAAGGAAACAACAGCAGGTTGCACCAGCATTGGATCAACAGAGAGCAGATAGTGAAGGCAGTGTAAAACCCCGTGCTTCTCCCCATCCACAAAGAGCAGAGTGTGGCTGTGGGGGTGGTCATCATCAGGGTTAGAGAGGTCATAGATCAGTTCATGGATAGATTCATACTTTAGCATTGATAGTTCCAGTTGAGGCAGATGTCATTCTAGGAACTCTTTGCTTTTTCTCTACATTGGTTTATTCCTTTTTTGATTCATGAGTGACACACTCCTTCATATTACCTTCCCTTGTCCATGATTTGGGACTTGAGGTAGAGAGGCTTCCAATTACCTTAGCATAGACTACGCTAGTTGTAGGTTGATATGACTTGTTTGAAGTATGTAGAGACTGTGAGCTAGTGCTGGGGAAGCATCACTCTTTGGGAGATTTCCTATGTTTACAGATACAGCCATATGATGTCATCCTTAGCATGGATTGGTTGTATTCGGTACAGGCTATCATGGATTGCTTCAAGAGGTAGGTGGTGTTCTTTAATGATGATGGAGAGTCTGTGGTGTTTTTTTGGAGAGAAAGACCCTCATATGGGTCATAGGTGTGTTATTTTCTTATCATCCTTGGTGGATGAGGTAATGTTATCTTCTCCAAGGGTTTAGAAGTTGGGGTTTTTCAAGGTCATAGAAGAGTACCCTGTTGTCTTTCTAGAAGAGGTTGTATCATTACCCCCTCGACGAGAGATCGAGCTACAACCACGAGCATCTCCTATATCTATGTCTCCATATAGGATGGACCATTTTGAGTTACTGCAGCTATGTATGCATCTTGATATTCTATTATAGTGTGGTTTTTGTTCATCCGAGTGTGTCACCATGGGGTGAACATGTTTACTTTGTGAATAATGATGAAGGCAGTTTGCAGTTTTGTATCGATTATTGTCTCTTAAACAAAGTGACAGTGAATATTCGCTATCCTCTTCCATATATTGATGATTTATTTTATCAACTGAAGGGTGAAAGTTGGTTCTCAAAGATCGAATTGCGGTTAGGATATCCTCAGATTCATGTGAAGGATGAAGATATCCTAAATATTGCTTTCCATTTTTGTCATGGGTATTATGAGTTCATTGTAATTTCATTCAGTGTAATGAATGATTCAGCTATGTTCATTGGGTTGAGTAACTCAATGTTCTATGAGTTTTTGGATAAGTTCATTGTGATTTCATCAAGGAAATCCTTGTGTACTCTGCGTTTGAGGATGAGCATAGAGTGCATCTCCATTCCATTATGGGAGTTCTTTGTCAACAACAGCTATTTTGGAAGTCATAAAAGTGTGAGTTTTGGCCTTGAGAAGTTTGTTTCATGGGGAATTTGGTGTCCCAACATGGATTAGTAGTGGATCCATCAAATATAGAAGTAGTTATGTCTTGGGAAACCCCCAGATAGTGGCATAGGTGTGATGTTTCCTTGGTTTCATAGGCTACTAAAGGAGGATTGTAGATGATTTCAATTAGGTTATGACTCCTTTGACAGTATTTACCAGGAAGGATCAGCCATTAGTGTGGATTGATCAGTGTCAGACAGCTTTTTAGTATCTAAAATAAAATTTGGTAAGTTCTCTAGTTCTTTGTCTGCTAGCATAGGGAGTTTAGTTTGATGTTTTCTGTGATTATTCGCATCATGGGTTAGGTTGTGTTCTAATGTAGTAGATATCAGTCATTTCTTATGGGTATCATCAGTTTTCCCTCTTGAATGTAACTATGACACCCATGATCCTGAGTTAGCGGCTATGGTGTTTACTCTAAAGTTGTGAAGACATTACCTAATTGGCAAGTACTTTGTGGTTTTCACTGATCATAAGAGCTCGAGGTATGTTTTCTCCCTGTGTGACTTGAACTTGCTGCAGTGTCAGTGGATAGATTTCTTAAAAGAATACAACTTTGAAATCTCATATACACCTGGAAATGGGAATGTTGTAGATTATTCACTGAGCAAGAATTCACATAGTGATGCAGTGTGTCAATATGGTGATTCCTAGAGAGTGATCGAATAACTTTCAGCATTACATCTCTATATGGGAGAAGATGGGGGAAGAGTTTTTCTTTTTCAGATGATAGTGCATTCACCTCTGGTGCATAAAGTTGAATAGTCCCATTTGGGGGATCTAGAGGTGGAGTTATAGAGAGACCGATTTTTTTGGGGAGAAGACCCTGATGGTTGGTCTGAGGATGAACAACACTGAGTGGTGTATCAGGGAAGGATTTTAGTTCCTTTTTCAATACATGAGATAGTTCCTAGAGAGTCCCATAGTTCCCCCTTAGCAGTGCATTTTGGCATGATATAGGTGTACCAAGCATTGATGATTCAGTTTTGGTGGCCTAGCTTGAAGCAAGAAGTTGCAGAGTTTGTGTCTCGATGTTTGGTCTTCCGTAAGGTAAAGGCCGAGCACCGTGTCCCCAGTGATTTTCTCTAGCCATTAGATGTTCCTCAATGGAAGTGGGAGGACATCTCAATGGACTGTGTTACTAGTTTAACTTTATATCAGGGGGCAATGATGATATATGTGTGGTACTGAATCATCTGACAAAATAATCCCACTTCATAGCATTCAAGGAATCAAGCTTAGTAGAGGTTTTATCAAGGAAGTATCTAGAGGATGTGGTGACACTACACAGGGTCCCGAGGACAATCATTTACAATCAAGATCCTCATTTTACCTCTAGGGTTTAGATAGGTCTCAAACATGATTTGGGTTCTTATCTATGCATTATCACCACTTTACATCCACAGACGGACAGACAGATAGAGCAGACAATCCACACTCTTGAATACATGTTGTTCTCTTGTGTCCGAGATTTTGGAGGTTTGTGGATGAGCCACTTACCCTTGGTGGAATTCACTTACAATAATATTTTTCACTCCACCATCAGTATGGCGTTTTTTGAAGCCTTGTATGGATAACCATTCTATTCTTCGTTGTGCTGGAATAGGGTTATAGAGTCAGTAATTCTCAGACTGGAACTTGTGTATAATATGATAGAGATGGTTTATGTGATTCGTGAGAGAATAAAGGTACTGTAGGATTGTCAGAAATCATAATCTGATCAAATTAAGTGAACATTAGAGTTGGATTTTAGGGATCAAATGTTTCTGAAGTTGACTCCCCATCATGGTTAGTGAAGGTTTGGTCATGGGAGTAAGATTTATCCCTGGTTTGTTAGGCCTTTCGAGGTGTTGGCTCTTGTCGGATCCATGGAATATCGAGTAAAACTTACCCAACAGATGAGCAGGGTACATGATGTTTTTCAAATTTCACCGCTCCATTTTTATTTTTATAATGAATTTCACATCATCAATTGGGGAGATATCGGTGTTGATGATGATGGGACCTTTGAGAAGTGGCTCATAGAGATCCAGGACCGCATAGAGAAGGTGTTTCATGGGCATGCTATTACTTTGGTTCTTGTCTTGTAAAAGAATGGTGGCATGGATAAGAGTACCTGGGAAAGCGAGTCCTATATATGTGCTCATTACCCCGAACTATTTTATGTTTAGGTATTTTCTTGTTATAATGTTCGTTTTGTGGTTTTAGACCTTTTCTTCTTATGAGATGGATGTATTTTGTTTATTTTTATGGTTTTTTCTCTTTTGAGAGGTATCTTACCTAGGATATTGTTTAAAAGTTGGTTCTGTTTTTCATTTGGTATCACGTGTTTCTTTTTGAAGCAGTTGAGCTCATTTGGTGGTGAGTGCATTGATAGGTTTCTTGAAGTGTTTTTGTTCAGACCCCTTTTTTATGTTTATATTTGGGTTAGTTTTGGATTATTAAGGATTATAATGTTTTAAGAGGTATCTGATGTAAGGTCCTAGACCTATCTAGTCCATTCCCTTACTGAAATATGGTGTTTGAGGTGTTATGGGAGGGCAAGGTGACTCATCCCCAACACTTTTCCAAATTTCCAATTCTCTGAATAGTGTTTCCAAAATGGTGAGATAGATGACAGTATGTCTACAGTGTTTTCAAAATATTGATACAATTAATGGCAGGTCTATAGTGTTTCCATAATAGTGGGACATCTAACAGTAGGTCTACAGTATTTCCAAAACTATAGGTCTGTAGTGTTTCCAAATCTGTGAGACATCTAACGGTAGGTCTATAGTGTTTCCAGAATGGTATTCCTATAGTGTTTCTATAATGGTAGGTCAACAGTGTTTCTAGAAATGGTGATATAGCTAATAGTGCCATGAACAATATTTCTATAACTATTTCATTTCCTTTTCCAAATTTCCAATTTTTTTCAAATTTCTTATTTTCACCTGTTTAACATTTTCTTTGACGAAAAATTCATTAAAAAAATTGTTTTAAGGGATTTAAGGCCGATTCAAATCCCATAAATCCTATATTAATTTTCCTAAGGTTAGGGATTCTTTTACTTGGTCAAACCATGTGGTTTAATGCAATCTTCTTTTAATGGAAAATCAAGCATATTGTAAAATACTGCATCGTTAAATATTTTAAAGGAACAAGATATATTACTACCCAATCCTACCTTATTGTTCTCTAGTGTGAGATGATCAAACCTATCATCCTTCCCATAGGATTGGTGTGATCGAACCTTAATCCTTGGATCATTTCCCCTTGATGTTGTTTCCTGCTACATGTGAACCCCTTGTTTTGGTGCAACCAAGCAATGTCGATCAATCTTTGATATAAGAATGGATCGATCATCGTTCCTCTAGGTTCCTCTTCTTCTATTTCTCCTTGACCTATTATGGAATGTTATCTGCATGTTCCTAATGGAATTTTCTTGGGCGTTGGATGATGTGGTGGTGTCTCTACATCCTTGGGTGGATACAGTCCTCTAGGAGAGTTGATCATGATCTGTTTTGTTGGACTATTCTCTTGCAAAGAGCATTATAAACCTTTTGAGGTGGGAGATTCATGGATTATCTATTCTTTTATGTGAAACTATAGAGTTAGAATGTTTTATCCCACTAAATCACAATGGAATTGGCATAATAAATTATTTGAATATGATAAATAAACTAGTATCGATAATATGCCATTTCCTCTTGTTTTTATAGATAGTATGATATCTATGCCTGCCTTGTTTAGCTTGTCGTTCTTGAAAGAAATTGGTAAAGAACATAAACTGGGATTAATTGTAATTATTTGTAAAAGAGGAATGTAAATGAATATGGTTCTGTTGCAGTACACATATTTAATTTAATTAATTGATGAGCTAAAGGCATGTTGATTCTAGTTGGTAATGAATTAAATTCATATCGATTAACTATTTAGTTAATTTTATATAGATTACAATTTAGGTTTCCTGTAGTTTGAACCTACAATAAATAAACCATATAAATCCATACAGGTTAAAAACAGACTATTTGATAAATTATAATGCTAAGTAGTGTTCTGAGTTACCCTCTTTCTTGTAAGGCTGAGTTCCTTGTGCTTTCGAGCCATGAGTGATCATTATGTATGATGGATAGATGCCTTGTTTAATGGTCAAGATCCCAGTTGATATGTTGTTTGTTTTCCTGCTTCTTTTGATGGGTTATGATCCTGGATGGATGTTGTGAGATGTTGGGGTAGGGAGGACCAATGGTTGTGGAAACATTTGACACCTATAATGGCAAGATGCATTGGTTTATGCATGAGAGTGTTGGGGAGGACACTAAAGATGATGAAATGAGATGGATATGAATGATTGGATGCTTTTAAAATATTATTGGTTGTTTATCTTCATTCATTTCCCTAGTTCTCAAGGCACCTGTTCTTACTTACCCTCCTTCTAAAAATGGGTGAAGACGTGCAGGGTATGCCATGTGCTTTTCGTGATTATATTTTCATGAGAGGATGGGTCTACGCTCATACTATAGGTGGAGAAGACTTTATGGTTAGCTCATCTACTCACCATGTTGAGCCCCTTATGTTTCGTATCTTGAAATGTTTTTCTAGAATGCTTGGGAATATGAGAAAGTAATAATGTTGTTAATAAATGATTAAATAGATGATGTTAACCCATGGGGTTGGAGCTTGCTGGGGAGCAATGATGAGGTTTCAATTTAAATGGATAGTGGTCTTTGGGTGTGATTATAAATAAATGTAATGAGGAATTGATAATGGTTAATTAATGGTTAAAGAATTCATTAATGTAAGGTGAAACTGATAAAAAGGGCTAAAGTAATCTAATGTAGGGATTTAAATGGTTCTGTGCTTATAGAATACCAAATAAAAGCAGTGGAAGTTGGGAGTCTGAGAGAAGTTAGTTGTAGTTGAGTCTAAGACTAGGTTATTCCCATAGTGTGGTTGAGAGATTTTTTATATTCAATACTTTTTTCTACATGCTCCTTCATCCTATTAGTTAGAGAAACTAACACCCTATGGATTCAGATCCCTGGGGGGCGTTTTCCCCTACATTCTGGTGGGAGGATGGATAGATGACTACCCCCTTTGGCCCCACTCACTTCTATGGGTAGTTAATGTTGCTGGTATGAACAGTAGTTAATTTTCCCCATATATGTGTGTAGAGAGTTGTAATGGATTGTGGTTATTCACAGACATATATTCTGGATATAGTTTTCTATATACTACTATAGGGGTAATGTGTATTGGTTATGATGGATTGAGGATATTTACTTGGTGTATGGGATATAATGGATTGATGTTAAATGCCTGATATATGATGCACATTATATGAGCTATAGTGGCTCCCAGAAACTACCTGGTTTCTTTGGTTACGTGGATGTGGTGGTTGTGTTTCATGAGGGGCATGTTACGGTGCTTATCCCATGTGTCTTCGGGAAATCCTTTTTTAGAGAGAGATGCATAGGACCTGCGATGTTGGGGAAAAGCTATAAAACATTGAGGAATTAGTTGAGGGGTACCATTAATATTATTTATTATATTATATACTCTTTTATTCAATGCTTGTAGAGAGTATCCATGGTGAGGCTGGGAATTTAGCATACCTTTTTAGGTGAAGAGATAGTTTCACTTGTTCTTCACTGTGCTTTATCATGCTTTCTTTACTTTTGACTGAGAGGCTTCGAGGAGGATCCTACTGAGTATACTATTATACTCACCCTATGTATATATGTAAACTATTTTTAGGTCACTTGGAGAATGTTTGAGATTAGGATGGTTACTACTATCTTGGGGTTACATGAGCTATTTGGGCTTCGTGGACGCTGTTGTTTTTTACTTTCCTTTGGTAATTACAGTTTTCTCTTTATGTTTTATTAGTTCTTCCATGACATTACATATGTTTACTTGAGATTTCTTTTATATTACAATCTAAGATGGAGTTGGTTGGTTTTTGTCTCATCTCTTTCTTTCTCTTGTGTTTTATTAGAGGGAAATGCCTCCCATTTGTGTGTTTACTATATCCTCGGTGCTAGTTACCAACCCAGGGCCTACTAGAGGTGGAACTCGGGGGGTCACTATTTCCCTTCTCACATTTCCATCCTAGGAGGGGTACACCTTATAGGGAGGGGTCTGTGACATAATAAAGTCACTATATGTGAAAAAAATAGTGGGAGATGATATTGAATTTTAGGAATCAATGGTTTCTATATCAAAGTTATTATGTAATAGTTTTTTCCAATTCTATAAATTTCTAAAACTAAAAGTTCATTAGGTATGTAAGTGATCCAATATTTCAGTTTGATATTATATATTTTAAAGTTTAATTTTTTCCATGTTTATAGGTATCATATTTATATATATAATGATTATGTTTTAGCATTGGATCTAGTACTGTGGACTTGGGGACGTTATACCAAACATGATTGGGAATGATCTTCTGGATGGTTCCATATTGAATGGGTACAATATTAACGAGTCCTTGATGAACTCGATCTGCAACCAAAATCACATGTACTAGTACAAGAGTGTGTTTGGGTACATCCTCATTCACTATCGGTGGTGGAATGGGAGTTTCCTAGGCTACCACAACTGGTGGTCCCATGAAATTTCTCTATGGACAAATGATCTATAATTAGAATAAAACATTTGGGTAAAACCAAAGTCCTTAGGATAAAACCAAACTAGTCTAAGGGATCACATAAATTTATCCTAGGATTCTATTAGAAACCCAAGGTATAACCATCCTAGCACTAACCAAGGCATCATCCCTATATGTTATTCATATTCATATTCATATTCATATATATATATATATATATATAACATTGCAGCATACTTAGGTTCAACTAATTTAATCAAGCATAGATATATCGCAACATGGAGTACAATTATATCACACAACCTAGTACACAGTCCTATCATGAACAGATAGGATAATTAAGTAATTAAATGTATGAAATACTGTACAACACCAAAACTAGTATATAAATGGAATATAATCCTACATTCCTCATCAAGATGCATGAATTCACCCAAATCTCAAAAAAATTTAATATTAATCATATGAAAGGTAACACGGAGGTTTTTTGAACATGAGATAGCAAGGAACATGGAAATTTACTAACTTGATTCCTAAATAGATGTATCCTTTCTTCCTTGTTCTTGGTAAGTCCAAAATAAAAGAATAAAAATTATACTATGATACCATTTTGTAACACCCTAACCCGAACCACTGAGTCTGAGTCGGATTCCCAAATAACCTCATATGTTCCTTCTTTAATGCAAGAGTTTGTCGATTAAAAAAAAGGGTTAAAGTATGTCGGTGGTGATAATATACCCTCATTATTATATCCATTCGTATTTAATATAAATAAGATAATATAATAAACATAGTAACTTGTAGAAACTAAATTATCATACTATAATATGGAATAAATGACATACAATAAATATATAAATGAGATCCTAATGTGGAAATTCAAACTAAAGTATATCAATATTGATAAGTAATAAAATTATCTGCAATGGTCTAGAGTAAATACCAATATTGCATCCACCAATAATTCTCCATCTTCTCAGTACCTTGACATAGGTTCCTTGAACTTAAATAGATCCTTATGCGTGAAATCTACCTATGTGCCAAGATTCCCATGTAGGGTTTTAGTAATAAACCCAATGGGGAACCACCAATGCATCCGTAAAATAAGTTCACAAAATATATAATAGTGTATGTCATGATAAAATTAAATGATCAAATAAATAAATATTCATACATGTGTTGAGTCATCATACCCTTACCAAGCCACCACAAACCCTGAACAAACCTACTTTATCATAGTATATGTAATGGTGTTGATGTATGTCAACAACGTATATCCATTAAGGAAACACAACACTCCCCCACACTAATGATTTTAATTATCATTAGATGATGGTAAGTCCCAGCCCACATGTTAAACATAAATAGATAACACATCACTCCTGTATGGAATTCTCCCACTTTAACTTGAAGTCAATAGATTGCCTTCCTATGAATTTTATACTCCCATGTTACTAATAATGTTTTTTATCTGACCCACACCATCAAAAAAACCAGCATCCATATTCATCATCGCCTCATCATGGTTCCCCTCTAAAGGGTCTTGAAACCGAAGAAGAGAAACCTGATCATCTAGATACATTATGAATGCTTCCAAATATTAGGTAATACAACAAGAAATATATATAATAGAAATAAAAAATAAATAACATCAAGAAAAAACTCAAGATTCTACACGTAATCATATAATAAAAATTAATAAAGTCTTAAGCCACTCACACACCAAAATGGAACACAAAATAATAATGGGTTATCAGTAATAGTCATAAATTCATGTAAATGACATCTAAAAGTCCCTAAATGTTAAGGAACATCCTACCTAAAAGTTTTCTATGAATAATTCCTAATTTCATCAAGGAAAAAATGACTAAACTAAGTCTCAAACCACAAAGAATAAACTCACATTTCAAGGGTTCCTAACTCAGGTTATTATTTTCAAAAAGAAGGTTTAGAATGAAGACTAAAGATAATTACATGTCAAGAATGTTTTTCTAGAATCACATAGATTTAAGTGATAATTAAAAACATTAAATTTTGAGTTATTTCAAAGGATAGAATGAAAATTAACCAAACATACCATCGATCGAATAATGAATTGATATTTTTTATTCTAAAAAAGTTCCTAGAGTCCATCCAATGATAATTAATCTATTATCAATCCATCAAAGGAGTAAGGATTAAATATTTTATTCAAGAGGGAATAAGTCTCCCAATTATCATTAAAAAACATTCCCATAAAAAATTATTATTCTTGAAGAATTAAACTCCTGTCAAAATAGTTCATCTTGGAAACATCAATGTCACCACCAATATATCATGAATTAATAAAAAAATTATGGTTCCATCATCATTCAACTATCAAGAATATGTCTAGGATTGTTATTAAAGAATAATTACCTAAATAAATTCTATTTTCAGGATTATAACTTGGATTTATCAAGAAATGACATAAATTATATATATCTACCACTAATATATGAATAAATGAGGAATTCATCAATATATCATTAAGGAAAAAACATATCTCACATAGATATATGTTCATATATTAATGAGTAAGAATGATTTGGTATGGATCTAGAGAGAAAACTCACTGTTCTTGCTTTTTATATAGGTAAAAGCATAAATAGATAAGGGGATAGGTACTGAACAGTCTAAAAACTAAGGGGGGTATAAAATTTGGATTAGTATTAATGGGGTTGGATCTTTGTGGTTTAATGGGGTAACATTACATGTGAAATTAAAACCCATGATGTATATTTAATTCACCCCTAGACAGGATGCACAGGTGAGTCAGTGAGAATCACCTACTGGTTGATGGAACCACCATCTAGCCAGTAACTGGCCACCAGTTAGTTGGTAGCATCTTTTGTATCTAACAGACCCATTGGAACTTCATTGTCTAGCTGGTGGGTTCCACTAACTAGTTGGTGGTGGTTTTCCGAACTCTATTCCCTCCAGACGTATTCTACATATCCAACACAAAAACCCTAACCCTTATCTACATAAAAAATCCTATAATACTCATATATCTGATAAAAATCCTAGGAAAAGTAAATTTCATTTACTTAACATCTCATACGATAATAAAAAGTGCGGATATTACAACATGACCACATCATACTCAGGTGTAAAACTATTCATTTCATAATCCTACCCATATTCAGGATACCAAAAAAATCAATCTTCGACTATAAGAACTTTGGAACATATTTATTAATCATGAAATATCCTCCTTCTTAGATACACTTATAATTAAAACCTTACATTTTTATGACCTCTAGATTAATCATGGTTCACTGTATAATATTCTCCTTCTACATTCCACCTGGAATTACCTTTTTATGACCACTTGACCTTTATGTGAATCATTATTCACCATGTAATCTTCTCTATCTTCATTCTTTAATGTTCAATTACATACGACTCCATAACCTTCAGGTGAATCATTATTCACCACATAATATTATCCTTTAATATTAATCCAATAAAAACTACCTTATGACCATGTGTCCACCTCATACATTGGAGGATAATATTTTCTATGTTATACATAAGACAAACAATATTCATGATGTAATTTTTTTTCAGATCCACATAAAAATTAAGAATATTGTTTGACTATTACATGTAGCTCCATAATTTCCATTATTTATGTATCCTCTAAAAATTCAATCCTTAAAATTACCAAACATAGGGAATCATTATAATCTTCTTCCAAACTCCTCCAGAGCCTTCTCCGTACAAATTTTTTTATTTATATCTTTGTCAAAAAAAAATTAATCAATGTAAAATCACAAAGTCAATAAAATCTTATCATGAGGGATGTATACCAACAATATAATCTTATGGTTTTCTTGAATACACTTCAGGTTCCTTTGACCAACCTATTGAAAAATCTTTCAAAATTTATATTATAAGAACCATTTTCACTCTCTATCTATAGATAGAGATCAAATAATTACTCAATATGTACTGTAACCCAAATTAGTCAATCTCAATGTGAGAAAATAATATTATAATGAAAATTTTATCAAGGAATAACTTTTTTATTGATACAAATAAATCATTAAATCCAATTCTATGTATTTATGGTGATCAATACAAGATATTACAAAGATTATGGCACACGAGAATACCACTTCTTCAACTAGACATCATAATTTTTTAACATCACGAACCCAAAAGGTCTCTTTAATGTAGGTATGTAATTCACAATAGCTTAATCATCATCAAGATTAATAATTCTACCCATATTTCTCTTCTACCTCTATTAGCTTCTCTCCCTTTCATGAACATGGATTCCCCCCATCCATGAATCCAAAGGTTATTGTTTTTTGGTCCAAAATAGAGAAAATAATATATATATCAGCACATATGGAAATACACACTATACATAGGAGAGTGGGGGTGTCACATCCACAATGTTCATGTTTGGGGAGTCGACGAGATTCCAAGAGTCATTTCATGTCATTAAAATTATTCTTTGGGTAATTAATTTTTCATGATTTCTATAACTTATAGATCTATAGGCACATAATCTGACTTCAGTAACCCATGTTCCGCTTTATCCTTGATACAATGAAAATTGATTTCAATGTTATTTTTCTTTGAGTGAAGGGCTATATTTTTTCTAAGATTTATAGAACATAATATATTCAAATTGATTCTAATTAGATATTCAGCATCAACTCCCTTGTCTTCAAGATGCTTCTTCATCCATAATAACATTATTCAATATTGAGTGGCCATAATATATTCAACTTCTATGGTTTTTAGAGAAATTTAATCTTATTTCTTTCTTAGAAAAGAAATACACATTCTATCAAGGTAGAATGTACCACCTAATGTTTACTACCTATAATCTACTGAACCATCCCAATCAGTATTTTTATATCCCAGCAAATCATATTCTAATGTTGAATTGTAAAGAAGGATGAAATCCATTTTGCCTTTAATAAATCATATAATTTTATTCACTGAAACCATATGGATATATTTGGTATTACTTTCATGTCATGACACCTAGAATGTGTAAAAAACAATATCGAGTCATTTAACTGTTAAGTACAAAAATCTCCCTATGAACTTCTCGTATTTTCATATAGTGGATATTTTTCATTTTTCATACCATAAGAATTTTCTCTGGGTAGCTATAGTAGGTTTTATCTCTTTATAACCCTCTATTTAAAATCTTCTGGGAACCTTACTCATATATGTATATTGAGAAATAATCATTTCCTTATAAAACCTTCAGATCAAGGAAATACATCATATCACCAGTCATTTACATTTCATACTCTGACTTTATGACCTCTGTAGATTTTTACAATTTCACTTCATTCGATCAACTAAAGATCATGTAATTGATATAAACCAAACCATAATCCTTTGATTACTCTCATTATTGAAATAAATACATTAATTAATGCCACCATGATAGAATCCAATATTCTTAAAAAACTGATCTAATTGTGAATACCTTGACCTTGGTTCCTACTTCAACCCATAAAATTCTTTCTTTAACTAAAAAAATATTTCTCATCTTCATGAATGATAAAACCATGTGGTTTTTCAATGTTCACCATTTATTCCTAAACACCATTAAAAAATGTTGACTTGAAATTCATCTGGAAAACCATAAAATGTATATTAACTATATGGATAAGAATAATAAAATTTTATCCATCCTTTAAACAGGTCAAAATGCCTCATCTATATTAAATCCATTGGTCTGGGAGTATCTGTTTCACCCTAGTCATGCTATGTTTTGAATCTCCATTACCTCTTCATTCAGTTTTTTATGGAACACCCATTTTTTCCAGGATACATTCGTATCTATCAGCCTCAAAATAATCTCCCACATCTAATAATTATATATTTTTCAATATCTTCATTCATTTTCTAAACTGAATTCTCATCTATTTTAGTTTTTACAAAGAATTTTGGGTACACCTTTTATAACAAGGATTTTTACCGAAGAGATATCATTCGCCTCATTTTAACTAGCATATTCTAATTATTGGTCATATTCTTCCTACCAATTTTATCTCAACTGTTTATCTTCTATACAGATATAAGTTTGAATCCATCTTTCTCATCAGCAATATCATTTTATGAATTAGTATTTTTCATATTTTTATCCCCAAGGATGCTTTCCATCTCACCATTTTTATCCTGAAATTACTCATTATGATGTTAAATATTAAACTCATTTTCCACCAAATGAATCATTGTTCTCCATAGACTTTACAAGATTTTTATTAACGTTTTTATATTCTTTTTTTAGGATTTTTTGAGACATATCCCTTCAACACTAATGGATTGAGAATTTCTGAGTTTATTCATATTGATAATGAATCATTTTCTTCCAAATCCTCTAATGTATTTCAATATAAACTTATTTTAATACCATAGCTCATATGGTATCATTTATTCTTTCAGACACAACAAACCCCTTTTAGAGATTTGGATTGATGCCAATACTACTTCATTCTAGAACTACTCAGGTATATATTTTTTAATGATCATCATTCTGGTAATGTTTTCTATGATTAGGTTTCTCCATTTAACCACATCATGTTTCTAAGGAAACCTCACTACATAAACTTATTCTATTATACCATGTTTTTCAAGATAATCCTCTACCAGGATATCAGTAAACTATGTTCCATTATAATTTCATAATTTCAAAACTTTTTATCAAATAATTTTTTCCATCATCCCTCTAATATTCCTTTATACAAAAAAAAAATTACTACTGTTTAATGACTGAAATCCACACCATCCTACTATAATAATCAACAAATATAACATAGTATCTCTTTCCATCAATAGACCATGATGATGTAGGTCTAAAAAAAATATGAACTAGTTAAAGCACTCCGGGTTCTCTTTTCTATTTTCCTTATAATATTTTTAAGTGATAATTTCTTATTGGAAAGCATCACACATGTTAGTATGATTTTGTGATAGTTTAGGAAGATATCAAGTTTCATCACATTTAACTAGATTTTCCAATGATGTTTGTATTAAATACCCAAGTCACTTTTGTTATAATCTATTTTTTACTCCTTGGATAGAAAGTACATATCTTCTTCTCCAATTAAAAGGTATAGATACCCCTTCGTACAATTCCCCATAATTACAAGTGTACCATATTTTCCCTTTCTGATACACATATTCTTGGTAAATCAAATTGCTTGTCTTGAGTCGTAAAATTGACCAAAACTAATAAATTTTTGATTGAGACTTTTAATGACCAACAGATCTATGTGTCTCATATCTTTCCCCCCAAATATGGATTTTCTTGAGGAAGTAATATTCTATCCCTCAATGTTATCAAACATGAAAACATCCTCCTTATCCTAATTAATGCTTACAAGATCCATATTTCCTATCATGTGGGATGTGAATACACTATCAAGAATCCATTTACTAGCATGATCGGATGTTTTATGTTAAATATATGTAACCACTATATTCTATGTATGAAACTTTATAAATAATGTTGACTGGAATTCATGATCTTCCTTACAGTTTTATGGGCCAACTTAATTTTTCAAGGATGAAAATCAATTTCATGTTTTCATCCCGCTTTATGGTTCCTTGAGTTGTTTCATACACCCACTTTGGGTATTTATTGAAACACTCCCTAGTAACATTGATAATAATTATTTGTATATATGTCCAAATCCTCCACAAAAAATCAAGAACCATTAAAATTATTCCTAGAATATTGACTTTTGTTGGGATTTATTTTTTTCTCATATTCCCTATAGTACCTTTTGTATATGTATTTTTTTTGTAAATGTACCTTATTTCAAAAAAAATAATTATTATATGATGTGCATTCCTTTGTGTAATTTGTTTAGCACCAGTGGTCCATTATATTCTATGAATCTTGTAATTTAGTTTCATACCCAAATGAATCTTCAATTTCATATTGAGTGATTATGGTCTGGAATCAATCACCACTACATTATATTGGTGATCAATCCCCATACCATAATTGTCATTATTATGTGTTATTTTCTTCTCCTAGAAATTCTTTAACTATTTTATTAGACCCCCATTATACAATTTCAATTTTTATGTCATTTGTATAACCTACATTCCTGATGTTATACATGGATTTAATATTCTATCTTTCTATTATACTTTTCATCATAATCCCAAAACCTCCTCCTAAATTTCTTTAACATGTTCAACTTGATCTTTCACTCTGTTAATCAAATTATTGATAAACTTTTTAGGTTCTTTAAATTTGATCTTAAAATCAATGACCTTTTCTAAGTTCTCTAGCATTGAAAATTTCATCTTTTCGATTTATACCTTCAACTCTAAATTCTCTTCTTATTTCCATTACATATAGAGTTTTTCATCATTAACACTCTATTGTATTTTTTTGTATCTATAAACACCAATCACCTCAAGAGTAGATTCCAATTCAACCTAGAGATAAACTATTCCTTACACTTCTAATTCATAATTTTCACGCCCCTCCATTGTCTAAGTATTTCCTATAACTGCCACCATAGAATTTGCATTGTGGTGTTTATAGTATTAAATTAATTCTATCTTAGTTTCATTTGAACAGTAACTTTCTTGTTAAAATGTATTCTTATTCATGAAGAAAATCAAATTAGTATTTATCCTACCTTTCACATTAGTTGAATAATTCATCATGGCAATTCCATTATCATTATCCACATTATTTTGAAACTTATTTAGACACTTTTCACCAAGGCTCAAAACCTATCCACATTGAAAACACACAAGTGCAAGTATGCCATGATGCTTACCTTTTCCCATTTTTAGATTTTTGGAAATGAGTGAAATAACTTCATATACTTCTTTGTATTATTATTCACCATCCATAGTGTTCTTATCCATGCTATTGAATTCCACATCCTTAGAATTTCCATTTTTCATTGACACATTATCATCATTTATGATTTCATATGTAATAAGAGTACTATGTAAATTATCCAATTTCAAATCCATTAGATCTTTATCCTCAAGTACATAGTCCTTCATATTAAATCATTGTGGCCACCTTATCAAGATGTTTTTGATGATATTTATATCATAGAGTTTTTCTTTGAGACTACACACACTATCCTTTATAGCATTTACATGATAAAAAATGCATCAGTAATTTAATTTAGGTGCATCCTCAAGTCCTCATAGTTATTTCATAGGACCTACAATGTAGCTTATATACTTTTAAATCACCTACATAGATGTTGATCATATTTTCCCAAATTTATTGTGAGGATTTACATAAAATCATTATCATATAGATTTTCTTGTATAAGAATCCCCTTAAGGAATTGATTCATCTTACATCCGCATCCAATTCTCTTTTGTCTTCTTATGATAAAGCTCCACTTTCCATACTAGTTGAAACACCATTTATCATATCTACAGAAACATCAATTCATAAAGATCTGAAGTAGTGATAAATTTTATTCTTCTATATCTAAAAATTTTTTTCATCAAAGGTTGGAATCCCTTTGTGATTAAGTACTTCCATAGTTTCCTCTAATGAAGATACACCAACTCTAACCTGGATCTAATAACAATTGTTGACCCAAATAAGTTAAATACCATAACTGGGGATGAATCAATGTCTGAATAATTAAAGATACCACCCATTTTGATCTTTTTCATTGTTATAAAAAAATGACTTCACTATTCAACTCAAAGTAATATATAAATACAAAACTGAAATTATGAAGAAGGAAAAATAAATTTACATAGTTTTCCCAAATTGGGATAGTCCAAAGAGTATAAAATGCTTCTTTTCTGATATACTATAATTCAATAAGCACAATGTTGTTACAATGTTTTAAGAGGACTCATTGTACCCAAGGTTTACAACTACTCACACTTTGAAATATTATTGATCTCTCTACTTAAATATTTTCACTTCCCCACTAGAATAAGATTATATTCTCTTGAACCAATTTATATTGTGTTCACTCTAAAATGGGTGCAGCATTAAGCACATTTTTCATAAAATAGATGAAATACTCTTTCCTTTATAATTTTTGTTTTGAAGAAATCTCCTTCATGTAATCATCTTTCATCACTATGTTATTTTTAGGTAGGTTACTATTCAATGTTTGATCTATAAGTAGATCATTATTTGTTACTTAATTTTTTCTCATTGTGTAATGTTTAAGAGATTTTTTATTCACTATGTGACTACCTTTACATGGCCCACTTCACTTAACACTCTTCTCTTAGTGCACATCGCTTTGTACTCTTTGTAGTCTCCTTTCTATCTCTCGTAATTTTCTATGATGGATCATTTGAGTTACATTTTTCACACACACTAATAAAGTGATTATGGATCATTATATAGGCAAAAAAATCTAATAATACAGTAATTATAAAATTAATGGTCCCCCCTTTGGTTAATCCCATCTATGTGGCCACTTCATACCTAGGTGGAACACTGTTCATCATGTCATTCCCTTTAGTAGTCCACTAGGAATTACTACCTTATGATATTGTGATATTTAGGTGAATCACTGTTCACCATGTAATATTCTCATTTCATGGTCAATCTAAATTTTCTACTTTATGACCATGTGACCATTTATAAAATCATGGTTCACCACGTAATCTTATCCCACATAATTCTACCTATAGTTACAACCTTACGGCCACATGGCCTTCAATTGAATCATTGTTTACACCATAATAAACTTCTTCTATGGTCTTCTTGGAATTATACACATATAACTACATGAACATTAAGAGAGTCATTGTTCTACGTGTAATTATATAATTCCATGGTATTCCATGATATACATATTTATGACTCTATAACCACATCATACTTATGAAGATACTCTTCACCGTGCGATACTTAAGAGAAACATTTCTCACCATGTAACTCTTAAGTGATCCATTTAAAAATTAAGTGTCCCATGTAACTATTACATGGAACTACATCCTTTAAATCCTTCTGCATACAATCTATTTAATTATAGATTTTTTAAAACATGCTTTGTTAAAAAAACAACATCCCAAAATCATTTAAAAGCTATAATGATGGATTTTTTCCAGCATACTTCAAATATGATGAGAAATAAAGATCATGTGATGAGTATAAAATATAACATGGAAGGATTTGTAATTTTTGATAATGATGAATGATATAAGTTTAATCTCACTATAAATCCAAAAAATAGAGGAAACGTTTTGACAAAAGATGGACTTCATCATTGTTGAAGGTCTTGGTCACAATATTTTAAGCATAATCCAATTATGTGACTCATTAAATATTATAAAATTTACCTAGTGAACTTAAACTATAAAAGTAAAAGATTGTTTAATATTATTTCAATAGAAATACATAAAGGGAATCTAACTATAAAAGTGTAAAATAATACATGTTCTTTCTATCCAAGTAGGATGAAAATAAATTGTGGCATAAAAGTCCAGAATACTGGATCAAAAAATACTTGGAAGATTTGGTAAAACAAGAAGGTACATGATATATTACTATTCTTACATGCAATAATACTCATAAATGTGATGTTTTAAAAAAGGAAAAGGTCATTGAGAATTCATAAAATCTTAATGAAAAAAAGCTGATGAGGTTACTAAAATTAGATCATGTTAATGTATGTGGGTTGATATCACTAAGGGTTACTAATGAAAGGAAACATTTTTTACTATTCATGGATTAATTTAATATTATGGGCTGGTTTATAGGGATTATTCAAAAATATGGGGTGTTTAATTAAATTACATGATTTAAAATATTCTAAAAAATGGTAATTGGAAAAATTTCATGATATTCTAGACTAATAATGGTATAGATATTAAAAATATACAATGTTATTATTATCTCAAAAAACATGGGATAAGGAATCAAGTTTAATCTAAGAAAACTCCTTAAAAATGGATAAGTGGACAGTAGAAATAAGATAACCAATAAAATGGGTTAGTTTATGACCATTGACCAAACCCCCCTAAATGTGTTTTGGAAAGAGTTAGTCTTGATACTAGTATATATTACCAATAGGTATTTCTTTTTTTGGGTATAGAGAAAACCCTATATATGATATTGAATGGGAAGAAACCTGCATTGAATTACTTTCATATCATTAGAATTTGATATTTTATTCTCAATAATGATAATATCTCTAAGAAGTTTGAATTTCACAGGGATGTTGTAATTTTTCTTATTTATTCCTCAAAAATCAAATAATTAAAATTATTCAATAAGAGTCTTGAAAATATATTTGAAATTCAAAATGAATCTATAATATAAAATGAGATAAAATAGCCAAAAAAGAAGTGAAGAAATTTTAGAAGAATGTGTTGTTGTGTTAAGAAGATATGTGGGTGAAAACGAGTGTTATGTTGATTAATATGAGAGCATGATGACAAAGATGTTGTAAAAATTTCTTTAATTTTAAGGTATTAAAGGAGTAAGACTAAAATTGATAAACACAATATCATTGATTTTAACAACCCCGAACCTAGTAGCCTAGATTCGGTGGTTATTTTATTAAAATTGAATAGATAAAATAGAAAACATAACCCAGGATCGATTAGTTTATTAGTCTTGAAGAACTATATATACACATGGTTCCATTATTACATTGATAATTAAACATAAAACATAAAAAAAGGAAGTAAACTGCTTCCTTGACACATATTCAAATATTTCGTCTTCAAAAACATGGGAAGGGAAAAAAATAAATTGTTGAGATAAAATTCTATGTAAGGTTTATATATAGTAGAAAATGAATCAATAATAATTGAAGAATTATAAATAATTCATAATCCATTGTCAAGGTAAATAACTAAAAAATATGTCATTTATACAATAAAATGACTATCAAAATGCATCCATAAATTTTTTCATAGTGAAAATATCATGGATAGTGATAACTAAATATCTAATGAAAGAAATTATAAATTATTAGATGTGATTTGACTAGAATATTAACAATTAACACCAAGACCTTTCACAATATGATTTAAGTTTGTGGGTAGAAACCTGTCTTATTCAACTTGGAAAAAAATGTGAAGGGGTTTTCACCAACTTGTTCATTTCAAGAGACATGTCGGTGCATTAAGGGGATATATAATATTGGGCCCAAACCCTCACTGCATACCCAAATAGTTGTTATTACATAGATTTATTTAATTAACAATAATTATGACAACCTTGCTTTTATTACAAACTTAAACCTGATTTATTACATAAAACCTTCACTTGATAAAACATGGAAGATCAAGAGGTCTAGTGTCTTTGGGGATTAGGAACATTAAATAACAACTTAAAACATGAAATACAACATATTTATTGAAAACTTCATATACATGACCACTACATTACCCTGTACATAGCATTGCATGGGATAACCTGAGGACATACATAAGAAAAGGGTGATCTATAAAGCCCAGTATGGGAATAATTATGTAATAACATGAGGAATACAATACATGTTAGAAAATAGGCAAATAAATAGATAATAAGAGAATAATAAACATAAAGGAATGATAAAGAATTACAATCATAACATGTAAATGTGGCAACAACACTTAACATGGAATTAGCATGAGCCAAGGCTCATTGCACATGGAGAATAAGTAAATCCTCAATGCACATGAAGCACATGTAAAACCTTTTTGCACATGAATTAACATGATTAAACACCCATTTCACATGACGTATCATGATATTATACTTTACCCAATGCATTGGAGCACTATAAGGGCGTACCCTTCTGAAACATTTATTTCATGCATAAGTGTGCCACATGGATCATAAAACATGAATTCATAAACATCATCATTTATTCCACGATAATGGAATGAGGAATTCATACAAGAAACTTTATAATCAATAAGTAAATGTGCATAATATTTAATACCCTTGATAGGGAAATGGGCATGGTATTCACTACACAATGACATTGGCTTGGAAAAATGGTGCAATTTTGGCAGTGAAATGACGTGAAGTAAAAATTCATAAAAATGGTTGATGAGAGAGAAAGGGGTGTATCAAAATATTTACATGAAATGGACAGTAAGGGGGTCATATAGATACATTTCCCAATATTTCTATTGGAATTTAGAATCAAGTTACAAAAGAACTTCTTGAATGTAAATGAGGAGAGAGAAATTTATTTCTGAATTTTGACATAGTAACAGGTGTACATGGGAGGCATTTAATGAGAGATAAAAGAGTATACCATCATTCAAACATAAATAGGGCATTATTTGGGAGGTTTGAAACCATACCCCAACATTTATAATTGAAATTAAAAGTCATAACAATTTAAAGAAAATTGGAAAAAAATGAGAAATGAAGAAAAAACCCTTACTTGGAAGTGTGCTTCCAAAGGCTTGAGAGAGGCTTGAGATAGGCTTCTTGGGAGCTTGGGGAACCTTGGTAGGATTCTAGGGAGATTAGGTCAGAGGTTGGATGAACTCCAAAGGCTTTTAGTGTGAAGAAATTCTGATCTTGGGTGGGTTTATATAGGAAAGGTGAGGGAATTCATTATTATTTAAAGTTCGGACACCTCACATTAAACCAATAAAAACCACAAACCATCCCATGGCTTTTTACAAAGGGTACTGAAAAAAAATATTTTATATGGAAAAATTATTAAAGTCTTAAAATAATGGGGTTTCTTATGTGGAGGTGAGTCACACTCCCAAGGAAAACAATTTAAAAATACAAGATGTTTAATTAGCCTTGAAGGGTCTATTAATGCTTTGTAAAATAAGTAAAAAAAAACCCAAAATCACATTAGTTTAATGGTAAAGCATATATTGGCCGAAAATTAGTCTTATAGTATTTTATTACATCACTATTGGGTCATTATGTTGTCATAAATCACATTATTTATTTAAACGGTATTTAATTTTTACCCAAAAATTTGATTGTCTCAGAAAATTTTGAAAAATCCACCATTGGATAATTTTGACATCCTGATTCCAAAAATAATATTTATTTTATCTAAATAATTTTCTAAATATGTTAATTTTCACTTTTAAAATAGAACCCGACATTTATAAAAAATTCACGGGTTTTGACAAAAATGGATTTCAAACCTTGATAAAAATTATGATTGCATTCATAAAATTATACAATAATTTATATTTAACAAAAATTAATTGAATAATAATTATAATATTTTATTAAAATATTATTTAATTAAAAATCCATTAATTCATCAAAATAGATTCCTTAGTTAAATATAAACTAAAAATACTATTTGTGCTTTAACAACCATCTACAAAGTAACAATAATAAAATGAAAGTATATTCATTATTATATAAAAAAATAAAGTACATAACCATAGTGCTAAGGTCTTGTTACATAACCCCTTATAACACCCACATAAGACCGAAGGGTAAGGTGTGCGATGGTGACCGACTCTTGGATGGATCAGATAACATTGCTTGGGTGGTAATCTCTATCAACTTCCACTTCTCTTGTAGGTGGTCCCTCTTGAGCTTAACCTGTTGAAGCATAGCTTGGGCTTAGTCCAGAGCGAAGCCCAATGATGCCACCTCATTTCCGAGTTCTAAAAAATGGGCTTCATATGGGCCACGTCTACTAGATGAGGTCATCACTTCCTTTGTCTGAGTAAATTGGATTTGTTAAAGCCCTATATTTATACTAATCATGTGATCACTATTCAATGGCTATATTAGCAACGGTCACAATTCATAACATAAAACCAAAGAAGTTGACATTTATTATAATCATTTTACATAAATATAAATTTAATTATATCAAGAGGGATTTCCATTAATGAATGTTTGGGTTGTTACAATATTCCTCCCTTAAGAAATTTTACACTCGAAATCTCCTTTTCCCACACTAAGACAAATGCGGGTAACTCTACTTCATTATTTCCTCTGATTCCCACATTGCTTATTCAAACTTGTGGTTTCTCCACAACACCATGATGAGGGGAATTGTCTTATTTCAAAGAACATTTTCTCTACAATCTAATATCTTCACTGGTTGCTCCTTATAAGAAAGATCATCCTCTAAGTGTACCACCTCTGAAGAGAGTACATGTGAAGGGTACAATATGTACTTCTTTAAAAGGGGTACATGAAAGACATCATGTACTTTGACCATGGTAGGTGGAAGTTCTAGTCGATAGGCCACAGCCTGGAAACGATCATGAATCTCAAAGGGGCCGATGTACCTTGGACATAACTTCCCTTTCTTTCCAAACCTCATGACCTTCTTCTATGGAGATATGCGCAGAAATACCATGTATCCAACAATAAAGTCAAGGTCTCATCGATGGTTATCTGTATAACTCTTCTGTCGACTCTGGGCTGCCTTGATATGCTGCTGAATGGTTTTCACCTTCTCCACCATTTCTTTGACCATTTCTAGTCCAAGCAACTTATGCTCACTGACCTCATCCCAACATGCTGGTGTTCTGCACCTTTTCCCATAAAGGGATTCATATGGTTCCATTTGGATGCTCGAGTGGAAACTGTTATTATAAGAGAACTCAACCAGAGGAATATGTTGATACCATCCTCCTTTAAAGTCCATTTAGCATGCTCTAAACATTTCCTCAAGTGTTTGGATAGTCCACTCGGATTGGCCATCATTTTGAGTATGATAAGTCATACTGAAGTTCAGCTCAGTATTCAGAGCATTTTGAAGACTCTTCCAAAACTTAGAGGTGAATCTTGGATCTCAATCAGACACAATTGATAGTGGCACTCCATGAAGTCTTACCAAATCCCTAATATATATCTGTGCCATTTTATCTAACAATAAATCCTCCCGAATTGAAATGAAGTGTGAAGACTTTTTAAGATGATCCACAACAACACAAATTACATTGTTGCCTTTGGATGTCTTCGAAAGTCCAATGACAAAGTACATGGTGATGTTCTCCCATTTCCATTATGGTATGGGCAATGGTTTCATCATCCCATTAGACTTCTGCCTCTCTGCCTTCACTTGCTGACACACCAGGCACTTTGATGTATATTCATTGATTTCCTTCTTCATATTATCCCACCAATAATTCTCTCGGAGATCTCGATACATCTTTGTGTTTCTTGGGTGAATAGAGAAATTTGAACTATGTGCATCATCCCAAAGTACCTTGTTTAGCTCCAGACTTGACGGAACACATAGTCTTTTCCCAAATCTCACAGTTCCTTCTTCATTAAAATTAAACTCTGAGGATTTCCCTTTTCTGGTAGCTTCCACTTTTTCCTGAATTCCCACATCATCCTTTTGAGCATCCTTTAACCTTTCTTAAAGTGATGGTTGAGAAATAATTTGTGAAAGGATTGATTATGTTCCCTTATTTTTGATTCCCATGTCCATACTCATCAAATCTAAGAAGATTGTATCCCTTTAAATTCTCATTAATGAGAGAATTGATGGGTCCTTTCTACTTAGAGAATATTCCACCCTGTTTGCTTTCCTATGGTGGTAATGGATTGAGCAGTCAAAGTCTATGGTCAGCTCTAACCATCTTCGTTGGTGCATATTCAACTCTTTCTGTGTGAATATATACTTGAGGCTTTTGTGGTCCGTATATATTTCACAATTCTCCCTAAAGATATAATGTTGCCAAATATTCAAAGTGAAGATCACTACAGCCAGCTTGAGGTCATGTGTTGGATAGTTTTGTTCATGAACATTAAATTTCCTTGAATCATAGGAAATGAATTTTTCATTTTGCATCAACACACATCCCATACCCTTCTTCGAAGCATCACTGAATACCATGAAATATTCTCCACTTGTGGGTAAAGTGAGCACAGGTGTAGTGATAAGCCTCTTTTTCAACCCCTTGTAGCTTTCTTCTTATTCATCACTCGAAGAAAAATTTACTCCCTTCTGAGTTAGCTAGGTAATAGGGTTGGACAATCATGAGAAATTTGACACAAATCATCGATAATATCTAGATAACCTCAAGAAGCTACGAATATCTATTACCGATGTTGGCCTCGGCTATACCTCAATTACATCTGTTTTGGAGGGATCCATAGATATCTCATTGGTTGTGATGATATAACCCAAGAATGAGTCCTCCTTAAACCAGAACTTACACTTTCTATACTTTTCATAGATCTTATCCTTCCTCCAGGTCTCTAATATAGTTCTCAGATGCTCCTAATGATCCTCCTTGGTTTTGGATTATATCAGAATATCATCTATAAATACTACCAAAAAAATTTCAAGGTAATCTATAAAGACTCTATTCATCATGTCCATGAATATTTATGAAGAATTAGTGAGTCCTAAATGCATTACTATGAATTCATAGTTCCCGTATCTTGTACAAAAAGCAATCTTGGGGATATCTTCCTTCTTCACCCTTACTTGATAATATCCCGACCGCAAATCCACCTTGGATAAGTATTGTTCTCCATGAAGCTGATCAAACAATTCATCAATTCATGGGAGAGGATACTTGTTCTTTACCATGATTTTGTTGATCTCACAATAATCGATGCAAAGGTGCATTGATCCATCCTTTTTCTTGATGAAGAGGATTGGTGCACCGCATGGTGAAGCGCTTGGCTGTATAAACTCTTTATTCAGATTATCCTGTAGATGTTTCTTCAGTTTTTCAAGATCCAAAACAAACATTCTATATAGAGTTTTGGATATTGGAAATGACCCCAGTATAAGTTCAATTGAGAATTTAACATCTCTTCTAGGAGGAAGACCAGGAAATTCCTCGGGAAAAACTTCAGTGAATTCCCTCACAATAGGCATGTCTTCAAGGATGGTTTCTTACTTGGACTCAATAATATGAGCCAGATATGCATGCTCATAGGGCATTAATATCCACACTTGAGATGATGGATCTAAAGAAGATTAATCTTCCTCCTTTCACTTGTAAAGAATAGGGGGTCAATTCTCCACATGGAGAGTGATTTCCCTCTCACGGAAATTTATGTTGTCTCTATATAAGGAAAGTCAATCCATGCAATGAATTGCATCAAATTCCACTAGAAGGAGCATGATGCGGTTCTCCGGGAAGTTTAATCCACAAATTATGACAGGGGAGGAGTTATATTTACAGGATGCAATAATCGCCCCATTTATCATACTCACTGACATCTTCACTTCCATGATTTGTGGTGGTGATGGTATTGTTCTATTAAACGTTCAAGATATAAAAGAATGTGTATAACCTGAATCAAAAATTACATTCGCTATTCTTGAATTAATAACTAAAATACCTGTCACCACTTAGTTTTCAGGGTTCACTTTGGTAGTAGTGATAGAAAAAGCTTTCCCTTGCCTCCTTATAGGGTGTTGGTTGCCTCCTAAAACCCTTGGCTTAGGGAACTGATTTGCAAGATGCCCTGGTTCTTTGCAGTTGTAGCAATGAACCATGAATTGAGGTTCGAATGGAGCATTCCTCTCCTCTGTCACAGCCGCAGGTCTTTCTTTCCAACAGTTAACCGCTAGGTTCCCTTCTCTTCCACACCTAAAGCATTTTCTTATACCCTTCAGGCAATTTCAGGGATGCATGTTTCCACACCTTTGGAAAGTGGGGTGCTTAATCTTCTTAGAACCATTGTATTTATCCATCATACCATTATCATTCAAGTCCACCTTATGCTTCTCATCCCCATGATACCCCAGAGATTCAACGATCTCCATTTCAACCTTGAGGGCACATCAGAGAATTTCCTCATATCAGTCGAAGTCACGGATTTACAGTGCTTTCCACAGGCTTAGATTCAGCCCACCAAAGAAGCGGTCAACCATGCATTTGGGGGTAACGACAAAGCTAGAAGTGTATCGTGCAAGACATGTGAAGTTTTCCTTGTACACTCCAATAGATTCGTTGTCTTTTTTCTTGAGGGAAAGGAAGTCCCTTTCCATCTTAAGTTGGAGGGTGCATGGAAAATATTTATCAAAAAACATCTTCCAGAAATCCTTCCATTCCAACGCCTCAATCTCCTCCTCAGGCTTCATATTTTTGATCAACATCCACTATTGATCAGCTTCACCCTCCATACGATAAACATCCAGGAGATCCTTCTCTTGTTCAGAACATTGAAGGATGTAGAAGATCTTTTCAATGTATTTGATCCATTTTTTAGCGATTGAGGGATCAGATGATCCATTAAAAGTAAGAGGCCTTTGTCTCATGAATCTCTCGATAGTGACTTGTTCTTTATTAGGGGGGTGAACGCTTCTCTTGACCCATGTTTCTATTAAAAGCTTGATTTATTTGAGAGAGAATCATGAAAATGTTCTCGATTCCTGCTCCGATTGGATTGGGCACCTCATTAGTACATTCATCACATTGATCTTCACATCGGCTGTTAGCCCGAGTCCGCCTATTACCAGCCATTGGATAGAATAAAAGGAAAGTTAGGGGTAACACATAAAGGGTAATACAAGGACAAAATTGATGACTAATAAATAACTCTTATTTCCTTAACATATAAATCTACAGGCTTCAGTCTATGTTATCCATGATTTACTTTCTAACATATATTCTTAGGGATTTTCTTGTCCCTTAGTAATGATTCATAATAAGCTTGTGAATTTACCAAATAATATCCCCCTGGGAGTGTTGTAACCAAGATTGTATCAAGGCCTATTTTCGTGCACCGGTTCCCATTTGAGTCTAGATTAAAGCGGAATTTTCGGGTTTTGCCCCTAGGATACATCTGTGCCAGAGTCGCCTCTACCTGCTCGTATCAAGACAAGGATGTATTTTCTTGATAAACCACTTACTCAATACCCAGAAAAACATGGGGATGTTTTTATTATACTTAGTTCGGTATATAAGGATTTTCTAGGGCTTTCTAATCCTAATCCCAAAAATAACTAAACCTATCATTTGATACCAACTATGACAACCCTACTTTTATTACAAACTTAAAACTGATTTATTACATAAAACCTTCTCTTGATACAAAATGGAAGATCGAGAGGTATAGTATCTTTAGGGGTTAGGAACATTACATAACAACTTAAAACATGAAATACAACATCTTTATTGAAAACATCCTTTACATTAACCCTACATTCCCTCGTATTTATCATTGCATGGGATAACTTGAGGACATGCATAAGAAAAAGGTGATCTATAAAGCCTAGTAAGGGAATAATCATGGAATAAAATGAGGAATACAATACATGTTAGACAATAGGAATATCAATATAGCACAAGAGAAGCATAAACATAAAGGCATGATAAATCATGACAATCATAACATGGAAATTTGGCAACAACACTTAACATGGAATTAGCAGGATCTAAGGCTCATTGCACATGGAGCATGAGTAAATCCTCATTGCACATGAAGAATGAGTAAAACCTCATTGCACTTGAATTAGCATGAGTAAACACCCATTACACATGAAGTATCATGATATTATACTTTACACAATGCATTGGAGCTCTATAAGGGCGCACCCTTCTTAAAAATTTCATTTCATGCATAAGTGTGCCACATGGATCATAAAACATGAATTCATAAACATCATCATTTATTCCACGATAAAGGAATGTGGAATTCATATATGAAATTATATAATATATAAGTAAATGTTCATACAATTTAATACCTTTGATGGGGAAATTGTCATGGTATTCACTACAAAATGACATTGTCTTGGAAAAACGGTGCAATTTCTACAGCGTAACCACGTGACGTAAGAATTCATAAAAATGGTTGATGGGAGAGAAAGGGGTTGTATCATCATATTTACATGAAGTGGACTATAAGGGTGTCATATATATACATGTCCCAACAATTGTAATGTAATTTAGATTCCTGATACGAAATAATTGCTTGAATATAAATTAGGAGAGAGAAGTTCCTTTCAGAATTTCGGCATAGTAACAGGTGTACGTGGGAGGAATTTAATGAGAGAGAAAGGGGTACCCCTTCATTCAAAAATAAAGAGGTAAGTATGGGGGAGGTTTGAAATCATACCCCAATATTTATAATTGAAATTAAAAGTCATAACAATTTAAAGAAAATTGGACAAAATGAGAAAGGAAGAAAAAACCATTACTTGGAAGTGTGCTTCCAAAGGCTTGAGAGAGGCTTCAGAGAGGCATCTTGGGAGCTTGGGGCACTTTGGGAGGATTATAAGGAGAGTAGTTAAAAGGTTGGATGAACTCCAAAGGCTTTTATTGAGGATAAAGTGGGAGCTTTGGTGGGTTTAGATAGGAAATGTGAGGGAATTTTTTATTATTTAGGGTTGGGACACCTCACATTAAACTAATTTAAACCACATTCCAGCCCATGGTTTTTGCCCATGGTTTTCTCCAAAGAGGAGTAAAAAAATATTTTATAAGGCCAAAGTCAGAACTATTTAAAATAATGGGGTTGCTTATGTGGAGGTGAGTCACACTCCCAAGGAAAACAATTTAAAAAGACAAAATGTTTAATAAGGCTTGAAGGATCCATTAATGCTTTGTAAAATATGTCAAACAAACCCAAAATCGTATTATTTTAATGGTAAAAAATATTTTGGCTGAACATAAGTCTTATAGTATTTTATTACATCACTATTGGGTCATTATGATGTCATAAAACACATTATATTTTTAAACTGTATTTAATTTTTACCCAAATAATTGACTATCTCAAAAAATTATGAAAAAATCACTATTAGATAATTTCTATGTCCTGATTCCAGAAATAATATTTCTTTTATCTAAATAATTTTAAAAATATGTTAATTTTTACTTTTAAAATAGAAACCGACATTTATTGAAAATTCACGTGTTTTGACAAAAATGGCTTTCAAACCTTAATAAAAATTTTGATTGCATTCATAAAATTATAAAATAATTTATATTTAATAAAAATTAATTGAATAATAATAATAATATTTCAATAAAATATTATTTAATTAGAAAATCCATTAATTCATCAAAATAGATTCCTTAGTTGAATATTAACTAAAAATACTATTTGTGCTTTAAAAACCATCTATAAGGTAACAATAATAAAATGAAATTATATTCATTATTATATACAAAAATAAAGTACATAACCATAGTGATAAGTTATTATTACATAACCCCTTAAAAAACTTGTATAAGACAGAAGGGCAAGGTTTTCAATGGTGACAAACTCTTGGGGTGGCTCGGATAACATTGCTCGGGTGATAATCTCTATCAACTTCCACTTCTCTCATAGGTGGTCCCGCTCAAGCTTAACCTGTTGAATCTCAACTTGGGATTGGTCAAGAGTGAATCCCAATGATGCCACCTCTTTTTGGAGTTCCAAAAAATGGTCTTCGTATGGGGCATATCTACTGGATGAGTCCATCGCCTCATTTGTCTGAGTAAATTGGATTCATTAAAGCCCTATATTTATACTAATCATGTTATCACTATTCAGCAACTATATTAGCAACAGTGACAATTCTTAACACAAAACCAAAGAAGTTGACATTTTATATAAACATTTTACATAAAGATACATTTAATTAGATCAATATGGATTTCCATTAATAAATGTTTCTGTCATTACAACAATACATATTAAAATATCTGTATTGAGTAAAGGATATAGATTTATCAATTTTCCATAGTAAAAACAATATTCAAAGTAAACACTATATAGAAAAAATTTGTACGAATTAGACAATAATAATATTCATCATAAAATAAATATGGATATTTAAGAGAAATATAATTTTAAATTAAAAATAATTTTAAAACGGTAGTATATACCCCATAGATAAATAATTAGGTGCACAATACCAATTAAATCTCTATGAAATGGAGATTGAGATAGAGTCCCTTACCTTATGTTCAAAAGTGTTCCACACTTTTACTTCATGCCATATATAATAATTTTAGATTCATTAGTTACTTAATTTAGAACCTCTTAAAATTATATTTGATTTCTTATATTTCTATCAAGTTCATTTAGGGATATTATGATGATTTATACTTTTTAATTTTTTATAGGGGCATTTATTTCATGGTTTTATGGTCGGTTCCCTTTTGAATAATTATTAGAGTTCTTGTAAAATAGAAGAAAATATCTAGAAGAGGATGGAATTATATTAATATACTTCAAGTATATTAAATTTTCCTCATGTATCATTTTGTTATATGGTGTGAGGATGATTCATTAGATAAAACATTAATGAAAAATGATTATTTTATTTTGGTGGTTTTTACAACCATCACGGAATAGTATCATTTTATTTAATTTTATGTTTATATAAAAGTTCCAAAACATTAAATAAGTTTTAATACACATATTATAATATATTTTAACCAAAAAATGGTTAATCACCATTCTTGAATGTTGTAATGGAAAATTAAAACTCACCATCCATGAAGGCGGTGAATCGACGCATTACTAATGATATTTATAATAAAAGAAGGACATAAAATATTTGATTATGGATATTTCATTATAAAAATAGAATTATAGAATATATATGATACCTAAGTTACCATGACACTTTGTAAATGTCAGGTGAGTATAGTATAAGAAAATAAAATAAATTAAAAGAGAAAGAAGGAGGATTTAACCTTTTGAATATCGTCTCCTTAGAAACCTCTTAAAGACATTTGGATTTGGTAATTTGGTAAGATAAAAATCATTTAGACATGGGGAAGAGTCCTAGTAAGGTAAATAGGATTAATTAAAACAATATTAAATTCTTATATGGTTTGAAAATAAGGGACGTTGAGGGGTGGTATTTATAGTGGAGGAGCAGGGTGTTTTTTGACTACTTTATTCTTTTTTTTTATTTTGGTTCAATACTATAAAATGTATTGATTAAAATGAATAAATAAATTAACGTGAGAATGTGAGATATAACTAATGAGTGATTACATCATATATACATCATCCATGACAAAATAATTCGTTTATTTACTTATAATGTTAAATACTCTAAATTATCATATTTCACTATTCGCCAAAAATTCAACTATTTTAGAAATAACCCAAAAAATCACCTTAAAAATTATCAACATGTAGATTTCAAAAATAGACTCCATTTTATGATAAAATTTTTTCATATACGAGAAATTTAATTTCTAATTAAAACCATCATCTATTTGAAAAATATTGATTTAAATATTATAACCGATTTTACAACACTTTGAAAAATTAATTATGGTATCATAAAGTCGTCTTATAATTATATTAAAACAAAATAATAATTTATGAATCTAATTTTAAAAATAAATTTTCTTTTAAATCATTATATTAATTAAAAAATTGTAAATACAAATTTACGTTCACAAAAATACCAACACTTAATTTCTTATTTTCAAAACAATTATTTACTTATTTAATGATATAAATATATCATATATTCATTTATGGTATACCTAAATTTTAACTATACTTTCATAGCTGAGGTTATTATTATAATGGAGAAATTACTATTCCTAATGGTCGTGTAAATATTTAATATTATTTACAATAAGATATTGAGTTTATTTATGAAGATATATACCAAGAATATTAGTGTATTACATTATTCCCTCTGAAAATTTTATCCTCAATTTTTTTTATAAATATTGACATATAAATAGATGAAGGTGGTTATTCTTAACAACATCCTCTAGTTCCCACATTGCTTCTTTCATCATATAGTTTCTCCAAAGAACATTTACTATTCAAGTCATCTGATTTCCCAATAATTTCTATATATTGTCAATAATATTGATAGGATCTTCATAGTAAGGAAAATTAGGTTCTATTTATATTTATTCATAGGTGCGTACATGTGTTAGTTTCAGAAATTATTTCTATAAAAATGATACGTGGAACACATCATGAATTTTGAAGATACTTGGTGGAATTATTAGTCGGCAATCTACAACTCCAATTATTTCTAGAGTTTCACACAGTATTAGGTACATAAGGATCTGTTTTCCTTTCTTACTAAACCATATAAAACCCTTCCATGGAGATAATTTTAGAAACAAATGTTTTCCCACTTGAAATTCATAATTCTTTCTTCAGTTGTTAGTATAACACTTTTGTATACTTAGATCTCCTTTAATATGATTTAAAATATTGTGTAACTTTGTAATTGTCACTTAAATAAGTTATGGGTCTAAAAGTTTCCTCTCAGTAACTACATCCCAATAAGTTTTTATCTCTTGAAATATAACACTTTATATGGAACCATTTGAATACTATACTGAAAAAGTTTATTGTAATAAAGCTCTTCTAAAGGTAAATACTGATCATACATACCATGAAATATGACTAAGTATGATCTGAACATATCTTCCAATGTTTTAATAGTCCTTTTAGACTAAATATTAGTTTTTGGATGATAAGTAGTACTCAAATGGAGATCAATATCCAAATAATTATGAATATTGTTCCATAATTCTGAGGTAAAATAGGGATCTCGATCAGAAATAATTCATTGAGGTGAACCGTGAAGTCTTAAAAATTCATTAATATAGAGTCTTATTAGGTTATAAAGAGGTAAATATTCTCTTATAGCAGGAAAATGTGATGATTGTTTATGAAGATAAAAAATAACTCATATTGTATCATTCAATATGGGGGAATTTTCTAATCTAGTGATGAACTCTATATTAATGTCATCCTTATTCAACATAAGAATATGTAGATATTGAATGAATCATCTATGATTTTGTCTCTTATTCTTCACTTGTTAAAAAACTAGAAATATTGAAACATAGTCAGTGATTTCCCACTTCATATTATCCAACCAAAATTTTTCCTTCATATCTCTATACATCTTGGTACTACCAGGGTGTATAGATATATTTGAGATATGATCATCATCTAATATTTCCTTTTTAGATCAGTTATTGATGGAACACATAACTAATTTCTAAATTTCACAATTCCATACTCATACAGAAAGTCTTCTGATCTTCCATCCATAATGGATTTAATTGTCTTTTAAAAATTCTCATCATCAGATTGAGAGGTTTTTATATTTTCCAATTAATAGGTTTTCAAAATCATTTAAAAAATGAGTAATTTTTTCACTTCCTTAACAATTATCAAATCTATCTTTACTAAATCCATGATCATTGGAGCTTTATCAGTCCTTATTCAAGTTAAAAGCCCATGAAATTTTGTACTTAATGCATCTTCTACCTTATTTACTTTTCATGGGTGGTGGTGTATTGATCAATCATAATCTTAGAGTAAGTCAATCAATCATCTTTACGCGATGTTCATTTCTTTCTGTGTAAAGATGTATTTCCAACTCTTGTGATCGGTATATATCTCAAATATTTCACCATAGATATAGTTTTTCTATATCTTCAAAGAAAATATTATCACTACTAACTCTATATCACAAGTTGGATAATTTTGTTCATTAATCTTCAAATACCATGATGCATATGCAACAAATTTATCATTTTTCATAAGAAAATAACCCATTCATTTCTTCCACACATCAATTTATATAATAAACCCATCATTTATTAATAGTATAGTCAAAATCAAATCATTGAATAATATTCTCTTAAATTCATCAAAAAAATCATCACATTTTTTCTCTATACGAACATAACCATTTTATGTGTGATCTTTGTTAACGAGTTATCCAATCAGGAGAAATTTTGAATGAAACATCGATAGTAACCTGCTAATCCAATGAAACTATGTACCTTAGTTATTCTTGTTTTTAGGACATTCTATGATTAACTTTTCTTTATTGGATCAACTATGATTCCATCATTAGAGATGATATGGACAAGAATTTGTTTTTTCTAGGGCCATAATTTACACTTTCTAAATTTACCATATAACTCTTTAATTTTGAGGGTATCAATAATGATCCTTAAGTGATTATCATGGCTTAATAGATTTTAAAATATACTATAAAATCATCAATGAATACTACAAAAAATTCATCAAAATATTCCTTGAATAGAATAGAGAATATACCTATAAAATAGAGGGTCTAAACTAATAATGTCCATAACTCATCTAAAAATATTTCTTTGGAATATCTTCCATATTTAATCTCAATTGATGATACCTAGATCAAAGTTTAGTGTTAGAAAAATATTGATCTCGATGAAGTTGATCGAATGAAAGATAAATAAAAGGAAGATTGAAACTTGTTCTTTATTATGATAACATTAATTTATTTATAGTCAACGCATAGCCTCATGGGTAAAATTTCCTCTTAACAAAGAGAAAATGGAATCCCCATGGAGAAACACTAGGGAGAATAAATCCCTAATTACTCAAATCCTCTATTTGTTTCTTTAAATCCACTCATTCAACAGTTTACATTCTATAGGGAGTCATTGATATTGGTCTTTCATGAGGTATTAAATCAATGATAAACTCAATTTCAGGCTCTAGATGGTGTCTAGGTAATTCCTTAAAAAATAAATCAATGTAGACTTGTACAATTGGTACATCATCAATTTTAAGATTACTTTCCTCATCCATATATGTTTTTTCATCTTTATCCTCAATAGTTTCATTCTATAGAGCTAATGGCGGTGGATCATGATAAGAATCATTTGATGAATCTTCTACTCTAATGATACAGAATTATGCATCTTCCTCATATATTATAATTTTCTTATTCTTGTAGTAAAATTCCATATCATATTTTGAAATCTATTCAATATTGAGGGTTTTATCAAATTAGACCATATTTAAATGATAACTTCCACAAATAAATCATGTTTTTGTGTCATAATGGGGAGTTACCAACACATTTTTGTTTCAATGAGGCTTCCCTTGGGAGTTTTATTTAAAAATCGCTTATTTAATTCAAAGTGAAATGTATAATTTTCTTGGAAAACTAGGTAGATATAAAATTTTGTGATGATCCAAAATCAAATGAATCATCGGGAAAATTTAAGATAGGATTAATCTATCTTCCAAAACATCATTTGGTACTTCTACTTTGGTTTTGGTGATCACATAAGCTTGGAAATCTCCCCTTGGCCTCTTTTGTGGTATATTCCAATGATGCTTGTGACAATGATTTGAATAATGACCCATTTATTTATAGTATAACCACTAAAAACCATTTATTTTTTTCTTTCCATTACATTTGCTATCTCAATGACCATTTTATCTTCACTTAAAAAAAACATCCATGCCTTTAAAGATTTTTCTAGGATGATTCTTTACACAATTTTCTCATAATGGGAATTTCTCTGTTCACCTGTTCTTCTTTAATGATTTACATTTTTCATGGTTATCATAAGACATCTTCTTCTCTTAATTTCCCTTGACCATATAGGATATATCAAATTCATTCGTCATTTTGATGGGACTTAGTACTATATCATTTTATGATGAAAAGTTTTGTGAATCCAGTACCCTTTTAAGTATTGGATTAACACCTTCAAATAATTGATCAATATTGTTTTCCAAGTCACATATATAATATATAGTATACCTGGAGAGTCATGTGAAAGTAGACTCATACTTCACAACACTCTCTTCTTCTTCTTTTTCTTTAAGATAAGTAATTTTATATTAATTTTACTTCTTGGATCACGGGGGAATTATTTGCCTAAGAATTTTTATTTAATATTTCACCATTAAATTTCTTATATTTCATCGTCCTCATTAGTATCTTGGATCAATTACCACTATTGATCAGCATCACCCTTGAGGTGATATACCTCCAGTACTACCTTTTCCCTTTCATCACATCCGAATTCCAGGAAAAAAATCAAGGGACTTAATCCATTACTCAACTACCACTAGATTAGTAGTCTCAATAAAATATGGGGTTTCTTCAAAATGAAACTATCCAACATAGGTATAATATGGTTATTAGTTATAACCTGAGTAAGATAGCCTAATATTCTCTTGATCTTCTCAGATCTAACACCAACTATGTTGACTTGCTTAGTATGGAAATCCATATATTGTCTATGAGAATTTATTATATTTATTCCATTGGACTCCATAACTAAATAGTGGAACACATTGAGTGGGATCATAATAATCATGAATATGGTCCCCAAAATCCTCCATAAGGAATTACTATAATTCTCATGTTTTTTAATATCTAGTTACTCATTTTTCTACTAAACCTACTCTGATACCTATTGTAACAACACTGACCCTAGAATCCCATAGTTGGTGGTCATTTTATTACACTATCATAGATACAAGAGATCACATCACCAAGGATATATAAGTTTAGTAGTCTTGAATACTTTAATACTTACATGGTTCTCTTATTAAATTGGTAATTAAACATTAAATATAACAAAGGGAAATAAATTACTTCCTTGACACTTATTAAAATATTATGACTTCATAGCCAGGAAAGGGAAACAAATAAAAGGGTGAGATTAAGTGTTTAATAAGGGTTTAATATAGTATCAACATGAACCAATAATAATTAAATCATAATAAATAGGGAATAATCAATGTTAAAGGTAAATAAATGAAAAAAATCCATTTAATAAATAAACTAATAATGAAAATTCATCCATATATTTTTTCACAGTGAAAATTTAAAGGATAGTAATAACAAAAAATTGAATGAAGAAAATGAATAATTATTAGAATTCATGTATCTTGTATATGAACCATTATAGTAAAGAAATTTAAAAAGCTAGTTTTAGTCTACGCATATAAAACCATATGTTTCTTTTTGTAAATAAATGTTTAGGGTTTGTGTAATGCACAAAAATTCTAAAGTAAGAACACTTTATTTGATCGCGTGTATGACAGAAAACGCCAAATGAATAAGGGAATATAATATCATGAGTCATTAAAATATAATTACCATTTTAAATAAATTTATTATATTATATATCTTTCAATTCACACATCACTGAGTTATCATTCCTCACATGAAATAATGACTTTCTTAGATATCTTTTGTTGCACGCAACACCGAGTTGTACTAAACAAAAATATAATTATTTTATATAATAAGACCTAGGATATCTATTAAATTAGTGGTTATTAATATTATTAAATGACTTTTGAAAATTTATTTTTTACAAAAACATAAGATGAATTCATAGGTTATTAATTATTAATAAATGAATATAAAATTCAATTTAATATAAAGGAAATTTTTTTATTATCACAAGTGTGTTTTATTATAATAAATTAAATTCATTACAATTAATGAGTGATAATAATATAATATATATATTATATATTCAAAAAAATATTTTTTACATTCATTAAATATATTTTAGAGGTATAATATTAGAATAAACTCAATTTTACACATAAAAACATACATTTTTATAAAGGCACTTTTGACACCTTTTAATAGAGAAAGTATTTTTAAGCTAATTTTTGAATCTTTTATAAATTTAATATGTAAAAATAAAAATCATTTTCAAAGTATAATATATAATTTATATTTTGGTTTTTGGTATTTTTCTTTGAGGTTTCAATTTTTTAAGAATAGTGAAAAATACTGAATTTTAATTCAAACCCGCTTTTTCATCTAAATTATTTATAAGGTTAAATTGAATTTTGTACTATTTTTAAAATTAAATTAGATAAATTATACATCAATAAATAAAATTTATTTCAATTTAATCAATTTCTCATGGAAATTTGATATTAAAAAATACCAAACTTTTGAACATTTTTACTTTAAAAACCTACTTTATTGTCTTGTATGCACGGTTAAATTTAAATTAATTTCTACCACTTATTAATTTGAATTTGGAAAAATATATTAATTATTTATAATTATAATAATTTATAATGTCTAATAAATTCAACTTAGTTTTTGACTAAAAATATTAGTGGAATAAATTAAAATTAATTATAATGATTAAGAGAAAAAATACATTAACAAGGGACTAAACCTTAAACTTAAGGGCCAAAATGACCTAGAAACTTACACAAAAGACATTGGATATTCATATTTATAACCCATACTATATTTTATCTAATTTTTTATATTATTTGAGTAACTTTTAATAGTAAAATCATGGGTGTAATTCCCTTTTAAAAAATTTAAAAGAATGTCACCACTCCTCCGTTATAAAAAGGCACTCACCCTTCCCACTTAATTACACCAATCAATACACTTTGTATCCACCAATATCTTCCCAAATATATCTTAAAAATAATTCCCATCATCTTAGAAGAATTAATTTTTCTATAAAACCATACAAGGAATCCCTTTGGTGCAAACAAAAGGGAGTTACCGAATGAAGAGGTAACATCCTTCCTCAAGCTCTTTTGTTTAATTTTTAATTATGAACGACATAAAATTTTAATATTCCATTTATAAATAAGGAAATAATTATACTAAATATATTAATAATTTTTTGTTTTAATTTTTTTTACTACACTTACACACACATCCATCTAATGGGTAAGGAACTTACAGTTCATATATGGCGAACTACCACCTCACGAAACGATGATTGTTTGTTTTCTATTTACCAACTCTCAAGGATGAGAATTATGATATAAAATATGTTTATATATCATATATATGATATTTCTAATTTCTTTGTGGTTCTTTAATTTTTATATAACACATACCTTTATACTTTCTATTTTGTGGGATTATGATAACATCGTTTATGGAAGTGCGGACTACCGCCTCCTCAAAGTGATGTGATTAGTTCACGCTATACATGGAATGAGTAAAGGATGGTTTTAATAGATCTATGTGACATATAAAACATATATATGATACTAGAAATATAATATACAATTATATCATTTAATTTTTGTTCTTTTAAATAGGAAAAATAAATCAAAGTGGCATTTATGCGTACGTACGACCTACCATCTCCATGAATGGTGCATTTAATTTCTATCTAAAAATTTTATGGATCATTATAAAGAAATATATATATTATATATGTTATATTTAAATCATGTTTTAAATTATAGATATTATTAAATCATGTTCTAATTAATAATATGAACAATTAACAAGTTAAAACCTACTCGAAAAACTAGGCAATCAACACACGACATAGTGAAAACAATGAATGATTATTAAAATACAGTTAATAAGATATAATAAAAGTCCCATATATTATATTGTAAGTATAATTATTATTCTATTGTAAGTTATTTACATGTTTATGTCACAACTCGTCCCCCGGGGCCCGTGCCATGACTACCCCAAGCCCGCCTTCCATAGGCCGGGGGCTGGCGACAAGCACCAAAGGTGTAATTCCCTAAAACTTGGAAGGAATTGCCTTTATAACCTGTAAACACACACAAAATCAAGCACACAACTGGATACAAAACACTAAGTAAACTGTATAACAAAAGTGTGATGATTGTAAAAGGGGCCAGAATACAAGTCCAACTGTAAAGTACAAGTACAACTGTGATATGATACAACTGAAGAAAGGAAAAGTCGACTGCTGGGTCATCCTCCGTGGTTCCTACCTGAAGGGTAGGTACAGATCGCCTCCATAGCACTCCTCAACCATCCTTCTCCTCTGTGTACCGACTCGTCGTATGGTCCACCTCTGGGTATCATCCAGACCTGGTACTCTAGTCCTCTTTTAGTGATGTCTGTCGTCTGCACCAAACACAATGATGTGAGGACATTGGCTATGAAGGGGTGAGTATCACGATACTTATTAGGGACCCTGAGACCCTCTAGGTCTCAAAAAATCCATCAAGGATAAATAAAAGGTATAAAATCCACAGATAAACTTACTTAGGTATATGCCCATACATATACCTAAGTTATCAAGTAATCCATCTCAATCATGAGGAAAACAAAGAGGAACTAACTCATATCATACCGGGATTTATTCTAGGGTAGTAGTAATAAGTAAAATTTTGAACCCTCGGCTGCTGGAGAACTCCTCCTCTATCATGTAAAATGGCCCTGTCGTGTCACACATAGGAGCTTCCTATTAACCTTGGACTGCAGAGGTACTCGTCCTGTCAAGTACCATGGGTCTACTGCATCACACAGAGGTGCTCCCCACCGTGGGTATTCCGCGTCACCAAGGAGCTCCCCACTTTGGTTCTTCCGCATCCCCAAGGTACTCCCCACTAGGCCAGTCGAGTAACTCTGAGTCAAAACGGTCAGCAGTCATCAAGTCTTAGCCAGCTACTAGGTTCCTACACAATGCTCACTCATCTCCAGGAGGATCTGCTCCCCAAGATACTGGTTGATACTCCAACTGCCACGAAGTCCCATGAATAAGTATCTCAATGGTTTTCCACATAATAGGGATCTCAACGTAATAAACGATGCGTCAATCGGACGCCCGGACTGTGAGTTATTATCCTTTTAGCCCCGGGGGGCCGGTTGGATTCGTGCTCGATCTAACCGGACCATTCCCTATCTCAATCCAAATCTATATCGAATATACTCAAAGTAACTATCTCACTCCAAGATTCCCAAAACCATTGAAATTTTGGTAAATGGACGTTTGGTGCCAATTTTATGGCCAAAAGAAAGCACAAGGGGTTATAGTGGGACCGGGTTCGGTCCGACCCGGTTGGACAAACCCAGCCCGACCCAGCCTGACCCACTTGGTCTAGCATGGCCCGTAGTGCAGCCTAACCTGTTGGGTTGGTCCGGCTCACTGGGTCCTTCCCGACAGGCCGCGAGGGGATGTAGAGGGTGGTGGGTGGTCGTGAGGGTACGAGGCCGCGGGGTGGCTCGGTCGGGGTGGCTCGGAGGGTAGGCAGGCGACGCTATCTGGTGTAGCTCGGAGGGTCGCAGTCGGCGTGAGACGGGACGACTCGGAGGGCCATCGGGCAGTGTGAGCCGGGGCGGCTTGGAGGGCCCTTGTGAGGGTAGTTAGGCCAAAGTGTGGGGCCGGTTCGGCTGGAGCGTCATGGGGGCTTGGGGTCGGTTCGGCCAGAACGTCGTGGGGTGGCTCGGTCGGGGCGCGGAGCTAGGGCATGCTGCTGGTTCATCCAGGAGGCCGGTGCGCTGCGGGTGGCCCGGCCAGAGCACGGATCTGGGGCGCGCGACTGATTTGGCTATGAGATCGGAATGCCGCAGGGGTAGCGTGGGTCGCGGAGGCCATGGGTGGTGCCACTGTTTCCTTCATCACCTTCGTCGGCTTCCACCATTTCGAAGAGTACACCAAAGAATAAAGACGGAGGGGTCGGTCCATGTTTGTTTCGCCCACACCCTCTATGTTTAGAGTGATAGAAATTGGTTCACAAATAACAAAGCATGAACGTGTATGGAAGATATTTTAAAACGTCATTTCCCACAACCCTTGTCAATCTCAATTCTCGAATCCCGCATAAGAATTAAAGGGGAGAACATGGGAAGTGATAATCAATAAAACCCTACCTCATTATATTGATTTTTTTTGTGCAATAAGGTAGTATAGGTGTAGATTCGACATACATGAGGACATCCCACGTTGAAAAAAACCTAAAAAAGAAGTTCGAAGGTGGTCTATGTTCCTCATTGGTGGAGTGTTCTTCATTGGAGAGCATTCTCCCAAGTTCCTCCTCTCCCCAATTCCACCAAAAATAATTCTTATCCCAAAATAATAGATTAGGAGTTCTATTATGTTTGTTGGAATAAATTGAAATTGTTTAAATAATTAATTTATGTGTGGGCTCAATTAATTAAAGGGAATGGTTGGAAGGATTAATTAAGGAGGGTTGGCACAATTAATATAGGAGGAGTTGAAGAGGATCTCCCTAATTTATTGTGGGAGTTGAGAGGTTTAGGTCTCAGGTGGTCCCCACCACCATAATCACTCATTGGAGGTTAGGTTTGGGTTGTCCCCACCACCATAAACTCTCATGGGAGGTTAAGGTCTGGTGGTCCCCACACCTCAACTTCAACTTTAAGGTTTTAACAAACAAAATAAAATAAAACATGTGTTTATTTTATTTTATTATTTACACGAAAAACCCAAAAATTAGCTTTCACCCTTGACCAACTGACATTGAGGTGAAGGTATTTTTAAGAGAATAATAACACTACAAGTTCAACGGTGCCCTCAGATTTCAATTCTGAGCACCGGTTCAAAATTTAGAAAAACACACTCGCACATTTATTGAACGTACCCAAAATAATTTTCAGAAATTCATTCCAGGAACTCCGGGCCTCGGAATCATGTGTCATTAATTTTCACGGACACGTAAAATTTTTATTTAATTAAAAAAAATTACATGAAAATTCCGGGTCTTTACATTCTCCCCACCTCAGGCTTTACATCCCTGTATACCACAACTCAAACTAAGAGAATATGTGGGGGTACTGAGCATGCATCTGAGCCTCCCGCTCCCATGTGCTCTCCTGGAGGTTCCCGCGCTACCAGAGAATACACACCAGAGGTATCAACCATCCATGAAGGACCCACTTCTATAAATCCTTAATCTCTACTAGAACCTCCATAAAATTCTCCACATCGTTGACGTCTATCTCTCCATGGTCGATGATGTGAGAAGGGTCGTGCACATATCTCCTCAGCTGGGATACGTGGAAGATTTCATGCACCTTGTGAAACTGTGGTGGAAGAGATAAGTGGTACGCCACCATGCCAACTATGTTGAGGGCCTGAAAAGGTCCAATGAACCTCGTAGATAACTTGCCGCCTCGGCCAAATCTCCATCGATCTTGTCAGGGTGAGACCCGTAGAAATACATGGCCACCATCCTCAAACTTCAGAGGTCTCCGTCTCCTATTAGCATACGAATTCTGCCTGCTCTGTGTAGTCTTCATCTACTCCAGGATGATTTGCACCTTCTCTGTGGTAGCCCAAACCATCTATGGTCCCACGAGTGATGACTCCCCTGAGTCAGTCCATCACAAAGGTGATCTACAAGGTGACCCATATAAGCCCTTATAAGGTTCCATCCCTATGGTGGAGTGATAGCTGCTGTTTTACACAAACTCCACAAAAGGAAAGAGATCCTCCCTGCCGCGACCGAAGTCGAGGACACAAGCGTGGAGCCTATCCTCGAGGGTCCGAATGGTCCGCTCAGTCTAACCATCCATCTGTGGATGGAAGGTAGTGCTCAAATGAAGTTGCATCCTGAAATCCTCGTGCAACCCCTTTTATAGTCAGGATGTAAATCGTGTGTCATGATCGGAGACAATCGTAGAATGTACTCCATATAGCCTCACAATCTCTTTCACATAGAGGCATCCCAATCTCTCTACTAAACCCTGCTCCTTGCTCAGTAGGAAGTGGGCTGACTTGGTGAGTCGGTCAACGATCACCCAGATATATTCAAGTCCCTTGGATGTATATAGAATTATTGTCATGATGTCCATGGATATCTCATCCCACTTCTACTCTGGGACCTCTAAAGGCTGAACCAAGCCTGCTGGTACCTGATTCTCTGCCTTCACTTGCTGACAAGTGAGGTACTGAGAAACAAACTCTTCCACTATTGTCTTCATTCTTGGATGCTAGTGATGTCGTTGGAGATCATGTGCATCTTCACCACTCCTAGATGTACCACTAGAGGGGATGTGTGAAACTCCCTCAACACTTCCTACTAAAGTGACACTGGTACCATGGTACGTTCTCTGAAAAGGATGAAGTGCTCCCCACCTTTAGAAAATGCATTAGGTGCCTGTCATGTGAATATCTGAGCACGTCGTGTCTCGCAGTCGGCATCCCCACACTATGCCTCTCTGACTCACTGAAGAAGTGGGGGAGTGACTATGTGAGACTAAAGGAAAATTACTCCATCTCTATCCACAAAGGATACTTTCAAATCATCCAGCTGCTCCGTTTCCTCGCCTAGCAGCTGTATAACAGACCTCCTTCTGAGTGCATCTGCTATAACGTTCCCCTTCCCAGGAGTATAGATTATCTCGAAGTCATAGTCCTTGAGGAACTCAATCCATCGTCATTGTCTCTGGTTCGGGTCCTTCTGAGGGAAGATATACCTGAGACTCTTGTGATCAGAGTATACTGTAAAATGTTTTCCCATCAGATAGTGCTGCCACATATTCAAGGCTAAGACCACTACTACTAACTCCAGGTCATGGGTAGCATAGTTCTGCTCATGTTGTCTCAGCTATCGATAACCATATGTGATCACTACTCGCCCCTATATCAAGACACATCTAACTCTGGTCCCTAATTTGTTGCATTAAACTATGTACCCTATGACCTCCTCTGGAAGCCTCAAGATGGGGGCACTAGTCAGCCTCTGCCTCAGATCATGAAACCTCTATTGGCATATCTCAGAAAACACGAAGGGTTGCCCCTTCTTTTTCAAGGTTGATAGTAGTGATATAACTCTGAATAAGTCTGTCAGAAACCTCCAGTAGTATCTAGCCAAACCCATGAATCTTTGTACCTCTATCACACTTCTGGGAGGCTCCCAAGCAAGTACTGCCTCAATATTCACTGGATTTACCACAAATCCAGCCTCCTATATGACATGTCCTAGAAATTGAACCTCTCAGATCCAAAACTGGCACTTTGAGAGCTTATCATAAAGATGGTGCTCTCTGAGTCTGTCCAGTACTGCCTGCAAATGATAAGCATTCTCCTCCTCAGTAGCTGAGTTGATCAAAAAGTCGTTGATGAAGACCACTACAAAGTGATCAAGGTACGGTTGAAAGACCTTGTTCATGAGTCCCATGGACACTTTTGGAACATTGGTTATGCTGAATGGCATAAAAAATAACTCGTAGTGGTCATACCGACATATGAAAGATGTCTTCTTCACATCCTCATATCGAACTCTAAGCTGGTGATAGCCTGATCTGAGGTCTATCTTCGAGAACCACTGTACTCCCTTCAGCTGATCAAAGAGGTTGTCAATCCTCGGGAGTGGGTACTTTTTCTTCACAGTCACTTGGTTCAGGCTTGGTAGTCGACACAAAGCCTCAAGATCACATTCACCTTCTTGACAAATAGAATTGGGGCTTCCCAAGGTGAAACACTGGGCTGGAGGAACCCCTTCCCCTACAAGTCCTCTTGCTTTACCTGCAGCTCAAGAATCTCTGAGGGAGCCATCAGATACGTTGGTGTATATATCAGTGTTGTCTCGGGGTACAATTAAATGTAAAATTACACCTCTCTACGAAGAGGTATACCTGGGACATCAACAGGGAAAACATCCACATACTGGTCCACCACTACCAGATAGCTCGGACTCTCCACATCAACTACTCCAAGGGTATAGCTAGCCAACTGATGAGTAATCGGCTGCACCCTCCTCTGAATAAGTCCATCCTATGCTGAAAAGGATTCCTTCTGATCAGTGAAGGTAAACCCAGTCCCATCCGTGCGGACACACTGTAATTTGTGCCTAATATAGTCAATTTGAGCATGGACTGTAGAAAACCAGTCCATATCCAAGATGACGTCATAAGGCCTCAAAGTCGCTACTAAGAGATCCCAGCCAAAGGTATCGCCTCCTAGAGTAAGCCCATACTGCCGGCACCAGTGTATAATCGTCGAATCCGCTCCCATAGAAGTCTCTAGCTATATGGATCCAGCCAACATCTCCATCGGAATCTCTGAGCTATGAACGAGGGCAATGGAAATAAAAGAATGACTGGAACTTGTGTCTATAAGTACTGCAGCTATGGTGGAGTAGACATAGATTGTACCTCGTATCATCTCCAGAGTGTCGTGATCATATTCCTCGCCTGCCTGGGGCTAAGCTCTCCCATGTTCACCTACTCCTGTAGTCAGGGTGGAAGTCCTGGTGGTGGTGGCAGTAACACCTCAAATCGTCTCCCACTGCTAGATGCATGACCAGCTCCTCTTCCACGTCCTCCTGCTCCCGGCAGACCTCCTCGGTCGAACCTCTGTCTCTGCCTGGGTGGTCCTTCAACCATATTCTGATCATCTGAATGGAAGGTTGGAAATTCATGAACCATGTGACCCATCCCACCACATGTGTAACATTGCCCGCTCCTGGCATGACTGGCTCCGCTTCAGGTGCCCCACATAACTGATTCGGAGTCATGTGGTCGTCCACCTATAGGTTTGGTCATGTTGGACCTATTTTATGTCGTTCTGATACCAGTTGCAGAAGACTCCGGTACGTGATGAATGGTAGTGGGTCTCACCGCTGGTGACTGCTCGGCAATGAAACTCTCCACCAAGAGGTCTCTCTCTAACACCCCTGCCTACTTCGGGATACTGAGTGAGATCATTGAATCATGTATCTCTTTCCTAAGACCCTACTCTAAGGTCTGAGCCATGAATAAAGGGTCCCTCACTATATCTGTGGAGTAGCATGAGAGGTTAGTAAACCTCTCTGAGTACTGATCCACAGTCATGATGCCCTACTGCAGTTGAAGAAGATCATGTATGCGCACTATGGGAAGCTTTTCTGGGACAAACTCCTCCTAAAACGGGCTCTCAAAGCCTTCCTAAACAAGCATCACCTTGTTGTGAACCTGGAGCATCAAGATCCACCATCTTCCTGATGGTTCCTGTAGAATCCTAGTAGAAAGAATCACCATGAGATCGGTTGGTGTCTCTACCAGTTGGAAAACTCTCACCACAGCCTCCAGTCAATCCTCAGCCACATGTGGGTCCATCTCTCCCCTGAACCTGGGTGGCCTCTGGTGCTGTAACTCGTGCAACGTGCTCAAGCGGCGTCCACCGTCTACTGCTAGGGCTGGTGACATTGGTGGCCCAATGGGGAGTGGTATCGCTGGTGCGTCCGCTGGTGCCTCCACCAGAAAAGGTTCCTACCCTGAGGCCTCATCGCTTGGTGGGATATCTGTGCATACAAATCTTGGAAATCTAGATAGATGTCTATGTGGAGGAATCCTGAAAAGAAATAGGTGCTCCACAGTCAAAATTTTTACATGGTGAGATGACCTGGTGAGCTGAATCAAAGAGTTAAAAAAGAAGACTCTTAAAAACCCACATGCAATCAGTGTTTTCATGCACTGAATCAGATATCAGAATTCAGGGTCCTGCAATATGGATATGTCATCCACCGCAGCAACACTGGACTCCTTGAACTGAAAATTTCACTCATTATCCTTAACACAATTTCTTCACAGAAAAGAAAAATCAGAGTCCTATGTTCTATGGTAGAACCGACTCCTCTGATACCAATTTGTCACGACCCGTCCCCTAGGGTCCATGTCGTGACTAACCCAAGCCCGCCTTCCCAAGGCCAGGGGATGGATACTAGCACCAAAGGCATAACTCCATAAAATTGGGAAGGCATTTCCTTTATAACCTGTAAAAACAAACACAATCAAGCACACAGCTTGATACGAAACACTAAGTAAACTGTATAACAAAATATTGATAAAAGTAAAAGGGGACCAAATACAAGACTAACGGGAAAGTACACGTACAAATGTGATACAATACAACTAAAGAAAGGTAAAGTCATCTTCTGGGTCATCCTCTATGGTTCCTACCTGAAGGGTATGTACAGATCGCCTCCTCAGCACTCCCCTTCCGTCCGTCTCCTCCATGTACCGACTCATCGTAAGGTCCACCTCTAGGTACTGTACAGACCTGGTACTCTCGTCCTAAGTCATCATTGTCCATTGTATGCACTGAACACAATGAAGTGCAGTCATAACCCATGCATGGGTGAGTATAATGATACTCAGTAGGGACCCCGAAACTCTCTAGGTATCACAAAATCTATTAAGGATAAACACAAAGTATGAAATACATAGATAACCTTACTTAGGTATATGCCTATACATATACCTAAGTTATCAAGTAATCCATCTCAATCATGAGGAAAACACAGAGGAACTAACTCACCTCATACTAGGATATATTCTAGGGTAATAGTAACAAGTAACATTCTGAACCCTCGGCTGCTAGAGAACTCCTCCACTATAGAGTACAGTGGGCCTGCCGCATCACATAGAGGCACCTCCCACTAACCTTGGACTACTAAGGTACTCCTCCTGTCAAGTACCGTGGGTCTGCTGCATCACACAGAGGCACTCCCCACCGTGGGTCTACCACATCACATAGAGGCACTGCCCCTCATGGCCTAATAAGGTACTCCTCCTATCGAGTACCGTGGGTCTGCCGCATCACCAAGGTGATCCCCACTGTTGGTCTATCGTGTAACCAAGGAACTCCCCACTAGTCCAATCAAGTCACTCCTAGTTGAAACAGTCAGCAGTCGTCAAGTCTCATCCAGCTACTAGGTTCCTGCACAATGCTCACTCATCTCTGGGAGGATCTGCTCCACAAGCTACCAGTCGATACTCTAAGCGCCACAAAGTACCATGAAGATGTATCTCAATGGTCTGCCACATCATTGGGATCTCAATGTAATAGACGGCGTGTTATCCAGACACTCGGTCTATGATTTATTGGCCTTTTAGCCCTGGGGGCCTAGTTGGATTTGTGATCGATCCAACCAGACCGTTCCCTATATCAATCCAAAAATCTGTAGAATATACTCAAAGGGAACGTCTTGCTCCACGATTCCCAACACCACTGATGGTTCGTCAAACGGACGTTCGGGGCCAAAGATATGGCCAAAGGAAAGAAAAAAGGGTCATAGTGGGCCTAGGTCCGATCTGACCCGGCCGTACCGACCCGACCCGACCCAGCCTGTTTTGACCTGGATCGGGTCAACCTGACCTGACCCGCTACGTCTGGCCTGGCTGAAGTGCGGCCCAACCTTTTGGGAAGGTCTGAAAGGCCGCGAGGGTCTGCAGAGGGCCACGGGTGGCCGTGAGAGCATGAGGTCGTGAGGCGACTCAGAGGGCCAGCGGGCAGCGTGAGCCAGGGAGGCTCGGAGGCCCATGGTGGCATGAGCTGAGGCATATCAGAGGTTTGGTGGGTGGTGCTAGCCGAGGAAGCTCGAAGGGCTGCGGTGTGGGCAGTTCAGCCGGGGTGTGGGGTTGGTTCAGCCTGGAGGCCGGTGCGCTACGGGGGTGTGGGGCCGGTATGGCTGGGAGGCCGGAGCGACTTGGGGGGCATGGGGTCGGTTCGGCTGGGAGGCCGGAATGCCGCGGGGCGGCTCCGCTAGGGCGTAGAGCCGTGACGTGTGGCCGGTTCGGCTGGGAGGCTGGTGTGCCGCAAGCGGCTCTGCCGGAGTGTGGAGACGGGGCGCGTGGACGGTTCGACTAGGAGACCGGAACGTTACGTGGGTGGTGTGGGTCATGGAGGTCATGGGTGGTGAAACCTTTTCCTTCATCACCGTCGCCGCCTTCGTCACCTTCCTCCATTTCGAAGAGTACACCAAAGAAGAATGGCGGAGGGGTAGTTCCTTGTTTGTTTGGCCTGCACCCTCTTCGTTTAGAGTTATAGCAAGCGGTTCACAAATAACAAAGCATGAACGTGTATGGAAGTTATTTTAAAACATCATTTCCTATAACCCTCTTCAATCTAAATTCCCAAATCCCACAAAATAATTTGAAGGGGAGAACATGTGAAGTGATAATCAATAAACCCCTACCGCATTCGCTTGATTATGTTGGCGTAAGAAGGTAGTACGGTTGTCGATTCGCCGTAGATGAGGACATCCCACATCAGAAGAAGTCCTAAGGAAGAATGTCTAAGGAGGTCAGAGTTCTTCGTTGGTGGATTATTCTTCATTGGAGAGCTTTCTCCCAAGTTCTTCCTCTCCCTAATTACACCAAAAAGAATTCGTAGCTCAAATTAATAGATTAAGATTTCTATTATGTTTGATGACATAAAGTCAAATAGTTTAGTTAATTAATTGAAGTGTTGGCTCAATTAATTAAAGGGAAGTGTTGGAAATATTAATTAAGGAGGTTTGGCACAATTAATGTAAGAGGAGTTGAAGAGGCTCTTTCTCATTTATTGTGGGAGTTGAGAGGTTTAGGCCTCAGGTGGTCCCCACCACCATAACCTCTCATGGGAGTTTAGGTTTGGGTGGTCCCCACCACCATAACCTATCAAGGGAGGTTAAGGTCTGTGATCCCCACACCTCAACTTCTACTTGTAGGTTTTAACAAACAAAATAAAATAAAATGTGTGTTTATTTTATTTTATTATTTCCATGAAAAACCCAAAAATTATCTTTCACCCTCTACCAATTTTCATCGAGGTGAAATTCTTCTTAAGCGAATACCAGCACTGCAAGTTCAACAGTGCCCTCAGATTTGAATTCTGAGCATTGGTTCAAAAGTTATAAAAACCTGCTCACACGTTTACTAAACGTACCTGAAATAAAGTTCATAAATTCATTCCGGGCACTCCGGGCCTCAGAATCACGCGCTGTAAATTTTCGTGGACTTGTAAAATTCCCATTTAATTAAAAACATTACTTATAAATTCTGGATATTTACAGTTTAAAACCATTATACAAAATTTTAAAGTACATTCATGCAAACGAAAATACAAGGTAAGTTATTTTGGTCTCACTTTTATTTCCATGAGGCATATGACATTAACCCCACTAACTTATATTTTATAGTGTACCTACTACCCATTTCGATATAATATATCATGAAATATTTTATATTCTTGGTATATAAATGTTTTATTTGATTGTTATTACTTTTGAGTCTTCCAATTTAAATGTTACCATCGTGGTAAGGGATTTTTATATCACTTTTTACATCTATGAGATAAATGTCAAATTCACCACTTCTTATTTTATGTGGTGTATCTATTGAAAATTTTGATATATTAAATCATGAATTATTTTATATTTATTTTATCTTTAATTTTAATTTGAATTATGTCTTCTATGTGGATTTAAGTTAAAAGTTACCGAGTATAAAATAATTTTGTAACCCAATTTCTTTTCCATGGGTTATATTACTTCCTCATTGTCAGTATTATTATAAACTTTTGTGTGTAATAACTTTTCACTATGTATTTTATTATTTCAAATTGTTTTATTTGGATTTAAATTTGACACACATTATCTTTTTATTTATTGACTCCCATATCAACATTATGCTCTTTTCAAGGTTTTTACTTGAAATCACATTTTGTTCAGGATTATTTATACTTGAATTTCGATCAGAGAAAATTATTGGATCATTGTTCAATAAACCCATTAATTTTCATCCCCTATGGTTATTCATGACCTTTATCACGTAATAGTACCATTTTACCACAGTTTGGCACTTAAAATGTTTTAGAAAATATTTTTTAGAAAATCCTACTTCATTTCTCTCTTTAGTGGGACAACCCGTTTTTTTAAATACCTTATTTCTGAAAATATCTTTTATTTTTTTTAATCTTTCCAAAAATATTTAATAAAGAAAATTTAAGCCATTTGTTCCTTTAAAAAAATAAAAGTAATCTTATTTTCACTTTCAAGAAAAGGAATTTTTCTAACCTTTTATCGTGCAATAAAAAATTTCTTTTTACTTTGTATGACGTGTATGAATTTACCCACCACTATTTTTTTAAGATTCCTTTGAAATTTTAAAATATAACATTTTAAATATTTTTTTTAAAAAATTTATTTTCAAAGAAAAGGATTTTGGAAAGGTTTTCGAAAATGTTTTCTAAAAAAAGAATACTTTCCTCAAGAATGATTTTAAAGTTCTTCATTTATTTCATCAGTGAAAACAATTATTTATTTTAATACACTTGTGATAGTTAATATTGATATATTCCTTATTATTCTTATAGATGGTTTATGATTTATTTAGAGAAAGATAGTATTAGAATTAACTTCCTCAATTCCATTTTTTGTTCCCTTATAAATATTAAATTTCATATTATCACTTGACATTGAATTTCTCCAAAATATCCATATCATTTATCATAGACATATTTATTTCCATATAAATATAGATTTTTTACGTAAGGTGTTTACTTTAACATGTTATATCATGAATATCCTTATTCTCATGATATTATAAGTATAATTTACTTCATGGGGAATTATGATTGAAATGTTTTAAAGTGGTATGGGACCCTTTTGAATGTTTAAAGATTATTTTACTCAAGAATGTTTTAATGGTCTTTCAGTGACATCTTCATTCATCAATGTCAAAACACTTTTTTTTGTTATTAATAACTGAGGAATTATTGATAAATCTATATTATTTATCTGATATGTATATTTGATAAGGTGTATTTTTTATTAATTAATTCAATTAATCAATATTAGGAATTCCATAGACATGTAGTGATAGGTGTGGCCCATACTTTATATATAACCCCGATGCATCAATAAGTTCTCATGAGATAAATTATTTTTGAAAATTCAATATGTTTGTAGAATTAGTTTTAAACTTTTAGGAGGATATATCTTTTGAGTAGATATTTTCATGTGCATGGGACTTGACATCTAATAATTTTGCATTGCCTTCATTTTGATTTAATATTTATTATCAATGGGATTTTCACTATGAAAAAATCAACATATGCATTTAATTATCAGTTTATTGATTAAGTGGAATGTGTTTTTAGTTTATTACCTTTAAATATTTATTTTTCCATGTATGGTTATTTTAATGGAGTGTTTTTATAGTTATTTTCCTTTCCATATTTTTTACACACTTCTTCTCAGTTTATTGATTTCATGGCATGTGTCTTCGGTTAATAACGTTCCATATTGATTATTCTCATTGATTCACTATTTATTAATCTATTATTAAACCTTACTGAGAATTTGAGCTCACTATTTTTTTATTTACTTTCCCTAGGAATCCAAGAAGTATACCAAGAAATATATGCAAGGATACACTAGATTGAATAATGTTATCCTTAAAATTAAAAAATATATTTTAATTAGTATATTTATTTATAATACTAGACTCACGTCTTTATCTATTTTACTAAGACTACTAAACTCTTTCATTGTTTGGGGTTTTGTTACTTGTAATCATGCTAATGTAATGGTAGTACACACCAGCTTCATGATTATGGGGTTGGGTCACTACAGTGGGTATGAAATGAAGTTTAGTAGAAACCTTGGGAACTAGATTTATGAAAATATTGATCATAAAACATAACCCAAAGGTATAATTTTTGGGTAAGTATTGAAGAACATCCTAATGTTTCTTTTAGGTATATATTATGTGGTTTTTCTAGAAATATATCTCTTTCTGGATACTACAAGTGGACATGGTTCTGGCATAGATGTACCAAAGGGTAACAACTTCAACAAGGTGTGTAGATCCAAACTCAATGTAACCTGGAACATGAAAATGGGCCTTACTGTACACCTAGTTTTACACTCACAAGGGATATACTTAGGATAATTCACCTTTTTTACAAACCATTATAAAATATTTGAATATAAAATGACAATGACTGACCTAGATTAAACCAAATGTATTTTGGATTGATGAAAATGTGTCCTAATTTAGAAATTCTACTAATGATATTTTGGATAAACAATAGACTACGTAAGGAAAGATATGGAAATAAAAGGATGGAGTATTTATGTATTAGGGTTGTATGAAAACCATTGTTAAAATTCTATTTAGTATTTAACCTTATTTCAAGGATATCAATCATATTTATTTTGGAATTATATTAATATAGTTTTAGAAAAGGATAACCTATTTATTGGGTGAAAACCCATTATGTCTGGAAAGGTCACAGGGCTTGAACCCATGACAAAAGGATGATAAGGGTTTAACAACAACCACTGACCCTGGTAAATATGTCATTATTACTAGTTAAAAAATTCGAAGAGAAAATTATAATGATGACCCTATATTGTAAATTTTGAGGTTTATATATTAATATATTAACCATATTGTATTTTCAGAATTTTTAGATACAAATACATAGAATTTTAACTCTTTTATAGGCCTTAAGATTTTCTAAAAGTGTATTTTAGTACTTTGGGAATCAAATTTAAATTTGGATATCTATTTCTTGAAGTAATGGATGAATTGGAAATTGATGAAAGTAAAACCAAAGGATGAAATTGTGTAGATATAAATATATAAAGTAATTATATTTCCTTATATTCTTGTTCAATAAAACAATTCCTCAACATTAGGAAAAGTATCTTAAAATAAAAAATAATTTCTTAATACCTTAATTTCTATTGAAGTGATGGTCTTATAAATCATCACAAATTTATGCCTTTTAATCCCTCGACATTCCATAAATAATTCAATTATATGTGATTTATGAAATCAACCAATCCCTATAAATATTTACAATTTTCCTCTAATATGTATCTCTAATTTCCACTAATGTTATGCTACTTAGATACCTAGTTATATGTTTTTCCACATGACCTTTGTACTTCCCATTATCTATTTTCTAGAGTATTTTTTTATGAAAACTTCTAAAAATGTAAGATTTTAAAAAGTTAATATCAAACAGTCTATTACCATGATCAAGTTTAAATTTCAAAGATGTAGTTTATCTAAGGTGGGGAGAATGTAAGACCTCAAAATTCTAATGTAAGAACATTGTATTCGATAGTGCGTATGACACGTAACACCAAGCGCATAAGGGAAAATTATCTCCAAATTCATTATAATATAATTACCATTTTAAATAAATTTAATAAATTCTATAGCTTTTATTTCATGCAATATTGAGTTAGCTTGGGTCGTACACAATAATAACTTTCTTTGATATCTTATTTTATATACAAGAATAAGTTTTACTGAACAACAATATTATTATTTAATATAATAAGAAATAACATAGCTATTAAATTAGTTTTTATGAATAGTATTAACTAACTTATAAAAATACATGGTTTACACAAATATAAGATGAATTCATAGGTTACTAATTAATTAGAAATGAATATAAAATCCAGTTGAATATAAAGAAATGTTTTTATGCTCTCAAGGGTGTTTTATTATAATAAATTAAATTAATTATAATTATTGAGTTTTAATAATATAATATATATATATATTCAATATTCAATAAAATATTTTTTACATTTATCCAATATATTTATAGGAATAATATGCAGATAAACCCGATTTTATGTATTAAAACATATATTTTTATAAAGGCTCTTTTACTGCCTTTTAGTGGAGAACCTATTTTTAATCAAATTTTTGGAAATTTTATAAATTTAATATTTCAAAATAAACATAATTTTTGAAATAATAACATAAAATTTATCATAGGTTGATTTTTTTGTATTTTTCTGTGAGGTTTCATTTTTTGATGAATAATGAAAAATACTTTATTTTAATTCAAAAGTTCTTTTTTGTCTAATTTATTTATAATGTTAAATTATATTCTTTATTTTTTATAAAATTTAAAATAGATAAATTATACATCAATATATCCAATTTATGTCATTTTAACCAATTTTACTTTGAAATTGGATATAAAAACTTACAAAACTTTTGAATATTTTTAATTTAAAAAACTGCTTTGTCGTCTCATCTGTGGGATTAAATTTAAATTAATCTCTGCCACTTATATGATTAAAATTTAGAAAAATGGATTCCATATTTGGAATAATAATAATTTATAATTTCTAATAGTGAAAAATTAAAAAACTTATTAGGGAAAATAATTAAAATTAATTACAACAATTAAGAGAAAAATTAGCTTAACAATGGACTAAACCTTAAACTTGAGGGCCAAAATAAAGTAGCAAATTCTCCAAAAGACATTTTTTGTTCATATTTCCACCCTATAATATATTGGATTGAATAGGTTCCATCATTGGATCCAAAATTTATATGAAAAACTTGGGTGGAATTCCATTTTTAAAAATGTATAAGAATGACACTCCTCCACAATAAAAAGGAACTCACCCATCCTACCTTTTTACACCTCTCAAGCAACTTTTGATCATCCAATATCTACCTAAATAGATTTTCAAACTCACTCCCATCATACTAAAATCATTCCATTAGGAAAAAATCCATCTAGGGAAGCCCTTTGGTGTAAACCAAATAGAGTTATACAATGAAGATGTAACATCCATCCTCATGATCTTTTTTTTATTTTCATTTTACACCCCCTAAACTCTTATTATTCCATGATTACATAATAAAATTATAATCCCTGTTATAAAAAGATTTTTTTTGTTATGGGTTGGAATTACACTTATAAACACTTTCATTTAATGGGTAACGAACTTACCATTCATGTATGAAGAACTATGGCCTCACGAAACGATGTTTGTTTGTGTTTCCTTTAACACATTTCATGATTGGGAATTATGATGGACATGCTATTAATATATAGTATTTATGATATTTATAATATATTTATTATTATTTAGTTGTTATATAACAAAAAACTTTAATCATATATATTATTTAATTTAAATTATTTTAAATATGAAAAATAAATGAAAGCAGTGTTCATGCGTACATACGGCCTACCCTCTCCCTTAACGGTGCATTTCATTTCCTATCCCCAAACTTTATGGATCATTATAAATAAATATATAGAGGATATATATGATATTTATATAATTTTTTATATTCCAGATATGATAAAATCATGATCTAATTAATAAAAACAATATGTAATAAGGTAAAAACATACACAACAAACTATACATTTAACACCTAAAATAGTGAAAATAATGAAAAATTATTAAAAAAATAGGTAATGAGATATTATTATAAGATGATATATGATATTATAAAAACAATTATGGTTATAGTATTAGTTATTTAAATTTTTAAACCATTATGCATGAGGTTAAAGGATTTTCACCCAAAAGGAAATGTTAGGTAAGGGATTCTTGTCTCACTTTTCTTTTCATGAGGCATATGCCATTAACAGCACTTAACTATTTGGTTTGGTTTACCTACTAACCATTCTGATATAATATATCATTAATTATTTTATATTAATGGTATTTAAATGTTTAATTTTATGATTATTACTTTTGGGTCTTCAAATTCATATATTACCATAGTGGTAAGATATTTTCATCTCACTTTTTACATTTGTGAGATAAAAGTCATATTCAACACATACTTATTTCATATGGTGTATCTACGGAACATTTTGATATATTCTCTCATGAATTATTTTATCTTCATGGTATTTTTAAATTCATTTTAATTACTTATTATATGGGGATTTTATTTCAATGTTACCAAGTGGAAAATAATTTCATAACCCAATTTCTTTTCCACAGGTTATATTACTTTCTCATTATCGTTAATATTCTAAGACTATGTGTGTAATAAATTTGCACTATGTATTTTTTCATTTCCACCTGATTTATTAGGGATTAAATTTTATACAAATAATCTATTTGTTTATTAATCCTCACATCAACATTGTGGAATTTCTAAGGGTTTACTTCAAAATCTCATTTTGTTCAGGATTTTTTATACATGAATTAAAATCAGAGGAAATTATTTCATAATTTAAAAAAAAAATCATTTCTTATCTTATTTTTATTTATGAACTTTATCAATTAATGGTTTCATTCTTCACTACTTTGGAACATAAATTTTTTTTGAAAATATTTTTGAGAAAACTCGAATTTGTTTCTCTCTTTAGTCGAATAACTTCTTTTCTTATAAAAATACTATTTTTTAAAAAGGTTTCAAAAAATGTTTTTATCCTTTCCAAACCAAATTACTAAATAAATTTTTACCTCCTTTTTTATTTTACAAAAAATTTCATAGGAATTGTCTCATCGCTTTAAGAATATATCATTTTTATAAAATTTTACTATGATAAAGGATTGATATTTTTAAAATTTTCAAAATGTACAGATTTACTAGTCATAATTTATTTGAATAATATTTTTCAAATTTAAAAGGTTTCTTTAAAAAAATATTGAAAAATAATTTTAAATAAAAGATTTTTTAATTTTTTTCATAACAAAAGGATATTTCACTCAAGAATGTTTTGGAAGTTATTCATCTGTTTCATAAATGACAACAACCATTTATTTTACTCTAATTGAGATATTTTTTATTGATACCATACATATGCCTCAAATGGATGGTTTATGATAGATTTGGCCAAGGATAGTAGTGAAATTAAATTCCTTAATTCCTTTGTTAGTCCCCTTTAAAATATTCAATTTCCTATGATCATTTGACATTGAATTTCCCATAATTATCCATATCATTTAACATTGAAATGTTATGGCCTAAATCGTATATAATTTTTACATATGATGTTTAATTTGACATGTTATGTCATGAATATACTTATTATCATTATATTCTATACTTCATTTAATTCTTGGTGAATTGTTATTCAAATTGTTCAAAGTGGTATGGGACACTTTGGAATGTTTAAAGATTGTTTTCTTCAAGAAATTTTTAATGACCTTTTAATGGTATCTCCATTAATCAATGTCAAAAACCATTTTTGTTAGTTATCCTCCACTTAGGTATTAATGAGATATCCATATTATTTATTGGATATAGATATTTGATAAGGAATTATTATTATTAATTAATTCAATTACTCTATGTGAAGAATTATTTGGACATACAGTGATGTGTGGGGCCAAAAATTTATATAACCTCCCAATACATCGATAGGTTCTCATAAGAAAAATTAGTTGTACAAATTAAACAGGTTTCTACCAATATTTTTAACTATTTGGATGATTAATCTTGATAGTAGAGGTTTTAATGTGCCTGAGACATGACATCCAATAATTAAGAATTCCCTTAATTTTAATTCAGTATTTATTATCTATGATATTTTTCACTATGAATAAGTCTATGAATGCATTTCATTCGCAATTTATTGATTAAGTGGAATGTGTTTTCAGTTTTTTACCTTGAAATATTTATTTTTTCTTATATAGTTATTTTAATGGAATGAATTTCCAATTTTTTAACTTTCTAAATTGTTTATGCACTTCCTTCCCAGTTTATTGATTTCATGGCATGTGTATTCAATTATTACCTTTCTATATTTATTATTATTGTTGATTTACTATTACTTTCACTATGATTAACCCTTAATGAGAATTTAAGATCAACCTTATTTTATTTCATTTCCCCATTAATCTAATAAGTATACTAAGAAAGACATGCAGGGATACGCAAGATGGAATAAACATATCCTCAATAGAAAAAAAAAATATATGTTGTAATTACTATATTTATTTGTAATAAAATAATCATGTATGTATCTATTTTATCAAGACAACTAAACTCTTAAATCATCCAGTATTTGATTCCTTTTAATCCTTTTAATGTGATCGTATTAGACACCGATTCTAGGCTTCTAAGGTTGGGTCACTAAAGTTTTTCACCAACTTTTTTGTCTCATGATACATATTGAAGCATAGAGGGGAAATATAATGTTGGGCCCCACATATACCAATAATTCCAAATAACTATTCATTCATATATCTAATTAATCAACAATATGACTTATATAAATATTTATATTGAGTATAGCCTAGAGATTTATCAATATTTCCTTGGTTAAAATAGCATTCAAAGTAAACAATATATGTAAAAAAATGGTATACATATTAGATAATAATCATATCCATGACATAAGAAATTTTGATATTTAAGATAAATATAATTTAAAAAAATCTCAAACTGGTATTAAATACCCCACATAAATATCATTTTGTGTACAATACCAAGTAAGTCCCAATGAAATCGAGATTGAGACAAAATCCCTTACCATATGTACGAAATAATTCATCACTTGTACTTAATTTCCTTGATAATATAATTACATTACTTAATTACTTAATTCAAAACCTATTCAACATATATTGGATTTATTATAATTTTATTTATTTCATTTTTTCCATTTTGATGGGTTATAATATTATATTTAGTTGTTCTGGGAGCATTCATTTCCTGGTTTTATGGTTAGTTCCCCTGTGTATAGTTATGGGATTTCTTTTCAAATAGAAGTAAAACTACAGTATTAGAATGTAATGATATTAAAATAATTCCATGATTTTAAATGGTATTCATATATCATTTTTTTACATGGTATGAGGATTATTCAATAGATAAAACACTAATGAAAAATAATTAGTTAATTTTGGTGGTTTTTACAACAATCAGAGACTAGTATCATTTTATTTAATATTATATTTATATAATAGTTCAATAAAATTAAATATGTTTTAATACACATATTAAAATATTTTCCATAAAAATGGTTTTATTACTATACTTGAAGTCATAAATGGAAAATAAAAACCTAACATCCATGAAGGTAGTGAATCGAGATGTCATAGATGATGTTTTAATTTTTAGAATAAAAGGAGGAGAAAAAAGATTTGATGATAGATATTCCATTATAAGAATAACATTATATTATATATATGGTACTAGAGTTACCATATAACTTTGTATATGGTATATGTGAAGAGGATAAGAAAAGAAAATAAATTTAAAGAGAAAAGGGGAGGATTTTACCTCTTGAATATCGTCTCCTTGGGAACCTCCTTAAGACACTTGGATTTTATCTTTTGGTAAGACCAACAGGTATTGAATGTGTGGAAGAGACTTGTTAAGGTAATTTGGAAAATTTTAGGCAATATTGAAGTCTTAGATGGTGTGAGGATAAGGGTTGGTGATGAGTGGTTTTTATAGTGGAGGATATGGGTGTTTTTTCATTATTTTACTCATTTTTTTTATTATTTTGGCTAAAGACTATCAATAGTATTGATTACCATGACTAAATAAAGTAACTAGAGAATTTGAGTTCAAAATAATGAGTTTTTACCTCATCCAAAAATCATTCAAGAGTCGATAATTCATTTATTTACTTATAATATAAAATACGGTAAATAACTGTATTTTTCTATTCACCAGAAATTCAACTATTTTGGAAAAATCCAAAAAATTCATTACAAACTTTTTTCAATATTTAGATTAAAAAATGGACCCTGTTTTATGAAAAAAAATTCTAAATATGAAAATTTTAATTTTAATTTAAAATCATCACTTTTTTTAATAATACAGATTTTAATATTATAACTGATTTTACAACACTTTGAAAAATTAATTATGGTCTCATAAAATTATATTATAATTATAATACAACAAAATATTAATTTTTGAAATCAATTTTATGAAAAAAAAATTATTTTAAATCATTATATTAATTATAAAATTATTGATAAACATTTACATTCACAAAAATACTAACACATAATTTATCATTTTTAAAACATTTATTTAACTATTCCTTGATATAAATATATCATATTTTAATTTATGATATACATAAATTTTATTTATACAATCATAGTTGTGGTTATTATTATAATTGCCACATTACTATTCCTTGTATTCATTTTAATATTTAAAAGTATATCACGATACTCTATTGAATTTATTTAAGAAGATACATCTTGAAAAATCATGGGGTGTTATATTGATGATAGTATAACCCTATTGTAAACATGGATAATGTAGTATCTACTTTAAATAATGATTTATACTTAAGTATAGATAGAGAAATATATTTAGGCTAATAAGGATAAGATATTGTCCAATTCTATTAATAAATTGATGGAATTTATAGGGATACGACATTTTCTATAATGACCCTCAAATTTAAAGTATGAATTTATAGCTCATTTTTATCTTTTAAGTATTTATTTTTGTTTTTTATCAAATGTGTTAAAGGGAAGTGGGGCTTAAGAGGCATACCAAAGAGGGGTACCAGGGCCTCATAACTACTATATATAGTAATAAGGAATTGGGACCTAGTATGAAGGTAACTATACCTATAAGGCATGTTTCCCCACTGACCACCCAATGAGGATGAGGTGGGTACTTGATAGCACTAATGAGTACCTGATCATGGTGTGGTGGGTACCTAGTGATCCCAGGGGTATTTATTCTAAGGTAAGCCTATTAATTTCACTTATATCTCCTTTTTTCACTTCTATATTCTTCCTTTCCTACCCCCACTCAATCCAAAATTGATTTTTGGACCCCTCTTATATTTCTAAGATCCTCAAAGCTCTCTTTTTTCCTTAGTTAAATCCAAATTTGTTCCTGTGATCTTAGATTTTTAATAATAACCCCATTTATTCCTTATTTTTTCCCATCTCCTCTTATTTCCTAGTTTCCCATCCCAAATCCCAAATTATATGATTTTAGGGATGATTTTAGTGATTCAATGGTTTAAGATTGTATTGGGTTATTTTTCATGTATAGAATTATCCATTAAGATTGAGATATGATTTCTTTAATTAGTTATGGTGTTTATATGAATCTTTATGGACCGATTTACATGTGTATTATTCAATCTACCTAAAATTTCTTTTCATTTAGTATCAAAAGTGGTTGGGCAGGCATGAATTTGTGTAACTGACCCCTTTAAGGTTAGTTATGGATAAAATAGATTGGGTATAGAGAAACCTTTACTTTTTCCATGATTTTAGGTATGGATATCCACTTTGGTAGTTTATATATAGTGTTATATATTCAGTCTTAGACAAGGATTGAGTTATTTTATGTCCTGGCATACAAGTTTTATTGATTGAATCATTCAATTTTGAAGGTTGTTAAGTAAGTAAATGTGTTTTATGAGACTAAACCATGGAGTTTGGTTTGGGAGTGGACTATAGAATATTATTTTCATATACTTGTTCTTTGGACGTTTCATTGGGTAAGTGTTTTTCCATTTTACAATTCTTAATTTCAAGGTGTTTTAGCTATTTTTATATTATGTATTAACACTAATGATTATGTGTCCATGCTCTGAGTAATAGAATGGTGGTTTTTTATTTTATGGTATAGGATTATGGGTGGTGATGTTTCCTTAAGTAAGAGAGTTTGGAACTGAGATGATGATGTGTGATTGCCTCTTAGTTAGAGGGTTTGGTCTGAGACTAGATATGGAACTTGGTATGTGACCTCCCCTAAATGAGAGGGTGTCATTTGGGACTTGATGTTTGACCACCTCTGAGTGAGCGGATGTGATTTGTGACTTAATGTGAGACATGATGTGGGACTTGATCTAGGACTATACCTTGAGTGAGAAGGTATTGTTTATGTTATCATGTATATATTGGCATGACATTAAACTTCCTTCTAAAATAGAGCTAAAGTAGATATGGTCAGGGTTTGTGGTGGGATGGTTAGCATATGAGAACCTAAAAATGTATTTTTTTTTTATTTTGTTATTTATTCCCATTCATACAATTTCATATATATATTTCACTTATATTAATGAAACATTTTTGGTTTCCTACAATTTTTTATTACTCATAACATGCATGATAATATTGGTGTGTATACAAATAATATTTCTAGGGATCCATTGGAGGGAAAGGTATTTATGTCAAACTACTAAGTAGGTAGACTAGGTCAAGTATTATAGGTGATACCGAGATATACTCTAGGATATTTTTCATTTGTTCTTATTTATTATTTTTAATTTTTTTATATTACCTATATCAAACTTCCTTGTGTGGGAACCGTTTTGACTACTATTATATTACTGAATTGTATCATATTTTATTATAACATTATGTGTTTATATGGTGATCTTCCACTATGTTCCTCTTCTATTTATTTATTAAAATTTATTCCATTGTCTAAATGATTGGTTGTTAAATAATATCAAGGTAATAGTCTCCCCACTATATTACTTAGGCCTTTCTTTCTAATCAGGAACCTCTTATACATGAGGAGGCACACATGAGACCATTTTCAAATCTAGATCAGACCCTGTGATCCATTCCAAGGTGTTATATTTCCCCAATTGCGACATTGGAAATAAATAGATTATTCTTATACATAGAAGTGAGAAATAATTTCAATGTATTCCAAATAGACATTAAATAAAATTTTCATAATGTTATCCTTGAAGATAAATTGTCTTATTAAATATCTAGATGAATTTCTCATTTATGGAGATGAGAATGATGTGTTTCAATTAGAAAAGAAATTATGGGAAGAATAAAGTAATAATTTCTTGGTATTCTATGATTGATCAATACTTGAAAAATCATGGATTGTGATGGAGAGTTGATCATAATATCTATATCCAAGATGATACATAACAGATGATGGTGTTGATTTATATAGATGATATAATATTTACAGGATCAAATAAAGCTTAATTTAAAGAGTTTTAATATTTTATGAGAAGTGAATTATAAATATCCATGATTCATGATTTTTTTTCCATTTATTTGTAAGTGATAAAAAGAAAGTGTGAGACCTTAATATATATATCTTAATATAATAATTAAGTGTTAATGATATTTATCAGTGAAGATAACAAGGCTATGGGAATAGAGGTTTCTACTTGGATATAGTTTCTAAGAGATTATGAATGAAAGATGGTAAAAATTAATGAGTATAGGAAAATAATTAGAATCCTACTATTACTAGAAACATCAAGATCAAATTTTGTGTTGGTCAATGACATGTGATGTGGTATCAATGTTTTCCAAAATTAATATAATTTATTTCAATGAATAGAATACATTATTGAAGTACCCAATATTTTTACTCTAGGTTTTTGTGCTAAAGGCAATTTATTTAATACATTGGATTTGATAAAAAGTGATATGACCCAAGTTAGATATACATATATTTCCAAAAACAACAATACATTACAAAATCAATACACAATCCAAATACTGGAAGGTTTATCTTTGAGTATCAAAAACTTTTTTTATGATACTTTTCAACATTTCACCATAATTGAACCATAATAGGCTCCATTTTAGAATTCTCATAAGTTATACTAATCTTTATAACTTGGAGAAGGGATGTATAATAAAAGGTTGATCTCATATATTCAATAAGGGTAAGCATATCCACTTGTAATCAAGTGTTATACCATGAAAAATCATTAGAAATATAAAAATATCATACAAAAAGAGTTTGAAAAAATAAGAGTTATCTATGAGTCATCATATGCAACCATATAAACTCAAATGAAAAAAATAAACCAAGGTATAATAGTTTAAATTCAAGATATAACAACCAAGAGCAATTGAGTATGAAAAAGGTAAATAACATGTGCACATTAAAACATAATAATGTGGGAAAACCCAATCATTCCATGTCTGTGAGTTGTAAAAAAATCCAATTACATCCTTCTTTCATTATCTCATGATATATAAAACTTTACAAAATGTATTGTAGAGATTTAATGGATCTAAACTATCTCAGGACTTTGTCATACCTAAACTATGTCTGGGTTTAATCAGACATAAACCGTCTCATAAGTAGAAAATATACACTTGTTTTTTATATAAAAAATATATCCAATATAATAACTTGAATAACACATGTAAATAAAATGGGTTTCATGTCATTTACAAATGATATCTCATAATGTTAAATAAAAAGTAGATCAAATCATACCCAAAATTCAATCACCCAACAAGAATTTTTCATAATGGAATTTTAAATGGGTTCATAAAACCTTACTCAATAAAATTTAAATACTTTATGATTAAAGAGTAAAATGGCAGTGAAATGATAATGTGATAAATCAATTTGAAAAATATGAATAAATATCACTTCATTAATTGATTAAAAACTCATTGTAAATGTTTTTGTTAAAATAAAATAATTTGGGCTTAATAAAACATTTTAAAACTTACCATTTACATATGAAAAGGTTTTGAAAAAATAAAATTTATAAAATTAATATATTTTCAAAAACATCCCTTGAAAATAAATAAAATACTGAATAATTCTTTCATAAAATCATAATCATTTACAAATAATTTTAAAAAAAATTAGAATACTTTTTAAAATAAAAATAAAAATTTAAAATAATATTTCCTTTTATTTTCAAAATAATCAAGAGACAAAATCATTTTAAAAACCATTTTAAAACAAGTAATGGAATCTTTATACAATAGAACTATATTATGGTTATAGAAAACATAAAATAGATTTTAGAAAAAAATACAATATTCATAAATCATTATGTTATGGGGAACATTCAAAATTAATTTTCCCTAGAGATTAGGATAAAGACTCTTGAAATAACATAGTATGGTGGAAGAAACAAATATTTGAAGAAAAAAGTTCAAGAAGAAGCCTTAAAACTCAATTAATGGAGTTGAGTTCACAAAAAACCCTTTACAACTTAAGTGTATTTCAAATAAAAGGTCATTTTAAGAAAGAACACGATATGGATCTTCAAAATAAATGAATTACATGAATATGTTAATATAAATTCATTATATAGTAAATATACCATATCAAATATATTATGATGAATAACAATTTTATGGTCCTGGATCCTTGTATTGTGTTCCTTTGTGATTTTTAGGTGTTAGAGGAGTCAATGTCTGGGTTGGAGGAAAAAAGAGGGGAGTTAAGAAGAAATTTCATCTACATATGAGGATTGGGGTTTGGAGTCCTGTTTTATTCAATATATTCCAATTGGGATATTTGGTTATGTAATGGATTAAGAGAAATGATGTAGAGGCATGAGGGGTGATGTTCTTATGGTTTTTCATTTTTTTGGTGTAACAATGCCATGGAGTTGATTTGAGGTGTAACATTGTCCTTTGGAATTAGAACTCTATGGTGTGGGGGTTTACCTTGTTCATGTTCATATTCCAAATTTATTTGATTTATGGAATGAGAAACAAAATATTTATCATATAATTACTTTACTAGACATGTTATGGTGTGGTCTCTTTCTTTATTTCATAGTTTTGTCCTGAGTCAAAATCCTTGTATTGTGGTGAGGGGTAATGCAATATGGTCTTCTAAATATATTTTTCCTATAAATTATATAAGCCCCTTCCAAATTGACATTCTCCCAATTTTTATTTATAACCTTAGGTACCCATGGGATCTTTCTATAAGTAATTTGATATTCCTTTGTCCGAATTCAACCCTCACCTTCAAGATATCGGTTTACAGTGATCTAAGTTGAATTTCCCTATTTTCTTGTGAAATTCTCCCCATTTGGATTTTTTCTCTCCTATCTTACCTTTCAATGCTTGGTATTCAATATCCTTCAAAATCATGGAGTTATTTTTATTTTTTCAAAATATTTCTAGAATTAAGTCCTTGGAGGGATGTATATTCTTTAAAATATAGGTGATCAAAGATCTATGTTTTTATTCTATTCTTGTTTGAAAAACAATGAAATCCATGAGGTAGATGATTCATTTATTCTCATTATTTTTAATTGAAATTAAAAATTTATCATGAATTATCTACATAGGTAATGGTGAAATTAACATTAATTAATTTTGAATATGAATTAAATAAAGGAATTGGTTTTAGGTTGCATTGATCGCATGTGTTTTTATCATTATAATGGTTTTCTAATTGAAAATATAGATAATGTAAAATTTTTGTCGATACTAAGTTTTGTCAGGTTATTTTGTTTGTAAATTTGATACAGAAAATAAATCTTGTAATTCTTATAGACTAAATAATTAATAGGCATGTTAAAATGTTAAGGTTCTTCTTGAAATTGAGGAAACTATAAGTTTTTCTTGAAGTATGTTTAAATAACTTAGGTTACAATATCTAATGCCTTAGGTTTCATAGAGTTGTAAAAAATTATAAATAAATTAGTTAATTTTATATGTTAACAAATTATTTTTCTGATAAATATAATTGTTTAGGGTTAAGAAAGCATGTTTTATTATAAAGTCTAGATTTATTAGCACTGGTTCCTAGTTTCCCTATTGAATGATTGTTGTTTGTTTAATACCATATATGATTTATATAAATTATGATACTTGTTATAAAACATAATGTGGGAATGATATGGATGACAATTTGATGAGAAATTATTTTTTAAGCATAGGTTTGCAGTATATGTAACACACTAATATTTCATAGTACGTTATCTCATTAAAGTAGTTCAATAGCTTGCGCTACACGCAACACCGAATTTGAGCACACTAAAACATACCAAACTAACCGTTCAAAAAGTGGTTATGAATAGTATTAACTGAATTTTGAATCTCATATACTATATATAATTTTGACACCCATATTATGTGTTTCTCAGACATAAGATAATAACAAATTCAATTTTTTAAGATAAAGAAATTATTTTTCAGAAAATGAAATTTTACCGCCTTTTAATGGAAAACCCTTTTTAAAAGAAATATTTGACACTTTTATATATTCAATTTTATGAAAGTAAAATATTCATTAGAATCAAGACATAAAAATTTAGTTTGGATAAATTTTTTGTACTTTTCTGTTAACTTTCATATTTTGATGAATAGTTAAAAATACTAAATTTTAATTGAAAACAAAATTTTAAATCAAAATAATTTATAGTGTTAAATTATGAATTTCAATTGTTTTTAAGTATAATTAGATTATATTTTTATTATTTAATACAATTTAGGTCATTATAACTAATTTCACATTTAAATTTGACATAAACACATGTCAATCTTTTGATAGTTTTTACTTTTTAAAAACCAACTTTTTGGTTTTAACAACGGGAATTAATTTTAAATTAATAAATGAAAATTCTATGTTTTGAATTTGGTAATATAAACTAGATTTTTTAATTCTGAATATCAAAATTATCTTTGGGTGATTTTTTTTTATTTTTCTGAAAAATTTAAATTTTTGATGAATAGTGAAAAACTCTACGTTATTTTTTAAAACAGACTTTTTATTTTAATAATTATTTATGTTATTTAAATATATTTTAAGTAAAAATAGATATATAATACCTATATAAGTTCAATGTAATTCATTGGAGTCATTTTATAATAAAATTATATGTATAAAATTATGTTGAACTTTTTAACATCTTTTACCCAGCTTATAGACACGTTAGAAAAATTGCATAAAACATAATTTTACCGCTTTTGTGACTTGAATTTAAAAAATCCAAGAGACATGGTTGAAATCAATATTTAATATTTGATTAAATAATATGAAAATAATTATTGGTGAATAGTAACTTTTGACTTTTATTTACCTCAGTTAAAAGTGAATACGGTAATTAAAGGTAAAAATGACATTATAATTACCCTAACACATGTCCTAATTCTATTAGAAAAGTGTAATTAAACCAACAAAAACCTTAGGAATAAAATATGACCCTCTTTGATCCACTTGGATTTGATTAGGAAATTTATTATTATTTTATTTAAAGAAGAGTTGAAAGTGTTAAATTCAATTTTTTATAACTAAACCATTTTTTAATATAGGGTTACACACAATATAAATTCGACTAGAAATAGTCATTAAAAAGATAATAATATTTCCTACATAATTTAATTTTATTTATAATTTTTAAAAATTAAGTAATTTCATTTATTTATGACACAATGATGATGCAGTAATTACCTTATTAATGAAAGAATCAAATAAATTGTATTATAAATATTAAAATAAATATAATTTCAAAGTTTTTATGACATCTAAAAATTTTAGAGGTTAATATTAGATGCTATAGTTGATTCAAATTATGTTGTTCGAAGTAATAAATTTATGATTACTTTCTCAAAAACCAAATACCAAATAATGTCAAAGTTGACATAAATTAGTTTTTAAAACAAATACTATATTATTAGTTGATATAATATCCCCAAAAATCTAAGTTTCATCCAAAGGGCTTAAATAATATTATATATGTCATTAATGAACCAATTTAGTTTCTCTTGGAATTTTAGAGTATGTTTATTAACCATATAGTGTAAGAATACAAGAAGACACGGTAAAAGTTAAACTATTTACATAAGAGTTAAATCTAAAAGATAAGGTTAAAATGGTAACCTAAACTTATCTAAAGCCTATTAGTTGATAGTACTTCGACCCATAACCACATAATAATTGAAATAAATTTATTTGGAGCCATTATAAAATGAATATGATTGTATAATAAATTAATATTTTAATCTTTTCTTAAAGTGACCCTCACCCCTCTTATAAATGGGCACTTCCCCTTCTCACAAAATCACACCACCAAAGCCATTTGGCTCGGCCAAAAACTATAAAAATATCCTCCCATCTTCTCTTACTTCAACCTAGAGGCCTTACTTTGATTAGAAATCCAACCTAAGAATCCATTTTGATCAACTCAAAAAGAAACACCCGAAGCAGAGGAGGTTAAATGTACCCTCGACCAAAAGAAAGTTCAAGGTAATGGTTAATTCCTCAATCTCATTATTATACGTGATTTTTTATGAGTAAGTATTTAGTGGGACATATTTATCATCAATGTACATATTTCATAAAAATGTTTTCAGAAGTAATATTTTAAGGTTTTATGGAAGGGTTCATTCAACTATATCACCATTTTAAATGTTTTAAATATTTATTTTTCTAAATCTTTTTAATTAATGTCCATGTTTTCTAAATGATTTTAAGGATTTATTTATATAGACATAATTGTTTTAAAATGTTAATTACTTTCAAATTTTCAATGTGTTATGGGACACATTGATTCAAAAATGTCTTTAAATTTCTTCCTTTCTAAATTATGCGACTTTTAAATTATTTAAAAAAAAGAGATATTTCTATAAAATAGGTTTGAGTTCATCTATGTCAACATCTTTTGATGGATTTTACACTTGTTTTAAGTTGATTAATTATGATAAAAATCTTCCATATTTTATTGAAGGTTTTAAGATTTTTTTGACTGTGGACGTGTTATTTTTATACCATTCATGGTTTATGATTAAAGTATTAACATTTTGTATGCTAGTTTTAATACGAATGTTTATTTTATGTTTCAACCTTCTCATATGAGGAATGTATTAGACTTAGTATGTGATGGGTGGACCCCTCTATAGCTCATCGGTTCATTGTTAGGTCTCATGAGACAATTATCCATGGAATTGGCTGAGGCCTTTCCCAATTTTTAAATATGGTTTTGGCCGAGGCCTAAATCATTTTTAGACATCTTGGTTGAGGCCTTGACAAAATGTTTCAGAATGTCCGACATTATAAATTCCCAGATTGAGAAAATAATAATGATGGTTCATGTTGTTATTCAACTACTATAATACCCATGAATATGTTTCATTATGTCATTATTTACTCAGCTCATATTCCTTCCATAAAGTTTTCATGTTTATTATTTGTAAAGGCATGTGTTTAAAATTATTCATCATGCCTAATGTTTATATTATCTTCTGTTGTATTTCTTACCCTTACTGAGCATTTGAGCTCACCCCTTTCTTATATTTTATTTACCCAGGAAGACAAGAAGTGTATTATGATTGATATGAAGGGTTAAGCTAAAGGGAATAATGGAGTTATCAAAGAACTATCTATGATGTATTTTAGGTTTGAAATTATAATGTAATGTTGATGAATATAATATATTTTCTAAGAATTCTAAACTGGTCGGTCTTTTGTGACTTGATTTCTTGTAATCATATCAATGTATTAAAATAATGCACCGAATCTAGATAATTGAGTTGGGGAATTACAGTTGGTATCAGAGGAAGTTTAGCAACAACCTTGAAAATAGATTTAGATAAACTCTGATTAGAGAAAATTACCCTAAGATAGACTTTCAGGATTAATATAGAATAACTTCCTAGAATATTTTTAATGTAGAGATTTTGTGTATTTTCCAAGAAATACATCCATGTCTGGATATGAGCAGGTAGAGGCGGCTCTGGCACATATGTACCTAGGAGTGAAAAGTCTGACAAGGAGTTTCGGGATTGACCCGGGGTATCCTGGTACACAACAATGGGCATATTTGCACTCTTGGATACAACACTCCTGGGGGATATGCTTAGGATAATTCACATTTTCATTGCAAGCCATTATGAAGGATTTAGGAGTAAATAATTCCTAAAATAAAAAATTTTATGATTATATATTATATGCATAATCTTTTCAATTAACATTAGGTATTTTACAAGTATAGAATTATGCATTGTGATTCAAAAAAAACCTAGTGTATTCCATTGTATAGAAATGGTTCCTAGTAGAAGGAATGAGAATTCCAACAATATGCATGATCTAAAGATTAAGAAGTATTATATATTTCATGGTATTAAGACAACATTTAAAAGGGAAATAGTATCCCAAGTATTCTCATCATATGAAGAAATAATATCATGTGTTAATATGATAAGTAAATAATAATCTGAGTCCTTTGGTTTTGATGGGAAGAAAGAGAAGAAAAGTATAGAAGAGAGAAATTTTAATAAAGAGAGGAGGGGAAAAAAGTATTTTCCCATATGTGATAAATGTGGAAAGAATCAACTTGGTAAATACTTAAAGGGATTGAGATTTTGTGATATGTGTGGAGAAAAAGGACACCAAGTACGTGATTGCAAGAGTAAGAAAAAGGTTTCAAATTTACAATGTTTCATCTGCAAGAAGTTGGGACACTACACGAAGCATTGTCCAAATAATAAGAGTATACCCCAAATGTTGCTATTAGATAATAATAAAGATATTATTCAAATGAAGATGAAGAGGAATTATTAGATTTATTTTTTTATTATTAAAGTATTATGTCATTTGAGTATTGTATTAATGATATACATGTTATAAGAATTATAGAGTGTAAAAGGAATGTACTATAGTAATATTTTATTAAAGACTTGAGATTGTGTAGAACTAAGAAAAGTTACTCAATAGCAGGTAAAATGATTTGGAAAATATATGGTTGAGAGAAAGATAAACCATATTATGGTTCTGATACTGAGGTAGTGATTTTGGAATAATATATGAAGGATTTGGATAAATTATATTGGATATTCTTGACTAACTTGAGAGTGATTAATGATTTCTATATTCCATCATTGTTGCAGTTTAAAACATTTTTGGATAGAAGGAGTATATTTAGTATTATATAAGATATAATTGATCATGAATGTAATCAATAAGGTTTTATGGTAATTCATGGTGTTATAGTGTTTTAAAAGAATACATGATGAAGGTATACACATGTTATTACGTGGCAAAAAGGACATTCATTGTGTTTACCTTCCTTATAAATTTTGGACTGTGAGTTTGGACATAGGTATTTGGGATAAGTCTAAAGGTTGGAATCGATTAAGTTTGAAATTGGATATTATTTTTAAGGTTAAATAAATTCTTGATATTATTTTTGGATTTTCTTAAAAAGGACAACCCGGAGGTCAGGCAACAACCCATCACATCTAGCAAGGCTGCAAGACTTGAACCCGCAACCAAAGGGCGAAAAGGGTTAATCACCTACCACTGTCCCACTTAATGTCCAATTTTTTATAATGTATTTTTTTAAATGGTATGACAGATAAATTATAAATTCATTTTTTTTGAAACCCTATACGATTAGGATAAATAGAATTTTTTTTGAATTCTATTATCTTTTGGAGTGAAAGATGAGTTTGTGGTAGGAATTAGTTGAAGGATGAAAATATACTTGTTTAGTATATATATTTTTTACCTCCTATTCTATGAATAAATTAATTATTAAACTTTAGGGAAGGGATCTTAAAACCAAAAATGTGTTATCATAATACCTTATGTTTTGTTGAACTGATGATATTTTACATCATCTTAGAATGATGGCTTTGATGCCCTCAATTTTACACTTGTTTGTGATTGATGATCTTAATCACTCCCTATAAATATTTAAGTTATTCCTCTAATTATGTGTCTCTAATTTCCACCAATGTTCTCCTAATCAAGATCATAATTTAGTGGTGACTTGTTCATTTCCCTTTCCCTCTTATTAATACTAAATTTTATTAACCCAATTTTCAATGTGGGTTTTCCACAAAGGTATATTTTTTCTATTTTTAAACACTTATTTTTGAAGAACAATTTTATATTGCGATGAATAAATTTATTGAAGGAGGGTAGAATGAAACACCCTAAGATTTCATAGTAATTTGTCTCATTAAACTAATTCAATAGTCTGCACTACACGCAACACCGAATTCGAGCGCACCACAACTTACCAAACTAGCAGTTCAAAAAGCGGTTATTAATAGTATTAACTGCATTTTGAATAATATATACTCTATATAATTTTAACACCCCTATTATGTGTTTCTTAGACATAATATAATAACAATTTAAATTTTTCAAATAAAGTAAGTATTTTTCAAAAAATGAAATTTTACCACCTTTTAATAGAGAAACATTTTTAAAACCAATATTTGAAACTTTTATATATTCAATTTCATGAAATTAAATTAATTTTTAGAATTGGGTTAGAAAAATTTTGTTTGGATAAATTTTTTGGTACTTTTCAGATAACTTTCATATTTTGATTAATAGTTAAAAATACTAATTTTTAATTGAAAACAAATTTTTTAATCAAATTAATTTATAGTGATAAATTATTCAATTTAATGGTTTGGAAGTATAACTAGATTATATTTTTATCATTTAATACAATTCAGGTCATTATCACTAATTTCACATTTAAATTTTACATAAACACATGTCAATCTTTTGATAGTTTTTACTTTTTCAAAACCCTCTTTTTTGTTTTAACAACAAGAATTAATTATAAATTAATAAATAAAAAATTATTTATTTTGAATTTTTTAAACCTCTTGATGTTATCTTGTAATTTTAGATTAAGTTTATTAACCATATAGTGTAAGAATACAAGAAGACATGGTAAAAGTTAAACTATTTAACTAAGAGTTAAATCTAAAAGATAAGGTTAAAATGACAACATAAACTTGTCTAAAACATATTGGTTGATAGGATTTAGACCCATAACCACCTAAGTATCGAAATATATTCATTTGGAGCCATTATAAACTGAATATTATTGTATAATAATTTAATATTTTAATCATTTCCAAAAGTGACCCTCACCCCTCTTATAAAAGGAAACTTCCCCTTCTCTCAAAATCACACCACCAAAGCCATTTGGCTTAGACAACCCCTTCCCAAATATCCTCCAAACATCCCTCACTTCAACCTAGATTCATTACTTTGATCATAAATCCAAACTATGTATCACTTTTGATCAACTAAAAAGGAAGCACCGGAAGTAGAGGAGGTTAAATGTACCCTCGACCAAAGGAAAGTGCAAGGTAAGGGTTAATTCCTCAATCTCATTATTATAGGTGATTGTTTACGAATAAGTATTTACTAGGACATATTTACCATCAATTTCCATATTTCATGAATTTTTTTTCAAAAGGTATCTTTTATGGTTTTATGGAAGGGTCTATTTAACTATATCATCATTTTAAATGTTTTAAATATTTATTTTTCTAAATCTTCTTAATTGATGTCCATGTTTTAAAAATTATTTTAAGGATTTATTTATATATACATCATTGTTTTTAAATTTTAATTTCTTTTAAATTTTAAAATTGGTATGGGACACTTTGATTCAAAAATGTCTTTAAATGTCTTCCTTTCTAAATTATGCGACTTTTAAATGATTTAAAAAAGAGATATTTCTCTCACATAGTTTTTATTTCATTATGTCAATATATTTTTATGGATTTTACACTTTTTTGATGTTGATTCATTATGATAAAAATATTCCATATTGTATTGATGGTTTAGTGATATTTTTGACTATGGATGTGTTATTTTTATACCATTCATGGTTTATAGTTAAAGTATTAACATTTTATATGCTAGTTTTAATATAAAAGTTTATGTTATATTTCAGCCTTTTCATATGATAAATGTATTGGACTTAGAAAGTGATGGGTGGAGCCCGTTATTGCTCCTCAGTGCATCGGTAGGTCTCATGAGACAATTAGACATGGAATTGGCTGAGGCCTTTCCCAATTTTGATATATGATTTTGGTTGAGGCCTTGACAAGATGTTTTAGAATGTCCAGCATTATACATTCCCTCATTCTGAAAATAATAATGATGGTTCGTGTGGTTATTCGACTATTTGAATACCCATGACTATGTTTTATTATGGAATTATTTACTCAACTCATATTACTACCCTAAAGTGTTCATATTTATTATTTGTAAAGGCATGTGTTTTCAATTATTCACTATGCCTAATGTTTATGTTATCTTCCACTATATTACTTACCCTTACTGAGCATTTGACATCACCCCTTCCATATATTTTATTTACCAAGGAATCCAAGAAGTGTATTATGATTGATATGTAGGGTTAAGCTAGATCGAATAATGGCGTTCTCAAAAAACTATCTATGTTGTATTCTTTGTTTGAAATTGTAATGTAAAGATGATGTATGTAATCTATTTTCCAAGACTGCTAAACTGATCGGTCATTCGGGACTATATTCCTTGTAATCCTTCCAATGTATTAAAATAATTCATCGACTCTGGGTAACTATGGTTAGGGTGTTACTGTAAAAGTTGTCACATGTGATGGTTTAACCATGTTGATATGTTGGTGGTGTTAAGATAGAGCCAGAAATGAGGGAATGGGTTGAATATGTGCTTGAACATTGTTTTTTGTTATATAATATAGGATACTTTCTTGATGATGAATCTCCTTTAAAGGTTGTATGGTAGGGTATCTTTTTTATTTATTATGTAAACCACTACTGAGCATATATTTTTCTGTTTGGTTTATACATGTTTTATGATAGCTTAGGATGAGTCCTATAGTACTATAAATTTTGGAAAGATAATGAATACAAATTTTTTTATCTCATTGGGTTGGAGTATTAATAGAATTTTTAATGATGATAATTATTTAGAAACATTAAGAGAGGTTGGATTATTCTCAGAGGACATAGAATTTGGTTATTAATTAATGTAATTATGGAATCTTTAATAGGAATATTTAATGGAATGTCTCTTGAAATTATTGTGTGCTTATAGGATATCTAGTCTTTAACTATGGGTGGATGGATTTCCAAGTGATGATATTTTTTATTGTTGTTAAGGCTAGATAGTTTCCTATAGTTTGGTTTTTGATCTATATATATTCTTATGTTTTGTGATTTCATATGCTACCCCACCTATGTTGGTAGGGAGACTAGCACCTAGTGGAATATGGGAGGGTGTTTTCCCCAACATATCGGTTAATAAATAATGGATATATAATTACCCCCACTTTTTAATCTCTCTTCTCCTGATAGTATCATGCACTAGTGTGCATGGGGGCTACCATTCCCATATATTTGTGTATAGGGATGTAATGTTTTGTGGTTATTTTACACACATGTATCTCTAGATATAGCATCCTAAGTATTATTATATATAAATTGTGTATGGGTTTTGATCTATTGAGGTACAATACATGATTTGAAAGATATCATAGATTCTAAAAAAATACTTAGTTACAATCTAGATATGGGGATGTTCATGAAGAGATGATGAGATTCTTGGGGTGAAAGTTATGTAACAGTCACCTTGGTTTTTTTTGGAAGATTTTTTTATTTGGAGAGAGTTTTCTTTTGCTGTGTGACATTACATAAGAGCATAAAAAATGGGAAAGTATCAAGTGGACCGTTTTTTGATATCATATTAGATATTATATTTTTTTCTTGTATTCGATACTTTGTTAGAAAGCCAAAGTAAGGCTAGGAACATAGCATACCTGATTAGGTGATGAGTTAGCTTCACTTGTTTATTCACTAGGTTTTATTATGGTTTATTTATATTTTACATGATAGTTTCTTGGTAGGATCTTACTAAATATACCTATTATGAAAAACCTGATATATATAAAATATGTTTCAGAAAAAAAGAGACCATTAGTGATCAGGCTAGATATTACTAGCTCATGGATTTGTTCATATGTTTTTTAGGATTTGAGGTCACTTACAAGGATTTTATTTTGGTACTTGTAGTTACTTTTATAGTTTTTTAGTTTTTATGACATTTCATTCATGTATAAGTATCTTTTATTTATTATAATCAAGTTTTATGTGGTTTTATCTTATCTCTAATTCATTATGTTCTTAATAAAGCGAAATGCCTCAAATTTGTGTGTATAATATAAACTTGTTTCTTTTCACAAACCCATGACCTATTAGAGGTGGTATTGGGGAATAATTATCTCTCTTCTCTTATTTTAGGCCAAGGAGAGGTACATTTGGGAGGGATAGGGTCATGACAGAGTGGTGTCAGAGGGTTAGTTTAAGGGACAGGATGGATTTTGGAGGTAGAAAATTATGCGGACTGCATGGGTTAGAAGTTAAATGGTATCATATGATCCTACTATGTGATGTATAAATATTGTTATAGCTGAAAAAAATGTATTTAGATCCCACTATTATCTGATTTAAGGATATTCAAGTTTACTTAGTCTAATAAAAAAGTGATGATGGTTCTGGGGTAGATACTTAAGAAAGGATCATGATTTGTTCTTCATTGGGAATGTGTTTTAAATGGGTAGAACTTGGGTTTAGGTTAAACCTTAATTAATTAATTATTATTAAATATTAATATTCTTATATTAAGAGACCATCACAATTTTTTATTTTATAATAATGGATTCAGGTCGATGTTCTCATCAGGTTCACATTATATATGTTAAGAAGGATGTGCTCGAAGATCATCACAAGGTTGAGGATTATGATTATGAAACCTATTAGATGTAACTATAAGTGTTTTAATTCCAAATTCTATATAATTATAAGGATTTATTTTGGACTTGATAATATAGGGCTAGTTTTATGTGGTGTAGGTTTCCTTTATTTCAATATCTTCTCTGAAGGAGTACTAGGATTCATTGGAGTTGAATATGTTGTGTGGGTAAGCTAGGAATTGTTGGTTTTTATTCCTTGAGGAACAAGAGTATTCATTTGTTCCCTAAATAAATTATGTGAATATTTTTGAGTCATTTTTTTTCTTTGACCACTAGGTAAACCAATCATTAGTAGATATTTACCCTTAAAAAATGGAAGCTCCAATGTCTTGGAGTTATACATCCTCTTAAGGGATATTATTTTATATGCTTCGAAATTATCTCTAACTGAGGAGGCCATGGTGATCTATTTCAAGGATGATTTCCAACCGTAGATCCAGTAACAAGTCACTCATTTTATGGTTCCTACATATCTCAAGGTACTAACAAGAATATAGGTTTTTGAGAAGAAACATGGTCGTACTAGATCTTCATGATAGGGGATTCATAAATATTATTCATGTAGTAGTATTGTGGTCTAGGGTAACTAGTTTCCTGTACAAAAGGGCATTTAGACAGCTGAGAGTAGGTCACACCCTCTTTATCTCATTTATCTATGAGTGTTATATCTCAAGATCCTACCAGAGGATCAAATGTTTGTTTTTTTATGGATTTTACATTCACCAGTGGGGAGAGTGGTTGACGTTTATAAGAAGCAAGTGTGAATCTAGTGATTCACTTTAGGTTCCATTAATGCAATGGTTTTAGCTGAGGTAGTAGTAATAGGGTTCTCTAACCTTTGATCAGTATAGGGGAGATAGGGTAGGAATATGTTCTCCCATTTAGGATCATATGCTTTAGAGAGTAAAGTGTGACTATAGATGTGGTCACCATCAGGTTCATAGAGTCCATAGATCAAGTCTTTGTGAGATACATGTTATAGAGTATCTAGCTCATGGTGATTCAAATTTTATTTAAGGTACTATTTTCTTATTTTATATTTGGGTTTTTGAATTGATTTATTTAGGAACTATGCACTCCTCTATTTCACATAAATTTGTATTTTCTTTGCTACTTGAGATAGAGAGACATCTTGTTCCCTTTGATCTGGCCATTCTAGTTATAGATTGTGCCTATTGTGTAAAATATATAGTGATTGTGAGCTAATTATAGGGAAGCACCACTCTTGTGGATAATTCCTATGTTTTTAGATACAACCATAATACATAATCCTTGACTTAGAATGGGTGTATTTATTGTAGGATATCATAGATTTCTTCAGGTGGTATATTGTGATCTATTATGATGATGAAGAGTATTCCATGTTCAATGTCAAGAGAGACCCTTGGATTATTCAAAGGTATGTTGCATACTTTTCTTCTTTTATGGACAATTTGATGTTGAATTCGTCAAAGGTTTAGTACAATATGTTTCCCATGGCCATGGAAGATTACCTTGATGTCTTTCCAGAAGAGGTTGTGGTGCCACCCCCTCAAAAGGAGACTGAGTTTGGGATAGAGCTCTAGTTAGGTTATTCTCTGATCTTGATATCTTCACATTGTATAGATCCTTCTGATTTATGGGAGCTATGAATATAAATTGAAGATATCTTATAATGAGGTTTTTTTTTAGCTGAGCGTGTCATCTTGGGGTGCACTAGTTTAATTTACAAAAAAGGATTATGGTTGTATTGGTCTATATATCAATTATCATCACTTGAATCATGTAAAAATTATGCATAACTACCATATTATATGGAATAGTGATTTATTTTATCATCTAAAATGTGAAATTTTATTATTGAAGATTGATTTATGGTTAAGATATCATCATATTCGAGTTAAGGATGAAGATATTCCAAATAATAATTTATGGTGTCGTTATCAGTATTATCAGTTCATTATGATTTAATTCAGTGTGATGAATGATATATTTATATTCATGGTTCTGATGAATATAGTGTTCTGATAGATTTTGGATTGGTAGATGTTCATATTTATCAATTATATCCTTGTGTACTTTATGTCTGAGGAGGAGCACGCCTAGTTTATGTGGGATGTTTTGGGAGTTCTTTGTCATTAGAATCATTTTCGGGTACTACCAAAGTGTGATTTTTTTGTCCTAAATTTTATTTATTAGGGTATTTTTTTGTCTTAGTATGGTGTATCCTTGGATCTTTTGAAGATCCTTTTTTTTTTGGAATCCCCCAAGAAAGTTGCAGCGGTGCAAAGTTTTCTTAGTCTTGTAGGATATTATAAAGTGTTTATACCTAAATTATCTCATATTATGACTCCTTTAACAACTTTTAATAAAAATTATCATGCCTTATTGTGTACTAACCAATGTATGAATTATTTTAAGAATCCAAATGAAGAGTTTTTTAGTGCCTTGGTAATTCATTTTCTGAAAAAGTGGATTCAGATTAGGGTTTTTTATGCTTTGAAACTTATATTATAGAGTCTTATAATTTGGTAAATGGTGGTTATTTAATATTGGTCTCAGATGTTATAAACCCATGATCCTAACTATGCTACCCATGACCTTGAGTTGGTAGAAGTTTTTTCCCCAGAATTTTTGGAAACACTATATCATGGGAAAATGCTTTATGGTTTTCACCAATTATAATAGAATGGGTTATATCTTCTCTTAGAATGTCTGGAACTTGTGATAGTATAGGTGGATGAAAATATTGTAGGAATATGACTTTGATATTTTCAGTACACCATGAAAGAGAATTGTTTTCACTGATTCACTAGTCATAAATTCACATAGTGATTCCATGTAAGAGTCGAGATATTCTTATAGAATGAAAGAATACCTCACTACAATGCATCTTGATATGGGAGAGGTTTTTGGTAGAGGATTCCTTTTTTAGATGATGGTGCGGTCGTATTTAGTGTGTTAAGTATAGAAGTCTCAACTATAGATTATGAGGTGAATATTTTTGAATTATTGAGTTATCTATTGTGATTCCTCTGAAGGGTGGTTTGAGGATGATCAACATTATGTGTTATTTTATGGGGATATTTTTATCCCTTGGATAATGTGTGATGTGGTTCACCATGAGTTACATATATCACCTTTAGAGGATAATATTGGATAGAAAAACATATACCATGATCCAAGAGGTCAGTTTTGGTGGCCTAGGTTGAATCATTCAATTGCATAGTTCAAGTCCAGATGTTTAGTCTATGAGAATGTGAAGATTGAACATTGTATTTTTTGGTGGTTTTCTCCAACCGTTATACATTACTCAGTGGAAATAGGATCAGATTGAAATAGTATTATTCACCATTCCACCTCAACACCATAGAGGCTATCATGTTATATGGTTTATAGTGGACCATTTGAAAAAAATTGGCTCACTTCTTAGCGATCAAGGAGTAGAGGTTAATGGAGGTTTTATCGAGGAAATTTCTAGAGGAGGTGGTGAGGCTTCATGGAGTCCCAAAGATGATTATCTCTTATTATTAAGCTATTTTCACCTCCAAGATGTTGATATGTCTTCATTATGATTTTGGATCTAAATTGTACCTTAAAACTAATTTTCAGCCATGGATGGATGGTAAACAAAAGTGGACTATATAGACTCTTAAAACCATCTTGTGTAGTTATATCCTAGATTTTAGAGGCTTTTGGGTGAAAAAAACTGTCTTTGGTTGAGTTTTATTGCACAAAAATTTTAAATATACAATTGATGTGACAGAATTTGATGATTTTTATGGGCAACATTTCCATTTTTAATTTTTTTAGAAAGGATTCAGGGATTTAACATTTTTAAGGTCAGAAAAAGTGAAAATCATGATAGAGATGGTTCAGGTGATTCCCTAGAGGTTAAAGGTAGTGCAAGATCATTATAAGTCCTATAAATACCATAGTATGAGGCCTCTAGTATTCAATATTGGATATCATGTCTTCTTGAAGGTGAGTTCTTATTCTAGGTAGCGAAGGTTTAGTCATGGGAGTAATATTTCTCCTTGTTTTAGTGGGACTTTCATGTTTTTGGTGCATGTTAGATCCATCACATACCAGATAGCACTTCCCCTCTAGATGATCTAGATTCATGATGTATTTAATGTGTTATATATTTACTATTGTCTTTATAAAGACTATCACATCATTTCTTGGGGTGATATTGACATAAATGATGATTCAACCTTCAACGAGTGGTCCTTGGATATCCAAGACATTAGAGATTAGGTATTTTGTGGGAATTATATTTCCTTAGATCTTGACCTCTGGATACATGGTGGCATGGAGGAGATCAATTGGGAATATGAGTTGTAGATATGTGCTCGGTATTCTGAGTTTTTTGATGATTAGTTCATATTTTCAAAATTCTTGTTCATTTTTTCCTTTATCTGGCTTCTGTTATGGTTATATTTTTCTTTATTCCTTGTTTAGTATTTTATATTGTTTTAGAGGTATATCCCTCATGAAAGTGTTTCATAGTTATGAATCGTGTTCCGCTATGTGAGGCGGTTGTGCTCATGTGATGGTGCGGTCTTTGAGAGGTATCTCATGGAGTGGTTTTTTGAGAGACCTTTTCTTTCCATTCTCTCTGGATTTGGTTTTAAATTTGCATGGATGAGAATTTTTTAAGAGGTATTTGATATAAGGGACTAGATCATTATATCCCATTTTTTTATGATTTTTAAATTTATGAGGTTTCTATATGAGGCTCAGAGGAGAAATGTTTGGAGTTAATTTGAAATTTTAGTTTCCTAGAAAGATTGTGGAATAGAGGAATGTGTTACACCACTGAGTCTAGTAAATATATGAGGATTTAGCACGGATTAAAAGTAGTTTCATAAAGGGGAAATCAGTGTATTTAGTGGTTATAACTAATTCAAGGTTACTACACCATGGATTTGAGTTGTGGAATATCCTTCTCCTTTGGCACTAAAATTATGTGGCGTAGTGGTTTTACTTTTGAAGTGGACCTCTTCTTAATTTTTAGAATGAGTGAAATAAATTTTGCTATGTTTCTCAGATGTTGCACTGACCAGGAATTCATTGGATTGGCCTATTTCCTTACACCATAGTCTTATAATATGTTAGAATCCTTGAGTTGTGGTGAGGGGTATTATGTCATGGTTTTCTAAATTTCATTTTTTCTATAAATTATTGAAGAAACGTCGAACTTGTATTTATTACAACTTTTTATCTTAAACCCAAGGTTCTTATGAGATATTTTTCAAAGGCCTTTGAATCCCCAATGTTTAGATTCAACCCCCTCCTTATGGAGATCGATGTATGGTGATCTGAGGTGAGTTTTGTTTATTTTTTTGGGTTTCCTCCTCCTTTAGTTTTGTTTCCACCCGTGTTTCCATGTCATACTATGGATGTGAATATCCTCCAATATAATGGATATATTTTGATATTTTTCATTTAATTCATTGAATTACATCCTTTTAGGGTTATAGATTCCTTATTAGAGTGGTGATTGGATATTTTCATTGTTATTCTATTCTAATTCCAAGAACATTGAAAGCCTTCAGGTAGAGGATTATTTACTTATCCTTATTTTTAAGTTAAATCGTATATTAATCATTCTCTTTATCATTGGTTAATAATGTAATTAACTTTAATGAATATTAAATCATAATTAAATAAAGGATTTTTTTGGATTGTAGTGATAACATGTGTTTATATCGTGATGACATTTTGCCTCTAGAATTGAAAGATAGTGTGTTATCTATGTCTATGATATATTTTAGAATTTTTTTTTGTGTTTTTATGTTAGATAAAAATTGTTAATATGGAAATTATTATTGGAAAAATAATAAGGTTTCATGTTAAATTGTTACTTTTGTTCTTAAAATTGATTAAACTTATAGTTAATATTAAAGCATGTCTAAATAACTTAGTTGTTGATAGTTGATGCCTTAGGCTGACTATGGTTGTAAACATTGATAAGTAAATCTTTTAATTAAAGATGGTAAATGATTTTTTTTATAAATATATTTTTTTGGGGCTGAGTGAGATGATTTTCTTATGATGTTTGGACACCTTGGTTTTATGTCCTTATTTACCTATTGATTGTTAGTTTTTTTTATGATGCCTTGTATGATTTCTATAGATCAGGATCCTTACCATACGACTGGATTTGATCCTAGGATATCTGATTTTTTTTCCAAATATTGATTAGGATACCAATTTTCATGGTAGAAGTTGGAACCTATGATGGTGGGATGAATAGTGATATGCATGGTGGTGTCGGGGATGGCACTAGGATGATGGAATGGGTTGAATTTGGGTTTCTTGATTATTTTTTGGGATGTTATATGGGATAATATCTTGATGATGAATCTTATTTAAAGGTTAAATGACTTATTTTCTTGTTTCTTCATTCCTATCCCCACTTATTAAAATCGCTAGATATGCTTGTTTTATCTATCTTTTATGGTAGTTAAGGATATCTATACGGTATGTGGAATTATTGAATGATAAATTTTATAACCCATGGGGTTTTAGGATTAATGAAATGATAAATGATGATAATTCTTGAGAAACCATAAGATAGATTCAATTATTCCATAAGGTAATGTATTTTAGTAGGAAATTAATTATATTATGGAATGTTTGATAGAAATAATTAATTAATATTTTCTTTAAATTATTGTGTACATATTGGATATCTAGTCCTTAGTTTTGGAAGTTAGGTGTCTGAGTAATGATAGATTTATTTGAGGGTCATTCTTTGAAGTTTTCCAAAGTACAGTTTTTAAGATAATATATTCCTATGTTATGTTATTCAATACACTACCCCGCTTATGTTGGTAGAGATACCAACACCTAATAGACTCTAGGAGGGTGTTTACCCCAACATTTAGGTTAGTGGGGAATGGATGTCTTATTACCACTATTTCCATGCTATCTTCTCTCGGTAGTATTATGTGCAGATATATAGGGTGGATACCTTTCCCATATATGCATGTAGAGCATTGTGATGGATTTAAATTATTTCAAACACATGTATCTCTATATATAGTATCGTAAGTAATATTATAGGCATGTTTTTTATGGGATGTGATAGATTTAGGTATAATACACGATCAATGACATATGGTGGCTCCTAAAAACTACTCGGTTACTATCTAGATATGGGGATATTGATGATGATATAATGTGACGTGTGGGGTATATGTTATGTTATATTTTCCTAAGTATTTTTGGTAATGATTGTTTATTTAGAGGGAGATGGATTAAGATGTATGTTGTTGGGGTAAGGAATAAAACTAGTGGGGACATGTAAGTGGTGTACCTTCATTTTATATTTTGTTGGATCTTATATTATTTTATATATGTGATACTTAGTGAGAAATCCATGGTAAGTCTAGGAACTTAGAATACTTGGTTAAGTGAGAAGTTATGTTTAGTTGTTTTTTCACTAGGATTTAGTATACTTTATTTATCTTTTGAAAATGGGTATTTGGTGAGGATGGTACTAATTATATCCACTATTAACACCATACACACACACACATATATATATATAAACTATTTTCAGGAACACATGATCTTCTTGGTGATTAAACAACACATTAATATCACGTGGTGTTTTTAAGGAGTTGTTTGGGATTCGAGGTCACTATTGAGGATTTTACTTTGGAACTTGTAGTTTATTTTTCAGTTGTATAGTTTTTATGACATTAAATGATTGTATTGAGATCTTTTTATTTATTATTATTAGGAATATTTGGTGGTTTTATCTTATATCTCTTTTATCAGGTTGTTTTTATATGGAAATGCCTCTAATTTGTGTATATGATATACACTCGGTGATTATCGCCATCACATAGCCTATTAGAGGTGGGTTTTCGGAATCATTATCCCCCTTATTTCATTCTAGAACTAGGATGGGTACCTTAGCTAGGATGGGTCATGAAAACAAGAAACATGTCTCAAAGAATTAAATTTGAGACAAGAACCCATTACTTTAATTCTTGACTTCCTCAAAAGTGATTGAATATCCTCTATAAAAAAATAATATTCTCAATCACATATTTAATAAAATCATTCATATACACAACCCTTTAATAAACTTCATTTATAATTATAATATTCATGTATATTGTTTAGTTATTATCTAATTTTCGATATTGGGTGTGAGTAATTTTCATCATTTTGAACTAGTTTCAAAATAATGGTTTTGTTCTTAATTATTATCTCAATGTTAATCCTTGAAAAATAATACAAGGTACTTTAATTTATATTTCATGATATTTTATAAAGTTATATTTTTTCTATGAATTTTTTATTTATGGATATTGTAGATAAAATTGGTGACAGGCATGTTTTGGTGAACTTCAACAAAGAAATGATGGTATCTTAATTAATGATTTTAATATTAGTATTGACATTATATTACCAAAATAAAATAATTATTTACTTATTTATATCACATATCATTAGTAATTAGTTTCTAATATTAATCCTTGATATTAATTTATAAACTATTTTTTTAGGTGATCTGACCACCCAAAAATGAATGTACCATAATAAATGAAGGACTATGATAATAAAAGTGGTTTATATTGGAATAATATCATTATTATATAAAAAAAATGATATTATTTATATTATTTTTAGTTTTTTAATAATATTTTTATATATTTTATTAAATATTATACAATATATATATGAAAAATGAGATATGTTACTTTTTTGGAGATAGTTGTTCGCACACGCACAAATGATGTTTTTGTTTTTCTTAATGGAAATAGGGAAAGTTGTTTAATATTTATTCCCTTAGAATAATAAAATTTAGTATACAAAATAATTATTACATTATCTAGTAATTATAAAATTATATTTGAGAACGTAAGGTATTAACTAAAATAAGATAAGGAGAAATTAGTACAATCGTTGAGGACTTGAATTTTCCCACAGAGGACTCCTAACAAATAGGATGATTATACTAAATTATTGTGAAAAAAAAAAGATAAATTAAGTGAAATAAGATTCTAAGGGAATAAAATGGGGTTTATTTTAAAGAACATGCAAAAATTTTAGATTGGTCGTGAAGGTTTGGTGAGATGCCCCTTTACTAATGGTGAGAATTTCATTTTTTTTTTAAATATTTCTGCCTAATATACAGAGAGAACATGTCTCACATGTTAATAAGAATTAAAATGAGAAATAATGGAGTGTAGATAAGTTTTTTTAAGGACACACCTAATCCAATCAACTGGAAATGTTTTTCTATGTGTTAGGTCTTTTACTCCTTTGGTTAACCCTTTTTATACATTTTGGATTTTACCACGGTAACTAGTTTTTACCTAAGTAATTAATTTTTTACGACTAAAAGTAAAATTATCCTTATTAAATAAATTGTAATTATTGATTCAAAATATGAAATAAATTTTATTAGATAACTTTTCTATTTTTTAGAAAATTTAATATTAAGGTTAGTGTTCGTAACGCATAAAAACATATTTTTAGAAAAAAAGTATATTTTATGTTAAATTTTATGTGTAAGATAAAATTATCATTGTATTTAATTTACATGATATTATTTTTATTATTATAAAAAACTAAAATTTATGTGGATTTAAAATAAATAAAAAAACTTATTTTTATAACAATAATATTTAATTAAAAGAAAGTCAAAAACTATTTCTTTTATTTCAAAATATTACTTAAGTTGTTAAGTAGGGGTTTTATAAATAAATAAAAGTATTTATATATTTATATATTTACTCATTAATAAAAAATTTATCATTGAAAACATTTTATAAGATTTCAAGTTAAACTTACTTCTTGATATAGTCACAAATGCAATAATTTTAGTACAAATTATAGTTTTCACTATTCACCAAAAAACCAATTATATTAGAAAAGTATCAAAATTTATTTTTAAGATAATATTAAAATTTTAGATTCAAAAATGAATTTATTTTTTAAAACTTTAAATTTTAAAATAAAAAAATTAATTAAAATTTCAAAATATAAAAGAAAATTAATTCTATTGAAAAATGACAGTTTTTAACCTAATGTTATTTAATATTATTTGATATTAATTTATAATTTAAATAATTTCAGTATATTATTAACTATATTTTAAATTTATATATTATCATAAAAATCATTTAAAAGTTTTCGATTTAATTTATTAACACTTTAAATAGTTATTTGAGAAAGAATAATCATTTTTTAATATTAAATCACATTAATTATTTATACTTGAAACATAAAAAATTTATTTAATTATTATCTGAATTTTTTTATATATGTTTTATTCAACTTATAATTTCTTAATAATTTTAATATACTATGTTGCAGATCATTTTGGTTCAGTGTTGTGTGTGAAGAAAGCTATTGAATAATGTAGTTAATTAAAGAATTTTTTTTCCAAAATCTCAGGGTGTTACATCCCCACAAAATTAATTGTATCAATGCAATTTTTCATTTATCACACGACAATGAAAGTAAAAAATATAATATAAGATATATACATGAATTATGATATAATTTATCTAGTATTATCAAAAAACGTGGGAAATTGTTTTTTATAATATATCAATCCTATTATTGAGTTTTTCTCTAATCATGTTAGATTAAAATCACTCATGATTAAGTATAATAAAACCTATAATAGAAATATTTTTTTGAGATAGATCCTTTCCATAATTACACTATTAAATGGTCATATTTTGGTTTGAAATATGGAATTTTAATTCCATATTTTGATGATTATTATTGATTATATATAGATATATCCATTAAATTTACAAAATCTCATAAAGTTAATCAAAATGATACATAATAATATATTCAAGAAATATATTCCATAAAATCAACTTGGGATGCAATAATAATATAATTTTACCTTGATAATATCAAATCATTGAGGTGTTTATTTGATGCTCATAGAAAACTTCCTAGGCCTAATAAGGTGGAAATAAGACATCTACAAATCATGCGTGGAGGATAACTGTTCCTTAAACCACTTCATCATCATGATAAAATTTAGTAGTGGTGATTTCATTGAGGTGCGCGTGGAGCATTAGCTGGAACTATATCTTCCACTATTTCATTAATTTACCACTTTTCCCATAACTCAAAATTACAATCTTGAATCCCATCCAAATCACACTTGAATAATATTCCAATTCATTTAGAAGAAATTTCCTCAATGATTCTCCCTAAAATTTATACATGTAGGTTATTATAATTTCTTTTCACCTTGAGATCTTTCATTTGGATTTCTAGGAATGTTCATATTTCTTTTTTATCTCCAGAATATTTAGTAACTAGTTTCTATTTCCACTTTAAGAACAAATCAAATAACATTTTTATGGCTAAAAAAATATTTTATTGTTAATTACTTATGAACACTTGTTTTTAAGACACAAAAGAATCATTTTATCTTACTTTTTGGGTCGTTAATAAAACCAGAGTCATGCCTTGTGAGTCTTGTATAGTTATCCTCATTAGTTACATTGATTCATCCTATTTTGTCTTTAATTATAGGAATTATTTCTCAATTTTTGTGTGAAGAGTCTGAGTTAAATAACTATTGAACAATATATTCTTGAAATCTTCCCATTTCATAGACTCAACTTCCTATATTTCCATGGTATTATTAATGAGATTCCAAGACTAAATATCATCACCATCTAAATAATAGATGTAAAAAATTAATTTATCATAGTTGGAGAACTAAATAATGAAAAATATATTTTCCATCACATTGACCCAATACTCATAAACAGGTGGATTAGAAGACCCTCTCAAACAATATGGATGTTTCCTCATGAATGACTCAATAAATGGATTTTAATTCCTTAGTGAATTCATTACCTCAATATGATTTTTCTTTCTGGTCATAGTTTAATATAGTTGGGTGAGATTTTCCATAAGTTTTTTCATCCCAACCTCAATCTATTTAGGTTTCTCAATTAGACAATCTCCACATTGTCAATCCCACCCATTTTTAATTATGTTATTTCAGGTCCCCACTATTACCTTGACTAAAGAAATTTTAGGAAGGAGTATACATAAATTAATGAATTCACATATAAGGAAACTATAAATTTAGAAGGTTGATTTCATAAGTAGAGTGTATACATTAGCCTGTGAATCAATAGGTTTAAATATAGGTTATCCATGGTTATTTTTATAACTATTATAGTTATATATTCAATTCCTTTATATGGGTTTATAAAGAGAGGGTAAATTACCTAAATCATGTCTGTCAGAATTATCTCATTAGGTGTATAGACCTAGTCCCACTCATTGTGCAGCAGAGTGAGGATCGAGTCACTTTCTAATAAACCTTTCTTATTGTGATTACCCCTAGGTTCATCAATGACACATCTATATACACTTACCAATATATATATAAGGATGTAATTTATAGGAGAACCACATATTCTACACTTTAACAAAACATTATAATGTTATATTATACATTGACTTATCTATTATATTTATCCCTAGGATTTTCACTAAGTTTATTTCATCCCAATTCCCAAAAATAACTAAACTAATTATAAAAAATAACTAAACCCTACTAGGATACCATCTGATTCACCATAGACCTGCAATCCTGGATCTAGTAATAAAAAAATTTTCATTAATGCAATATCTTTGATACAAATTGATATGATCCAAACTAATAATATATATATTTAAAATAAATAAACATTGCATCTATCAATCACCGAAAAATACTAATAATGAATGTTATGTGTATTTCAGGATCAAAAATAATTTTATGATACTTAAGAACATTTCTACATAATAAAACCAAACTATACTCCCTTATAATAATTTTACAAGTTATACTCATCTTCATAACAAGGGTAAGTGAACATAAGAAATGGGTGAACTCAAATGCATAGTAAGGGAAAACTAATCCATATGTCATCAAGTGTTATCTCATGAGAAAATATGATCATGGGAAGAAAATATTATTAAAATAACATAGAATAATAAGATTTACCTATAAATAATTATATACGACCATATAAACTCAAATGAATAAACATATAACATGAAATAAGAGGATGAAATCAAGAGATAATAATAACAATCCAAGAAGTATGAAAAAGTATCATAACATGAGTCCATTAAAATATTATATGGTTGGAAAATACTATCATTCATACCCTATAAGTTTTGAAAAAAATCTAATTATGTCTCCCCTTCATCATCTCATTCGATATAATGCTTTACCCAATGCATTATAGGGATTTAATGAATCCAAACTGTCTCAGGGATTTATCGGTCCCAATCCATATTATGGAGTTATCGGACCCTTAATTATCTAAAGGATTTATCAAAACCATATTATCTCATAATGATAATTCATAAAAATATTTTATAAAAAAATAAAATATTGCTACTTGAAGAACTCATAGAAATAAAATGGGTTTCGTATCATTTCTAAATAGTATCGCATAACATAAAATCAAAAGTAAATCAGTTGATACAAAAAATCCAATCACCCAAAAGAATTATTTTCATAATGTAATTTATAATGTGATTCATAAAACATAACTCTATATTATTTATATCATTTATGGTTAAATAGTAAAATGGATATGAAATTATTATCAGATAAATCACTTTGAAAAACAAGAAGAAATATCCCTTTGAAAAATTCTAGAATCTCCCTAAAAAAATATTCAAATTTACTTTGGTCTTGATAAATATTTTTAAATATTACCATTAAAAATAATTTCTATAAAAAAAATTATAAATTCAATTTTTATTTAAAAAAATTCCTTGAAAATACATAAAAACAGTGAATAATTATTTCTTAAAAACAAATTCCTTTAAAATCATTTAAAAAAATTAATATTACCTTTTAAAATAAAAATTTAAATTTGAAATAAAATTTCCTTATAATTTAAAAATCATCAAAAATTAGAATAATTTATGAAACCATTTTAAAACATATAATGGAAGCTTTATAAAATTGAATGCTCTTACGGTGAGAGAAACTGTATGAGAGTTTTTAGAAAATACTCTTTCCCTACACGTAAAAGGTATCATTATGGGTCACATTAAAAATTAATTTCCCCAATATATGAATATAAATTACCAAGAAATAAAATATTAGGGTTGAAGAAACCAATCTTGTAATAAATAATTTCAATAAGAAGAAATATAACTCAATAAAGGGAGTTGAGTTAACAACAAATCTTTCATTTTTTCTATCTTTTGAATCAACGTCCATTTAAAGATAAAACATGATATGGATCATCAAACTCTATTAATTACATGGATAAGTTAAAATTATTTCATTAAGAATTAATAAGACAATATCAAATATATTAACATTCATAAAATGAAATATTCCATAATGAATTAAATTTGAGACAAAGAACCCCTTAACTTAATTTATGACATGCATTAGAGCATTTGAATATCCAATATACCAAAAATAAATTTATTAATAAAATTTTTAAAATAATATTAATATATATAACCCCATCATAAAATTAATTTATAATTATTTGGTATAATTATATTAGTTAGATATTATCTATTTTTGAAATCAGGTGTGAGTAATTGTGATTATTTTGAACGAGTTCTATTATAACAGTTTTGTTTCCCATTCTTATTCCAAAGTTCATCATTAAAAGATCATAAAAGGTACATGAATTTACATTTCATGAAATTCTATAGTATTATAATTTCATTCTAGTAGTGTTTTAGTTATTATTCTTATAGATTAACTTGGAAATAAGCACATTCCATTGATCTTTAATAGGCAAATGTTGGTATCTTAATTAATGAGTTTAATATAAATTTTACAAATCTAGAACCTTCATTTTTTTTAACATATATCATCATTAATTAAGTTCTCATAGTCATCCATTCTATTATTTTATATCATTTTTGAGTAGGTGGTTACACCGAACCAAACATGAACATACCAAAATAAATGGATGATTGTGATTATGAAAGTTGTTTATTTTGGAATAATAATAATATTATATAAAAATAATGATAATATTTATATGTTACTAATATTATGAATAATATTTTAATATATTTTATTAATTAATAATGAATCTTGATGAAATATGAGATATGTTACTTTTTGGAAGAGGTAGTAGTCTCCACACTCGCAAATGATGTTTTTGTTTTTATTAATATAAAAGGGGATATGATGTTAATAGTTATATCCTCAGTTTAATAGAAGTTATTAAATTAAAAAAAATTATTTCAGTATATTTTGATTTTAAATTTATATTTATTAAAGTAAAATATAAAATAACATAATTTTACAAAAAATTAGTACTCACCTTCAGGACTTGACTTTTCCCATAGAGGAAACCTTGGAAATTTAGGCCATGGGTTCAATTATAGTGAACATAATATAAATTAACCAGAATAGGATTATATTGGATGAAAATAGTTCACATTTGCATGATCATACTGATTTTTTTTGTATTGATGGGGTTTTGGAGGACTATAATTTATGTGGTGAGAATGGAATTTTTGTTAATATTTCAACCTAATATAAAGAGATCACATGTTTCAAAAGTCAAGAATACTCAAAAATAATAAATATTGGATTTGAGATAAATATTTTTCTATAAAAACCTCAAACACTCAATTGGAAACCATTTTTTTACACGATAGGTCTTTTACTTATTTTGTTAACCCTTTTTACCCTTTTTGGTTATTACATTGATAATTATTTTTTACACAAGTAATTAGTTTTTTATGCCTAAAAATAAAATAGAAATTATTAAATAATTAATAAATATTAATTAATAATATTAAATTCAATTTATAAAATAAAATTTATATTTTTAAGAAAAATCAATTTTAACATTATCGCATGTAATGAGTAAAACCATGTTTTTATAAATGTAGTATTTTTTAAGTCTAAAATTTATGTGTATGATAGAATTATAATTTTATTTTAATTAAATGATACAAAAATTTATTAATAAATAATATATATAATTCTTTCAAATAAATTGAAAATATAATTTCACAAAAATAATATTTAATTAAAAGAAAAGACCAAAACAATTTTTTTATTGTAAAATATTACTTAAGTTGTTGAAAATGGGTTTTATAAATTCCTAGTAGAGTTTTTAAACGAAAATTTTTACTCATTATTACATATTTAATAATTAAAAATTATATATAATTTTTTAAGTTGTACTTACTTCTCAATATAGTCATAAAAGCTGTGATTTTAGTAAAAACTGTATTTTTCACTATTCAACTAAAAAATCAATTATTTTAGAAAAATATCGAACTTTTAAATTAGGATAATATTTATATGTGGAGATTATAAATGATGTTAATTTTTAAAAATTAAAATTTTAAAATTTTAATATTAATCTTTTAAATAGAAATTAAAAATTTAAAGGAAAATTGGTTTTATTGAAAAAATAATGCTTTTATACATTAAGAATTCTAATTATTATTTCATATCAATTTATAATTTAATGATTTATAATATACAGGATTATATATTTTAATATCATATTTTATCATAATAATTATTAAAATTTATCTATTTAATTTATTAACCCATTAAATAGTTATTTGAGAAGGAAAATTCTTTTTGAAATATTAAACCTTATTAATTATTTATCCTATAAAATTAATAAATTTTTATTTATTAATATATTTTTATTTAATAGAATTGGTATTCATATTTTTATTTCTTAATAATTTTCATCGAATATGTTTTATCTCAATTTGGATTGATGTTGTGTGTGAAGCTATCTTATGAACAATGTATTTATTTAAATAAATATATTCCAAAATCTACATATGTTAAAATTGTCATATAAAATGAATGGTCTATTATGAGATATTTTAAAATGGTAAATTAGATCCGGATTTGTTAGAATATATAGGTATTGATCAGACTTGTTCATTGGATGATGGGAATATCAATTCAGTTGATGCATATAATCATGGAGGCTACATAATTTTTTGGCTGAGTAAGAAGCAATATTTCATATTATTGAGAACTATAGAAGCTGGATATATAATAACTACTAAAAATTAACACAACTTTTATGGATTAAAACACTTATTTAATACATTAGGGTTGATATATATTATCTTGTTGTGAATAAATTTCCTAAATCAAGTCATATAAATCTTAGTAAAAATTAGATACACTATTATAGGACAATGCCCATCAAGAAAAATTATCAATTTATCAAAGGAAAATGTTGACTATGGGATAGTGAAATTAGAGTATATTTTAACTCAATATTTAATTATAAATATCATGATAAATAAATTTTCAAAGGAATGTTTTTATATGCATCAATTATATCTTAGAGTTAAACTATATTTATTTACTTTATGGTTTAAATAAAGAACTCCCACCCCTAATGTTTTTGTTATACCATAGTTTTTTAACCAGTAGAATCAATAACTAAAAATACAATAAAGTGTTACTAAAATCAACAAGTGGTTCATGATAAGGTATTTTTTCTCTAATAAATTGATTTATTTATTCATTAATTATTACTTTTAACCTTCAAATAACTGATATTTAGTTCGTTAATGAAGGGGGATAAGTGTACAAAATCATAGGGGAGAAATATTGATTCCTCAAAAATTGAAAAGGGTAGATATTTTCCCATATAATGCTTAAAATGGTGAGGATAATCTTTGAGAAATATTTATTTAGGGAGTCTATGTGAATTATATGTCATATTTAGTGTTATTATTTGAGAATTAAATATTTTTATGTCAAATCATTAATTTAGTAAGTGGTGTTGAAGTATTAATTCAATAAAGAGGTTCATTTATAAACTTTTCATTTAAATGTTATTTATCACAACAAGAATTAATCATGTGTACTTATAGTGAATGATTTTTTATCATTTTATATATTATCAAGAATATTATTTTGTAAGAATATTTTTTTAAAATAAGTGTATTGTGTTATCAACAAACCCAAAGGGGGAAATTGTGAAAAAAAATACATGTAATTTTTTGGCTATGTTTTTCAAAGAATATGTGTCTAAATTCACTAAAATAATCATTCTATGATTGATAATTTATCATATGGATGGTATTGAAGTTTAAAGGTATTTTTAAGGACTTTTGATTGAAGTTTTTTGGGGAGTACAAAACCATTCCATGGTTATATAAATTTTGTCTTAGCTTTCACTGTATTTTAGAAACATGGATATGATGAAGGTTATCTCTCCTGATGATATGTTTGAAACATATAATTTCTACTATTACTTCAAAATATGTTATAGTGGACCCCATGGTTCTCACATATGGTAGAAAAATGGGGATATGATAGAAAGAATTTCACTATGGAGTATCATTTTTGAACTTATATTTTATAGAAATTTTCTTTTGAAATGGAAGATGGAGGAAAAAAAGTTGTAGTAAAGGTTTTTTTAAAGAAAATAAGAAGGTTTATCTTTTTTAAGACATTTTTATGATAATGGTTATGTATGAAATTTTACACTACCATTATATTGCATTATAAATCTAAAAATGAGTGTGGTTTTCATTATGGGGTGGAGAAAAAAGAATGAAGATTCAATAGTTTTGAGAATTTTAGATAGTTGTTTTATCTAGAGGAGTGACTATGAAAAAAACACATCAGGGTTGATGAATTCTATGTCATAATGTATTGTAGATATATTTCTCAAAAAATAAAATGTCTATATTTCATGATTTTATAATATATTCCCACTATGGTTTTTTAAAGTCAGTGCAATAACTAAAAAACGTTATGATTTTATACACTATGTTCTAGATTTTCAAGTATTTATTTAATTTTATATTTTAAGATATAAAAATAATAATTTTTTGGGATTTTATGGGTAGATATTCACATGGATTTTTAAGTAAAAAACAGATAAATTTTTCCATGATTAAAAGAGGAAGTAAGGGATTGACTCAAGGAAAAGATTGTAAATTTATCTTAATTTGGAGAAAGAATTTTGGATGTGGATTAAAGGAGAAAATATTTCATATATTAATTTTTAGAGAGAGATTATTAAATAAATAATATAATTGGATATCACTAAAAAAACATATCCCTATGAGAAGAATCAAGATCATCATGTAGTTGCAGATAGAGATTACTCCTAAACCAATAAAGGTGTAACTATTTCTATTTTTATATTTGATATCAAATTTATATAATGATTTTTTATATAATGAAGAATTTTTATTCCATTATTATGAATGGTTTTAAACCAATAGTAATAGTTATCCAACTGTAAAAATTGTATAAATAGTTTTCTAGTTTGTTTTTTTCAGCATTACATTGTCTTGTATATACTCCTTCGATGTAGCCCAGTGCGGATGAATTAATTAAAATTTCTTAAGTCCTTAGGATTTATTAATTTCAAATTTAATAAGTAAAATAGTTATATTTTGACTAATTATGAAATAAGATCACTAGAGAGGGATAATTTGAATTGGCATAACCTAAGTCACCCCCACAGGTTATCATCCCCTTATAAAACAATAAATTACCCAAAAATGATTAACTTAATGTGACGATGAAGGGAGAAATTCAATAAAAAGATATTATGTGTGAAGAAAAGAGAATTAGTAATATAAAATACTCAGTGTGAGATCTATAAGATGAAAGGTCAAAGGATGGAATGTTGCATGGAAATGATATATAGTTGAATGGATAATGAGATATGCTCTTAGTGGGAAAACATTTATCAGTATTTTTTAACACATGTTAGATGTTACCATTAATTTGAATGAACATATAAATTTTAAGAATAAATTAATTTTGAAATAATAATTAGGAATCAAAACAGTAAGTTTATTTTAATAAATATCAAGCCAATTATTATTTTTGGATATATTTAATCATTTTAATAAATATACACTATTGATTTATAGTAATTATTTTTTGAGTTTCATGCCATATTCCCACACTTTATTTGATATTTCACACTCATATTCCCTTACTCCACCTATTCAATTCAAAAACTCATCTATCGTCCAATATAGCCCCTCTTATCTCCAATGTTATCCCTCTATACTTCCCTCATAAATGCATCAACTATATCTCTACTTCATATGTCCACGAAAAATTTCTTCCTATTAAAAAAATTATACATGTTCTATAGTAAAAAATTTAAGGACCATAATTTCAATATTTATAAATTTAATTACACTATATTTTTTTATATCTATTTTTTAGATTCATTTTAAACTTTTAAAATAATTAAATTCTAGCATATTTAACAAAAAAATACCAATTTTATAAAGTAAAATAAAAAAAAATTATAAATATGTTATTTTAAAATATTATTTAACTCTTAATAAATACTAATTTTTAACTCATGTATCAAATAAATATTATAATTGTTTTATAAGAATGTTATTTTAAAATTATTTGGTTTTATAGTTAATTTATATATATTTCTTAATTTAAAATTTGATCATCAATAAATAAAAATAGAATTCTTAAGAGATGATATAAAGCTATTTTATAAAAAAAAGTTTCATGTATAAAAAAAATTATGTTGATACATTTTTTATTATAAATGAAAATTTTCAAATCAACTAATAAATAATAAAAATTTAGTATATAATTTTTAATGTTATTTGAAATTTTCTTGAAGACATTTAAAAAATATATATCCTAGTTTTTAAAAGTGATAAATTTCATTCATTAATATAGTAAAATGTTAAAATAAGAAAATGATACTATTTTAATACCATGTCTGAGCTATTATAAATTTTATCTCTATTTTATAAATTTTAACATATTATATGATAAGTTTTATCCGCTACATAGACAAAGTTATAAATTTCATCTATATTTTGTAAAATTCATCATGTATATGAGATAAATTTAATTTCATAAAATATGTATTATTTCCTACTAAATTTATATATTCTTGTAACTAAGATAAATTTTATTTTTTTTTCAAAATATACAACACAGTACATGACACTTATATCATATTTTATGTGAGATAACTTTCTTTTTCTTAAAAGATTTATTTTTTTATATGAAATTTATCAAATCTCACATATAAGATAAATTTATAATTCTAAAATATTTATCATTGTATATTAAATTTATCATTTCTCAGAAGCTAGTTAAATTTCATTTTTCTAAAATCTGTAACATAAAATATTTTATTTTTATCATCACACAAGTGATTTGAATATATTTTTTTAATTTTTTTATTATAGGAAATAAATTTAAAATCTCATAATGATGTAAATTTAATTTCATAAAATATGATTCATTATTCTTGAAATTTATTTCATCTCATACATGAGATCATTTTTTTTATTTTAAATGGTAGAGAAAATTCAACCAATTTTATCTCATCTCATACATTAAATAAATTTTATTTTTTAATAGATGCAGCATTTTACATGTTATTTATATAATCTCCTGCAAAAGATAAATTTATTTTTGTTAAAAAAATGTATTATAGTTCATGAAATTTACCCAATATTGTACTTGTGATTTATTTTATTTATTTAAAATGCATGGTATATTCTATGAAATTCATCTTATCTCATACATGAAGAAATTTTCATTTTATAAAAGTCGTATTATCATTGGTGAAATTTATATCATCACATACATGAGAAAATTTTCATTTTTTTAAACATTAATCATTTTATATAAATTTTACCCCATCTTTTATATAGGATTAATTTTATTTTGTATACACAAGAGAAATTATAAGGAATTATAGACCAATTTGGTATTAATTAAGAACTTACAGTGTTATTAATCCATGTCAAGGATACATTGATATCAAATGGATTATTTTTATAAGGATTTTATAAAGTATATTTTTACTTTTAATATTGTACTAAAATGTAATGTATTTTTTATAATATAGTACATGAAATTTATCTCATCTCGTATATGAAAAGAAAATATTTTTTAAAACATATAGAAAAGTACGTGAAATATATACCATTTCATTTATGGGGAAAATTTAATTTTATAAATGTTATGTCATTGTACATTAAATTTATCTCATTACTTATAGGGGATAAATTTCATTTTAATAAAGACATATCATAGTAGTATAAATTTGTCTTATCTCATACATGAGATAAATTATATTTTTTTAAAAGTTATATGATTATTAATGAAAATACCCTCATTATATACATGACATAAATTTAATTTCAAAAAATTATATCAATATAGTTAAATTTATATCATCTTATATATTAGATGAATTTAAATTTAAAACAAAACTTTATCATTAAATGTAAAATCTATCTCCCCAAATGCATTATATAAATTTCATTACACTATCGTAATATCTCATTAATTTTAACCCCATAATTTAATGAGAAAAGTTTTAAATAAAAAATTAAACATTTTTGGGAAAAAGTTCTCAAAGTATATATTCTCAAATATAAAATTAATTTTATTCACCATGTAAGATATTTTTTATAAAAAAATCATAAAATCATTAGGATTTAAAAAAATTGTTTAAATATTTTTATCAAGTGTAAAAAATAGGTTATAGATAAAAATAAATATGTAAAAAATAAAATTTATTATTCATTTTAACATAAATTTAACTCTTTATTTAAATAATAAATCTATTTAACTCTATTTTTGAGACATCTCTTATAAAAACCAAAACATCTAAAAAAATTATTATAATATTTTTATAAATAAAATTAAACTCTCTAATTGTATTCAATAAATATTGTGTAAGAGAATCATTTTAAAATTTTTAAATGATACATTGTTATAAATGAAATTGTATTACATGGATAAAATTAATTATATGATTATGATTCTGTGAAATGTCAAGAAATGATAAATTGAATCAATGTTGTCTCATCCATTGTAAAAAATAAAATTTATAAGTTTTATATAATTATGTTATTATTTTTTGATAATTATATATATATATATTACTTATTTTAGATTTAACACCCTTATAGGTCTTACTATGTCTAACCAGAAGCACCACATAAACTCTAGCATGCCTCCCCATACGCCAAAGGTATACTTCTATCCATGAGTGTCCAGTACATATAATGGGAAGACTATACCATCAATATCATTCTATTCAAATAATAAATACACATAAACCATTAACCAATAATAAAATGGTATGTAAGGATAGTTAAACACAAACTATCCAAATAGAAGCATTATTATGCCTTAATAAATTATAAGCCATGCTATGATCATTCACTAACAAAAGGAGAATATATCATCCTTAATGGTTGGATAAAAATATAAAATAATAATAATTGGAAACAATAAAGACACCAGAGGAACCACTACCACAACATCTAAGAATAAATCATGATATAACTCTATCATTTATCAATCCATCATATCTCAACCACTGATCATAAAGGTATTTCAGTAATATGAATCTCAAAATATGAAGTTTCCATATCTAAAATGGTGGATGTGTAGGGTGTGAGTATAATACTTATTAGGATGCCATCAACAAGAATTAACATAAATACCATTCTATATGTGAGTCCTTTTACTGGTATTAAATAAAAAGGCACAACACATACACCCAACTTGAGTTATCATGTGCTAACAAGACCACTAAGAACCTCAAACCTGCGTGTTTCATCCAATTTCGGTGAAAGTATCCATTTTTTACTAGAAAAATACCCACATACACCATAATAAAATAAAATATATAATATCTCATCCCAAGTACAAGGTTATAATTTGAATAATGAGGATACCTAACATATCCAACCTCTTAGTAAGGGTATAAAACTATAGGAAGCACAATATACATGTTCATCTACTAATGTCCATAATAAAAATATGTGTACCTGTAATAATGATAAGTGAATTCAAATAATAGGAGTGGATTAACATATCCATCTATATAGTGAATAATCTATATCTATATTCGCATGATTTTAATCTGTAATAAAAATAATTTCATATGAATAATGAGGAGTCCTAACATATCCAACCTATTATTAATATACAATCACAAGTCAACGATTAAAAAATAATCCCATTAAAAAGTGTGACTCATGAACCATCCATACCAATTAAAAAAAACTATTTATTTAAAAGAACCAATGTTGATCCACACCCATGAAGCTTGTATAAGTTCCAACCATCTTTTGAAAAACCTATCACATTACTCAATATCATTTATAAAGATTTTATGTAAGTGTGATAACTTATATGTCACATATGATCCCAACACAAGACAACCAAGTGTCACATAATCTTCCCCACCTTCACAAATGGAGCAAGAAATTACTGAAGACAAAGTGATATGTTTAGAATCCAATTGGTAATTCCAATTCCTAGACACTTCACTTGGTACCCATCTACCCATAACAGGAAACCCACTCTATATCACACCATTAAATAAAAATAAAAATATTTCCATTATATATACTTCCATATCTTATAAGTTAATTATTATAACTTAACCTTCGGGAATAATATTAATTCCCAATTTATTCATTTCCACCATTTTATTCCTAACAAGATGTCCATTCTCAATTACTAGTACAAGACCTAGTGTTAGAATCAATAAAAGAAAACATCACACACTCAAGATTATAAGTTGTAGATTAATTCTCATTTCACACCCCCATCCCACATGAAAAACATTATATATTTAAAAAAATATTTTCCTCAAATGAGATGGGCCACTCGATATTATTCTAAATAATATATTGGATTAAAACTAAGATACCCCTATGTTTGAGTAGCCCATATATTTTTTCCAACCACATAAAGTGGATAACACAAACTCTCAAATCATCATTATATAAATAATAGTTATAAATGTAGGTTGGAACACACCCTACTCACCTTATAATGGTAGATAAAAGTTTATAGAGCCCATATACTCATCCTTGAATAATCACCAGACACATCACACTCAACCTGACACTGCCTTATTCAAGGAATTTCATGTACAGAAAAATAAACCAATGGGAATTATAAGGACAACCCATATGATTTATAAGTATTCTATTCATTGAATATCATCATCTAATTTGACATCAATCTCCCAAAATTTAAGAAACTGATTTAAAAACTCACACATAGGGATTTGAGAAGGATAAATAATTATAAATAAGTAAAAAACCCAATATTGCAGTAATGATGGTGTTATACTTACCTATAAGAGTCTAATTCACTTGATGGTTCAACAATACAACCCAAAATGGGCCTCCAAAATCCAAAAATGGTTGGAAAATCCATTTGGAGGAGGGGATTAGTTTTTGTGGAAATTAGGGGGAAAGGATATAGGTTTTATAAAAACACCAATTAAAAAAAATGACCACCTTAAAATAGATGTGATTCAAGTTTTCCATTGAAAATTTGATGGGGTCACACCATAATTTTAGTGGATGACCAAATTCTTTGTAGAATACCACTTTGATCCTAATAGGGAACCTTGGTTATAGCCCCACTACAAATCTCACCAAACTTCTATTGGGTTGACACTATTAATTTAGTGGGGGTATATAGTAACCCACTAGCCATGGTGGTCTACCTTACTTCATGGTTTCCTAACCTGACTCATATAAAATATCCCCCACTATAAAAATAAACTTCATACCCATAGGAATGATTTGAATTTAAATTAAAAATACATCTAAAAACCCATAAGATATTAAAAATTCTCCACTATTGGTTTATTTTATTTGAGAAGGATTACATATATTTTTTACCAAAAACCTCAGATATTGAGAACCCATATCTAGATCTATCTCTATATTTAATGACTCTTTCAAGATGCGTTTAGGTTTTCACTACCCCTACATTAATGAAAACAATATTTCTAGAATAACCCATTTTCTATAAACCATAATCTATATGGGATGATCCTCAACTGAGAATCTACAAATAACAATGGTCCCCATGATATCCCAACTTTGGTACTTCCTAGAGAGTCCAATGATCCCATAAAAAACTATTTTCATTTTTCCTAAATGATGACATAAAATAACTATTGTGATAAGATAAAAGTATGGTGTTCATCCTCTACTTATAAACTCCAATTGGATATATTCATGTCATCCCACACTTATCAAGTTGAACTTACTCCTTTTTTAATCTTCTTCTACTAATTATTTACACACATATCTTGTTCCTTGAAGAATACATCCAAACATCAACTCAAATTCATAATACTCTATCACACATGAAATACATTGGTTTACACCTCATTGCAAAGACTACCTATGAATACTTAATAGACCACATACTGTAGTGCCGACTCCATAATGATATCTCAAACCCAATGACATTAATGTATTTTAAAAATATCAATGCTAAAATATTCTCTTGTTGGGACTATTGGTTTACATAAAACAAATAAAAAACCAAACTTAAACCTAAACATCTCTTGATTATTTTAATCTAGAACTTGTGGCCCCCACTCAAGACCCCATTTATCATATAAATCCATACTCTGAGATATCCATATTTCTTTATCTGCACCACTCTAATAATTAGAACTTAACTCATAGCCTCCCTCTTTATAATTGATACACTAAAATATTATAATTATTTAGGTCCATATATTAATCTACTTGTGAGAATCATAATCATCTAAAACCTAATTCATGCTAAATTTATACATAAAATTCTATACACACTATCTTAGTACCCACACCATAAATAAATTTTTAATGTAGTATTTCCATTGAAACTTGATTGAATTTTTCTAATTTCACACTAGATTACTAAAAACTACCTTGATCATCCATCACCAAGGTATCTATGGTAATTCTCCCCCCCCCCACAAATAATAAATAAATCAAACCAAGTGTTAAGCTAATGTTTTAGTGATAGGGAACTCCTCACTATAAGATTTTACATATCATTAACCTAAAAATACTTGAATCCCTAGTTATAAAAATTATACTGATCTCAAGTCTGACTCACTATAACTTATCCATTTTGACCTTAGATCCTTATTCTCAAACCTCATGAAATCATGGTTTTCAAATAAATTGTTGTCCTACACCATAACCTCTATCCCTTGGGTACATAGATCACACAAATTTTATAAGAGAAAAAAGAGTAATAAATTAGGGATTATTTCAATGACACATTACCATCATGATTATTTAAAATGATTCTCAATTAGATGACCTTTATTATTTTTCAATCGATATGTTTATTCCGCCAATTATAGATATTGTATTTGGGTATAATATTTCTAAACGTTTTTCTAATGTCTCCACTTATAAGGGTTATCCATCTCTACTATATTCCCCTTCTTATTTAATAGTTTACCCCTATAAGTAATTATCACTCCCTACTTTTCTAATTTTTATTTAACATTCACTTATTACTAACCACCGATATATTACCCTATGAATTAAACATTACCAATCTAATTAGAACCAAACTATAATCATTCCATGGATGTTTTACAATTTCATTATGACTCATGTACTAATGCTCAAGAGTTTTGAGCATTTACACATCCTTTATGAAAAGGTTATTCTTTAAGGATATTATCCATTAGATACAAGTCATTACCATTTCCATGAGTGACTATCTCACAAAAATCAGTCTTCAATACATAATCATTCATTAAATTGTAATATTCTAATGATTCATCCAAGGTACCTCTTCCTAATACCTACCATTTTATATGATATAAATTTTCTCCAAAATTTAGACCTCAATGTGAACTTCAAGCCCTTTTTTGATTTTATTCAAAGACACATTTAACCCAATTTATAATCTAATAATATACTAATCTAAATTTTATAATGGTAGTTCTTTTAGTCCTAAGAATTTTGATCGCAATAGCATACTCTCCATGTATCACTCTGATCATACATCCTTACATTTTTGGATCACATGGATTTAAAATCTCAACCTATAATCTAAATTTTACAGTCTATTACAAAACATAAACATGATTTATGATCTAACCTCATTTTTAACCCAAAACATTTTAAATGAATCTATCAAGCCTACCATGTATTGGTAAACATTATGTTACATCATCAAATGTAACTTACATAATACTTTAAAACCCCCTTTTTTTATTCATAGAAATATAGAATCCAAAATCTAGTCCTCAAAATAAAAAATTCAACCCAAAATAATGCCTGAAATGATATTAGAAAACCCACTCCCTTTCTATATAAAAAGAGAGAAACAAAAAACACACCTAAAAAGAATTACTATGATAATTCACCTCATATGTTGCATAAAAACTCCTCACTTTCCTCGATGGAAAGTAAAAAATACCATCCCACACAACTCTAAGACATCATGTCAAACATGCAAGGGGTGTATGATTAGATACTACTCCACTACCCTACCAAATTCACACTCACTCAAGTCATATATTACTATTCCTAGGACCCCACTCTTAAATAACTGGGTTATAAATCTAACTAATCCTACTAACAATATTTGTATCCTAATGATGTAATTTAGTTAATCTAAAAGTGGGAGGAATTTTAGTTAGAAGTAAATAAATTAACAATTTTCAAATAGTCAAGCTTTAACTTAATAGATTTTATAAAATATCGATCAATTCAAATATCATAGTAAAAAACAATATATGGATCATAAATTTGAACTATCCAAACTATAATATGAACAGTTGAAATAATTTTTTCAAAATCTTATAAAATATGAAAAAAAAAATCAAAATTTATACACAAAGGTAATTCAAAAAGAATATAGTAGAAACTTGAAAATAATATATGGATTATTCCTTAACAAACAAAATAATCCTTTAATAGAATATTATAAATATCACTTTTATATTTAAGTTACAATTAAATCTTTAGACCATATCCAAGGTATCCATGACATTAAACCCATTGTAAGTTACTATATCTTTCTATCCCCATGATTCATTATCTTAACATATTAGTGGGTATAGTGTTTCATTCCTAAACACTCTAATTACCTAGCCACATAATTCTTAGATGATATTGGATTAATAAATCTTCTATCTTCATATCCCTAAAATACTTCAATCATGTAGGAATATTGGATGAAAAATTACAATGGAAATACTAAGAGATTTATAATAAAGCCTCATTATACATAGATATTAGTAGAAACACTAATAATGGAAAAATATTACTTTGATAAGAAGATATCCTAGAAATAATAAATTTCACAACTTAAAAAAGACAAGAAATTTCCAGAAGGATCTATTATTATTATGACACTCAAATTGTGGATCTTTTTATATATGAATTTGTAACAAACTTCAATGGTCTAATTTTGTAACTCTCAAATTCAATTGTAATTAAATCAATTGAAACTTCATCATCTTTCGATAAACTCAGTGTTTTTATTTATCTACCAATGAGTTAATACATAAACACTACAATTATTTTGAATATAGTGGATGTAATCTGTTAGTAAGGTTCAAACTATCATATTTTCTCAAACACTATTAAAGTTTTTCATATTTAAACTATTGTTAATTCATTATAAAAAACCACAATGAATAAAAAATATTTATTTGTATAAATTTCCTTTGATGTGTATTGTGATTTCCAAAACAAATAAGTAAAGTGATTCATTTATTCAACTTTGTCCCGCTTTTGGAAAGAACAAAACACTCAAGGAAAATTGAAATGTTTAATCATTACACAGAGTGTTTTCCTCCAATACTTACATTTTTTAGGATCAAATAAATTTATTTCCACTAACTTTAAACCATAAAAAGTTGAGACTACCCTTTTAAGTTTAAAACATGACTTATATTGCTTACCAAATTGAGAATAATATCAAATTTTAGATAAATTAAACTTATTCTTCGGGATATCCCTAACATGTCCTATACTAGAAAGTTTAACTACATCCTAGAGTTTACAATGACCCTGTTAGGAAAAAATCACTTCCTCTCGATTTTTTTTGGGTGGGGTTTTGTTTGTTGAAAAATCTAGATGACCACAAATGAGAATAGTTGGTGTTTACCAAAGATAGGTTTTTAAGGGGAGCGGTTTCTCAATGTTTTTTAAATTTTGTGGTCTCTAAATCAAGAATTTGTGTGAATAATGGCAAACGAAATCGGAAAAGGAGGAGAAATGGGGATCCTGAAACATGTTTCACATACCATGTTCGGGAAGAGTATGTGGCTTCCTACCAGGCAGCGAGAATGGTACACAGATGCAGTTCGAGGAACCAAAAAACTGTCTATGGCTGAGAGGTCGTGCGGTACACCGATGGGATAAAGTCGGCAGAGGAAGTCGACCACGTAGGTGAAAAGGAGGAACACAGAGCACGTAGGAAATCAGTTCGTGGATGGCTGGTGGTTTTCGGTGGCTAAAGAATCGGTAAGCGGTGGAGGCTGGATAGAAGATTCAGTAAATCTTGATTTAGCATATTAAGCAGTTATCTTTTCCTATATAGAAATCACTAACCCCACTGACTACTATAGAGATGGAACATCATTAGAAAGAATATTTTCCTCTGGAAATTCAGAAAAGACCGAAGGTAATTTGTGAAGGGAGGATCGTGAAGGCTAAAGTGGTTCATGCGGAATTAATTCTGTTGACAGTGTTTGTGGGGTATCTTAACCTGCAAAAGAAGTCTGGTACGTGGAAGTGGAAGTCCGGTGTGTGGAAGGAATTGTCTCGGTACATGGTGGAGGAATATCAGGTACATGAGACAGAGAGTTATAAAAGTTGTACATAGATGGGGAACTCCGGTTTGCAGAAGCGAAGGCAGTCCGCAAACAGTGAACAGTTGATGGACAAGAGGGGTTTCAGAGAGGAGGTTCACAAAGTTAGTAGGCAGTAGTTGTACACGATATCGAAGGCGGAGGCAGTCTGCGGATAAAGGAGTTTCATGGAAGAGGTAGTCTACAGATATAAGAGGTTCGCAGATGAGGCTGTAGTACGCGGAGAAGGTAGTTCTCATACTAAACCCAGTACTCAGTATATGGGAGAGACAAGCTGTTTTGCAATTTTCACAGGAAGCTTGTGAAAGCATCAATTCAGTTTGTGGAAGTATTTTCTGGTACCTAATATTACTCGGGAAGGTGAACTTCATCTACGAGGGAAAACATAACTTCAACAGAGAATCTACCTATAGTTGAGGATGCAAGAATTCATGGAAATTAAAGGACCTACATGTCCATAAACTGTGTTTAACCTACACATCAATAAACTGTGAGTGGACTCTATTCCAGGAAAAGTGAGAGAAGGAAGAGAAAGATGGTGACCCTTTCCACTAGTAGTGAGCAAGATAAAGAGGCATAGGTATTAACCCTTGGGAATGCAGTGAGCAGACCCTAATCCTTGTAAAGGTAGTGAGCCTGGGTATAGAAGACCTAACCCAAAAATTTTACTCATTATTGGCAGTGATCATTAGTGAATTTGGTTCATCGTCACATCACCGTTGTATACTCCATGGATGTAGCCCAGTTACGGTGAACCAAGTAAAAATTTTGTGCCCTTGTGCATGATTTACTTCTTTACTTTCAGTGCATCGTCATTAGATAAAATTGGAAAGGACATTAACAGTAGAGAGTATAATAAGTGACCCTTGTAATAAAGAGGTCAAGATCCCATGGGGAAAAATAATTTTGGAAGGAACCATCATACCCTGATTCACCCCCTCCCCCTCTTAGGGTATCTAGGCCCCTTTTGGATGTAACAATTGGTATGAGAGAAAAATTTTATTTTATCATTTTTTTGTGCACCGAATTGGTTTAGTTAATTTTTGAAGAAAAATATTCGGTCTGTTATTATATTGGGGCTCTATGGAAAAGAGAAGAACTATAAAGAAGAAGCAGAAGTCGGGTGGTATTCCTTGGTGTGGAAGTGTCTATGAAAAAAGTGTTATTTAGTCTAAGGAATCCAATAGTTTACTAAAGAAATATTTGGATAAATTAGACATGGAAAATATAGACTCACTCAATAATATTGAAGGAATGAGTGATGAACCTGACATATCAAGTGATGATGAAAATACTAATGATGAAGAAACTCCAAGAAGTCCAAAAGAAGAATATATACATGAAACAAAGTAATTGGATCCAAAATTTGGTGGAGAAATTGAATCTAAAGATATTCAAGTCCAAGAACCAGAGATTGAGATTAATAAGATAAGAGGCTTAAATCAAAGGCTTATTAATGTGGATATTGTCCTCAAGGAGAAGAATGATTCTCAAGGTGAAGATCTACAAAGGTTTTCTTCAGGGATAGAAAAAACTCAAACCTGACAAAAAGAAAAAGAATATAAACTTAGAAGAAATTGAGAATCTAAAAGTCATAAATAATGATCTTGAAACATAGCATTATAAACTAGTTGAGGAAAAGAAAAGGTTGCAATAGGAGAATGCATTATTTTCTGATTCTATTTCTCAAGAAAATTTGAATGAAAAAGAGGAAGGTGACATGGTTAATAAGATCACACTTGAATTGGAAGATGAGATGAGTAGAAGAAAGAATCTCAAGAGAGAACTTCATGCTCAAGTTGAATAAGTGATATGAATATTCAAAAAATTTAAGAAGAGATATAATTATTAAAGAAAGAAGTGGAGAAATCCAATGTCAAAGGTAAGCCAAAAATAAATGATGTCTTTCACTTACTATTATATTATCTTTCAGAAAGTGATGATGAAATGGAAAGAAAATATGGTATTTATAAAGAGAAATAAGAACAAATATTCTCAACTCAAAGTCTATATAGTGTGGGAAAACATGCATTGGATTTGATGAATTATCTTTCATGGATGACAGGAAAAAAGATGTAAAAATATTAAGAGATAAGAAAAATCATGTAGGTTCTAGAGGTAGAACTAAAAAGGATTTTACAGTATTTAATTACCATATTTTCTATTTTTTGGAATGCATGGTCATACTTCAAGATTTTTATTTGAGTAATTGGAATATAGTTCATGCTATAAAGATAGATGTTTTACTAAATCTAAGAATTAGAAGAAGTTTCATAAGAAATCAAAAAGGGAAGTCTCTCAGAAGAAAGCATTTATCAGATTCTATTACTGTGGAAGAATGGGACACACCCTGAGCATGTGTTAGGAAGCTCAGGGGCTCAATGTCAGAAGAAGAACTCAAGATGCATCAACATCTCGACTAAGAAATGATGAAATATGGTATTCCTTTGATGGAAATGTTTGATATGTTCTGATTATAGGAATTTAGCAAGACATTGTAGCAAGAATAAAGTAGGAAAAGAAAAGGAACTCGAAAGGAGGTTTTCGACTCTGATGTTGTATAATGAGAAATCCTACACTAGAAATCAAAGTGGTAAAATGAAAAATAGGTTTACTACCTCAGGGGAATCACAAGGAGATAAAAAAAGGTTTATAAATCACCTTCTATATCACACTCATAACAATTCCAATGGAGATAATTTGAAAAAACCTAGAATATTAAAGGGAGATCTACTCCGACTTTGAGTAAGATGAATGCACGCCCAATGGAGGACACACCACCAGTAAAAAATAGTGTGGTGGATCAGGTATCTATAAAATAATGATAAAAAAATAATGTATTAAAAAAAATTATTGTCGTGTGAAATGGAGAGAAGTGGAGGAAAGAAGAATGTCCCTGTAAAAGTGGAAGAATCAAGGGATGTTGACAAACAGAGAGATTCCTACTCAGAGAAGGAATTAAGGGAAGTGTAATATTGGTGGAACATCAAAGACAGAAATGTGTACTAGTGGGATTAAAGCCAAAATTGTGAGAAAGGTCAATCCTGTAGAATCTATATATCATAAAAAGACTCATCATGTGGGTAATGGATTCCCAGTCATATGGATAGAGTAGTTGAAGTTGGATAGGTAGATAGAAGAAGCAAGGAAGAAGTGTGATGATCTATAAGAAGGAATCAAAGGGTTGACCCATAGGGTCAACCACAATCCTCATGTTGAGGATTCCATAAGTTCCCCTCTCCCTATGTATATAAATGTTATTAAATGATGTTAATGGGTTTCAGGTTCAAAGGGAGATATGATCCATGGGGAAGTGGAATAAAAAGATGAAAAGTAGTGATGTTATGTGATCCATAATGTAAACTGATTCAAATCAGTTACCAGATCTCAAGAAGTTATCTAGAGGAATTCAATGGAAGGAGTTAAAGTTATATAGATGTATGAGATCAGAGAAGAATAAAGTTTGTGGGTATAAAAAATAGACCTTATAACTGGAAGAGTTGGAAATCATAGGGGCAGATTTCTACTTCCTAATTAGATTTAACACAACGTTTATATTATCCAAATCATTATTAGAAGGATGTGTACTATGGAAAGAAGATATGACATGATGTAGAGTCTATATTGAAACTTAAGAGATTTCAAAGTTATACATGAATTATCTAGGGGTTCTAAGTTGAATTGAATATATATCCACTGGTATCATTCCCCAGTTTAGGTGTTAGTCATCCATCGAGAGAATATGGATTGTTGTGAAGCAGCATCAATCATGAACTTCATGATTATGTATTTTGTTCTAACAATGTGGTATCAGTTGACTGTTTTCAGGATACCAAGGAGCTATGAAAGAATATCAACAATGTTTCAAAAATATTCTTATCAAATGTGATGAAGTGGTAAGAGAATCAGGAGGAGCATATGTGAAAATTTGGATTCAGAAGAATACTCATATAATGAGAATTGGGTTCAGGAAATGAAGGAAGAGATTGACCAAATTGAGAAGAATTAGACATGAGAAATTGTTTTGAGACCAGAAGACAAGAATATCATAAGGAAAAAATGGGTCTTTCACAACAAAAGGAATAAAGACGGTGTTGTGATTCGAAACAAAGCATGACTTGTGTGAAAAGGTTAATCCCAGATAGAGGGTATAGATGTCGATGAAACATTCGTACCTATTGCAAGGCTAGATACAATCAGATTATTCTTGTCCATAGTAGTGCAAATAAAGATTAAATTTTTCTAGATGGATGTCAAGTCATCATTTCTAAATTGAGTTCTGGAAGAAGAAGTCTACATTTAGAAACAAGATGGTTTTCTCATTCATGAAGATGAGAACAGAGTTTTTCAACTGATGAAGGCTTTATATGGTTTGAAGCAAGTGCCAAGAGCATGGTATTCAAAACTTGATCATTTTCTAAACAATGATGGTTTTCAATGTGGTGGAGTTGATTACAATTTGTATTACAAAAATGGTAATAATCAAAGTATGATGGTGCTAGTTTATGTCGATGACATAATATTTGGTGGATCAGATGAAGCATAATGTAGAACATTTTCTAAATTCATGAAAAGTGAGTTTGAAATGTTGATGTTTGGAGAGATGACATTTTTCCTTGGATTACAGGTGACTCAAGGAAGGAATGGTACATTTATTTCTCAATATAAATATGCCAAGGAGGTTTTAAGAAGGTTTTTAATAGATAATTCCAAAGAGATAAAGACTCTAGTTGCTACCCGGTTGAAATTTTCACGATATGATGAAGGTAAGCCATTTAATACCATAGAATACAGGTAAATCATTGGAAGGATGTTGTACCCGACAGTGATAAGGCATGATATTTTATTTTCCACATGCCAAGAAGTTAGGTATCAAATCAATCCCAAGGAGATCCACATGGTTGTAGTAAAAGGAATTCTTTAGTATACTAAGGGAATAGTAGATTTTGGCTTAATGTGTAATGAAAAATTTCAGCCAGAGTTATTGAGATATATAGAAGCGGGTTGGGTTGGTTCCAAAGATAATAGGAAATAAACCTTAGGAGGTTCTTTTTATCTGGGAAGGTTGTGTATTTCATGGTCAAGCATAAAACAAGACTCCAATTCATTAACCACTTTAGAATCTAAATACATCACAGCTACTCAAGAATTCACACAACTATAGTGGATGAAGCAACAACTTGAAGATATGAGAATTGAAGTTAAATCTCCGATTATAATTCATTTTGATAATTCATGTTCTGTAAATCTGAGCAAAAATACAATCCATCACTCAAGGATAAAGCACATTTCAATTAAATATTATTTTATCAAGGATAAGGTGGAGCAGGGGCTTGTGAAGTTGGTGTATATAACTATATAAAAACAAGTTATAGATATTCTTACAAGGTCCTCACCCAAAGATGCATTTGAAAGTCATTGACTGGATCTAGGAGTCCTGTGAACTTCCTACACTTGAAAAGTGTGGATGTGGGTACCTATCTCCTTGAGGTATGGTGTGTCTTTCCTTAATATGCTGATATGTGTTCTTTCTCCTGTTTCAGACAACCTTGAAGTTCCATTCGGGTTCGTTGACAAATGGGGAGAAAGTGTGACTATTTCTGGGGGAAGAAAAGACACAAGGAGAAGCTGTTAAGTGGAGCAATGAGATAGGGGGAGTTGAAGATGATCTAAAGCTATTTGGATGAGCTATAAGATAGATTATCATTAAGTCTAGTGATTATACAAGTGATTGATCAAATAATAGATATCACAATAACTGAGGATCGTGATAAAAGTATAATAGTGACGTTGGAATTGTGTTAGAAGGTTTCCAGCGATCAACAATTGGTATCAGTTTGGTATCAATAATTGGTGATAGAAATGAATATATTCTTTGATTAACTTCTCATTTACTCTTGTTTCTCATGCCAATCGTGGCGTATGTGGGATTATAGTATGTGTTGATTAAATCTTAGATTGCTATCTTAATCATGGGGAGCGAATGGTGGTTGAATTTGGAAGGAGTTTTAGTGAGGTATCAAAATGTGCAAGAATTTTTTTAAGAAGAGTTGTAAAAAAACCCAAAAGGGGATATTGTTGGGAAAAAATCCATCAATACATCCTCTCGGTATGTTTTGGGTGTGATTATGTTTGTTGAAAAATCCAGATTACTGCAAATGAGAATGGTTGGTGTTTTCCAAAAATAAGTTTTTAAGGTGGCACAATTTCCCAGTGTTTGCCAAATTTTTTGGTCTCAAAATCATGAATTTGGGTGAAGAATGGAAAATGAAATCAGCAAAGTAAGAGAAAGAGGGATCCCGAGACATGGTTCACATACTATATTTAGGAAGAGTAGAAGATTGTGTACCAGGCACCAGGAATTGTACGTAGATGTGGAATGCAGAACCAAAAATGGTCCATGACTAAGTGGCCATGCGATACGTGGAAGGGGTATAGTCAGTGGAGGAATTTGACCATGTAGCAGCAAAGATGGTATGCAGAGCACGCAGTAAAGTAGTTCACAAATGGATTGTGGTTTGCGGTGGCTGAAGAATTAGTAAGCAGGGGAGGATGGATTGATGATTTAGTAAATCTTGATATAGCAGATTAAGCAGATATATTTTTCTATATACGAATTGTTAACCCCACCAATTTTTGTGGAGATAGAACATAATTAGAAAGCATATTTTTCTATGGGAATTCAGAAAATACTTAAGGTAGTTCATAAAGGGAGGATTGTGAAGGTTGAAGTGGTTCACATGGAATGAATTATACCAAAGGTGTTTGTGGGGTTTCTTAACATGCAAAGGAAGTCTAGTACACAAAAGTGGAGGTCTGGTACATGGAAGTAATTGTTTCGGTACATTGAGGAGGAATATATGGTACACGAGAGGTAGAGGTCCACAAGTAGTACATGGAGGGGAAACTCTAGTACGCGGAAGTGAAGGCAGTCCCTAAACAACAAATAGTTTGCGGACAAGAGGGGTTTCACAGAGGAGGTTCTTGAACTCCATACGTGGTAACTGTATGCAATAGCGAAGGCAGAGGTAGTCCAAGGATATAGGAGGATCGCAGAAGAGGTAGTAGTACGTGGAGAAGGAGGTTCGCGTACCAAACCTGGTACTCAGTATGCATTAGAGACAAGGTGATTCACGATTTTCACAGGAATCTTGTGAAAGCATCAATTCAATTTACGAAAGTATTTCCTTATACCTAACAGTACTTGAGAATGTGGAATTCATCTAATGGTGAAAACAAAACTTCAACATAGCATCTAACTATAGTTGAGGATACATGAATTCATGAAAATGAAGGGAGCTACATGTCTATAAGCTGTTTTTGACCTACACATAGATAAAATTTGAGTGGATTCTATTCCAAGAGCAGTGAGAGAAGGAAGAGGAAGAAGATGACCCTTTCCACCGGATATTAGCCAGAGAAAGAGGCATAGTTAGTGACCCTTGGGAATGTGGTGAGAAGACCCTAAACCTTGTAATGTAAATGATCCTAGGTATAGAAGATCTAACTTGAACATTGTACTCGTTATTGGAAGTGAGCCTTATTGAATTTGGTACACCGACACATTTTTGTAGTATGATCCTTGGATGTAGCCTAGTGAGGGTGAACCAAGTAAAAATCTATGTGTCCTTGTGCATGATTTACTGCTTTACTTTAATTTCATCATCATCAAATAAAATTGGAAAGGAAATTAACATTAGATTGCATAATAAGTGACCCTTGTAATAAATAGGTCAAGAACCCGTGGGGGGGGGTTTTTTTGAATGAACCTTCATACCCTGATTTACCCCCCCCCCCCCTCTTAGGGTATCTAGGCCCCTTTTGAACCTAACAGACCTAATATATTATGCCAGAACCAAAATAAATCTTCATATGAATTTAAACAAGGTGAGTTATGATGACTTAAGTCTTCTAGGTCAAGAGTGTATGTATTCCCATGCCTATTGGCATAGAGAAATAAAGTACCATCAAAGTGTTGAAAGTTATATTTATCATTCTTTAAGTTCACAAGATTACCCTCATTTCATAATTTACTTATACTTATAATGTTTTTCTTAATACATAAATAAAATAAAACATTTGAAATTAATATTTTTCTGAGAAAAGAAACATCGATGATTCTTATGATTTCACCATGATCATTGTCTCCAAAAGTGACTCAATTTCCATTCATCTTTTTCAAATTATGTAATATGGACTTCTGTCTTTTAATGTTTTAAAATATCCAATATACCCGTACCATTTTTTTGGTTTTTCTACTAAACCTATTTTCCTAAAAAATATGAAACTATGTTTTTGGAACCTAAATATTCTTGGGTACAATTATATTAGAAAACAAAATTTTAGGAATCCATATATGTCCAACTCTTTTATATTGAACAGTTTCTAGTTATTTAGAAATAAAAACTTTATAAGAACAAAAATATTGAATTCAATTAAGGAATAAAATTTATTACAACGAACTTCCCTTCGAAATTTAGTTCAAAAAGGTGTACTTATAGGTAGCAAGTAATTAGATTGGAAATGATATTTATCAGAAGTGAATACAAACCCATATGAAGTTCTAAAGAGTCTAATTTTTATTTAAAATGTATAAAAAAATTATTTACTCAAAAAAATTACTTTAGATATAATATTAACAATTAAAATCTAATTCTATGAATTTTATTTTTAATTTTTAGATTATAATTCCAATGAACATTTTAAAGCTTCATATATTAACTTTGAAATTATCTTATTAGATTGAATAAGACTGGTTTAACAAAAAAAACAAGTTATTTTTTATTTTCTTATTTTTATTTTTTAATAAGATTTAAATATCTATCCATTTCATCAAATGTAGGAAATGTTTCCTCTTCATCAGATGAATTAAAAATTTCATCTTTCGATAGAATTTATTTTTCATCATCTGGTGATATTGAATAATCATATTCAAAGATAGAAGTAAATTTAGAATAAAGGGTTATATTTTTCAATGATTTAGCAGTGACCATGACCATAAGGAATTTTTATCTTTTAGAAAATATTTATAAAATCCAATGATTTTTTAACTTTAATTTCCAATAGCTTTCAATGAACTTTTAAAATATATATCACCCCCACTTGTGCTCTTTATGTCCAAATATTTCAATCTATTCTTCCCTTTAATTTTAGAATATATTTTTGACATTCTATCTTTCCACTTAATGTTAGGAAAATCTTCCCTAATATGACCTATCTGCATACATTCATAGAATATAAAATTAGAAGAATATTTATTATGTTTACCTTTTATATCTTTTGGAAGAGTATATTAGAATTTCTTATTACTAAAAAGCTCATTCATCCTTCTAGAAATTTTAGAAAGATTATTTTCACCATTTTTAGAACTAATCCTATTAGATTGATTTCATTTATTCCTTATAGCCTGATATTTCTATGTATTAGAAAATGAAATAAAATTACAAGAAGTAGTGTAAAAACCTGGTTCTTACTTGGAGGTATGGGCTTCTTTCCTTCTTTTTTCCTTGGAGTTGTTTTTGAGAAAACAGGGGAAAACTAGGCAACTAATGGATCATACTATCACACGACCTGACTTGGGGTTACACGCCATGTAGTTTTGGTCATGTATGATGGGAATACATGCTATATGGGAATGTCAACAAGGAAGAGAGGAAAAACTAACTACATGTTGTGTACTTCCTAGTATATTTATGTGGCAATGTAGGTAGGTCCTAGAAATTAAGTCAGTGAAATTCAGCCACTAAATGAACAATTAAATGATATACATGATTTTTATATGGACTTACACACCATATTTTTTGTGTTTTTTTCTTAAAACAGCCTGTAGCCTCATTCTTCTGTCCTTTTGGATAGAGGGGTTTCTGGGTGGATGAACAAGTAGCACTGGGATTGATTTAATCTTTTGTTTCTTCGTCCAAATTCGGATTCAAACACTGTCAGATTTGTTGGAATCCTCTCAGTGTGTCCTCGGTTAATATTGAGCCATTATTCCTAATTTTTTGTTCTCAACGAAGTTATTTATGGTAGATATTTTATCATTATTTTGTAGATATACTTTTCTATTTCTATAATTCGAAGCTAACACTAGATGAGGAGAGTCACATGAGGGCTAGGTAGGTGGTCTTATGCCTTTCGTTAAATGTTGGGTTGTTTATATGTTTCGTAGTGCCCTATGTCCATGTTTAGGGAGTCACTTGGTTGATAATTTGTCTTGTTTTAAAACCTAATGTTATTTAGGTGGTTGAATAAATTAATTGAAGCATGTTTGAGCTTATTTGGTTTAATTAAGGGCCACCCTGTGGATGCAGTTTCCCTCATAAGACAATTTTTTAGGCGTTTGGCCTAGGATGTCGATGGAAATTCCTTTGTTTCCCCTTTTAATGGTTATTTAAAATGAAATTGGTTAATTAAATTTTTTCCATGTGAATACTTTGTTAAAGCTTTGTGATAGTTTAATTCACATGTTATTTTTGTTATATAAATTTTCCCATGTGATTTATTAAATTCTAAATCCATTCCATAATTTAATTATCACGTGTTGTTTGATAAATAAAATTCTCCCATGTGAGTAGATTGTTGAAAACCATGTAATAATGTAGATCACATGTGTTTTTTATTCTATGAATTTCCCATGTGAGATGTTATTTTTTAACCATGTAACAGTGTAACTTACATGTGATGTTTACTATGCCGAAATGTTGATATACCAGGCTTGACCCAAAAACATGCTGAAATGCTTATATACTAGGCTTGAACCATAAACATGATGAAATTATTATATACAAGGCTAGACCCTGAAACATGGTGACATTATTATACACTGGGCTTGGCCCTAAAACATGATGAAATGCTTATTCACAAGGTTATACCTTGATACATGCTGAAATGATGATACATCAGGCTTGCCCATGATTTTAATATGCATAAATGATTATACATACGGCTTGGCACTGAGACATATTTAAATGGAATGACATATGATGCATATTCAAAGCCAAAGAACATGTATGGATTTAGTCTTCACTACTTTTTGTTTAGATATCTTGTATAGGTATCTATTGTGCTTACTTTATATAGGGGATTGACGGACTTAGGCCGACCCTAAGACATATATAATTCAATGAATTGGAATTGATTAAATAACATGAAATGAATGTAAATGAATTCTAGTACTTATAGGATTTTTTACCTTTTAGTGCCTCTTAGTTACTGCATTTCACCATTGTACACTACTATTGTGTATATTCACTGACAGATTGACACAGACCATAGGTGGTTGCCTATTGAGATTTATTTCTCACACCCTATTTAGTTCACGTTTTGGGCCAAAATAGACTATATTGTTGTAGGTATCGATAAGGGCAAGGCCCTTTTTCAATTACTTGATTTCTACATATGTGGAGGAGAGCATGGGACCAAGCCAAGGCTTGTGATGCTGGTGAGTTTCATTTTGTGTTACCGGTAGTGTATTTTAATTTATTACAATATATCAAATTCTCACTATTTTCATAGAACATGTGACATGATGAATCATTTTCATATGATATGAATTCTGGTTATCTTTATCTTTCATTCATCCATTGTTTACTTTAGTTGTATATTGTTTACTTCTTCTACTATTGTATATTATTGTTGTTGTGTTACACTCTAACAATGAACGAATAATTTCCCCAATATCTCATCTTAGTACCTCACTGCTAGTTAGAAGCCTCTAGAATTTGGGGAAATGTGTTTGAGGCCATGTTTCTAATCAAGTACGGGGAACCTTTTAGTGGCATTCGAATCTGGGACCTTATAAGTAGAGGCAAGGACTTCTCTATTTTTCCTAATCCCTTTCCCAACACTCTCTTAAGACTTTAATATTGCATTAATGTTCCAAATAAGTCATATAGACTAAAATTATTCAAATGGTTATTTCATTTACGATTTTCCTATTTGATTACTATTATTTCAGCATTATATCAATAACATTTTTTTGATTTTTTGATTTTTTGATTTATAAGTATTAGAAAAAGAAATAAAATTACTATAAATAGATGCAAAGACTAATCTATTTTTCCTCATCCCTTCACAGAACTCTCTTAAGACTTATTTAATATTTCATTAATGTTCCAAATAAGTCATCTAGACTAAAATTAGTCAAATTTTTATTTCATCAATGGTTTTCCTATTTGATTCCTATTATTTTAGCATTATATCAATAATATTTTTTGATTTTTTGACATTTTAACAATTCATTCTCACCCAAGTATTGTAAATTTTTTATAAAATTAATAAAAGTTAAATGCATTTGTGTTACCATTTCACCAAGTAGAAAAATAAAATTCTTGATAATCAACTCTCAACATAGAACTTTGAGTTTCCAAAAAATTAGTAATTACAAAAAGTGTAGTATATACCTTTTTTCAAACACCATTTTTAGTTTCCCAAAAAAATGGTTATAGAACATAATAAATTATTTGAAATTTTTAAATTACCTAAAATTCCTACTTTTTCTTAGTAAGAAAATTAAGAACATATTACTTTGGAACTTTATAACTCTCAATAATGATAATAAAAATTTCTAATCCATTATTAATGATACTAGACATCATACAATAATGCGAGTAATCGTAATCAACGCCATAAAAAATAAGTAATCTGGGTAGATTAAAATTTTCATGTTTTCCTACCAAAACACTACCATTAAAAAATATATATTTCCTCTACCAATATAGTTACTTTAAGGAAAAAATGACAAAATCTCAATAAAATAACTAAAATTTAAGATAAGATCAGAATTAAGTATAGAATTTCTCTGATACCAATTACTATTTCAAGGATATAATTCAGGTTATCTATATGAGGGGGTAAATTATAGTTAAACAATTAACAAATAATTTTTAAGCCCTTAAGTTTTAAGTTGATCAGTTTTATGAAATACAAATCAATTCAAATATCATAATAAAAATAGCGTATGTAGTGAAAATTTAAAATATAAAAAATATAGTAAGAACATAAAAAGGTTTCTCAGAATATTATAGAGATATGAAAAATCCACAAAAATGGAAATTTAAACACAATGGTAATTCAAAAATAATACATTAGAAACATGAAAACAATAAATTAACTATTGGTTAACAAAACAAATACTACTTTAAAAGGATATTATAAATCTCACTTTTAGACCAAAGTGAAAGATAGATCATTAGGATATATCCAATGTATCTATTACTTAATCCAATCATAAGGTACTCAATCTTCCTACCCATTCAATCTCTCAACTTAAACTATTTATTAGTATAGTATTTTATGCCTTAATACTATGTTTTTATAGCAATGTAAGCCCTCGATCACATGGTATCGATAAATCCAAATTCTTCATATATGTGGAATCCCTTGATTATGAAAGATAAGTAAATACAAAATTACAATTGATATACTAATATCATTAAAATATACTCTCACAAGACTAATAACTGAGTAGAAATTCCCAAAAAGGAAAAATATTACGCTAATAAAAAGCACTACTAGAAAAAAGAAATTGAACAACATAAAAAAACAACAAGAAAATTTACAAATGATCTATTATTATTGTTATTTTTTAGATTTATATAAGGTCACAACCTTAAACCTTACTTAATATTGAATTAAATGAATAATTCACATTGAGGATCTTTTCAGGTTTAGAGTTTTAGAGAATTAGTACATAACTATTACATCTCAAAAGATTACAAAGTAGACACTTTTACTATGTTTCCATAAAATAAAAAAAAATCTTAAAAAGAGACATATCTAGTTCCATGTTTTATATAGCATGAATTTCCCTTGATCTCGTCTTTGACCCTATTCCACATTAAGTCCTGTGAAAAACATTTCAAAAAAACTTGGGGTGAGCATAAAAAGCACAGTAAGGGATACACAAAGAATGAAAACTGTTAGTTTTTCAAACATCATGTAAACCATGTATACTTTATCAAAGTAATACTTTCACCTTCATGAATCAGTAAAAACTCTTCACTGAATAAAATATCATTACTTACCCTTTTGTAACCAAAGGATTACCATAAAACCCAAATAAAGAACACATAACATATAAAGGTAACTTGGGACATAAACATACTTAAGTGGAATAACCATACGGTCGACTTCCACACATATCACTTAATGGAATAGCCATACGGCCAACTTACTTACATAATTAATGGAATTTCCATACGGCCGACTTCCATACCCAATGCATTGGAGGTTATAACGTAACCACCTATCCTGGTATTCACGGAACCACCCATCATATGGTTTATCACGTAACCACCCGTCAAACGTCCAAGCACCATTATAAAATCATAAGACATAAAACAAACATAATGGAAAGAAAACATTTCCACACATTGATCACAATATATCACTCATGTATATTGACATAAAAAAATCCATTATAAAAACCATTTTCAATACCAAAATACATAAAATAGTATATGGTATTTATTTCATTTTAAAAACATCACAGCTTGTTGAGGAAGCCAAAGATCAAATAATACTCATGACGGTGGAAAAGGTCGTTGTCACCGCATACGTTAAAAAAATTCTTTTTTGTCGTTTTGTAAAACGCTTCGTAGAAAAAGATTCCTTATATATAAAAGTAAAAGTCAAAGGGTTTTATACACCGTATAAAAGAAATTTGTGTATAAAAGTAAATATTCCTCAATGAAAGGAGATTGAGACGAAGTCCCTTACCTCGAGTTCGACTTGACTCGATCGTTCTTTAACATCCTGAATAATAAACTTGAGTTAGTTTCTATTTTCTTAAGAACCATTTTCAAGTTCATTATTCCGTTTATATCACTTATTTCCATGTTATAAACATTATGTAACCATTTAAGTTAATAATGTTTGTTTTGTCGATATTTGGTTCTTAAGTCGAAAGTGGACTTCATACAATTACATGTTGTTCGTGTGGTCAAAGGTTCTTTATATCCAGAATGACATTCCTGATTTGGATATCATATATATCATATATATCCGGCATATACATGTATTTATAATATTACATAATCATTTAGAGTTAAGAAATGAAATGCACTGTTCATGGAGACGGTAAGCCGTACGTACGCATGAACGCTACTTTCATTTCTTTGTCATATTAATGGAATTAAAACTAAATGAGAGGTATGTATATTTTAATTCCAGAATTATATTAATAATTTATATGTATCATTCATCATATATATCCATTATATACATGTACTTATAATAGTACATTACATTTGGGGATAAGAAATGAAATGCACCGTTCATGGAGACGGTAAGCCGTACGTACGCATGAACGCTACTTTCATTTCTATCTCATAATTTAATGGAAAGAAATAATAATGATATAGAGGTATATTATAATTCCAGTATAACATCATATATAATAACTTTAAATCCATCCTTTATACGTCCCATATATGGCATTAACGAATCAAATCACTTTGAGGGGGCGGTAGTCCGCACTTCCTTAAATGAATATATTGTGTTTACCCATAATGGAAACCATAAAGGTATGCCCAAAATGAAAAATACATAAGCATAAAAAAAACATAAACATATTATATATCATATATAAATATATTGTCATCTTAATGGCCACCTTTGAAGGTGTTAAAAGAATGTTGAACAATCATCGTTTCGGGAGGCAGAAATTCACCATCCACAGAAACAGTATGTTATTTAACCATTAGATGTAGGTGTGTGTAAGTGTAGCTCGAATAATTCTTATAACAACATACTAGTATATTGAAGATACTGTAGTTGTTACAAAAGAAATGAATAAAAAGATTTTAGGGGGTTGGAGAAGCAAAATAAAACAAAAGGACTCAAGTGAAGACATTACTTTAAAATCAGGTAACTCACTTTGGTTTGAGCTCAAAAGTTTCCTTGGAAAGACTTCTGCCCAAAGTGAGGCTTCAAGGAGTAATAGAGGGAAGTGGAGAGAGAAAATGTGCAGAGTTTTTCTGAGCCAAAGGCTTTGGGAGTTTGGGTAAGGAGGTAGAGGTGGGGGCCTTTGATAAGAGGAGAGGAGGGGCACTCTTGTAAAGTTACAAAATGTTACTTTATTTTCAAAATATTTTCGGATATTAAAGGCCCCACATTGATGTATTTCGATGATAAGGTGATGAGGGTTTGAAATCCACTCATAAAATAGGTTTGGGACATGTGTAGGTCTTATATCTAACATTATCTTTCCATTTTATTTAAATCGTTAAATAATGAGGTCATCGCTGCATCATCATGATGTCATAAATAATTTAATTTATTTAATGTATAAAAATTATAAAAAAATTACTATGATGTAGGAAATCTTTTTAGATTTCCAATGAATATTTATAGTCAAAGATATGACTTATATAACCCCATGTAAAAAAAATTTTAGTAAAACATTTCATGTTTGTGTCATTTTTTTCTTTAACATTAAATAAAAGATATTTATGTCATTTTCCAACCAAAGTGGCTTCATGGGGTCCAAAAGCTGACCCATGGATTGTCTTGGTCGGCCATGACACATCCAATGAGGGTAGAACATGTGTCAAGGTCATTTCATTTTATTAAAACATTATTCTTACCTTAAACTACACTAATTACCTCTAATCGCAATTAAGAACTTAAGAGTTACTATTCACCAAAAAAATATTTTAATCTCATTGAACCACATTTTACTTCTTAATGACAACCATGTATGTCAGATTTTTGAAATTCAAAACACAGAAGTGGTAAATTTTCATTTAAACAAAAAATCAGTTTTTATAAGTACCACTTAGTGGTTTCACTATTCATCAAAAATTGAAGTTTTTCAGAAAAATACAAAAAATTCACCCTAAGCTATATTTGATATTCCGAATTCAAAAATGAAGTCTATTTTACAAAATTCAAAACATATAAGTCACATTAATTATTTTAATAATTAATTCCCGCTGTCATGACAAATAGCGTGTTTTTATGAAATAATAAGTATCAAAAGATTGACACAAGTTTAAGTCCGATTTCAAAGTGAATTTAATTCCAAAGACCACTATTGGATTTAATGGTAAAAATATTTTCTAATTTCACTTTAAAAACAATTCAAATGATAATATAATCATATAAATAAATTATATTAAAAAGAGGTTTTGAATTAAAATACAACATTTTACACTATTCATTAAAAAAATGAACTTTATCAGAAAAATACCAAAAATTTACACAAAGTAAATTTTGATGTCCCGATTCTAAAAAGAGTTATATTTGGTCCAATAGAATGTATAAGAGTGATCAAAACTATATTTAATGATGGTTCACCATCAGAAGGTGATAAGTGAACCTTTAGTGAAAATTAGGGTATAAATGCCTAAAATTGAATTCATTCTGTATTTCAAGCCTTTATATTTTATTGGATAAAAGTAAAAACATTTAAAAAACATATATAATCATATTTTAGTTATTTCTATCCATTCCCAGCAATACAATAGCTACATTTTAACAACCATTTAAAATAATATTATTATATTACTAGTGTGCAATGTATGTTTTCAAAGAAACTCATCGTTGCATATCGAGTACACAATCGAACACAGCAACCCCTTAAAGTAAAATTAATATTTAATTCGTAAATATTAATAAATATTAAAATTCTTTATTCTTCATTTACCTGGGATGTTACATCCTTCCCCCCTTTTTGGAATTGCATCCTCACAATTTTATTCACTTATCAAAATAAGTGGGGGTATTTATCCCTCATAGCATTTTTAGATTCCCACGTTGCCTCTTCAACCATATGGTTTTTCCACAAAACCTTTACCTGGTGGATTACCTTATTTCGCAAAACTTTCTCTCTTCGGTCAAGAATCTGGACTGGTTGTTCTTCATAAGAGAGATTCTCTTCCAACTGAACTACCTCTAGGCTCAAAACATGAGATGAATCTGGCATATACTTCCTCAACATTGAAACATGAAAAACATTGTGTACCTGAGATAAACTTGGAGGTAATGCCACTCTGTATGAAACTAATCCCACTCTATCTAGAATTTCATATGGTCCAATGAACCTTGGACTCATCTTTCCTTTATTAACAAATCGCATCACACTTTTCCATGGAGAAACCTTGAGAAAAACATGATCACCTACCTCAAAAGATAGATCCTTCCTCCAGTTATCCGCATAACTCTCCTGCCTGCTCTGAGCTGTTTACATGTGTTTCTGAATCAACTGAACTTTTTCTACCATCTCTTCTACCAATTCTGGTCCCATTAGCTTCCTTTCACCCACTTCATCCCAAAATGCTGGAGTTCGACACCACTTCCCATATAATGCCTCAAATGGTGCCATCTGTATACTGGAATTAAAACTGCTGTTATATGAAAATTCAACCAAAGAAAGATGTTGGTCCCAACTTCCCTGATAATCCAACGAATAAGCTCGTAGCATATCCTTCAAGTTTTGAATTATTTGTTCTGACTGCCCATCTGATTGCGGTTGAAAAGCAGTACTAAAATTTAATTCAGTACCCAACGACTTCTAAAGGCCTTTAAAAAAGTTAGAAGTAAACCTAGGAAAACGGTCAGATACAATGGAGAGAGGAAATCCATGTAACCTGACTATCTCCTTAAGATACAAACGGGAAAGTTGATCTAGGGAAAAATTATCTCGTATAGGAAGGAAATGAGCAGATTTAGTCAAGTGATCAACAATAACCCAGATTGCATTATTACCTCGAGATGTCCTCGGTAATCCCACAATAAAGTCCATGGATATATTCTCCCATTTCCACTCTGGCACTGGTAAAGGTTGAATCATCCCTTTCGGTAACTGCCACACTACTTTAATCTGTTGACATGTCAATCACTTCACAGTAAAATCAACAATATCTCTTTTCATTCCATCCCACCAGTAATACTCCTACAGATCTCTGTACATCTTAGTACTGCCAGGATGAACTGAATACGGGGAACTATGAGCCTCGCATAACAGCTCATTATTCGACTTTGAATCACAAAAAACACATAATCTCTTCACAAACCTCAAAACACAATCATTATCAGTGTTGAATTCAGGGAACTTACCCTTCTGAACCAGCTCTACCTTTTTCTGCAACTCACTATCTTCCATCTGTGCTATCTTAATTATGTCTGATAGGAATGATCTTACTGATACCTAAAACAAAATAGAAGAACTTCCTGCACCAACAACTTCTATGCCAAAGTTCCTCAAATCAAAAAACAAAGGATCTCGTTCCAAACGTAGCATGGTTAATGAAGCATTAATTTTTTGACTCAAAGCATCAGCCACTTTATTTGCTTTTCCCGGATGTTAGTGAATTGTACAATCATAATCCTTGATTAATTCCAGCCATCTCCTATGTCTCATGTTCAATTATTTCTGAGTGAATATATACTTTAAACTTTTTTGATCAGTATATATTCCACACTTTACTCCATACAAATGATGCCTCCAAATTTTTAAAGTAAAAACAACAGCAGCTAATTCCAAATCATGTGTAGGGTAATTTACCTCATGAGTTTTCAACTGACTTGAAGCATAAGCAATTACCTGATCATTCTTTATAAGGACACAGCCAAGTCCCTTCAACGAAGCATCACTGTATATGACAAACACACCATTCCTAGAAGGAAGTTCCAAAACCGGAGCATTCAGCAATCTTCTTTTAAACTCCTAAAAACAATCATCACATTCTTTTGTCCAGATGAACTTAACACCCTTCCGAGTTAGCTTAGTCATTGGACTAGATAACCGTGAAAAATTTTCAACAAACCTTCGGTAGTAACCTTCCAAACCAAGGAAACTACAGATCTCGTTTACATTTGTGGGTCTTGGCCATTCATCAACAACTTTTGTTTTAGCAGGATCAACAGGTATTCCATCTTTTGAAACAATGTGACCCAGGAAAGAAATTTGTTATAACCAAAACTCACACTTGCTGAATTTTCCATATAGTTTCTTTTCTCTTAATGTTTTCAAGATAACCCTTAAATGTATTTCATTCTCCTATTTACTTTTATAAAACACCAAAATATCCTCAATAAACACAACCACCATTTATCACCTGATTCAACTGAGCCATCACTAGAACAAACTCTTCAATTCCAATTCTGACCATCTCAGAATTCTTATTTAGAAGGTAATTTCCCTTCGTATACCATCCTAACAAAACTGAAATGTTTCCTATGTGTAAAACCATTCTTAACATAGAAATATCTTAGGCAAAGCAACATGGTAATCTTTAAATGCTATATCATTTCAATCATACCATAAATTAACTTATAATTTTACACTTTTCTAACTCCTAATGTTGTCTAAACCGACCTCTGATACCAACTATAAGGCCCCAGCCTTAAACCTTACTTAATATTGAATAAAATGAATAATTCACATTGAGGATCTTTTCAGGTTTAGAGTTTTAGAGAATTAGGACATAACTGTTACATCTCAAAAGATTACAAAGTAGACACTTCTACTATGTTTCCATAAAATAAAAAAACTCTTAAAAAGAGACATGTCTAGTTCCATGTTTTATATAGCATGAGTTTCCCTTGATCTTTTCCTTGACCCTATTCCACATTAATTCATGTGAAAAACATTTCAAAAAGACTTGGGGTGAGCATAAAAAGCTCAGTAAGGGATACACAAAGAATGAAAACTGTTAGTTTTTAAAACATCACGTAAACCATGTATACTTTATCAAAGTAATACCTTCACCTTCATGAAGCAGTAAAAACTCTTCACTGAATAAAATATCATTACTTACCCTTTTGTAACCAAAGGATTACCATAAAACCCAAATAAAGAACACATAACATATAAAGGTAACTTGGGACATAAACATACATAAGTGGAATAACCATACGGTCGACTTCCACACATATCACTTAATGGAATAGTCATACGGCCAACATACATACATACTTAATAGAATATCCATATGGACGACTTCCATACCCAATGCATTGGAGGTTATAACGTAACCACCCATCCTGGTATTCACAGAACCACCTGTCATATGGTTTATCATGTAACCACCTGTCAAATGTCCAAGTACCATTATAAAATCATAAGACATAAAACAAACATAATGGAAAGAAAACATTTCCACACATTGATCACAATATATCACTCAAATATATTGTCATAAAAAATCCATTATAAAAACCATTTTCAATACCAAAATACATAAAAGAGTATATGGTATTTATTTCATTTTAAAAACATCACGGCTTGTTGAGGAAGCCAACGATCAAATAATACTCGCGGTGGAAAAGGTCGTTGTCACCGCGTACGTTAAAAAAACATTCCTTTTTTTCATTTTGTAAAAAGCTTCGTAGAAAAAGATTCCTTTTGTATAAAAGTAAAATTCAAAGGGTTTTATACACCTTATAAAAGAAAGTTGTGTATAAAATGAAATATGCCTCAATGAAAGGAGATTGAGACGAAGTCCCTTACCTCGAGTCCGACTTGACTCGATCGTTCGTTAACGTCCTGAATAATAAACTTGAGTTAATTTCTATTTTCTTAAGATCCTTTTTCAAGTTCATTATTCCTTTTATATCACTTATTTCCATGTTATAAACATTATGTAACCATTTAAGTTAATATTGTTTGTTTTGTCGATATTCGGTTCTTAAGTCGAAAGTGGACTTCTTACAATTACATGCTGTTCATGTGGTCAAAGGTTCTTTATATCCAGAATGACATTCCTAATTTGGATATCATATATATCATATATATCCAGCATATACATGTATTTATAATATTACGTAATCATTTAGAGTTAAGAAATGAAATGCACTGTTCATGGAGACGGTAAGCCGTACGTACGCATGAACGCTACTTTCATTTCTTTGTCATATTAATGGAATTAAAACTAAATCAGAGGTATGTATATTTTAATTATAGAATTATATTAATCATTTAGATGTATCATTAATCATATATTTCCATTATATACATGTACTTATAATTGTACATTACATTTGGGGATAAGAAATGAAATGCACCGTTCATGGAGACGGTAAGCTGTACGTACGCATGAACGCTACTTTCATTTCTATCTCATACTTTAATGGAAATAAATAATAATTATATAGAGGTATATTATAATTCCAGTATAACATTATATATGATAACTTTAAATCCATCCTTTATACGTCCCACATATGGCATTAACGAATCAAATCACTTTGATGGGGCGGTAGTCCGCACTTCCTTAAATGAAGATATCGCGTTTACCCAAAATGGAAACCATAAAGGTATGCCCAAAATGAAAAATACAGATGCTTTAGGAAAACATAAACATATTATATATCATATATAAATATAGTTTCATCTTAATGGCCACCTTTGAAGGTGTTAAAAGAATGTTCAACAATCATCATTTCGGGAGGCAGAAATTCGCCATCCACTGAAACAGTATGTTCTTTAACCATTAGATGTAGGTGTGTGTAATTTAAGCTCTAATACTTATTATAACAACATCCTAGTATATTTAAGATACTGGAGTTGTTACAAAAGAAATTAATAAAAAGAGTTTAGGGGGTTGGAGAAGCAAAATAAAACAAAAGGACTCAAGTGAAGACATTACCTTAAAATCGGGTAACTCCCTTTGGATTGAGCTCAAAGGCTTCCTAGGGAAGACTTATGCCCAAAGTGAGGCTTCAAGGAGTAAGAGAGGGATGTGGAGAGACAAAATGGACAGATTTTGTCCGAGCCAAAGGCTTTGGGAGTGTGAGTAAGGAGGTAGAGATGGGGGCCTTTTATAAGAGGAGAGGAGGGGCACTCTTGTAAAGTTACAAAATGTTACTTTATTTTCAAAGGAGTTTCAAATTTTAAAGGTCCCAAATTGAAGTATTTCGAGGATAAGGTGATGAGGGTTAGAAATCCACTCATCCAATAGGTTTTGGACATGTTTAGGTCTTAGATTTTACATTATCTTTCCATTTTATTTAAATCGTTAAATAATGAGGTCATCACTACATCATCATGATGACATAAATAATTTAATTTATTTAATGTCTAAAAATTATAAAACAATTACTATGATGTAGGAAATATTTTTATATTTCCAATGAATCTTTATAGTCAAAAATATGGATTGTATAACCCCATGTAAAAATTGTTTTAGTAAAACATTTCATGTTTGTGTCATTTTTTACTTTAACATTAAATAAAAGGTATTTATGTCATTTTCCAATCAAAGTGGCTTCATGGGGTCCCCAAGTTGACCCATGGATTGTCTCGGTCGGCCATGACACATCCAATGAGATTAGGACATGTTTCTAGGTCATTTCATTTTATTAAAACATTATTCTTACCTTAAACTACATTAATTACCTCTAATAGCGATTAAGAACTTAAGAGTTACTATTCATCAAAAAAATTATTTTAATCTCATTGAACAAAATTTTACTTCTTAATGACAACCATGTATGTTGGATTTTTGAAATTCAAAACACAGAAGTGGTAAAATTTCATTTAAACGAAAAATCAGTTTTTATAAGTACCACTTAGTGGTTTCACTATTCATCAAAAATTGAAGTTTTTCATAAAAATACCAAAAATTCACCCTAAGCTATATTTGATATTCCGAATTCAAAAATTAAGTCTATTTTAAATAATTCAAAACATATAAGTCACATTAATTAATTTAATAATTAATTCCCGCTGTCATGACAAATAGCGTGTTTTTATAAAACAATAAGTATCAACAGATTGACACTAGTTTAAGTCTGATTTCAAAGTGAATTTAATTCCAATGACCACTATTGGATTTAATGGTAAAAATATCTTCTAATATAACTTTAAAACCAATTCAAATGATAATCTAATCATATAAATAAATTAGATTAAAAATAGGTTTTGAATTAAAATACAACATTTTACACTATTCATTACAAAAATGAACTTTATCGGAAAAATACCAAAAATTTACACAAAGTAAATTTTGATGTCCCGATTCTAAAAAGAGTTATATTTGGTCCAATAGAATTTATAAGAGTGATAAAAACTATATTTAATGATGGTTCACCATCAGAAGGTGATATGTGAACCTTTAGTGAAAATTAGGGTATAAATGCCTAAAATTGAATTCATTCTGTATTTCAAGCCTTTATATTTTATTGGATAAAAGTAAAAACATTTAAAAAAACATATATAATCATATTTTAGTTATTTCTATCCATTAACACCAATACAACGTCTACATGTTAACTACCATTTAGAATAATATTATTATATTACTAGTGTGCAACGTAAGTTTTCAAAGAAACTCATCGTTGCGTATCGAGTACACAATCAAACATAGCAACCCCTTAAAGTAAAATTAATATTTAATTCGTAAATATTAATAAATATGAAAATTATTTATTCTTCATTTACCTGGGATGTTACAATTTATGTTTATATTTATTTATATAATACATTGTGAAAAAATTCAATGTATGAATTCCAAAAATCTCAGAGTCATTTATAATAGTTTCAGTAGTAACTTCATCATATTTCAATAAAATCTAGGATTTTATTTGACTAACAATGAGTTAATATCACACCGCTATAGTTATTTTGATTATAGTGGATGTAATATTTCAAAAAGGATAATAAAAATATATTTTCACAACATTTATTTAACCCTATTATTTTATTTACCGGTAATTCATTCTATAAAAATTTAGTAATTAAAACAAATATCAATTTAAATATAGTACATGTGAAATGTATTTTTATTTACAAAAAAAAAAGAAATAATGTGATTATTTGATTAAACATATATTGTATTCATGTTTCTCAAAGACCTTCCTATGTTTTTATTATCATATACAACCATGAAACCCAATGCATATCATCCCTTATTCATAATTGATTACCCAAACTCTCGTTCTCAAACTCACCAGAGAATTTCATCCCAAGACCTTTTTACCCAATTTACTTGATCATATTATGCACAAATTTTCATATTATAGTTATATAAAATCAATAAATATAGAGAAAATCATTTCCATGTATTGTAATTAATCATAATGAAACTGATAATTTATTTGCGAAAAGGTCAAACAAATCATTGTTGACAATTAATTAATTAATCGACCTTCTTAAAAATAATTTTCCAAACCACAAACAATAATGTACATTTAATGTTAACTAACATATGGAATATGATACATATACTCATGCCCACTTTCCCCTACATTAAAATAGTAAATTAATAAATCATAATTCTAGACATCATTTAGAGGACTCTCAAGAAACAATAATGATCACCACTAATAAAAAGAACCCCAAAACCTTGGTAACATAGGGATCTACTATATAGGTTCTAGAGATATATAAGTATAGATTTAAACCTATGTTTTGATCAACATAAATCTGTTCTACTAAGAACAAAAATCATAAGATAAGAAAGAAAAGGGTCTATGATACCATTTTGTAATGCCTTTTTCTAGGTTATTGGGATCGAACTGAAGCACCACATAGCCTCAGGTAGGACTACCCATACACCAGAGATTAATTATTAGTAGTGATGGTCCATTAAATACAATGGGAAGACTTTCATGACCATAAAATAATAAATACATATGAATCATAAAAAACAACAATATACTATAGAATTATACCAAAATTAAAAACATCCAAATAAAATATTCATTATGAAATAACAAATGATAACCCATGGAATGATTATACATAGATAAATAGAGAATATATCACTATAATTTCATGACTATAAATATAAAACAATAATAAAATGAATAAATAAGGACTTTGGGGGCACCTCTACCAGTGGATCCAATAACAAGCCTCAAACTGCCTCTATCCTTTATCAATCTATTCGAACTCAACCACCTATCATTAATTTATTTCCCATACATGTATCTCAGAACATATGGTTTATAAATTCACCTTAGTGCACATGAAGGGTTTGTGAATAAATTCAATAGGAGACTACCCATGGGTCCTTCAAATCACAATACTATTTATAAGTAAATGTACTAGTAATAAAAAAACTCAATAAATACACCCAAGTTGGGTTATCATGAGTTTATTAGGTCCTCAAAAACCCTACCCTACCTTCCTTGGATAGTAATAATGAAATTATTTTTCTAATTCCATAATAATACCCAACTACACTATAATAGAATATATATATTCATGATAGTATCCCTAGTACAAGGTAAAAAATATGAATAATGAAGAGGGTTAACATATCCATCCTCTTGATAAAGAACTCCTACTATGGGAGACATAATACACATGGTCATATATTAACTTCTTTAGTAACAAGACAAGAAATCATAGTAATTATAAGTTCATCCAAAACATAATAGATTCCTAATGCACCTAGATATTTTTGATAATGACCACTTTTTATATTAATGAGATGAGAATTTATAATTACAATAAGTACATCCAAATCACTAGATAGGCTTAACATATTCATCACCATCACAGATATTATATATATATATATTCATAGGATATGTATCCATAATAATAAAAAGTATATCTAAATAATGACAAGTAGTAAAAATTTAAACCTCTACAGAGTATGAAAACACACAAACTAAATATCACACAAAAATCTCGTCGAAAAATGGACTCATGACCCATCCATACCTAATCTACAACCCAAATTCTTTATAAAAACCCCTGGTAATCTACACCCACTAAGAAAATATGTCAACCAACCAACCATGGAATATTCCATAAAATCACTCAGTCCCCTTTATATTCATTTCATGTTGTGGGATAACTCATACTCCACATGCCATCCTAACACAAGACAACCAAGTGTCACAAAATATTCTCCACCCTCATAGATATAGAAGAACATTATTTAATCACTAGATCTATACTAAGCATCTAATTGGTCAATCCCATGATTAGACATCAAAATTAGTGTTGATTTACCAATAATAGATAACCCACTCCATATAACACCTGTATATCTTAGGAAACAAATTCCTTTAGTATATTTCCATGTTTCATAATAGAAATATTATTACATAAACTTAGGGATGAATATTGGTACCTAATATAGTTATTCCCCTCATTGGAAACCTAATATAATGTTAATTCTCAATTCCTAGTAAAACACCTGACAATGAAAGCAATATAATGAAACATCACACACTCTTGATCCCAATACATAGATTAATTCTTATTTAACACACCCACCATAGAAGAAGAAAAATTATTGTAAACATTACTTTCCTCTAATGAGATGGACCACTCGATAAGATCCTAATGACCATATTTTCCTAAATCTGAGTCATTAATATGTCAAATAACCCCATGTGATTTTCTAAACCATATAAAATGAACATAAAAACTATCACAACATAATTATATCCCTAAAAGTTCTAAAAATTGGGTTGTAACACATCATGATCACTACATATAGGTATATAATAGTTCATAGATTCCATAAGAGATTCCTAGAGAAATCAATAGACCCATCGCACTTTCCCACACAACCCTCAAGTAAAGAAGATCACGTAAACACATATAAAAGAAGTATTATGATGAGAAAAAACCCCAACTTATATTACTAAGGGTCTAATCATTAAAGATCATAATATAATTTGAAATCAATTTCTTAAAAATTAAAGGAAATGACATAAAACATCCAAAATTGGGGGTTAAGATTTATCACAAACAAATAACAAATAAAAAACAATATTGAATGGAGAATTGTGTTACCCATAAAAATAAGTGTCCAAAACACATGAAAGTTCATCAATCTTCCAAAAAATGATCCTCCAATATCCCAAAGTAATATATATTTTCATTTGGGGGGAGTTTATTTTTTTAATAAATAGAGAGTAAGAAAATTGGTTTTATATAAAATTAAACCGAATAACCAAAATAACCCCCCTTAAAGTAGGATAAAAATCATCTCCTTCTATTGATTTAACTATTCATTTTAGTGCATTCCTCTGATATTGGCATGTGTCCAGGAAGAAGGATCATCATTCAATTGAGGGTAATGGGGATGTATATTTATAAATATAATTAAAAAAATTCTATTGACTCCCCAATATGGGAATCCACCATGGAAACAAGATTATTCTCCACCAACAAGAAAATATATAAATTCTTGTGAAAATTATTCTTCCTCTCTAAAGTTGTATTATAGAGGTACTTTAAGATAAGGGTTTTATATTCTTAAACTAGGAGTTATTGATGATATTTTATGGTATTTATTCATCTCCTTAAACCCAATATCCTTGAATTATTAACACACTGATGGTAGGATAAGGTATTTTTTCTATTTCTATTTTTGTATTGTACCTCATTTAAAATACTTAATGTCTATAACATACTCGGTTTTTTATATTAAACTTTCAATAACTAAATGTATTTTTTTACACAATAATGTATTTTGTTTTTAGTGGAATATTTATGGGGGAATTTTTTCAATGGATTTATAATATGAATTTTTAGTAAGATATTTCATTACTATATGATGTAGGATTCTTACTTTCAAATATAGTTTGATTTTTTTATGGTAGTTATGAATTTTAAAATTTACTATAAAATTTCTCAACTGTTAGATTACTTTTTATCCAAGTGTATAATTAATATGAAATTAATATCTTGAACATGTAATTAAATAGAATGTCTATTTAAATTTTCAATTATATTTTATATATGAATCTCATTGATATTTCTTGTGAAACATTCAGTGTAATTTCAATTATAATTTATATTATAATTTCCATTAGAAGTTATAATGCAACTGGAAAGTATCTTTGAACTTTACTATAGTATACCCACAAAAAAATACCATACATTTTTAATGGAAATTTTACCTCCATTTTTTAATAATAATAATATTGGTGTGTCTGTGAAAATTCCATTTTTTGATAGATTTTATGGTGGAATATCCCTAAAATATTTACTTAGATTATAATAGAACATATATTAATATTTTTAATATAGTTTCAACTGAATGTCCCATTGATATTTTCACTATATATCCCACTACTTATTAAATTGGATTACCCCTATTTATTTAAATAAATTATTTTATATAATTTCCAATTGTATATAACTTAAAATTTAATACAAAATTATAATAAAACTAATTAAAATATCATTTAAATTTCCACTATAAATTTTAACCCAATTATCATTAAAATAATAGAGTAAATTCACTAAAACTTCATTATAAATTCTACTATAACATAAAAAAATTACACTATCATTCTATGTTAAAATTTTACTGAAAGTTTTAGTAGATTACCATTGGAAATTGAATTATATTCATGAGAAGAAATTCTACTAGAATCTATTCAAAATTCATTAAAATTTAAATTGAAATTTTCAATTCAATGACTTTTGAAAGTTCTAGTAGAAACTAAAAATATATAGAAACAAATTATCCTATAATATATTAAAATACAACCAAATTTTAATTTAAAAAAATATTTAAAACTTTTATTATATTTCCAATGAAAATTTTAATATAGTAATTTTTAGATTTTCTGCTATAAGTGTTTTAATTTTACACTAGAATTTATACTATAAATTTCAATTCAGTGAGTGTCAAATATTTTAGTATAAATCGACTAAAAATTAAAACCCAAATTCTAAATTAATAAATGAAAATTCCAAGAAACATTTATAGTTAAAATTTAACTATAATTTATACTGCATTACTGGTGGAAATTATAATTTTTTCTTTAGTGTAATTTTTCCTTGAACTATTTCATATTTTCACATGATTTTTTCATTTTAGTGATTGATAAAATTTATTTTATAAATACACTAAACATTTTAGTGAAAATTACACTTTAAGGTATTAAATGTTTTCATATATATCCATAATAATTTTAACTGATATTTAATCATTAACATTAACTACTCTAGAAAATTTTTCTAGTGTAACACATTTTAGATCGAATATGATATATCTATAGTGACAGGTGAAATAAATTTAACCAAAAATTAAAGAGGATCATAAAAACTTAATTCAAGATGCTTCTTAAAATATGTCCAATTTATTTACTCTAATGGTATTTTAGAATGAAAATATAAATAATTAGATTGATCTATTTTGTATTCTCTAGAAAGATATGAAGAATCAGTTGACATATTATATATTGGCGGTATCATAGAATAGTTTTTTAAAGGTAATGTAATAAGGATGTTTGGAATAATAAAATGGGAATTAGAGATTATGTATTTTTTGATATTTAATCCCAATAAGACACCATTATATATAAGTATATTTTGAAATTTAGTAAAAACCTCCCATAAAATTCTATCAAAATAGAAGTAGTTAGGGGTGGTGAACATGTTGATGATATTTTTATAGCTTCAATCATATGTTAATATGATTGAGTCACTATTGAATTCATAATTATAGTGCCTAATTGGGTTAGGTATTCACATAATGTTTTAATGTTTTAGGAGATATATAAACATTAACATGGTCTCATTCCATCCACCATTAGTTTATGACTCATACGAGAGACTATAACAACAACCCATTGATGGTTTCAAGGTTGGTTGTGACATCATTTGTTTGTTATACAAATAATATTTTATTTTATTCATAATATAATTATAATATAAATATATTATTACTATATTATTAGTAGTGTGGAGTTATTGGAATCATTAAAAGAATTAGTAATAGTGACAATACACCATTTAATAAATATATCTTGAAATATTTGGATGTTTTAATTAATAAGGAATACAACATTCAAAAAATTGCGTCAAATTTGGTATGTTTTGAAAATTCATTGTCATATGAAACTTGTAATATTATTTAATTTACAAACATATTTTTTTGAAAATATACTCACTTCTAGTGAACAAGATATTGGTCCACCCCGATCACATAAAGAGGTAAAATTCATCAAGGAATGGGTTGTTGGAGTTCAAGAGGCTATTGAAGATGATGATGAGTAACTTCATGTTCTTGAAGTAGACAATTAAAAAATAAAAAGAAATATATAGAAATGTTATTGATATTTTATAATATGAATAAAGTGATTGAGGGTGTATGTAATTAAATATAAGTTATAATAAAGATAACAATACCTATAAAATATATACCATGGATAATGAGGATAACTAATTAAGGTTAGATGATTTTTATACATGTATTGATGACGAGGGAGAAATCCATGAAGAAGGTGAGTAGAGAAAGCTGAAATATCCCAAGTAAATAAGGATCATAAAAAATTATATAGGGTGATTAAAAAAATAATACTCTTAAAAATTCAATAATAAATAAGTATTTAATTAAATCAAGTGGTGGGGAACAATACAACCCTCCAATAACCATCAGTTCAACTAATAATTCAAAACCCTCTTCTGAGAAATCAAATCAAAAATTTGGAATTTCATGTTTAGGTATAGAAAATAAAATAAACTATACATGAAATATGTTTATGAATGTATGGTAATAAAAATAGAAATATCCATAAAAATAGAGTAAAAAAGAATAATTTCATAGGATGAAAGAAGATATTGATATACTTAGTACTATAGGAAAATTTAGAAAGTAAAAGGTTTCCTCTGTTAATTTTCTAATACCAAAATGTGTTAAATAATTTTAATGGTTCAATATTTCATATTTCAACAGTTTACGAAATATTTTTGAGATAGTTTCTAACTGTTACAATTAGATTAGTTAAAGTGAAAAACTTCTTATATAATTTACATCATTAATAATATTTTTCTTCCTCTACTAGTGATTTTTTAGAAGTGTGATAACATGTTCTAAAGAGTTACCATTAAATACATTTTTTCTTATATTAAAAAAGTGATGAAAAATAATTGAGTGAGTATTTAACATAACCAAACATACTTTAAATGAACTTATAATGAATCTAATGTGATATAAATATTGATATAATTTTCAATGAAATAAAGTAAAATATTTATATTCTTATATCATAATAAATTGTGATGTGGAAAAAATAGCTAGAATATTCCCAAATAATTACACTTTTATAAGTAAAGTCTATATTAGCTATATATTCTTCTATACAATACTTTTTTTTTAAAAATACATGTTTTTATTTATTTTTATTATCATTACTATATATGTAATTATTTTAGGTAATAATGATTATTTTTTGAAAAAAATGTTAATAGGGAAACCACTTAAAGTTGTACTCACTTTAAATATAAATTTTTTCTTCTCTATCAACAAAGTTAATTTATACTAGACAGTGTTGGTTTTTAATATAGGAAAATATAATATGCACACTTCAACTCAATGTGTCCTCAGATGGGAAGTGGTGTTCGGGATATTTTTTAAAATGATTCCTTTAAAATGATTTTTTTATTCAGTGTGAAATTAATTTTTTAATTGAATAACAAAACAATTATTATTATTTTAATTTATCTATAAAATTTTCAGAAATAATTTATTAATTCATTAATTATAATTTTTTCCCTAGATTTATTTTATTAAAATGACCCCTTGTTCATTGTGGAAGAAACCCCACAACATGGTGATATAATCCCAAACTATGAGATCATAGTTTTCTACATTATAGATAAGTTGGTAAGAAATAAAATGCATAAAAATATATTATCATGAGATAAAATTGATTATTTACACATATATATGACTCTATAATTCCTTGTTGACCCTTTACATAATAGTTTTGAAACTTCTTATGAATGTAGAAAGTATGTATTGGCAGTAGTGATGCTAAAAGTCCAGATAAACTACCAAACAACAATTTTTATGTGTGTGGGTAGGAACTATAATACTTAAAACATGATCATTCCTAGTTATAAGTGGTTATTTCATTGAAATTTAAAAAAAATTACATTTTACAATGTGATTTTATTTTAATTAAATCTAAAATATAATGAATTATAATCAAATATAGTCTAAAATTTTTTACAATCTTTCATGTGATTTCAAGTTTAATACACAAAAAAATTTATACAATTTGGAATATTATTATTTTCTGTACACCTAAAATGGAATGAAGTATCATTAAGTGTATATAATGAAAACAATGTGTTCTAATAAAATACAATCCATGTTCCCTTGAAATAGTTATTTTCCATATTGAAATTGAAAATTAACATCATACAAAAATGTTATTATTTTTCACTATTTCACTATCTTTTATGATACAATGTTTATTTCTAAACCTATATTTCCAAATTAGTTGATGATAGTTCATGAAACATATAAAAATACTACTAATCATATACAGGGGTTAATTTCACTAATCAAATTACATTAATATATATTTGTACTATTTTTATAGTTGAATCTATTTTTTCTTGATGTTTAACACCCTACAATAATAGATAAATGTTATCAGAAACTATATTACCATATTATAACTAATATCATAAATGAGACACCTTAGAAAAACATGTATCAACATTATAGAAGTTGAATTATTTTTTTTAAATTAAAATAATAATATCTTTTAAAAATCACCTAAATTTGAAAACCTAATGTCATATACTTCATTTTTATCATAATAAATGGTTATCAACTTAATTTCCATCAATTCAAATTATTTAAAATGATTTTATATAATTTTTTTCACTATATATAATAATACCTACTTATTCAAATATAGTAATACTTCGTGTTTTTTTATGTTCACCTCCTCAATATATATTCTCTGGGAAATGATATCACTACATGTTGGGAAAGATTTTTTAAAATATAATAAAAAATATAACCATATTATTTAAATTTTTACATGAATATAAAAAATTACAATATAAAAACCATATGAAAAAATTAAATGATCCTCACAACCTACAATTCTAATGAATTAACAATATGGAACTATTATATTAGAATATGATATCATAAAACAAGCATAAATCAATTAATATTCATGTTAAAATAAATAAAACGTCTTTGTTTTATACCTATCATATACTTGACACATAAATTCATGGTGAGGGAAAATATTTTGAGGAATTTTATTCATAATCTAAAATTTATAAAAAAATAAATACTATTTTTTCTCTTATAACCACTCAAAATAATTAATGAAATATAAAGAACTTGACATATAATTAATATAATAATTTATTGGTCCATTAAAACATCTACTTAATTGAGTTATAGGAATACCCAATATTAAATCGTATTTTGAAAAGAAATGATCCCACTTATCATATAAAACATACACATCATCAAACCATTGTGATTTATTTTCTTCATATTCTACTCTTAATTAAATCCACTCCAAATTAAAATGTTGTATATGAAGGTGTACAAACATTCACTTCTTAAACCAATATAGAAAACTAGCTCCATATTTTCTCTAATCCCTAAAATATTTACACCATTTTACATAAAATTCCATATATAAAGGTAGTATAGAGTTCCTGGTAAAACATTGAAATGGATTTTTAAATTGATATATCTTTATTCAAAAAAAATTATGGAAAATTCATATGATGGACCATTAAATTTGTTTAAAGAAACCAATAAATGGAACTCACAGTTTCATCATATAAAAAAATTATCCCAAAACCCATAATACCTCAATGATGATTAAAGCCAATAAAATAACCTAAGATAAAATGAAATGTATTATAATTGAAAGTGGTGTAAAATTTAAAAAACCTCCAAACAATTCTTTATCAGTATTCATCGTTGAATATCCAAATATGATTAGATCAATGGGTCTTGGATTATTGATCTCTCATGGAGTGAATTTACATATGGGAGATATTACTTGTTCTAAATTGATAAATCATTAATACGTCATTTATCATTATATTAATATTTAAATAAAAATCAAAAAAATTATAATTTCCATTGGTTTTGTGTTTATATGACATTGAAATTAAGAGGATGCTTTTATTTGTTTCTTTAAGAAATTCATTCATGAGTATTGAAGGTATTTTGATAGTATTTTTATTTAAAACATGCTAATTAATGATTTTAAATTAAATTAAATATAATTGGTATGAAATGGAATGAGAGATTAACAAGTTAAAAGGATTGAAAATGTAAATTAGTCCTTGTCACACAATATTTTAATGAGGTGGTAGAAGATCTTACTATTATATATAAATCACATTGAAACTTATAGATATTATTTCATGAAACTTTTCTCTCAGGTTCATATGTTCAAACTTATACTTCAATGTTAAGACATAGTTTTTCTATAAAAGGATCTCTATGGGTGTTGGAGGACATCACACCATAAGAGAAATCTCATCCTATAATTGGAGAGTTCATAGTACCATGAGGAAAGGACTCGAAATTTTTATGCATGACTGTTACTAGGGAGATAGGCATATCACACAAAAATTAACATGAAATTACTTAAAGGTTATATGGATCTTTTTAGAATTTTTAAATATATATAGTATTAGATTTTTTGATCTAAATATCACATTATATCATAGTAATTCATGTTATGTTTCTTTTGGTTCCTTTAAAAAGTGGTGACTCACCTAGAAAAAAGGGTGATGAAACTTTAAGATAAATGGCCATTCATTATATAGAGCATTATAAGTGGTATTTTGATAGGTTAATAAAAATAAAAAGGGTGTGAAACACTTATTTTTATTAATTTAATAAAAAATTAATTGATTTGTTATTATTTTTCTGATGAGTTCTAGGTTTTTTATTATTTAATTTTTGAGATTTTAAAATTTTTTTGAAATGTCATATGGTTAGCACATGGTTAGTTCTAACTTCGCAGTGACCATACGAGGGGTGTTTGTAGTGGGAAAATCCATTTTACAAGAGTGATAAATTATTCCCCAAATCATATGAGCCAATTTTTTATGTGCCTCAGTGTTCCTAGTGAAGGGAATATTATTAGTGCATGGTTTCATAAAATCGTGTGAAAATTATTCAATGTGCATAGAATCTTAAAAATATAAAATAATTCCCCTCCTTCCTTTTAACCATCATGTGATCCCATATATTTTCCCCCCTTATATAAACCAAGATTTATAAACCTCCCTTAGGCACGCTAACTCCCAATTCCAGCCCCCTCTAGTTCATGATTATTTATTCAATTTCTAGAGGATATCCATCTGGGTAGGTATCTTTCTTATAATCATTAATCTTAATATAATTTATTTTTAAATTATCTTATCCCCCATTTAATATGTTCTCCATGTAAAAAAACAAAATGGCCTTTGGGTTTTATTCCATCATGGTTCTTTCTTATTTGATGTATGATGGGTAATTAAATCTTCTTGATCATTATTGTGGAAGGAATCTCATCATCTATGGAAGCCAAAGGTATGTTTTTTTATTTTTTAAAATTTGAAAATTTTGGTTGATATACTTGGGTGATTGATATTTTTAAAATAATATATTTTATTCAAGTTCAATTAAATTTAAATAATCATGTTTTTAGTGTTTTTAAATGATTTCAATTGATTTCTAATTGAGTAATTATGAATTTTACCATGATTTCTATATTCCTTTAAAGAATAAATTATATTTTTGGTCCATAAATTATTTATGATTTTTTTATAAATTAGTTTTTGAGTTTTAAAAATATTTGAGATCATTTATGAAATTTTATTAGCTGATGCCTGAGTTAAAGAGGTGGAATTTTTTAGCTTCCCCTGCTCTTGTAATTTTATTATATTTATTTTATTTATCCTTATGTGGTAACCCTATGATAGACATTGGGAGTTTTTTATATTATTTTTGTTGATATATAAATATATATTATTATATATATACATGTGATTATATTTACATGTGAATATGTGTGTTAGGAAAGTTTTATAAATATATGTGGAATTACATATATGTATAAGTTTCAAAAAGGGATTATTTGAAACTCAAATCCAATGTTTGAATTTAGTTTTCCTAAATGTTTTCAAATAAGTTTTTTTTAAATTATTTATATTTCATTTAAAAATATTTTGGGATTAATAAGTATTTGTGAAATGGACTCAAGAAAAATGTTTGGTTTTTATATGAGATTTAAAAAGTATTTTTTTGAAATGAGTAATTATTTCAAATCATGTTTTGATTGTGGGTTGTTATCATTGATGAAATGTATTATTGTTATATCATATGTTTTATGGTCGGCATGTGGGACTCCATAGTTGGGTGGGTAACTGTATAGGTGTTTCCCTGTATTTTGGAAGGATTTAGCTAGTGTTCATTGACTTGTGATACTATGAGAGATCCTATATTTGGTTTTGGTTACATAGTTAGCTTGTATTTCATGATTAAATCAAGTTACCTTTAAAACATTAATATTAGAGCTCAATTTCATGTGTATCATATTATATCTCATTTGGTACCCACTCTTACTATTATGAATAATTTTGTAATTGTTTCTTATCTACCTTGTTTACCTTTATTATTTACTTATGTTTCACTTTATATTTTATTTATCCTTATTTTTTAATTACCTCATTTTTCACTTCATTTTATTACCATGGGTTTTAATTTTTATACCATTTTTTAAATAAATAAAAAAGGGGACCCCAATTCATGTTTTACATGGGTTGGTTTTATTTAAAAATAGATTTATAAATGTGTACATTTTGATTAAAGGGTATTGGGTCAAGAAAATGATTTCCATGTGATTGTTTTCATTTAAAGAAAAATAAATTGAATTTTTTATAAAATGGATGGTTTTGGTATTCAGTTTTCACATGCTATATATTATAAAAGTTATTTTATAAATGTATTTAAAACTAGGATTTTTTATTTGTTTTGGAAAATAAAAGCACAAATTATATGGTGATTTCTAACTTGGTTGTCAAGATCACACACTACTCACACCACTCTATGTTTATAGAATAAGTGGATTTGAAACTTTTTTTTTGATTCCCAAATTGAAATATGATTTTGGATGGATTAAGAATTCAAGTCACACATGATTTATTGTATAGGTGTTTAAGTGTTTATTTTTTTTACTCCTTTGGTAGATTAGGACGCATAAACTTTTTCTATTCTTTTTATTATCATTATTGGCAGCACATTTTATCTTTGGAGGTCATAGTGGGTCTCTAATTTGGCTAAAAGTTATGAATTTTGGGTTGATTTGATGGATTCATTTTTCATATGTGATTTCTACTTTATTGTTTTATTTTTTTATCTTGTTAATTTTTTATTTCTAAATTTTTCATGGAAATCAGATTTATAGGTGAATCATGTCATAATTCTTGTATAATTATAACACTATTTAAATATATTTTTTCTTTAGGAAAAATGTCTCCCGGTATTTTTATTCTATTCCATTGAAGCTTTTCTATAACCAAAGGGGGTCAAGAACGCTCCTTAGGTCAGTGGAGATATAATTCTGGTGTTGGTTTAGGTGGAAGCTTGGGATGGTTCATTTAAAGGGTATTATATCTTAGGTTCTTTAGATAACCTAGGTTATAGAGCCACCCATTGTTATTTAGTATGTATGGTAGATAGAGATTGGATTATTGGGACTCTAGTGGTAGGATCGGAAAGAGTGTTTTATCTCTCATTTTTTGCGAACCACTACTCATAATGGAATGTTTGGTTTTGATTTTAGGTTTTTGATTTTGATATGTTCTATCAATTTTGATAGATTTAATGTGATTTGGTATAATAAAAGAATTGAGATGGTTTTCCATGGTGATCTTAGATGGATTAGTAATCTATCTAGAGCCCATGTATACAGTTCTCTACTACTCTCAGTGTATATTGTTTGATTGTAACATGGTCTAGAAATCCATACAGCCAATTCATTCAAGGTCACTAGTCCCATTTATGTCCCATATATTATATCATTTTTATAAATTGAGTTTTTTATTTTTTTTCTTATAATGATACATTTTTTAAAATATTTTTTTAATAGATATTAAAGATGTTAAAACAATAATATATAGTTTTGAAATGGTTTTAAAATTTATTTAATGGATGGTTTATAGTGGTATTTTGTGATGTAATTTTTCTTAAATAAAGAGGGTTGGTTTTGAATCAAAATTTTGATTTAAAATGATTTTAATAGAAGAAGTGTGAGATTTAAAATGGATTTTTAATTAGTGTTTTGGATTTTAAAACATAATTATTTGATTTTATAAATGGTTAAGGGGGAATTTTTATTCGTTTTAATGTTGTGGATTTTTTTATAGTATTATTGGATGATTTAATTGAAATATTTATTATTAATTAAGATATTATTTTTGATGTAATTATATATTTCTTTAGATATGGTTGGATTGGGTAATGTGGTTCTCCCTTTTATTGAAATTATTCCACCCAAAAAATTGATCATAGTCAAGTTTGTATGGTTTATTATTTGAGCTGATTCTTGTCAGGTGTTATCCTTAAATCTCTTCTTAGTTGTATATTCTGAATTGAGGTGATTTAGGGTTTTCTATTTCCTTATTTGATTGAATGAGTTATTTGGATTTTTAGTGTTCTTTTGAGTATTCATTTTTTATTTTGATTCTTTGAGCATGGTGAAATCCTTGGGTGTGTGTTTCGGGTAACTAAGGGAAATGGAGAACCATATTATTTTCCATACTAAAAGGTATCCATTTGGTTTAATAAGATCACCAAGATCTGTGTTCTAAGAAAAAGGTTATGTATTACTATTTATTTATTCTCAACCCAAGAACCAAACCCATGTTGCTTGAAGAGGTTTTTTCAATGGTTATTCATTATTCCCTTTTTTCGATTATAATATGACATTGATTGACTTGATATCACTTTTTTCGGGATTTCTATATTTTTAGTTAGGTAAATTTCTCATTTGAGAGTAGTTTAGTGAATCTTTTTAAGTGTATCTTTCTCATTTCCTTTTCCTATTAGTTATTATTTTATTATTTAAGTTGTTCTATATTGTGAATGTTTAAATAATTGTATGTATTTTGGAATCATGGATTTTTTAGTCATAATGAGTTCAATTCCTTTATGTTGGAGATTTTCATCATGTTTGGTAGTGATATTTTTGAGTGCGTTGTTATGATAAAGCGCCATACTAGTGGGTTCTCAAATGGTCGGTAAACCCACTATGGGTCCATATCCCTTGATTTATATGTTATTGGTCAGTATGAGTTTCACTATTATGTATTTATATATTCTGGTAATTTTGTATATGTATTTTTATATGTTGGTTTGAACTTAGATTTAGGAAATCATGTTGTAGCATTTTATTCTTTAACATTTAAAGTCATTCTTTGAGTCTCCTCCTTGAGTTAGATGGATTTCTGGGGGAACAAATCATTACAGTGTAGTGGATTGAGACACTATGATTTTTATTACATCAATTTATTTATTTATTTATTGGTTATTATTTTCTCTAAGGAGTTTTTTGGTTTTTCCTTTTGAATTTTTTTAATTGTAATTTTTTTTACTATCAAACAGTTAGTGTTGATCATGATGATACCTTAAGGGTGGTTTTTGTAATTGGATAGATCTATTTATTATTATTGGATGATAGTTTACCTAGTCATGAGATCCAAATGTTTGGGTGTATTGATGTCCCCAATAAAGGGTTCACAATTTGGGTACACCGTGAGGCAACCATGTGATATGCTCAAAACATTAAAAAAATGAAAATTGACTAAAATACCCCTCCTCCCTTTTACCCCTCGCATAATTCCCTCCCCTATTTTACCCTTACACAACCCAAAATCAACCCCACTCCCTTAAGAATTAAACTACACTCCCTTAACATCATTTGGTTCTCGGTTATTCATACAATTTTGAGTGGGTCTCCTACCAAGTAAGGAGTATTCTTCTAATCCTTCCTCTTCATCCCCTTTATTAATGGTTTTTATTCTCCTCTTTTACTGTACTTTTTATGGTTAAATATGAAATGTGTTTTGGGTTTTTATTTCATCATGGTTATTTCACCTTAGGTGTTTTATGGGTTCTGTAAGCTTATAACTCTCTATTTTATAATAAATTACATTGTTTCCACAAGACCTAGGTAGGTGTTTCTATGATTTTTCATTTCCATAGTTTTTTTCATGTGATTGAGTGATGAAAATTGACTTATTTGAAATTATAAATGCTATTTGTGTTCAATTTAATTTAAATAATAATGTTTCTTAGGGTGTTTAATGGGTTTCATTTGATTTCTGTTTAGGATATTATTAATCTTTCATAGCTTTATACCTAACTTCAAAGAATAAATTATATTTTTGGACAAAAAAATTAAGATGGATTTTAAAAATGATTTTGGTGTTTTAATATTATTTGAGATCATTCATGTAATTTAATTAGTTGATTTTTTAGTTGAATAAGTTATTTTTTCCATTCCCATACTTTAGGAATTTTATTATATTAATTTATTTTCTCCTTGTGTGATTTACCTATGATTGACATTGTGACTATTTTATATTATTTTTAGAGATTATATATATATGGGTATATATATACACTCTTTTACATATATTCACATGAAAATATGTAAATATGTTCCTTAATAAATGTTTATAAATATATATGTAGTTTCATATGTGTGTAAGGATTCAAAAAAAGGAATATTTGATAAATAAATCTGATGTTTAAATTTCGTTTTCCTAAAATTTTCCAAAGAATGTTTTATTTAAATGTTTTTTATTTCATTTAGAAAATGGTTTGATGTTACTAAGAATTTTTGAAATGGACTCATGATAAATATAAGGTTTTTAAGTGATCTTTAAAAGGGGGATTTCAAAGGAAGCATGGTCTCAAATCACATTTAGATTGTGTGCTTTTATCATTAATTAAATTGATGGTTATTATATTTTATGTCATGTAGTAGGCATGTGGAAGACCATAAGTTATAGGGTAACTAGATGGGTGATTCCCTAGATTTAGGCAAGATTATAGCTAAGGTTCATTGACCAATGATACTATGAGATATCTTGAATTTAGTTTAGTTAACATAGTAGAATAGTGTTCCATGAGAGATTATAGTTACCTTTAAAACCTAAAAGATAGATCTCAATCTAATGTGTCTTAGATTACACTCTATTTAGTTCCCACACTTATTATTATAAATTATGTTGTGACTATTTCTTATCACCTTTGGTTTCCTTTATTATTTAATTTTGTTGCACTCGAGTTTTTATATATCCTTTTTTTATTTATTTCCTCTACTTTGAATTTATTTTATCGCCTTGAGTTTTCATTTTTTAAAATTTTTAGAGAAAGAGAAAAATCGGATTCCAATAAACGATTTACATGGGTTGGTTTTCTTTAATAAGTGATTTATAAATATTTTCATTTTGATACAAGGGGGTTGTAAGGAAAAAATTATTTCTTTTTGATTTTTTTCATTTAATGAAAAAAATTGAAAGTTTTATATAATGATTGGTTTTTGTATTCGGTTTTCACATACCATATCTTATAAAATTATTTTTTAAATGTTTTTCAAACTATAATTCTTGTTTATTTTGGAAAATTAAATTATTGAATTAATGGTTCTTAACTACTGGGTTGTTGATGTCACACTCACCTCACACAACTCGGTATTTCAATATTGAGTGGATTAATAGGTTCTAGTTTTATTATCAAAATGGGATCCAATATTGGATGGTGTGTGACCTCAGATCACATAGGATAACCTGTTTTGGTATATAAATTTTTATTTTTCTTGCAACTTTTTTATCTTTAGCCACATATTCCTTTTTTTTACTTTTAGTTATCGTTATTGGTGGTACATTATATCTTTTAAGGTTGAAGTGGGACTTGAAATTTGTTATAGGTGAGGGAGTTTTGAGTGAGTTAAGGGATTTATTTTGTATCTATGATATCTTCTTCTTTGTTTTAAATTGTTTATCTTATTAATAATTCTTATCTTATTTTTGCATGGATTTCTAAATTATGGATGGGTCTTGCCAAAATTTTTATATAATACCACTATTTTTAAATAGTTTTTCTCTAAGAAAAATCATTCCCATTATTTATATCCCGATTCCTTGGAAATTTTCACCTGCCCATGGGGATCAAGAATACCCCTTGGGTCAGTGGGGAGCCAGGATGAGTTTCAGTTCTGGTAGTAGCCTAGGATGGTTAATTATAAAGGGAACTCACTTGATCTAAATTACAAAAGGACTTGAGGAGGTTTTGTTTGATCAGTCAATTAGTTGATGCATGTTTAAATCTTATTTTACTTTTTTTTCAAGACCGTCTTATTTATCATATTCAATTATCATGTTAATAATAAGATAAGAACATGAACAATGTAGATAAAACCATTATAAACCAAGTATTAGTCAATAGAAAAAAAAGAGTGAGTGGACCATGAAAAACAATTGTGTTATGTGTATTATTTCTCACTCTAACTCACACAGTTATTCATTTCCCCCATGATCCCATTCATTAACCATTGATAATAATATTTTTGAGAGTTAGTATTTTGGAAACCGTTGATTAACCCCTCCCCCCTCATATCGATGGTTTTTTACTATCTTATGGTATTTTTATTTTGTATTAAAGTGTATTATATCAGTTCTTAGTATTCTCAAGTATTTATGTTTTTTATTTTATTGATAAATCATTTTGATAAAAGAGATGTGTTGAAAGAAAAAACACCATCAATAACAATGGGGAACACATGTTTAATAGTAAGGGATTCCATATATAGAAGGGGGATGGTTTTATATTTTTTTATTGTATTAGACAATCTTAATATCATCGAAAATGGTGTACATGTTCCTAATGTTATGTCAATGTACACGTTCATTAAAAATAGGAATATTAAATCTAATGGTTGGGAATGTAATGTTTTACTCGTATCCCTCTCATAAGAAGGATTTAACATTATTAATGTGTATAAAAACAATAAATTTAATTTATAGGAAACTCCATAATATCAATGAGGGATAAAAAAACTCAATATTCTTAAATATAAACATTTCGTACTCAATTTTAGGATTTCCAAATGAGAGAACATGATTTAGAGGGAAAAATATCATTTGGGTGAATCAAATGTATGCTTGATTCAAAGTAATAGGAAAATTATTAAGGATATCTTGGTGGTGAAAAAATCAAGGATAATTATATTTTATAAGTTTAATAAATATATTTTTTCCCTAGAAGATTAATACTTGGATGAGTGGACTACTGATAAGAACAAATCTATGTTGATATGTAACACCATTAAAATTCATTAATGTTATTAATATTACTCTTATTTTATAATGATTTTATTATTATTAGAACATAGAAATACTTTTAATTTTATTTAGAACATTGAACATCATGTGTTCTTATGAACTTGTACAACTAAGAATAATGAAGGGATATAAAAAAATACTAGAAACCATCAATACATTACTTCATTATTTAAGAAAGCTATATTTAATCTACAATAATTAAAAAAATGATATAGAATGTTACAATGGGAAAAAATATAGTATAAATAAAGTAAAATATAAAAATTCAGGTGGCCTTGATCCAATAGAATCATCCCATACATGAAAAACACTGTATCAAAGAAATAAATAGTTAGTAATACAATATTAATTTTGGAAAGGATATTGAACATCGATAGAATAGAAGTAAATTATGTATTGTAATAATTATTTTTTATTTATAGGGGAATATGATAATTGTCATTCATATTTAAAAAAACATTTGATCAAAATTAAAACCATTATTCCATAAAACAGTTGTCCATTATTATTGTTGGTTACATCAATGCATTTAAATGATCATTAGTAATATTTAATAAGAAAATTTGTATTATTTTTAGAGACTTTAAACATATTATATTAAAATACGATACATGATGAAGTTATAAAAAAATTATTTTAGGAAACAATATTATGAAATTATTTTTAAATGATAACATATTTTAATAATTCTTAATGTAATTTTTATAAAGTTCATAATTTTGTTATTTCAATTAAACCATTAATTTTCATTAGAAATGATTTATTTGAAATCTAAAATTATTATACATAGAGAATTATTTTTATGAAATAAATTTCTTTTTTTACTCATCATTCCAAAATTATATCAGGGTGATTTTTTTGGAATTTTCTGAAAAATTTTATTTTTTAGAGAAAGATTAAATATTTTTTCTTTATAAGCGATGGGATTTTATGACATATTTATTATTTCAAAAAGAATAAAAAATTTATGAAAAAAATTATAAATAAAAATTAAATTTAATAGGTATAGAATTATTTTATAAGTATCAATTTTAATTTATAAATGTATACTTTTAATAAACCATAAATATATTTTTGAAATAAAATTCATTTTTTGGATTCTCCACATTTATTAGGTTGTGTGGAAGGTGTGGTTATGTTTTGGAAGGAAATAAACATCCAAACCCACTCTCCCTTACTGGGCCTTCTGCTCACCCTTTCTTTTGATGTATTTCCCCAGGTTATGAGATGCAGTAATGAACCTAGGATTAACTTAAGGAGAAGCCTTTCAAGTGTTTAAGAAGAATTTTTTACGTTGATTTCATGTATTATGTTCCTGGTTTCCAAGACACTAAACCTTAAAGATCCTCAGTTTTTTGTAATGTAATGAAAGTTTATTTTATAAAAAGGAGAGATTCCATAGTTGGTATCAAAGGATGGTTTAGTTATTTGTGTAAATTAGGATATGAAAACTTTAGGAAGAAGCCTATAGAAAATCTTATATATATAGGAAATCTTCCTAGTATTTTGGTGAGTATTGAGTAATGGGTTGCCAAGAAAATACATCCCTGTCTGGATAAAAGCAGGTATAGGTGGCTCTGGAATAGATGTGCATAGGGGTAAAACTCGAAAACACTGCTTTGAGCTAGACTCAAACGGGAACTGGTACACGACAACAGGCCTTGCTGCACTCTTGGTTACGACACTCCCGGGGGATATGCTTTGGTAAATTCATAAGCTTAATATGAACCATTGTTAAAGGAACAAAGATAAAATAAAATAAAGATTCACATAAGAATATATGATCATGGATAACCTGGATGGGAACCTAGGGGATCACAAGTTAGGGTATACTTTTCTTCTATAAGTTATCTTTATATGCTTTAAGTTTCTTTTCACGATTATTGGCTAAGTATTTAAGCCCCTAATTATAGTTTCTTTTATTAGTTAATGGCAGGAAATGGAAGAACATGTCCCAACAACCAATGTGATAGGAAATGCTACAATTGCCGTATTAATATGACAAAGATGATTAGGGGATTAAAAGATTATTATTATTTTGGAATACGTTCACTATTTTGGGGACCCTATATGATCGAGGTAAATAGATTACTATGGTATTTTCATTGAGGAGTAAGGTTGACTTATATTTTGAAGAATCGATGAATTTAAGGTGAACTTATGGTAATATAGGTTACTTATGAAAATGATTAACCTATCTTGGGGAAAATATGTTTAGGTTAGCTACTTTTTTTATAAGATGTTAGGTTTGGTTGATGTTGTTTGGAGATGAACAATGAAGTTTATTTTGGAAGACTATGTTATCAAATCATTCTTGTATTTGGGTTTCAATCTTAGTTTGGTTTATTTTGAGGAATTTTAAGGACTGTTATTTATGGAATGGTGTATGATGAACTTTGGGTAGTACCATAGAAATTTGAAGATTTAAAAGTAGTTTCCATTCCTATGGGATTATTTCATTTTGAAGAGTTGTTTTACCTTACCCTTTCTGTTTTTGGGATAATGCTTAAAGATAGAAGAAATAGATAGTTAATCTTTTGTGGATTATGTGATTCTCTAGAAGATGATTCTTGTGTTTTGATGAGATCAAGTAGTTTTCAATGCTCATAGTTTGGAGAAAAGATTAGTTTTGGGTAGAAACTTATTAAAGGATGAAACTCTACATGAAGATAGATATATTTTATTATGTTTTTGTTTTATGTTGTAAATGAATTCCTCAAAATTATGAAAAGGAAAGTAAAACAAAAACGTTGTTGGTTTACATTTCCTACTAGGTAATCAAAGACCATTTACACACATCATAAGTTTGGGATTTTCTTATGGTTAACTTTCTCCTAATCATGTTTTCTATCACTCTCCCTCAGAACTTAACCCTTTGTTTTCTCCTCCATGTCCATGTTTTCCTACATGGAATCCTAGTGTGGGTTAACTCGGGTGACCTTTGTACTTTCCTTTCTTTCTTTTAAAGTAATAGTTTCACGGACTCCTTTTCTGATCTGGTACATTCAATGAAATTTCAAAACAAAATTTTAAAAAATTGTTAGGACACAATTTCTTAAGGGGGGAAGATTGTAACGACCCGAAATTTTGAATAAATCTTGTTTCCTAATTTTATGTGTTATTTTATTTTTTATACTCAACAAAAATGTTTCATTTGATTACATGATTATAATTAAAATGAGACTGATGGGTTTTGACTTTTATATGACTATTGGTCAATATGACCACTGGAAAATAAATGTTTTGATTATTGTCTCTAAATATAAGTAATCTTGGTTAATTAATATAGAAAGAAGATTTGATGGCCTCACCCAGTAGTCTTGGACTGATCGAAGCCCATTTAACAGAACTTGGGAAGGAGGTATCACCACTGGGCTTTGCTCTGGACCAAACCCAAGATGAACTTCATCGTGTGAAGCTAGAACGGGATCGCCTTCGCGAGAAGTTCAAACTGATAGAAATTACTACTCGTGCGATGTTGGTCGATCCTCCCTCAGATTCTCTCACCTTAGCACACCTTACACTTAGGTCCTATGCTGGTGTGATAAGGGGATATGTAAGGAGACCGTAACTGCCTTGTGTAATCCTTTGTTTTAAATAAAAATTGGGATTTCTTCTTATGATGAAGTTTATGAATTTTCAAATGAACGGATAAATATAGTATGCATATTTTTGATGAATTTTAGAAAATGGATATTTTAAAAATGTTTATGTAAACCTTAAATAATTAAAAATGTGTAATGATTTTCGAAAAATGGTCTTCTAGAATTATGTTCAGTACAAAATTTAGAGTCTAATAAGATCAACTTAATTTTTGATGAATAGTAAATTATGAATAGTTATTTTATGATTAGGATTAGTAATGTGTCTAAACGGATTAGTAATCTCACTTAAAGAAAGTATTAATATAATCTAGGCACCTTGATTAAGTAATGTGATTCAATAAAATGGTTAAATAACGGTTTCAATTATTATTATTCAAGTATTAGTTTTTTTGAGTGAATAGTGTTTTTTAATTAAAAATCTAATTAAAAATAATTTGAAAATTATTTTTATAAAATGGATTTCGTTTTTGAACTCAGAGTACCAATATTATGTTATGGTAATTTTTGGGATTTTTTCTGAAAAAATGAATTTTCGGTGAATAGTATATTTATTTAAAAAATAAATTAAAAATATTTAAAAAATTATTATTATAAAATGGAGTTCATTTTTGAAATCAGAGCATTGATATTTGGTTAAGGTGAAATTTTGGGATCTTTCTGAGAAAGTTGAATTTTCAGTGAATAGTAAAAATGCAGTTTTAGGGTTTCGATATGTTTAATGACATCATAACTGTGTAATGATGATGTCATGAGATATTTTAAGGGTTGGCCGGCCAAGGGTGGTGAATTACTGTTTTGGGGGCCCCATGTGGCCTAAATCCATGGTAAATGCCAAGGGAGACCACATGGTTTTGAGAAAAGCACATGTGAGGTGTCCCTTGGCCATTAATGCCTTGTCCTCTCACTTTCCCTATAAATACCCACCCTTTCCTCCTTTAGTTTTCACTCCCAACTCTCCCCCAACGAAGTTATGGTCTCCTTACCTCCCAAGGAGTCATCCCAAGGTGCCCCCAAGCCCTCAAGGTCCAAACCTTTGAGTTTTAAGAGTTACGTTTTAAGGTACGGGATCCGACCTCTCTCTTTCTTTTCAAGTGACCCCTTTTATGTCATTTCTTTTATGCTCCATGTTATTATGTTAGAGGATGTTATTTTATATTCATTATACTGTCCTTTTTATTTTCATATGATGAGAGACCCCCTCTTACTCTCATCATTTCATTTTATGAATGTTTAAGTGGCACTGGTAGGCTGCCGAAATTTTTGTAACGGATTCTTTCTCCCTTCTCGTTTTTCAAGATCTATTTTCATGTAAAGTATTTCAAGTTCCTTTTTATTATGTTGGGTATGATCTATAAATTTATCATACTGATCTTTTATGATCATATGATGAGATACCCCATTTGATCTTCTCAATTCAGTATTTTGAAGTTATAAGTGGCGTCGTTAGGCTGCCGAATTTTTAAGTGGTTCTTCACCCTTCTCGTTTTGAAGTTCTACTTTCATGTCAATTCTTTCAAGTTCCTTTTTGTTATGTTGGGGTATGATCTCTATATCTATCATACTGATATTTTATGATCATATTATGAGAGACCCCATTTGATCTCTTCAATTTAGTATTTTGAAGTTTTAAGTGGCGCTGTTAGGCTGCCGAATTTTTTAGTGGTTCTTCACCCTTCTCGTTTTGAAGTTCTAATTTCATGTAAATTCTTTCAAGTTCCTTTTGTTATGCTGGGGTATGATCTCTATATCAATCATACTGATCTTATATGATCATATGATGAGAGACCCCATTTGATCTCTTCAATTCAGTATTTTGAGGTTTTAAGTGGCGTCGTTAAGCTGCCGAATTTTTAAGTGGTTCTTCACCCTTCTCGTTTTGAAGTTCTAATTTCATGTCAATTCTTTTAAGTTCCTTTTTGTTATGTTGGGTTATGATATATAAATTTATCATACTGATATTTTATGATCATATGATGAGAAAAGCCATTTGATCTCTTCAATTCAGTATTTTGAAGTTTAAGTGGCGTCATCGGGCTGCTGAATTTTTAAGTGGTCCTTGCACCTTTCTCCCTTTTCAAAGTTCTAATTTCATGTCAAGTCTTGAAAGTTCCTTTTTATTATGTTGGGGTATGATCTCTATATCTATCATACTGATCTTTTATGTTCATATGACGAGAGACCCTATTTGATCTCATCAATTCATTTTTGGTTGAAGTTTATGTAACGCTGTTAGGCTGCCGAATTTTCATAAGAGAAATCTTATTTTTGTCTTCCTTTCATGTTCTTCATTTCATATGGTATATTTTCAAATTTCATTACAATGTTCTTAAATCCGTTATATTCTGTCCCTCTACTATTTTATGGGTCATTTATGAATGTTTGACCCATGTCCCCTCTCTTTTCAATGTATTCTAAAAACCTTGTAACATAGCCATTATGCTGCAGAATTTTTGTCTCAAAATGTCTCTCTCTTTTTTCTAAAGATATTTATGTTATAAAGTGAATACTCAAAGCTCTTATTTCTATAGGGGTATTCACATATATATCAAAATGTTCTATTTTAAATTCTGGTATTTACATACATGAGACCCGCTCTCCCCTTCCGTGGGTTTACAGTGACGTAAAGATCATGTCTTTAAAGCAGTTTTTAAAACGTTATGATTATGAAATGAAACCCATTTATTTTATGCTATATGGGTTATTTATGAAATGTTTGATGATGATATATGTGTCTCACATGATAATAAAGGCAAATTTAAGGGTGCGCCCTGATAGCGCTCCAATGCATTGGGTAATGATGTAACCACTAGAGATTATAATTTTCACGATACCTTGGTGAATAACCTTGGTAATTTTCAAATAACACATTGGGGATGGACCTTGGTGATATGTTCATGATTGTCAATATTAAATGTTGCAGCCACATCTTCAAGTTATGAAAAATTTTATTTTTATTATGATATGCCTCATGATTTCATTCTCATGCCTTAAAGTTCTTTTCATGACTTTATTGATGTATATCAAGTTCATTTGTAAAACGTTTCGCTTGTTTCCCTTACTAGGCCTTCTGCTCACCCTTTCTTTTGATGTATTTCCCTAGGTTATGAGATTAAGTAATTAACTTAGGATTAAATTAAGGAGAAGCCTTTCTAGTGTTTAAGAAGAATGTTTTATGTTGATTTCATGTATTATGTTCCTAGTTTCCAAGACACTAAACATTAAAGATCCTTAGTTTTGTGTAATGTAATGAAAGTTTATGTTATAAAAAGTTGGGATGCCATAGATGGTTCTCTGAAACTCTTCCTAATCTAGATCTTAATGATGTCCCACTAGTGAGATAACATCCCACAATCTCTTGGAATAATCAAAAAGAATGTACATAGAAAGCCTCACCCTCTTCTCCATAGGTGTCTCTAGAAGCTCAAAGATAGAAAGAATGGCCTCCATCCATGACTTTGCAGCCTGTGATCCTATATCCCCTGAAAAAGTGGGAGGATGCTACTGCTGGAACACCCACATAAACTCTGTCATATATGGGGTAGTATACAGTGCTCCTATAAATGTCTGTAACATCCTCAAAAAGCCTTCATAGAACTATGCATCAACACCTGCTCCAGGTATAACAGATGCTGCCAAGACAGGCATGATGGGAGGATTTGCTAGTAGTCCTGGATCTTCCATTTCCATTGTATGATCATTTCCCTATATCTGGCATACAACCATAGGACGTCTAAATGGAATGAATCTACAAAGTCAATCTCACACCTCATTTTATGATTATCAAGGACTGAAACTTATAAGTGCGAGAATGGAACAGGAGAAGGAAATCATTCATGTTTTACAAAACAGGGTTCTACAACGTGTATAACCACAACACAATGTGTTACTTTTAAGACTTAACATGGAATGTACCTCTTCCCATCATGGTCATGTAACACCCATCCACATGGAATGTTCCTCATAAGACATGGTGTGTACTTGAATTTTCCCTCCTTCTCTGGTTCCTCTACATGGATATAACTACACGGTTCTCTCCTAGATAACACTACATGGTGTGTTCATCCTAGACGTGATGTTTACTGCTTAAGTTATAACCACCTGTGTCGTTAGTCACACGGTCAGATAAATGTTCATTTACTACACGACGTGTATAAAGTAGAAACGGCGTGTACCTCCTATAATTCATCCACCCATGTCGTTAGTCACATGGTCGGGTTGATGGTCTCTTATAAAATGGTATTTACTCCAAGTACGCGGATTGTTCTTCCATGCTTTTATCAACCCGTGTCTCTTCTCACGCTGTCAGTCACGTGGTAAAGAACTACACGGCGTGTACTTCTAGTACATGGCATTTACTGAAGAAAAGTTGTTTCTTCCATAACATAAGAACACATGGGGTGTTTTCATAACATCACATGCCGTGTTGTCGGGGTTTCTGGACAGTAGGCCTCTAAAACTCCTGCAGAACCCTTAAAAACTTAAAATTATGTCCAAGGAATAAAAATTGTGATCTGTGAGAGCCCGTACCCCTACAAATCAAATTTTGGTATCCTTATTCATATCATAACATGAAAAATTTCAATTAATGTTCAAACATGATCCACCAAATTCCGATCCAAGAGGGCCCATGACACCTTAGGGACCAAAGTATGGCATCCGTCCAAATAAAATTTATACAGTTTCCAATACCCTATCAAAATAGCTAGTATTCTATCAAGGCATATATTACAACAACATTAATATTTATCACAACATCTATCACAACAGCATGCAATCAGTAATGAATCCTAAATGGAATGACAAGAATGCATGACATGTGATCTCTAGAAAGTGCCTATATGATGCATGAGATAGAATACCATCATCTCATCAGGTTGCAGTAGAAATGAAACCACAATAATATCAAAGATAATAATAAAAAATAGTCAATCACCCAATGGTGAAATCAAATCAACTGTAACAATTGGAAAACCAGAAAAATTGTAATATTTGGGGTAACTTGTTTTTCCATGTACATGGGTTAGTAATCATGGGAATAGCTTATTACCAACTACCCATTCCTTACTATACCTGTTTATAGGCTTCAACTAGAAAGATAAAGAAGAAAAGAAACCCCTTTGATACCACATTGTAACATCCTAGTTCTGGGTGTCGCCCAAGGGTGCCCCGTACCCGATTGGTCACATCACCTCAAGCATATTTTCCCAAATGCCAGAGGCTACTGACAAGCAGCGAGGGCCATGTATGATAGTGGGAAAATTATTCCCTCATTGTTAGAGTATACAGAGTGGAATAACAAATAATAAATAATGGTAGAAGCAATAATACCATACAACATAAGTAAACAACAAAAGAATGGTAGTATAAACAACTACAACATATATATAATGAATGATGCATGTCACATGTATCCTGGAAAACAGCCAAATAATTCAAAATGATGGAAATAAAGTACTGAAACCAAAGTAAAAAAAACATTTTGAACTCTAACAGCATAACAATCCTCATCTTAGTTCCATGTTCTCCAGCTCTAACAACAATCAAGTACCTGATGAAGAAGGGAACATTCCATTATCTATAACTACAACCATATAATATTTTTGGGTCCAAAAGCATGACCCAAACAGGGTGGGAGACAAATCCCAGTAGGAAACCACCAAAATATATGTTCCTAATAGTCAGTGAATATATATATAAACTAATAAACATAAATGAAGCAATAAACTAGGAAGTACTCAAAAGTAAACAATATTATAGTTTTCAATTACAATAATTTACATTTATAAATTATTAAAACCATTGAATAATGTATCCTCGGACTCTAAACTAAGCATTGTATCCCCCACTATATTAGTAACAATATATGTCTCAGAATACCATCTAAAAACCCAAGTAAGACCGAGTCCAAGCTCGTGATTTGGATAAGAGGACTCTTCACAATCATTCAATCATTCATAAGAAACCCTCTAGAAAAGTTCTCATAATCTAACCCCTATGGTTTAACATATCATCAATTCAATAAAATAATGACCCTCTGGGAAATCTCACACGATCTAACCTCTTTAGTCCTACATGGAACTAATAATTTACAAACGACCACCTGGATAGCTCTCACGGTCAATACCCCCTTGTTCTGCATAGCAACAATAAAATACTATGACCCCTGGTATCTCTCACAGTCAATGCCCTATGGTCTAACATTCATTTAATAACGACACTTTTGGTAGCTCTCACAGTCTAACCCCTCTGGTCTATGACCACCCAGAAGCTCTCACAGTCAACACATCTAGGTAAACATAACATAAATTATACATAAATGGCCCTAAACAAGTAGAAAATGAGGCTAGTACCATGAAACTATAGCCACGGTTTTAAAACTATAGCTATAGGTGGATATAACCATGATTTTTGTAGCATATAACCACGGTTTTAAAATCATGGCTATAGGCCAGTTATCATGGCCTATGGCCATAGTTTTCAAAACTATGGCAATAGGCTGTGGCTATAGCCACGGTTCTGTGGCCTATATCCATGGTTCTAAAATCGTGGACATAGGCTACTTTTTTCAATGGCATATTGCCATAGTTTTTTAAAATCGTGGAAATAGTGTTCCTGTGCTTTGGTGGGAAAAACTTTTCCTGCCAAATAAATGGCGGGAAGACCTACCGCCATGGTTTTGAGGATATTAAAACAGTTTATATTAATTTATATATCATAATATATATATATATACCCATAATATCACTTGGTGTAGTGGTAAGTACACTGGTTTGTAGAGAAAAGGTGCAGGGATCGAAACTTGTTGGTGATATTTTGTATTTAGGCTATTTCCACAGTTTACCAAGGATATAGCCACAGTTAAAACTGTGGAAATAGCTTACGATAGCCACGGTGGAAGGTTTTAAGACTTATTTCCACAGTTTTCAAAAATGTGGCCATAGGCAGATATTGTCACAGTTAAAACTGTGGAAATAGGCTGGGACCAACTGCCATAGTTATAGAAGATACGGTTGTCCAAAACCGTGGCCGTATCCTATGGCCACAGTTTTGGGGCCTATTGCCACGGTTTTAAACTGTGGAAATAGGTCTTTTTTCGAGTTATGCTACCTCAATAATATCTAATCAATTCCCCTTGGCCAAACTTTCACAATGAGAAACACATGAATCTCAAATAAACAAAAACTACATCCTAACAACACTAGGCATGGAAAACAAAGAAATCCTAACATGATTTCTAGATGTAATTGCCATAATCAATCAAACATGTGAAACACACCCATAATCAAGGAAATAAAACCTTATGCATAAACAAATAACCCTTTCTCAAACAAACACACCATAACAGGTCTTAAATAGGGTAAAATTCTAAAACACCCAATACCCTAAACATGGGTATTCAGCACTTTAATTATATATAATTGAAATAAAATCAAATAAAGGCACAAAACTCCTACCTTGATGTTGTACGATGAACACTCTTAATATTTGGCCCTTAAATCGGCCTAGAACGAGGTAGATCTACAAAAATGCTAAAATCATTCAACCTTGGATAACTCAATGGAGAGGAGAAATCAAGAAGAGAGGATCTAGGGGAAGAGATAACTCACCAGTTGAAACCAAACACACCCCGTAGCATCTCAATCGGAGCTTGCACAAACAACTGGGGGGATCTAAAATTTATTCAATTATACAATGCTCCCCTATACGAAAAACGGGGAGAAGAAGTTCGTTCTAGAGATGAGACGTGACCCCGCTCCAATTAATCAATTAAAAAGAAAAGTACATGTCGTGTTCATTTAATGTACATGTCGTGTACTATCCTCAACTGGCTCCCGATTTATGAGGTCTTCCAGGTCACCTACACGACCAATACATGGCTACATGTGGCAACTGGGTACATGGCGTGTTCTCAAGAGTATACGATGTGTACTTAGAAAAACATCATCTCTTTATTTTCCTAAAAAATAACCTGAAATCAATATTCATACTTGAAAATGGAGATTTGGGTTCTTATGCATTCATCTTATGTGTTTTATAGACATGATATAAGAAAAAATCAATTTTTACTATTAAAAGATGAATTTTTATAAAAAGATTGTTTCACAACATTTTGATGGCGCACTTGTTTTAAATATAGTTTTTGAAAATTTTAAAAATTCTATTTGAAAAAATAAACTTCTTCTTTGAAAAAATAATATAAAAATTTACTTTGGTTGAATTTTGGGTATTTTTATGATAGGTTGCATGTTTTGATGAATAGTGAGAAAATAATCAATTTTAATTGAAAACATCTTTTTTGTCTAAATAATTTAGGGTTAAATTATATTTTTTGTTAGTTTTAAAGTATATTTAGATACATTTTATTTCATTTATTCTAATTTAAATAATTTATATCAACTTTAATTTGAATTTGGATATAAAAACATTCTAATCTTTTCAACGTTTTCACTTTCAAAACCGGTCTTATCTTTCTATCTATGGGATTAATTTTAAATTAATTTTAACCAATTATGTGTTTTGAATTTTAACAAATGGATTCCATATTTGGAATCATAAGTTTTAAATTTATTAAATTGGTCCCATTTATTTTTGGACAATATGAATAGTAACTTTAGTAATTTTTTATTACCACATTTAAGGGTAAATTGGGAAATTAAAGGTACAAATAATATTATAAATATTAGAAAATTACCATGACACTTGTCCTAATTTTATTAGATGATTAATTTTTGAATAAAAATCATCCTGGGGCTGATTTTATTTCCTCTTGGAGCAAATTGAATGACTTTAATCCTTTTATAATATTATATTTTAATAATAGTCAAATATATCATACTCATGTTTTAAATACGATTTAAATTTTTCATATATGGTTATTCAGAATATATATTCGACTATAAATATAAATTTAAAATATAAAATATTTATCTTCATCATAGAAATTTATTTCTAATTATTAGAAAATAAATAATATTCTTAAAGGTTTACACAATGATGACTCAGTAATTTTTTAACAAATTAAAATATCAAATAAATGATTATAAAGATGTAAAAGTAAATTTAATATGAGATAATTAATTTCCTTCATGAATTTTATAGATCCATTTGAAATTTTATTGATGTTTTAAAAGAGTTTTTTTGAAGATATCTTGTTTTATTGATTTTTTTTATAATTCAAAGTAATCAATAGTATCAAAATTGACATTAATGATATATTAAAATAAATAATATTTTATTAAATGATATAAAATTTATAAAAATATAAATTTTTTCAAAATGATTTGTATAAGGTTGAAATTTTTATACATGATTCACTTATGGTTATTTTTTTATAGTAACAATATTTACCCTCTGAGAGTAAAAGTCCATGTTGTCATGCTTAGAGTTAAAAGGATTAAATAAGGACTAAAACTGAAAGATAAGGGTAATAATGTGACATAAACTTGATTAAAAATTATTATATGAGAGTATTTATACCCATAATCATATTTTCTTCTAAATAAATTACATTGGAGTCATTTTTAATTGAAATTTAATTTATATTATTTTAATATTTTGAGAGTTTCCAAAAGTGCCCCTTGCCTTAATAATAAAAAGGCACCTCCTCCCTCTTTTCTTCACACCACATTGAGCCTTATTTATAGACCAAAACCTACCTATTTATCATCCCAAAATCCTTATAAATGTTTTTTAGATATCTTTCTTCAAAAATACTAACCTTGTATCCCTTAAAAAGAGATCTAAATAAAATACTCCAAAGAAGAGGTAATCGTTTTTTCTAAATCATCCAAGTTCATTTCTTATTCTGCTTACTTTTAATGTTTTAAATCCATGATAAAATAATAAATATAGCATAATATATATTATTAGATTTTATTATTATTATAGGGAAACCATATTCCACTTTTTATCCATCCTACAAAAAACGAAACCATCACATGTGTGTATGTACAACTTACTATCTCCACACCGTGGTGTAATCTATTTTTTCATCACCACTTTACTAGGATGGGTATAATGATGGAAAAAATAGATATATATGATAACTATTATGTGGTATTGATTTTATAAAAAATAATATGCAATCTACTTCCTTACCCTTTAACCAATATGGTAATGATATCATCGCTCATGCGTATGTATGACATACCGTCTCCACGATGTGATGCGATTCATTTTCCATGTTCATCATTCAAGATTAACTAAAAAATTATATAATGAATATCTGTGGTATATATGACCATAATATCATTCTTTATATAAATTATCTATATAATATGAATAATAATTGATACCTACATGACGAAACATGTATAGGAAAATGAAGTAGTTAGCGCTCGAAACAAGGGTAATAACGAAATATTATTAGTAAAAGGGTGATAAGATGATATAAGAGGATCATATATGATATCATAAATATTAATATGGTTATGTTATAAGTTAATAAAATTATTTAAACCATTATACATGAGTTTTAGATATGTTTAATGTAAATAAGACCTAAGGGAATGGATTTTCATCTCATTTTTATTTATATGGGATACATGCTTTATTCACCACTTATTTATTTTTTGTGGTGTATATACTACCCATTAAATATAACATCATTAATATCCCTATGTTAATGGTATTGAAAGTTTATAATTAAGTTTTGGGGAATATTATTCAGCTGATTACAAAGTAGAAAAGGTTTAATTCACAATGTCATCATTAATCAAGATTGTTTCTATTTTGGTCACCAATGGGGAACATTTTTTAATGTCCATGTTTTCTAAAAATGTTTTAAAAATTATATTTTTACTATTATATAATACTTTTTAATTTAATTCTTAAACCTTTTTATTTTTTTACAAAATTTTTTAAGAGTAATATTTTTTTTTATAAACATGGTTCTTTGAGACTTTTCTATAAAAACAAAGAAGGAATGTTTTTTTAACTTATAATATAAGTTGATTTTCTCACCATCATGGAACATTAATAATTAAAAAAATTAATTTACAATGTTTATTAATTATTTTCAAAAAAAATTCATTTATAATTTCACAGCATTTAAAAAATAAGTGATTTTCAAAGTGAAAAAGGGCATTTTCCTAAATAAAGTTGCAATTATTTTGTTAGAGTATTTTAATCTATGAAAAAAAACTTTGATGATTATTATGTTTAATAAATTGGATATGTTATAATATATTATATCATGTCTTGTTTAATGGTTTGTGATCAGTTTGACTGTGGATGTACTGTTTTGATACCATTCATGGTTTATGATTAAAATTTTCACTTTTGTATGCTACTTTTTAATACCAATGTTTATGTTGTTTATGTTTCACCCCTTTTATATAAGGAATGAATTAGATTTAGTAAGTGATGTTCAGGGCCTGCTATAGCCCCTCAATGCATCGGTATGTCTCATGATTTAATCTAGATTCGGTATTGACTAATGTCAAACCTGTTTATGTATGGTGTCTTAGCCAAAGACTTGACAGTATGTTTATGATGTCCCACATTGTGTGTTCCCTAATTATAAGATTATTTATTGATATTCCATGTGATTTTTCAACTATTATAATACCCATGGTTAGGTTTCATTCTCATGGGATTATTTATATGGAATTATTTTACCATATATTATTTCTACCATATTATGATCAGTTTATTGATTAATTGGAAAGTGTTTTAGTTAATCACCTTTCCATAATTGTTTATGATTGTTTATGATAGCTTCTGTGGTATGCATACCCTTACTCAACATCTAAGCTTACCCATTTCTTATATTTTATTTTTCCTAGGATTCCAAGAAGTATATTATGATAGATATGCAGGGTTACTCTAATGGGGATAATGATGTTCTCAAAGAAAATTATTTTTGTATTATATGTTTAAAATGTAATTTTAATTTCAAATATGTATCTAGTTTACCAAGACAACTAAACTATTCAGTCCTTTGGGATGTGATCTATTTAACCTAGTATTATGGTAATAAATTAAGTCACTGGCATTAGGATACTGGGGTTGGGGTCTTTACAGTTTTTATCAGAGTAAGTTTAGTGGAAACCTTGCAATCTAGATTTAGTAAAACATTGATTAGGGAATATGACCCTATAAAAAACTATTGAAGATAAGTCTAAGATAATAACCTATAGTTTTTTTAATTACCAAGTAAAACCTATGATAAACCTAAGTATTCATAGTTTGAGAAATTTCATGATTTAGACATCCTATAAAGGGTTCTTCATGACTATGTGAATTATCACTATGATTAGTTTTTCTCACACTGTGCTTTTGGTTTTAGTCAATAGATGGAACCAGAAGGAACTAGTATAAAATGTAATGTGATATACAATGTTTTGAAGAACTATGTCACCAATGGTATCATGGTAAGAAGAATCAGGAAGTTTATATGGAATTGTGTTGATATATTTCACTAACTTAAGAGTTATAAACACCATCATGTATTTATGAGTTTAATTTTCTTAAATTCCCTTTTGAGGATTTATGTTTTGGTAATTAATAAAGATTTCAGATATTTAGGGATAAATTTATGGTAACACAACCCATTAGTTTAGAATATGTGAAAAATATATTTATAGAATAATTCCTTTTCATTATTTGGACATATATTTAAATGTAAGGATAATTGTTAGGGTTTATTTGATATTTGGATTTAAGGTAATTATGAGTTATTATATTATTGGGAATAAAAAATGAAGCATATGAAATAAAATTTGGGGTTAAAAATTTTATTTAATATTGAATATATTAATAGTATTTTTAGGATGATTATCACATTTTTGGATAATATTAATATAGTTTTAGAAAAAAGGACAACCCCCAATCTGGGTGACAACCCATCATGTCTGGCAAGGCCACGAGGTTTAGACACACAACTGAATACTAAAAAGGGTGCATCACCTACCACTATCCTACGTGAATTCCTAGTAATCATGAAATATTTTTAGTTAAAACTATCTAATATATAAAGGTTATTTTGATTTTAGAGACATTTTTTTTATCAAATAGATAACCTTGGGATTGTAAAATGATTTGGTGATGTCACGAACCATCCCCCGGGGCCCGTATCGTGACTACACAAAGCCCGCCTTCCATAGGTCAAGGGCTGGCAACTAGAACCAAAGGTGTAAAACCCTAAACTGGGAAGGCATTGCCTTTATAACTATAAACAAACACATCATAGTACACAACTGGAAGAAAAATTCTAAGTAAAACTGTATACAAAAGAAGTTCTGGAAAGTAAAAGGGGCCAGAAATACAAGCCCAACTGGAAAGTACAAGTACAACTGAAAGAAAATACAACTGAAGAAAAGTAAAGCAGTTACAGGGTTGTCCTCCAGGGCTCCTACCTGAAGGGTAGGTACATATGGTCTCCTCGGCACTTCACGTCTGTTCGTCTCCTCCGTGTACCGTCACACCGAATGATCCACCTCCGGGTACCGTCTAGTCCTGCTACTCTCTGCCTCAGTCAGCATTGTCCGTCATCTGCAACCAACACAATGAGGTGCAGGCATATCCCGTGCATGGGTGAGTATAACGATACTCAGTAGGGACCCCAAGACCCTCAAGGTCTCACAAAATCCAACAAGGATAAACCACAAAGTATTAAATCAACAGATAACCATTACTTAGGTATATGCCCATACATATACCTAACTTATCTAGAAACCCATCTAAATCATGAGGAAAACACAAAAGTCATTAACTCAACTCAAACCTAGATTTTCATTTTCAAAAACATGGCTACAAGAGAACTCCTCCTCTATCGAGTACAGTGGTTCTATCGTGACACCAAGGCGCTTCTCACTAACCTTGGACTACTGAGGTACTCCTCCTGTTGAGTACCGCGGGTCTGCTGTCAACTACCAGACGCTCCTCCGTTGTGGGTCTGCCGCCAACTATGAAGTGCTCCCCCTAATAGCCTGAAGAGGTACTCCTTTCGAGTATCGCGGGTCTGCTACCAACTGCTGGGCGCTCCTTTGTCGTGGGTCTGCCGCCAACTACCAGGTGCTCCCCATTGGGCTAGTCGAATCACTCCGAGTCAAATCGGTCAAGCAGTCATCAGGTCTGCCAGCTACTAGGTCTCCGCACTCTATCTGATCGTCAATAGAAGTATCCCATCCATGAGCTACTGGGCAATACTCCAACTGTTGTGAAGTTCCAAGAAGAAGTATCTCAAAGGTCCTCCATGTCATAGGGGTCTCAATGCAATAGAAGTCACGTCAATCTGATGTATGGTCTATTAGTTATTATCCTTTTAGTCCCGGGGGCCCGGTTGAATTTTTGTACGATCCAACCTGACCGTAACTCAAATATACCCTGAACTACAGTGGGGTATTCTCAAAGGGACGGATTCATTCCAAGAATACCATCACCACTGACAGTTCGTCAAACGGACGTCTGGTGCCAAAGTTATGGTCAAAGGAAGTAAAAGGTCGTTAATGGGCCTGGGCCCGGTCCGACCCGGTCAGACTGTCTTGGTCCAACCCAAATTGGGCCGACCTGGTCTGGGTCAACCTGGACAGACCCGTTGGGTCTGACTCGGCCTGTTGGTCGGGTCATCCTGCTAAGTTAAACCCAGCCCACTAGGCCCAGCCCAACGGACTCCGGGGGCGGTTCGGCCTGGGATCGGGGCCAGTTCGGCCCAGAGCGTTTTGAGGGTGCGGCCTGGAACAGCTCGGCCCAGAGAGTGCATCTAGTCCAGTTTGGCCAGGGCACTGCGAGGGGGCCGGGACACCAGCTCGGTCGGATGGCCGCGAGGGAGTCGAGATGCCACGGGGGCACCGAGCAGGGCGCGGGTGCGCCGGGCAGGCGGCGGTAGGGGCTGAGCAGGCTGCGGCAGGGCGCCGGGGGCTCTGGGTAGAGCGCAGCAGGGCACCAGGGGTTCCGATCAAGGTTCGGGGGTGTTAGGAAGTGTGCGGGGGTGCGGGCAGCACGCGGGGGCACCGGGCAGCCCGTGAGGGTGTCGAACATCGTGTGGGGCAGCGCGTGGGGGTGCGGGGTAGCACATGGGGCGCGGGCAGTGCGTGGGGGTGCCGAGCAGGGTTCCGGTAGGGCCGGGCAGGCCACGGGTTTGGGCAGGGCGTGCACTGGGCAGGGCGTTAGGAGGCCGCGGGTAGGCGGGTCGGGCACCGGGCAGGGTACCGGCGGGGCTGGTCAGGCCATGAGGCAAGCCGCGGGTTCGGCTGGGGCGTGTTTCAGGAAAGGCGTTGGGATGCTGTGGGTAGGCAGTTTGGGCGCCGCATGGCCGATGGTGTTCAGCTGGGAGCACCGGTGCATGGTGGGGGCGGTGCGATTCGCGGAGGCCACGGGTAGCACGCCTTCATCATTGATACCTTCGTTGCCTCTTTCTTTATCTCCAAGCTGAAGTTATATCAAAACAAGATTGGAGGAGTGTTCAGTCCATGTTGGTTTAGCCTGCACCCTTCGTGTTTAGTGTGGTAACAATTGGTTCTCAAGAATGAAGAACAATATTCCACCTGTAAAAGATAATCATCATCGTTCTTCAGTTCTTAAAAAAAATAACATGGCAGTTAAAATAAACTAAACCCCTACCTTTGATTCGCAACTCGATGTTCGTTGAAGGAGTTTCGGGAAGAAGACAAAGTCGTCATTCGTCACGTTCACCGCACACTTACACTACTGTGCAGCGTCGGCCTTGGAAGACAATCCACGTTGGTTGGATCCTAGGGAGGAAGTCGGAGGAGGCAATCGTCGCCGGCATTCTCCGCATTCTTCGTTGGAAGTGTTCTTCATTGGGAGAACTTCTTTTCTCCCTAGATTTCCTCCTCCCAAGATCCACCAAAAGCCCAACGAAAATAATAGAGGAATGGTTTGTCTATTATTTTGTTGTCACAACAATTCAAAAAGGTGAAATTAATTAACCCGGATCCACCAAATTAATTGCATGAGATGTCACATTTAATTTAGAGGATGTCAAGAGGCTCCCCTTAATTAATTCACATGCGTTGGAGTAGTTAATTAGGGTAGGTGGCACAAAATTCAAAAAGGAGGATTTAGAAATTAATTGGGGTGGTGGTGGAACCATTAATTGGGGGGTTTAGTCCCGGGTGATCCCCACACTGTAACCTCTCGTAGGAGGTTATGTTCTGGTGGGACCCACCACCATAACCTCTCATGGGAGGTTAAGTTGTGGTGGTCCCACCACCAACTCCCATGGCGAGGTTTTAACTACCAGTCCCCACATGGCGGCTCAAAAATAAAATAAAGTGTTGGACACTTTATTTTATTATATTTTTTTAAGAAAACCCAAAAACTAACATTTATTCTCGACCAATTCTTATCGAGGTGAAAGTCGTTTTAAGAGAATATCGGCACTACGAGTTCAACGGTGCCCTTCGATTTCAATTCTGAGCATCAGATCAAAAGTTATAAAAACATGCTCGTACGTTTACTGAACGTACCCGAAAAAACATCAGAAATTGATTTCGGGAACACTGGGCCTCAGAATCCAATATTGTAATATTTCATGGACTCATAAAATTCTCATGTATTTAAGAAAAAAATTACAAGGAATTTCCGGGTCTTTACATTCTCCCCACCTTAGGGCTTTACGTCCCCGTAAGCTACAACTCGGACTATGGGAACAAATGGGGGTACTGAGCACGCATCTGAGCCTACCGCTCCCATGTACTCTCATGGAGGTTCTCGTGATGCCAGTGAACGTGCACCAGACGTATCGACCATCCACGTAGGACCTGCTCCTATTGATCCTCAATCTCCTCTAGAACCTCCATGCAGGTCGACCCATTTTCAACATCCATCTCTCCATGGTCGATGATGTGGGAAGGGTCGTGCATGTATCTCCTCAGCTGAGATACATGGAATACATCATGCACCCAGTGAAACTGAGGTAGAAGACCTAAGTGGTAATCCACATCTCCTACTTTTCTGAGGACCTAGAAATGTCTGATGAATCTCAGAGATAACTTGTCGCCTCGGCCAAATCTTCATAGACCTCGTCGAGGTGAGACCCGTAAAAAAACGTGGTCACCATCCTCGAACTCCGGAAGTCTCTATCTCCTGTTAACATATGAATTTTTCCTGCTCTGTGTAGACTTCATCTACTCCTGGATGATCTACACCTTCTCCTTAGTAACTCGTACCATCTCTGGTCCCACTAGTGCTGACTCCCCATGGTTAGTCCAGCACAATGGTGATCTGCAGGGTCACTCGTACAAGGCCTCAAAAGGTGTAGTCCCTATGGTGTTGTGATATCTGTTGTTGTTTGAAAACTCTAACAAAGTTAAGGGATCCTCCTAGCTGCGATCGAACTCGAGGACACATGCATGGAGCTTGTCCTCTGGGGTCTGAATGGTCTTCTCGGTCTGACCATCTGTTTGAGTATGGAAGGCGGTGCTTAAGGTAAGTTGTGTCCTGAAATCTTCCTGTAACACCTTCCATAGCCATGAAGTAAACCATGCATCATGATCAGAGACAATCATCGAATTTATACCATTAAAATTCAAAATCTATTTTATATAGATGCATTCCAAGATCTCTACTAAACCCTACTCTCTGATTGGTAGGAAGTGGGCTGACATGGTGAGTCGGTCAACAATCACCCAAATCGAGTCATGAAACCTAGATGTACCTGTAAGACCCATCACAAAGTCCATGTATATCCCATCCCACTTCCACTCTGGGACCTCTAAAGGTTGAACCAAGACAGCTGGTACCTGGTTCTCTGCCTTCACTTGCTGGCAAGTGAGGTACCATGAGACAAACTTTGCTACCACCTTCTTCATACATAGCCACCAATACTGTCATTGAAGATCCGGGTACATCTTCACCACTCCTAGATTTACCACTAGAGGGGATGTGTGCAACTTCCTCAACACTTACTCTTGAAGTGCCACTAGTGCCAAGGTACGTCCTCTGAAGAGTATGACGTGCTCCCCACCTTCAGAGAATCCAAAAGGTGCCTACCCTATTGATATCTAAGCACGTCGTGTCTCGCAGTCGGTGTCCCCATGTTGCGCCTCCCTGACTCACTGAAGAAGTGTGGGAGTGACCATAAGATATTGTAGATAGGCTGGTCCATCTCTATTAACAAAGGATATCTGTAAGGCATCCAGCTTCTTTGTCGCCTCTCCTAGCAGTTGTATACCAGTCCTCTTGGTGAGCACATCCACAACAACGTTCCCCTTCCTAGGAGTATAGACTATCTCAAAGTCATAGTCCTGTAGGAACTCAAGCCATCACTGATGTCTCAATTTCAGGTCCTTCTAAGAGAATATATACCTGAGACTCTTGTGATCAGAGTAAATGGTAAAACGCTCTCCCATCAGATAGTGTCGCCACATCTTCAAGGTGAAGATCACTGATGCTAACTCTAGGTCATGGGTAGCGTAGTTCTTCTCATGTTGTCTTAGATGTATAGAACCATGTGTGATCATTTCTCGCTCCTACATCAGGACACACCCAAGTCTGGTCCCTGTTGCATTGCAGTAAACTACGTACCCTACGCCATCCTCTCGAAGCCTCAAGATGGGGGCACTAGTCAATCTCTGCCTCAGCTCTTGAAATCTATGTCGGCATCTCTCTGAACACACGAAGGGTTGACCCTTCTTCATCAAGGCTGATAGTAGTGTTGTAACTCTAGAGAAGTCTGGAACGAATCTCCAGTAGTACCCAGCCAAACCCAAGAAACTCTGAACCTCCATCACACTCTTGGGTGGCTCCCAATAAAGTACCACTTCAATCTTTGCTGGATTCACTGCAACTCCAACCTCCGATATGACGTGTCCCAAGAACTGAACCTCTCGAATCTAAAACTAGAACTTCAAGAGAATACTATAAAGCTAGTTCACTCAGAGTGTGTCCAGTACTACCTATAAATGGCAGTCATGCTCTTTCTCAGTAGTCAAGTAGATCAGAATGTCATCGATGAAGACTACGACAAAATGATCGAGGTAAGGCTGGAAGATCCTGTTCATGAGACTCATGAACACTGTTGGAGCATTGTTTATGTCGAAGGTCATAACCAAGAACTCTTAGTGGTCGTATCGACACCTGAAGGCTATATTCTACACATCCTCGTCTCGAACTTTGAGTTGGTGGTAGCCTGATCTGAGCTCTATCTTCGAGAACCAATGTGATCCCTTCAGCTGATCAAAGAGGCCATCAATCCTCGGGAGTGGGTAGTTATTCTTCATGGTCACCTAGTTCGGGGGACGGTAGTCAACAAAAATCTTCAAGCTCCTGTTCGCCTTCTTGGCGAATAGAATCGGGGCTACCAAGGGAGAAACACAAGGCCGGATGAATCCCTTCCCCTACAAGTCCTCCAACTGTACCCTCAGCTCATGAAGCTCAATAAGAGCCATCTGATATGCTGGAGTAGATATCAGGGTCATCCCAGGGTACATGTCAATGTAGAAGTCCACCTCTCTACGAGGAGTTAGTCCTGGAACATTTTCAGGGAAAGCATCCACGTACTAGTCCACCACTACAGGATAACTCGGACTCTCCACATCAACTGTTCAGAGGGTGAGATAGGCCAACTGATGAGTGATCGGCTGTAACCTCCTCTTGGTAAGTCAGTCATGTACTGCAAAGGTTCCCTTCTCACCGGCGAAGGTGAACCGGGCCCCATCCGTGCGTACACACCGCACTTTTAGCCTAATATAGTCAATCTAAGCATGGATTGTAGATAACCATTCCATACACAAGATGATGTCATAAGGCCTCGATGCCGCTACTAGGAGATCCCAGCTGAAGCTCTCGCCTCCTAGAGTAATCTCTCAATTTCGGAACCAGTGTGTAATCGTCAAATCATCTCCCATAGGTGTCTCTAGCCATAATTATTAAGCCAATGGATCTGTCGGAATCTTTGAGCTCCAAATGAGGGCGGTGGAAATGAAAGAGTGACTAGCACCTGTGTCTATAATAACTGAATCTAAGGTGGAGTAGAAACAAATCGTACCTCGAATCATCTATATAGCACCATGATCATAGGCCTCAACTACCTAAAACTGATATCTCCCCTGTACACCCGCTCCCTGTGGTTGGGGTGGACCTCCTGGTGGTGGTGGTGGTAACACCTCATAATGTCGTCCACCACCAGCTGCACATCCAGCTCCTCTTCCATGTCTGCATGCTCCCTGAGGACCACCTCGATTGAACCTATGACTCTACTGGGTAGGTCCCTCAACTGTCTGCTGATCATTAGAACGGTGGGTCGGACAATCATGAGCAATGTGACCATGCCTGCCGTATGAGTAACACTGCCCGCTCCTCGCATGACTGGCTCTATCTCCACTTCGGTTTCCCCACACAACTAATCTTGAGTCATGGGGTCGTCCACCTGTAGGTCTGGTCCTCTTGGACCTCTATGAAATCTGTCTACTACCAGGTGCAGAAGACACTGCTACATGTCAGCTACAGGTGGGTCTTGCTGGTGGAGATTTCTTAGCAAGGAAACTCTCCCCCAAGATGGCTCTCTCTAGCACCCTCGTCTGTGTCGGGATGCTAAGTGAGATCATAAGAGCTCTGATCTCTCTCCTGAGACCCTACTCGAAGGTTTGGGCCATGAAGAATGGGTAATGTACCATATCTTTGGAGTAGTGTGAGAGTTCTATACACCTCGCTGAGTACTGTGCTACTTTCATATTGTCCTGCTATAGATGCAGTAGCTCATGTATCTGTACTACGCAGAGAGTGGTGGGGACAAACTCCGCCCAGAACAGGCTCTCGAATTCTGGCTAGAGTAGGGTTGCCTCGTCATGAACCTGGAGCATCAGGCTCCACCATCCGCCTACTTCTACCTGAGGAGACTCACGACAAGGATCACCATGAAATTTGTTGGTGTCTCTACCAGTCAGAAAACTCTCACCACGGCCTCCATCCAATCCTCAGTTGTCTGTGGGTATGTCTCTCCCCTAAACCTGGGTGTCCTATAGTACTAGAACTCAGGTAACATGCTCAAGTAGCATGCATCATCTGCTACTGCGGATGGTGGCATTGGTGGACCAACGGGAAGTAGTACCGCTGGTGCCTTCGCTGGAAAAGGGCCCTGCACTGAGGCCTTGTCGCTCGGTAGGCTATAGGTGTGTACAACTCTCAGGGATCTAATTGGTCATCCACGGGGAGGCATCCAGAAAGAAATAGATGCGACATGGCCAAAGATTTAAACCTGGTGAGCTGACTTGGTTAAGCTAACTTAAAGAATAACTTTTGAAAACACACACGCAGTTAGTGTTTTAGTGCACTGAGTTGGAAATCAGAAGTCAGGGTCCTGGTGTATGGATACGTCGACTGCCCGCACCAACACTAGACTCCCTGAAGTGAAAACCACACTTAGTACCCTTAACACTATTGACTCATAGAAAAAAAAGATCTGAGTTCTACGTTCTGCGGTAGAACCGACTCCTCTGATACCAATTTGTCACGAACCATCACCGGGGGTCCGTATCGTGACTACCCCAAGCCCGCCTTCCATAGGCCAGGGGCTAGTGACTAGAACCAAAGGCATAAATCCCTAAACTGGGAAGTCATTGCCTTTATAACTGTAAACAAACACATCAGAGTACACAACTGGAAGCAAAACTCTAAGTAAAACTGTATACAAAAGAAGTGCTAGAAAGTAAAAGGGGTCGGAAATACACACCCAACTGGAAAGTACAAGTACAACTGATAGCAAATACAATTAAAGAAAAGTAAAGTAGCTACTGGGTCATCCTTCGGGGTTCCTACCTAAAGGGTTGGTACATATGGTCTACTCAGCACTCCACGTCCATCTGTCTCCTTCGTGTACCGTCACGCCGAGTGATCCACCTCCGGGTACCGTCCAGTCCTTCTACTCTCTACCTCAGTTAACGTTGTTCGTCGTCTTCAACCAACACAACAAGGTACTGGCATAGCCCGTGTAGGGGTGAGTATAAAGATACTTAGTAGGGACCTCGAGACCCTCAAGGTATCACAAAATCCAACAAGGATAAACCACAAAGTATGAAATCAACGGATAACCATTACTTAGATATATGCCCATACATTTACCTAAGTTATCTAGAAACCCATCTCATTCATGAGGGAAACACCAAAGTCATTGAATCAACTCAAACTAGGATTTTCATTATCGAAACCATGGCTACTGGAGAAATCCTCCTCTGTCGAGTATAGTGGGCATGTCGTGACACCCAGAAGCTTCTCACTAACCTTGGACTACTGAGGTACTCCTCCTGTCGAGAACCACAGGTTTGCTGCCAACTACCAGGCACTCCTTCGCTGTGGGTCTGCCGCCAACTACTAGGCTCTTTCCCTAATAGATTGCATAGGTACTCCTTCTGTTGAGTACCGTGGATCTTCCGCCAACTACCAGGTGCTCCTTCATCGTGCGTCTGCCGCCAACTACTAGGAACTCCTCACTAGGCTAGTCGAATCACTCCAACTCGAATCAGTCAAGCAGTCGTCAGGTCTGGAAGCTACTATGTCTTCGCACTCTATCTGCTCATCACTAGAATGATCTGCTCCACAAGCTACTGGGAAATACTCCAACTTTCGCGAAGTGTCACAAAGAAGTATCTCAAAGGTCTGCCATGTCATAGGGGTCTCAACGCAACAGACGACGCGTCAATTGTACGCCCGGTCTGTTAGTTATTATCATTTTCGTCCCAGGGGCCCGGTTGGATTCGTGTAAGATACATCCTGACAGTAACTCAAATATACCCCAAAATCTAGTGTGGTATTCTCAAAGGGAAAAATTCGTTCCAAGAATACCAGCTCCAGTGACAGTTCATCAAACAGACGTCTGATGCCAAAGTTATGGCCAAAGGAAGAAAAGGGTCGGTAATGGGCTTGGGCCCGGTCTGACCCGGTCGGACCGTCTCAGTCCCACCCAGACTGGGCCGACCTGGTCTGGGTCAACCCGGACTGACTCGTTGGGTCTGACCTGGCCCATTGGGTTGGTCAGCCAGCTAAGTTCAACCCGGTCTGTTGGGCCCGGCCCAGCGGACTGCAGGGGCGGTTCGGCCCGGGCTCGAGGCCAGTTCGGCCCAGAGTGTTGCGAGGGAGTGGCCTGGAACAGCTCGGCTCGGAGGGCGTGGCTGGGATGGTTCGGCTAGGGCACTGTGAGGGGGCCGGGACACTGTCTTGGCCGGGTGGTCGCGAGGGAGCCGGGATGCCGTGGGGGTGCCGGGCAGGGTGCGGGGGTGCCAGGCAGGGCACGGCAGGGGCTGGGCAGGGCGCAGCGGGGAGCCAGGTAGTGCGTAGTAGGGCTCTGGGGGCACCGGGCAGGGCGCACCAGGGCGCCGTGTCATCGAGCAGGGCGCAGCAGGGCTCCGGGGGTGCGGGGCAGGGCACGGGGGGGCCGGGCAGCACGTCGGGCAGCGCGCGGGCAGCACGCGGGGGCGCCAGGCAGCAGGCGCGGGCGCAGGCAGTGTGTGGGGGTGCTAGGCGGGCCACCAATGAGGCAGCGGGCACGGTTAGCACGTAGGGCCATCGGGAAGGGCGCCGGCAGGGCCAAGCAAGTCGCAAGGCAGGCCGCGGGTTCGGTCGGGGCGTGTGCTGGGCAAGGCATCGGGAGGCCATGGGTAGGCGGGTCGGGCACCACTCGGCCGGTGGTGTTCAGCCGGGAGCACCATTGCGCCGCAGGGGCGGCGCGATTCACGGAGGTCACGGGTAGCGCACCTTCATCGTTTTCGCCTTTTTTTCCTCTTTCTTCATCACCAAGCCAAAGGTCAACGAAAACTAGATCGGCGGAGGGGTCGGCCCATATTTTTTTGGCCTGCACCCTCCGTGCTTAGGGTGCTAACAATTGGTTCTCAAGAACGATGCACAATATTCCACCCGTAAAAGATAATCATCATCGTTCTTCAGTTCTTAAAAAAAATAACATGTCACTCAAAATCAACTAAACCCCAACCTTTGATTTGACGCTCAACGTTCGTTGACGGAGTTGCGGGAAGAATACGAAGTCGTCGTTCGTCGCGTCCGCCGCACACTTCCACTACTAAGCTGCGTCGGTCGTGGAAGACACTCTACATTTGTAGGATCTGAGGGAGGAAGTTGGAGGAGGAAATCTACACCAGCGTTATTCACATTCTTCATTGGAATCTTTCTTCTTTGGGAGAACTTCTTTTCTCCCTAGCTTTCCTCCTCCCAAGATCCACCAAAATCCCAACGAAAATAATAGAGGAATGGTTTGTCTATTAGTTTATTAGCACAACAAATCAAAAATGTGAAATTAATTAACCCGGATCTACCAAGTTAATTGCACGAGAGGTGTCACATTTAATTTGGAGGATGTCAAGAGGATCCCCTTAATTAATTATCACGTGTTGGCGTAGTTAATTAGGGGAGGTGGCACAAAATTAAAAATAAGGATTTGGAAATTAATTGGGGTGGGGGTGGCACCATTAATTGGGGTGGGGGAGTTTAGTCCCAGGTGATCCCCACACCTAAACCTCTCGCGGGAGGTTATGGAAGGGTGGGCCCCACCACCATATCCTCTCATGGGAGGTTAAGGTGTGGTGGTCCCACCACCAACTCCCATGGGGAGGTTTTAACTACCAGTCCCCACAACACTTTATTTTATTTTTGAGCCGCCATGTGGGGGCTAGTAGTTAAAAACTCCCCATAGGAGTTGTTGGTGAGACCACCACACCTTAACCTCCCATGAGAGGTTATAGTAGTGGGGCCCACCCGAACATAACCTCCCGCGAGAGGTTACGGTGTGGGGATCACCCGGGACTAACCCCCCCCCCCCCAATTAATTAGGGTGGTGGTGGCCCATTAATTGTGCGGGTTTAGTCCCAGGTGATCCCCACACCGTAACCTCTTGCGGGAGGTTATGTTCAGGTGGGCCTCACCACCATAACCTCTCATGGGAGGTTAAGGTGTGGTGGTCACATCACCAACTCCCATGGGGAGGTTTTAACTACCAGTCCCCACATGGTGGATCAAAAATAAAATAAAGTGTTAGACACTTTATTTTATTATATTTTTTTTAGAAAACCTAAAAACTAACTTTTATTCCCAACTGTCATCGAGGTGAAAGTCTTCTTAAGCAAATACTGGCACTGTGAGTTCAACGGTGCCCTCAGATTTCAATTCCGAGAACTGGTTCAAAAGTTATAAAAACCCGCTCGTACATTTACTGAACGTACCCAAAAAAACTTCATAAATTGATTCCGGACACACCGGGCCTCGGAATCAAGCGAGGTAAAATTTTACGGACTCATAAAATTCCCATGTATTTAAGAAAAAAATATACAGAATTTATTGTTCTTTACAGGAGATTTAGTGATTAATATTATTTTGGAATACATTCACTATTTTGGGAATCCTATAAGATTAAGGTAAACATACTAAAGTCTGAATTTTATTTTGGATCCAAATATGATTTTATTGTGGAATCAAAGTAATTCAAGTTAATTATGGAAATGGTTAGAATATATTGGAGATTATGTGATTTAGGAAATTAAATTTTTGATGTGATTCATTAAGAGTGATTGATGTTATTTGGAAGAATATGTGATCAAGTAATTTTGATTTTTGGGTTTCAATCTTAGTCTATAATATTTTTTTCTTAGGATAGTTATTTTTTTAATGGTCCATGTTAAACTATGGGAATTGCTATTTAATTTTAAAGATTATTGTTTTTTTTTCATCATATAAATGTTTATTCTTTTTGTGGAGTTATATTATATTATCATAACCATTTTGGTTTTGGTTAATTTGTAAATATAAGAGGAATAGATACTTACACTTTTTTGGATTTTATGATCCATAGAAGTTGATTCAAATTATTCATTCATGAAAAATTCATATTAACTGCTATTCTTTTAGAGAAAAATATGATTTTTTGGTGGAAATTGATTAAAGGATGAAACTCTACTTGTAAAGTAAGTATGAATCCTTTTTTTTTATTAGTCTATAAATTAAATGAATTCCTCAACTCTAGGAAAAGGATTTTGAAACAAAAACTTTATCAATTTACTTTTATTAGTAAGAAATCTATGGCCTTTTAACCCATTATAGATTTATAGTTTTGTGATTGTTAACTTTATCATGAACATCATTGACCACCTAGTTTTACTGATCATAATATCATGATTCTAATTATCTTAATGAGTTTCATTTTTTTTGTAAGAATATGATATTCTAAGATAGGTTATGAAATTAACTAATAACAAGACATCAATGAGGTTGTTACCGCAAACTCAAAACACCATTGTAAATGACTCACTTCTAGCATTAAAATCTTTCTAAGTATAAGATACTACCATGATATTACAATGCCAGAATTTTGGACTATTAGAATGAAGAATTGAAAAATTATGAGACACTATCAGTCGACATATTGTCAGGATGTCATGCCTCCATAATGCAATTTTTCTAAGTATGAGATACCTATAGATGAGGCACCACTAATATCATTTTGTCCACACAAAATTTCTGTTAAGTCCAAGACAATATAATAACTCACACCACCAGACTAGACACTGCTAGTTGAGACACCTCCAGTATAGTGGAAATCTGGCTTAGTCTAAGACACTATCAGTATCATAGCCCCGGTATCATACCATCAGTGTCATACTGCCAGTGCCATACCACAGAACCAAGACACTACCACTGTTTTCTCAAATTATATTTTTAAATCATTTTAATCTAATTTATATTTATATTAATGTTAATTCAATATACTATTTTAATAATTTTCTCTTAAATGATCAATAGAGAGCATTGAAGAGAGTGTCATATCATGCAGTATGAGGAAGCAGTTGATCTGGATATTCTACTTGCAACTGATAGTAAAGGAGTAACACTCCCTCATATAGATAGATGTGTAGATACATTAGTAGATGAAAGATATGAAATGGTGGATAAACTTTACCAATAGAAAGATGAAATCAACAATTATAAAACATGCATCTAAACCTAATTAAAAACAATGGGAGATCTTCTGATAACACATTTTACTAGGAAGCCAAACTGCACTATCACATCTTGGGACTTCCTCCTGATAAAGTAAAAGGACCTATGACACTATATTTTTCTAGAGGTTTTCAAGAGAACATGACTCAAGCTTCACTTCTGAATCACATCAACAGTCACAAGCTTCATTTCATCAGACCAAGCACTTATAGATAGATCTATGTGGTTTTTATTTATTACATTTGAGTAGTGTGTATGCATACTATTTTTTATCACATGAAAAGTGATTTCTATGCTAAACCAGAATATACTCAATATCTTCTCATAATCTTTTCATGTTTGTATCTCCCAAGGATAAGAGTGGTAGAGGATCATGTGTGGCCTATTTATTTTTACTACCATGAATAAATGTGGAAGAAGACGTGTGGGACCTGGACAGTTGTAAAATGTTGTAAAACTTAATCTAGGTTGTGTATTAGCTTGTTTATTTTATATAAACATCTATGTAGCAGGTGATCACTAGGTTGAGAGGTCTATGTCTCAACTTGAGACTAAACCTATTTTATTCATTCTATCTATTGTTTGTTTTAAATTTTATTTATTTATTTATGCTTTAAACCAAAAAAATAACTATAAAAAATATATATATACTTTCATATTTTATCTTAATTTATGTTCATATAGTATTTTGATCAAGTAAACTGATTTCAAAAGAACCAATAATATTTTATATTATTCATTTGGTACCTAATAAATCTTTAGATGAATCTTTATAACGGGTAAGATCTATAGAATACTACTTATTTTGATAAACTAGTTCATTTTCAAATATCTGGGGGATTTTAAAATAATCCATTTTAGATAGAAATATTTATTGGTTACCCAACTCACCCTTTCTTGAGATACTCACTCCAACCAATATTTGGTTTCAAAGATTTTTTTCTTTGGTGTTAAAGTTTTTCAAATTTTTGTAACTATGATTTTAGTTGTATTTTAAAGATCTCAAATTTCTATCATTTCTAAATTTAGTTCTTTAAAATGGACAATCATCAAGAAGTTTCTGCTACCAATAGGCCTCATTTCTTTAATGGTAGAAATTATACCCAATGGAATATTAAAATGAAAATGTAAATAGAAAGTATGGGTTTTGGTCTATGGTATGCAATAGAAGATGAATATGTTATACCTGATAATAATAGAAGCACTTGGGATGATGCTAAAAAATTATCTTAGAATAATAACTATAAAGAAATGAATGGAATATACTGTGCTTTAGGATATGATGAATTTAAGAGAATATATTCTTGTAAATCTGTCTTTCAAATTTGAAACTCTTTAAATTTCCCATGAGGGAACATCAAATGTTAAAGAGATAAGGCTTAATACTTAAACTATTAAATATGATAATTTTAAAATGAAGCATGATAAAAACATTTTTGACATTTATCTTGGGTTTATTGAGATTTTAAACATAATGATATTTCTTGTAAAACCTGTATCTAACAAGGATCAGATTATGAGATTATTGAGATGCCTACTAGAAAGATGGAGAGGCACATCAGTTTCAATTAGATAATCATGTGACATAAGTAAACTTCTTGTGAAAAAATTTATTGGTGTAAGAACTAGGTTCTTATTTGAGGTATGGATCTTGTGTTTTTCTTCAATTCTTAGTTTAATTTCTTAAACATGTCCTAATATGAATACCTGTTGGGTTCACGGAGGTTTTGGGGGTTTATGGGGCTTGTTCAGAGCCTAGAACCTAGTTTTTGTGTACTTTTGGTATGGTCCATAGTTAATAAAAACCATACAGGTCAGGCCACATGATTTGAATAAATTCTTTATGACTGGATAGTGTGGGCTTAGAGGCTGCATGATTTGTGTAAATTGTGTGAGAAGAGTCGCACGACTATGTTGTAAGTCTGTATTTTTAGCAGAAATTTACAGAGGGTTTTAGCATGGGTTGTGCACAGTTTATAAACTGTGAGGTGTAACTGTGTTCTATACCCTAGACCTATAGTAAGTCATTCATGGTTTCTACATGTTTTTACAAACCATGTGAATAAACCATGAAATCTATACTATGTTGGAATTTTAATATTTTATAATAAAAATAAAAACCTTATATTAAACCTATTTTGGGTTTTCATTAAATGGCCAGTAGCCTACCCCTTTCTAAAATGATCTCTTTTATGCCTAATATTGGATTTCAGATCTATTCTCCATTCAGACTCTGATTTGAATTTGATTCGTCTCCTTGGATCTGTAGTGGTGAGGTCGTAATTCCTTCTTAGCCTTTCTTGATTCTTATGGATATTGACTGTGCTTTTTGGATTTAGGATCATATGGCCTAATTTCTTTTTATTCATCCATTATTGAGATTTATTACAAACTATGATTAATCATAGCATGATAAAGGGAGAGCTATCAAGCATGAGCATAAGGTAGGGTTTCATGTTCTTTTCATTTAAAGTCGGATCATTTATATGTTCTGTCATGACACACAACCATTTTTTGGGTGGTTCCTTAATAGAAATGGAACCCTATTATTTCCTATCGTTATTGAGGTAATTTAATAAGTGTGTTTATGCATGATATAGTTTTCATACCTTCAATAAGGACCACCCCATGGCTATGTTTCCTTGAATGACGCTTTATGGGTTTTGGCCTCGGATGCCTATGAGGCATGCCTTTTCCCCATGTCATGGGTTGTCTAAATTTGAATTGGTCTATAATTATATTGAAAAGTTTTGTATTGTGATTGAAATTAATTAAGTGTATGTGATGGATGAGTTTACCCTTAAACCATATATGGAATTTCCTATTTAGCATGATTGTTTTGTTTTTTCCTTGCCCATGTGAGTAGGTAAATGCTATGAATTGAAATGATTCAATTAACTTGAATTACTCTAATTATTAATTTTCCCATGTGATTATATTGTAATTAAGTTGTGTGATAGCTTTATGGGATTATTAGTCTTTTTATATAAAAACATTTCATGTGAGTTTATGAATGGACATTTGAACTACTAGCCCATGTGATTTATGTTGAGACCATGCTATGTAATGAATTAATTAGGCATGGGAAGCTCATTTCCATGATATGCCTTGATGAGTAATTGGAATGACAATCCCCTTGAGGTTGCACAAGTCATGATACACATTTTTAGTTGAGTTTGATATTAGATGCTCTTGGTTTTGACCTTGGCATGATAAATTAAATGTCAAATGTAATTGAATTAGTTAAATGATAAATATCATTAGGTGACACATGGATTCAAATTATAATTTCATGGGCGAACTGATGTGATTATTTACATTTATACTTGGGTGATACAGGGATCCACTTTAGGATTCCATTGATAGACTGAGTGGTTAAATGTGATTAAGGCATAGGTGATACATGGATCCATTAAGGGATGCCATGGATGGACTCTTTTGGGATAGGCTTATATGCCGAGTGATACATGAATTCTTATGATAATTACACGGATGGAATCAAGGTGAATTTGACTATTATTCCAATGGTGATAATCGGGCTTACATTGAGAAATTACAAGGATAAACTAGATTGGATAGGACGTTATACCTCACCTAGAGAGATATCAGGTTCCTAAGAGGTTTGCAAGGGACAAGCTTATAGGGTGTTGGATCATATTTTACCTGGTGGGTTACTTGGATTATAACATAGTAATTTCAACGATAGGATTAGGTTCTAAAATGAATTATAAATTAAAATAATTATTATGTGTCTACCAAACCAAAGAAGAAGATTGGATTTGGTCTCCACTTTTACTTGTTTGGATGCCCTTCTGAGGCATCTCTTGTTCTACTAGTTATACAGGGGTTATCAAGATTGAGTCAGATACTGATATTTATAAATTTCAATATAATTGAAATGTTAAGTGGATATTAAATAAAAACTAGTGCACATAGTATGTCTACATTTGAGTTCTTCCTTTCTTACTACTTTTCTTACTGTATATTGTCTGTTATATATATTCACTGACTTATTGGAATATACCTTAGGTGGTTTCTTACTACTATTTAGTCTCACACCCTATTTGGGTAAACTTTTAGGACCCAAAAGGATTATATGATTGGAGGTAATTATAATGTAAAGTTTTCTACTATAGATACTTGATATGATGCTTAGGAGAATGAGATCATGGGACTAAGTTGAGGCTGGTGTTGTTACTCGTATATTTTTGGCCCTTTTGTACTTTTTTCTATATGAATTGTACATCTTTATTGTGTTCATTTTCTGGATAACTTATTAGAGACAAAAGAAATGTAGCATCATTCTTTATATGATATGATTTATTTCTTGATTATACTATCTATATTTCATTGTTTTCTTCTATTGTATGGTTTATTTCTTCTGCAATTTGTATCTTTTATTTATATTCCATTGTGCTATGCTCTACCAATGAGGGAATAGTCTCCCCATAGACTCAACCAGGCCCTCACTACTATTTGGTATCCTCTGGTGTTTGGGGAGATGCACTTTATGCCATGTGATCCACCAAGCTCGGGGTACCTTTTAGTGGCATATAGGTTCGGTATGTTACAATGTGGTATCAAAAGCTTTATTTTATGGTTTTCATTACTATTTGGCATCAATGTAAATGGATAAGAAGGAATATGAATTTGGTAATGAGCTATGATCTGGCGGTACTAACCCATATACAGGAAAAATACAAATTGCCTCAAATTGAATTGCTATTTTATGGGTTTTGAATATTATAGTTTAATTCATTCTATCATTTGGTGATAAAACTTGATTTATGAGGTTATAGTTGATATGATTTTGGGTTCTATTGTGTTGAAAAATAATGATATGAGGGTATTCTATCTCATGAATCATATAGAAACCTCCTAGATTTCACATGTTATGCCTTATTCCATGCCATTTTGTATGAATTACTGATTTGATGCGGTTGTGATAGGTGTTGTGATGCATATGCTAGCTATCGTTATAGGTATCTTGGGATATGTATGGTGTGAAATAGATGGATTCCATTCTTTGGTCCCTGAGGTCCATGGGACCTCTTGGATCAGAATTTGAGAGATCATTATTCATCCTTAAATTTGATTGTGTTATAATGTGCCATAGGTGGATGCTAAGCTTTGATTCTTGGGATGTATGGGCCCCCATGGATTGTAATTCGGTGCACAATTGATTTACCATTATAAAGGGAATGTAATAAACTTAAAATGAATCTCAATTCAATGAATGTGAATGTGAACTCGGTTGTAATGTGATGAATATGGAAGAAATTGAAACTAAAATGGATTATTATAGAGAACTTGACCAGACCCAACCTTAGTGGTGGGATTTCGGTAGTGTCTCTCACTTGTTTGATACCCATACCTGACCAATGGGGTAGGCGGAGGGGTCAGTTCTTATAGAATAAGTTTTTTACCTATCCTTATTTGTTTTTCACTTTTGAGTTGTGAACTCTTTAATGGTAGTAGACTAAGGTGTGTGTTTGGAATTTTAGATTCATGCCAGCATGACAACATCTAGTTGTACGCCAGGAGGGTGGTGATGATCACACTCGAGAGGTGGCAATCCATGGGTTGCAAGTGGATCATCTAGTAGTGTCAGCTGCATCACCAACTGTTATACAAGATGTAAGGGTTGAGGCACAATTTTGTGAAGGATTTATACAGTTCAAGTAGGCCATTTAGGGAGCTCCTCAACCTTCCTCGACTATGGAAAATTTTACATGTGAGTTTCAGCAGGAGCATCCACTCATGTTTTCAGGGGATAGAAGACTATAGGTCATGGAGTCATGGATTAAGGCCATGTTGTCTATCTTCAAGAACTTATAGATTCATCCTGAGTGGATGGTAAAGTTATCTACGTACATTTTGTGTGATTCCACCAAGAGATAGTGGGATTTTATCACTCAGACTGATCATCATCGTAAATGGCCTAGATAGAGTTTCATATATCCTTCTATTACTACTTCTATCATAATACTTTGAGGGTTGATAGATCCCGGGATTTCATACATCCAAGGTAGTTTGAGATATCATTCATTTACTATTCATCATGTTTTACTGAGCTCTATTTCCTCACACCAATTCTGATGGGTGATGAGTTATCCAAAGTTCGGAGATTCAAGGATGGTATCATATATGAAATCCTATCATAGGTGAATGTATTATTGATGACTACTATATCTAGGATAGTGAATCAAGAACTAATCACAAAACGTAGCTTGAGGATATCTGGAGGTGCAAACCAGGGCCGCTCGGCACCGAGAGCTGGGATTACCTCGACTGGTAGTAGGAAGAATCATTTAGAGCTTCCCCAGGGTGATACAAGTATTCATGACATCCCTTCAAATAGTTAGGTGGGGGGAAACCAATGTAGTGGGCTGGGATATATGAGGTCATAGTGTATGAAGAACCCATTCTAGTTCTGATATTGGGACAAGATGGACCATCTACATCGCTTTTATAGATTATTTCCACTAGTATCCAGTGTAATATGGTCTACATTGACTCCACATTTAGGAGCAGGGTCAACAGAGTCTCACCAAATAGGGATCTGGGGTAGGTCCAGCTAATCATGCCATGGTGTTGCTCATAGTCATGGTAACCAAACTGTGGGTTCATAGTGAAAGTAAAGTTGATCAGATTAGGGTATCCAGGTAGTTTCATAGGGGCACTGTATAGGCCAGGCATATGCAGTGCTACAGACCCCATAAGAACAGGATCCCAGACCTTCTACTATCATAGGTACTATTTTAGTAGCTTCTATTTTAGCTTCTACACTTATTGATAAAGGGGATTCACATGTCTTTAAATCCATCCCTATTGTGGATATTCTTGGGATATGTGTTTATATTTATAATTGTGTGATGATGCTAGACATTCTATTATGGATTAGGAAGGAAGGTGTGCGTCAGTGCAGGGAGTTACCCCTTGAGGTCGGGGGTTTCACTTCATATAGGGCCTCTATTCCCTCAAGATGATAGGATTTGATATCATTATTAAGATGGACTAGTTGGTTCACTTTCAAGAATTTGATGATTTCTATCACTGCATGGTGAGTTTTGCATCACCAAAGGGTGGGGAGTTCATTTAAAAAGGTAAATGGGATGTCCAGGCTACCTGAGCTAGACCTGATCATTGTGGGATAGAAGGAACGATAACTCAGGTTGGGAGTTTATATCTATATAATTAGGGGACATGTTAGACTGATTTACCTCAATTGGTTGGTCATTTCATAGAGGTCTTCCTAGATTAATTATTAGGATTACCTTTGGTGTGAGAGGTATAGTTCCCTATTGAGATAGTTTTGGGAGCTGAATTAGTATCTATTCCTCCTTATAGGATGTCTATTAAATAGTTCAAAGATCTCAAGGGATAGCTAGAGGATTTAGAGGCAAAGGGTTTCATCCGACCTAGTACTTCTCTAAAGGTACCTCCAGACCATTTGGAAAAAAAGATGGATGGTACCCTTAGGATATGTGTGCATTACCATAAATTGAACCATTTTATGGTTAAGAACCAGTATCCTCTATCATGTATAGATGATATCTTCGACCATATCCAAGGAGCTCAGGTCTTCTCAAAGATTTATTTGAGATTTGGTTATCATCATGTGTGTGTTAGACCATCATACATACCTTTCATAGACTTCAGGAGTAGGTATGGTCAATATGAGTATTTGTTTATGTCATTCGGTCTCATGAACACACCACCAGTCTTCCTATCATTGATGAACCGAGTGTTCCATCCTTATCTTGATTCTTTTTTTTTATGGATGATATATTGGTGTATTCTAAAAATTGATATGAATATGCTAAAAATATTGAGATCGTTCTGAATACACAAAGATATCATTAGTTATATGATAGTCACAAAAAGTTACACTTATATATGGATCATATTTACATATTTGGTCATGTCATCTCATATATAGAAGTATAAGTGGACCTAGAGAAGGTGAGAGCAGTATTTACCTTCAAGTAGCCCAAGAAAGTTTTTTAGGTGTAGAGTTTCTTCGGGTTGGATGGTTACTAAAAACATTTTATATAGGACTTCTCATGCTTAGAAGTGTCATTCAAGGGCATGACTAAGAGGGGTGTGAAGTATGTATGGTCAGATTATTGTGATATAGCCTTTCACAATCTGAAAGGGATATTCAATCTGACGTCAATAATCATTCTTCTAGATTCAGGGAGGAGTTTTATTGTGTACTGTGATGCATCAGGTATCGGGCTGGGTGAAGTTCTTATAAAGGGGTATCAATTCATTGCATTTAGGACTAAAAATTTTAGGCCACATGAGAGGAACTACCCAATTCATGATCTTGAGTTATCTGTGGTTATTCACACACTGTCTTTTTAGAGATATTACTTACTGGGAGAGAATTTTGTGGTGTATACAGACCACAAAAGCCTCATGTATATATTTACATAGCATGATCTAAACATGAAATAGTGAAGGTGGGTTGAGTACCTATAGTATTTTTATTTTGATATTTTCTATATTCCTAGTAAAGGAGATGCAGTGGATGATGCACTTAGCTGGAGTACTCAAATATAGGTAGTGCAGTAGGCTAGAAGCGAGTGGCAGCTTATGGAATTGTTCTTTGAGATGCACTTGGGGTGAAAAAAATTCAGGGGAAGATGTTTTTATTATCTTTAGTCATTACCTATACCCTTATAGGTTCTATAGGATAGTTTGGAAGGTGAGGACCCCCTTCCTGGTTGGACTGTATGAGATAATGAGATCATGCGAGTACATGTTCACATGTGGGTCTCTTCAGACATGCATGAGAAGATGTTGCAATATTTTCATGCTTCTTCTAGGGTATTTCATCCTAGTGTCACTAGGATGTATTGGTATTTACATTGTTATTGTTGGGGGACAAGCATGAAAATAGATATAGCTTGTTTTTTCATGAGATGTTCCACCTGTCAGTAGGTGAAGGCGGAAATCCAGTAACCAGCCAGACTTTTACAGTAGCTACCCATTCCTGAGTGGAAATGGAATTCCATAAAGATAGATTTTGTGATATGTTTACTGAGTTCACATCAATGTAATAATGATGTATGAGTTGTTTTTGATAGGATTGTGAGGATTTATCATTTCTTATAAATCTAGGAAACGTTCAGTGTTGATGATCTTGGAAGGTTGTATATCTGTGAGATAGTATTACTACATGGGGTCCTAAAAACTATCATTTCAGATAGGGATGCCCAGTTTAATTCATGATTCTAGAAAGAGATATAGAGGGAGTTGGGTACATAGGTTCTTCTAAGCACATCATACCACCCCCATAAAAATGCCCAGTCAGAGCGCATGATTCAGGTTCTTAAGGAAATATTGTAGGCATGTGTCCTAGATTTTGGTGGCTCTTGGGAAAGGTAAATACACCTAGTTGAGTTCTCATACAACATTAGCTTTCAGGATACTATTTAGATGGTTTCATATGATACTTTATATGATATACCATGTTGAAAACCCATGTATTGGATGGAGATAGGAGAGACAACTATGTTGGGACCTCATCTTGTCTAGGAGACCACAGAACAAGTGTAGTTGATTTAGAAGTGGATGGCTACTATGCATTCTCTTCAGAAATCTTGCATTGATCACCATAGATGACCACTATAGTTTGAGGTTGGAGATCATGTTTTCCTACATGTTTTATTGAGGGTGGGACACAAGAGGATTAGGAGATAGGGTAATCGTTCACTGAGATATATCGGTCCATTTAAGATTCTGGAGAGAGTTGGGCTGATAGCCTATCTATTGCAGTTACCTCAGAGGTACTAGGCTATGGATGACGTCTTCTATATTTCTTAGATACAAAATTACTACTCAGACATGTATCATTCTTTTCATCCTGAGGAAGTTTAGTTACATGTAGATGTATCCTTTTTGGATCATCCTATATGAATTGTGGATCATAGCATGAAGGTTCTATTTTGTTGATCAGTTCCTTTAGTATGGATGCTATGGTGGTATGGACATGTATAGGAAAAGACCTTGGAGAGAGAGGATGATGTACGATCATAGTGGCCAAAGTTGTTCTCAAATATTGCTTCACCACCCATAGAAGGGAAATTCAGGGATGAATTTCTTTAAGGGGGGAAGTTTTTAAGAACCTAGTTCTTCTTTGAGGTATGGATATTGTGTTTTCCATCAATTCTTAGTTTAATTTCTTAAATATGTCCTAATATGAAGGCTTGTTGGTGTAACAGAGGTGTGTGGGGCTTGTTGAGGGATGATACCCAAATTTGGGGTGTTTTTATCCTGGTACACGGTTAATACAACCATGCGGGGTAGGCTGCACGTTTTGAACAAACCATGTGGGGCTGGATAGTGGGGGATTAAAGAACACATGATTTATGTAAACTGTGCAAGAATAGCCACATGGTCGTGCGGCAGGTCTGTATTTTTAGAAAACTTTAATTGTAGGTTTTATCATAGGTTTCACATGGTTTATAAACCATACAAGGTAACTGTGTGCTATGTCCCTTACCTATAAGAAGTTGTGCACAGTTTTCTCATGGTTTTATAAACCGTTTGGATAAACCATGTGAGCCCTGCTGTGTTGGAATTTAAATATATTATAATTAAAATAAAAACCTATACTAAACCTATTTTGGGTTTTCTTCAAATGGAGAACAACCTCTCCCTTTGTGAAGGATCCCCTTTAAGCCTAATATTGAATTTCATATCTCTTCTCTGTCTAGAATCTAATTCTAATGTGGTTCGTCTCCTTGGATCTATAATGGTAAGGCCTTAATTCCTTCTTTTTCTTTCTCGATTCTTCTGGATATTGACTGCGCTATTTGGATTTAGGATCATATGGCCTAATTTCTTGTTCCCCATCCATTATTATGATTTCTTCCAAACCCATATGAATCAGAGCTTGATATTGGATGCTCTATCAAGAACAAACCTAAACTTTTGTGGTCATGTTATTTTAATTTAAAGTTGGATCATTTATGTGTCGACGTGTCACACACCAATTTTTCAAGTGGTGCCTTAATTGAAATAGAACCTTGTTATTTCCTATCATGGTTTAGGTAATTGAATAGCCATTTTTATGCATGATATAGGTTTTATACCTTTAATAAGGACCACCCCATGGGTGTGTTTCCTTGAATGACCAATTATAGCATTTGGCCTTGGATGACTATGAGGTCTGCCTTTCTCCCCATGTCTTGGGATATAAAAATGTGAACTGGTATATGAATTAAATTTAAATTTTGTGAATTTCAATTGAAATTAATTAATACTATTGTATGTTGGACTTTACCCTTAACCAATATATGACATTTCATGTTTCAGCATGCTTGTTTTGTTTTTTTTTCTTTACCATGTGAGTAAGTAGAAGCTATGACTAGAATTGATTTAATTGTCTTTAATTAATCTAATCATGGATTTTCCCATGTGATTTATTTTATAATTAATCCATTATATAGCTTGATAGAATTCTTCAGATTGTTATTTTGAAAATGGCCATGTGATTATTTGAATGTCCCTTTAAACTACTAGCCCAGGTGAGTTATGTTGATACCATGTTATGTAATGAATTGATTAGGCATGGGAAGATACTTATCATAACATTACCACATAAGTAATTGGGAGGCCAAGTCCCTTGAGGTTTGATGAGGCTTGATACAAATTTTGAGGTGATTTTGATATTAGATGCTCTTGGTTTTGACCTTATCATGTTAAATGAAATGTCAAATGAAATTTAATTGGTTAAATGATAAATATCCTTGGGTGATACATGGATTCGAATTAGAATTCTATAGATGGACTCATGTAACTATTTAACTTTATAACTTGGGTGATACATGGATCCAATTTTGGATTCCATGGATAGACTCAATGGTTAAATTTGATTACGCCATAGGTGATACATGGATCCATTGAGGGATTCCATTGGCGGACTCTTTGCGGCTAAACTTAAATGTCAAGTGATACATGGATTTTTTTTAGAATAAAATGGATGGAATCAAGTGAAGTTTGAATATTATTCCAAGTTTGATACTCGGGCTTACGTTGGAGAGCACCGAGGATAGACTTGATTGGATGGGATGTTATTCATCAACTAGATCGATACTGGGTTCCTGATAGGTTTTCCCAGGATGGGCTTATAGGGTGTTGGTTCATATTGAACCTATAGTGATACTTGAATTCAAACTTAGGAATTTCAATAATGGGCTCTGGTTATGAATTGAATTATAAATGAAATGACTTATTATGCGTCTTCGAATCTAAAGAACAATATTGGATTAGGTATTCACTTATACTTTTCTGGATGGCCTTTTCACGCCTTTATTATGATCCTGGTTATACGGGGGATGTTGGGATTGAGATAGATCTCAAGAATTAAAAATTTCACAATAATTGAAATGTTAAGTGCACATAGGATGTTTAATTTTGAGTTCTTACTTGCTTACTGATTTTATTATTGCGCATTGTCTGTTATATATATTCACTAACTGATTGGACAGACCTTGTGTAACAACCCAAAGTTTTTCAATGGAAATTACCTTCTAATAATTATGTTATAAAATCACATGAAAACACAACATAATTAACTACTAAGTTCTAAGTGACCTTTAAACATAATTTTTTCACTTATGTGTTTGGAATTTCAAAAATCTGACATACATGGTTGTGTTCAAGATGATTTTTGGGGTCCAATAAGAAAAACTTAATTTTCAGTGAATAATAACCTACCCTTATGAATAGTAGTATGACCCCTATGAATAGTAAATTGTCCAAAATAAGAGTAACTTTACCCATGAATAATTAAATAAAATTTAGGCATCTTAGAAAGTGACAATTTGATCGTAGTAAACGTTTTGGTATTTTTGTAAGTTATAAATCATTAATTATAATTAATTATTTAATTTAAAATAAAATTTATTTTCATAAAATGTTTTAATAAATTAATAATTCTATGTCTTCTAGTTTTTATATAATTTTATAGGACCCTACAAAATTTTTGAAATCATTATAAAATCAGTTTTAATTATTAAAACTGTATTTTTCAAGTAAATTATAATTTTAGTTAAATATTAAATTAATCATATTAAGATAATTATTTTTGAAAAATTGACTTCATTTTTGGATTCTTTATGTCGAAAAATGGTTGGGGTGAACTTTTGGGATTTTTCTGAAATACTTGAATTATTTATGAATAGTGAAATACCGTAATTTACAAAAAAAATAAGCTAAATAAGCTAATTATAGAGTCATGTGTGATGTTCTACTGATGTAAGCCCACTTGGTTCTGGATTAAATTATAAAATTAAAATTCTTAGTCATTTAAGACTCACTATTCCTTGTCTTGTGGATAAATAATAAATTAATGAATTTTATATTAAGAAAACCCCTCTCCCCTTCACTATAAATACCACCCTTCACCCTCTCATTCCTTCACACCTCTCAAGCATCAATACTTGTCTAAAATCTGCCCAAGAATTATTCCTAGTACCTACCCCACATCCAAGAACTTCTGTTCTCATGAAAATACCAAGCCTTGGCCCCTTAAGGAGGATCTCAAGAGGAGGATTCAAGAGGTAATTTCTCTCCCTCTTCTCCTTTAATTCCCTTTCAATTTCAAGTTCTTTTCTTTTTCTCTCCCAACCTATATTTGTCCAAATGGTATGGTAACTCTAGTATCAAACATATAATTTAATTTTATGATACTAATGGGATATTATATCATCCAAACCCTTTTTCTCTTCTTTTTATTTTATAAAAGAAAATGTTGTTCGTGGGGTGTTAATCTATCACCTTCAAGAACAACATGTTTTCTTTTTCCATTTTTACCTTTATATCTGGTCATGAACCCATTTATATGGTTTCACCAGAATATTTTATATGTATTATGTCTTAATTAATGTTCTTGAACTAACTTATGTACATATTACTAAATTAGTAAACAAAACAAGTTCGTTGTGGTTGAAAACCCACCCAAATTTACCCAAACAATCATCATTTAATTCCTATCTAATGATTCATCCACATGGTATATAACATAATTCATTATAATATCATTCAAAATCCTATAATATCATTAATAACATGTAATATCAATTCTGTATTTTTACCCATGTTCTACCCAAACTTCAATTTATGAATACAAGTGAACCGCTCAAGAAAACCATAAAAACAAAAATTCCTGAACAATGTTTTTAAACCCTATAACTCATCAAAAGGCCTATAAAATAACATAATGAAACCAAAATGAACCCTTTTCATTTAGAAAATGTTCTTTAGTTTCTAATTAATGAATATAATGTCATTATACTGAACATTAAATCGAAAGAAGCGTTCAGATATAAGGTAAGTGGAAAATCTCGAACCCAATTTTCTTTCTTCAGGTTCTCCCTCTTTCACTCAAAATTTGGTATGGTCACTCCTTAAAAATAAATTTTTCATCATTATATTTCCTTTTCTGGGATATACATGTTTTCTACTAATGTTTATTTTAAACAAAATGTTTTCCAAAATAACTCTTCTTTTAAGAACTCACCTTTTACCTCTCATTCAAGGTTGATGGTTCTTGTATCAAGTATGTTATTCCTTCTTTCTTTTGGGAACCCAAATATTATGAATATGTCATAATGAGATGAAACACATTCCTTTACATGGGTTATTTATGTTCATTATTGATATATGTTCTACGTGGCATGCATTATAATGATAATGTTATGATGTGACGGGTGCGTCTGGAATTATATAGCGCAATATGAATGTTTGAATGTGACGGGTGCACCCAGAATAATACAGCACTCCAATACATTGGGTAAAGTTATTAATATCGTGAGTAAATTTGAAATTATTTTTGAACAAGATTCCAGATTTGTTCACAATTATGTGTGGTAGTTAACCACTAAGACATGATGTTTCATTTTTATGCATTCCCACATTTCAAGTCTTATATTTATGCTTCCTCTTATGTTCATGATCCTTTTCCTATGTTATGATCATTCTTAGCCCATGCTATATTTCTATTATCTATACCCTTATTGGGATTATATCTCACCCCTTTTGATGTATATCCTCAGGTGACTACATGTACAAAGGATAGGTCAAGTTCCAATTAGAAGATGGTGAAAAATAAATTGAATAAATGTTTATGCTTGATGTTTTAATTGTTATGTATGGTACCAGATTTCCCAAGACACTAAACCATTGTATCCTCTATGTGTAATACTATTATGTTATTTATCTTTAAAATGGTGTAATAGTAATTTAATAAAATTTTGGGCCACTATAGTTGGTATCGGAGGAAAGGTTTAATTAATTAGGGAATTAGGATTAGTGAACCCTAGAGAAAACCTCTAACATGAGACTAAGTACAAATATGCACACAAGAATATTTAAATAAGGATATCAAATGTTATTTTTTTTAGTATAAATTGTGAAAATGAATAATTTATTTATTCATGACTTACTGACTTATGTTTTGTTCTAACCTTTTCTATTTTAGAAAATGGTGGGAGCTAGGAGAAACCAGGCCAACAACTCATGCGAGGGCCAATGCAACGATTTCCAGAATGACATCCCCAATGATTTGGGATGTGGAGTTCAAAACTTTATAGAAATTCTTACCCAATTATCTTAGGTTATGAAAAATAACCATAATAATGGAGAACGTCAGCAACTGGCTATCGAATGTTTTATGCGGCAACAACCACCGACTTTTAGTGGATCTTCTGATCTACTAGTTACGGAACAGTGGGTCAACTCCATGGAGATGATATTTTATGTTCTTCACTGTTCTGAGATGGAGAAGGTGACACTAGTCATTTATAGTCTATATGGAAAGGCTGATCAATGGTGGTATTTGATTAAGAACACCAATCCAAGGGAAGAAATTGAAGATATAGAATGGGAAGACATTAAGATAATGTTTCTTAACAAGTATTTCCCAAGAACACTTCACATGAAGATAGAGAGAGAATTCATAGAGCTCAAGAAAAAAGAAGGAGAATCTATCACAACCTATGAAGTGAATTTCACAAGGCTTTCAAGGTACGATTCAGGTTTTTTTATCAACAATGATAGCAAAATTGATAGATTATTTAGTGGATTAAAAACACACCTTCAAAAGTCTCTTACAATTTGAGACTTTGGGAGTTATAAAGAAGCTGATCGGTGTACTCTCAAAGTGGATATGGAGTTTGGAGAATGGTCCCATGGCTATGGTGATAATAAATGAAAGATGGAGTTTCAAGCTGGAGGATCTAATGACAAAGGTGGGAGGAAAACTCAATGACCTACATGCCAAAAATGTGGGAAGTTGCACCATGGGAACTGCCTCAAAGGGATAGGGAAATGCTTCAAGTGTGGGAAAGAAGGACACCAGGCTCAAGAGTTTCTAAAAGAAATAAAAAGGAAGGATAATGCGGTGGAAGAAAAGAGAGAACCACCCATGGTTCGATGCTACAACTGTAGAGAGCTAGGTCACTATGAAAGCCAGTACACTAAACCTCGAGTTCTCAAGGGTAATCAGTGTCATCAGCCACCAAAGCCAAAGGAACAAGGTAATGATTATTCCATCACTACCGCGAAAGTGGATCAAGATAATGAAGTCATAAAAGGTACACTTCCTATTCACTCAAGAATAGAAAAAGTCTTATTTGATTCTGGTTCTACGCATTCCTTTATATCTTGCAAGTTTTCTAGAACCATAGCATCAAATCCCCAAAACCTTGAAGTAGAGATATTTGTAAAAACACAAAGTGGTGCAATCATTGAAACCCTATTGTTTGACTCTTTTCTTGTTGTTGTATGTGGGAAGATTCTTCTAGCGAATATTGTAATACTTCCCTTGGTGGAATTTGACGCTATAATGGGAATGTATTGGATATCGTTATATAGAACACATATCAACTATCGGGAAAAGAAAATATATTTTCAAATTCTAAAGCATCCCATGCTCCTCTACAAATGAAAGGAATATCGTGAATCTCCTTTGAAAAATCCTTCAATGGTGTGGGTGTTGATTCTATATGAAGAAGCATACCGATCCTAAATGGTTGAGTCAATGGAAAGTAACAACCTTGCAGAAACGCCCGTCATGAGGGAATACAATGATGTATTTCCTGAAGAGTTACCCGGAATTCCCCCAGATTGTGAGGTAGAGTTCTCAATAGAACTCATACCTGGAGCTACTCCTATATCAAAGTGTCCCTATAGAATGGCTCCTATCAAACTGGAGGAGTTAAAGAAGCATCTACAAGAGCATCTAGACAAAGGATTCATACACCCTAGTGCATCACCTTGGGGTGCGCCGGTGCTCTTTGTGAAGAAGAAGGATAGAAAAATGTGGATGTGTATCAATTATCAGGAACTCAACAAGATCACCATAAAGAACAAGTATCATCTTCCAAGGATTGATAACTTGTTTGATCAGTTAAGAGGAGAACAACACTTCTCAAAGGTGGATCTTCATTCTGGATATCATCAGCTAAAGGTGAAGAAGGAAGATATTCAGAAGATTTCCTTCTGTAAAAGGTATTGGCATTATGAGTTTTTGGTTATGCACTTTAGACTTACTAATTCCCCTGTAATCTTCATGGATTTGATAAATAGAGTCTTTAGACATTACCTAGACAAAGTTGTGGTAGTGTTTATTGATGATATTCTCATCTACTCCAAGAGCAAGAAGGAATATGAAGAATATCTAAGACTTGTGTTGGAGACATTAAGAAAGGAGAAGTTGTACACCAAGTTTAGCAAGTGTGACTTTTGGATGAAGCAAGTCACGTTCTTGGGAAATATGATCACAAGTGAGGGAATTTCTGTGGATCCTTAAAAAACAAAGGCGATTGAGGAATGGTCCAGACACTCTAGTGTCACCAAAATCGGCAGTTTTCTTGGATTAGCTGGGTACTATCGATGTTTTTTGAGAAACTTATCATGATTTTCAATCCCGCTAACTAAGTTAACAAGGAAATGGGTAAAGTATGTTTCTACGGAAGAATGTGATGGAATATTCAAAGAGATAAATAGATGGCTGATCACTGCACCTATACTCACACTACCGAATAGTGGAGAAAGTTTTGTGATATACAGTTATTCTTCAAAGAAAGTCGTGGCTTGCGTACTCATGAAAAATGATAATGTTATAGCCTATGCCTTAGGGAAGTTGAAGATCCATGAGAAGAACTACTCGATGCATGATCTAGAGCTGGCAGCTATGATTTTTTCCTTGAAAATATGGCGACACTACCTTTATGGAGAGAAGTGTGACATATACACTGACCACAAGAGCCTAAAGTATATATTCACACAAAATTATCTCAACATGCATCAAAGGATATGGTTAGAGATAATCAAGGATTACGATTTATCTATTCACTATCATATTGGAAAGGTGAACAAGGTAGCTGATGCTCTAAGTAAAAAAGAACATGCTACTCTATCCATGTTGCGGATTGGGAAAGAACCTATCTTCTTGGATATACAAAGAATGGATTTAGAAATCATAAGGGAAGGGGATACATCCTACCTTTCCCAAATGATTGTGCAACCATCCATCCAAGATAAGATTAAGGAAGCACAAAGGGATGATGTGGAGATAAAAAAGAGGGTGAATGCAGTAAAGGAAGGGAAGATGCACGAGTTTCATATTGACGATGATGGTGTGATTTGGTTTAGAACGTAGATTTGTGTGCCTTCATCACCCGGGATAAAGAAGGACCTATTGGAAAATGCACATAGCACAATATTATCTATCTATCCTGGTAGCACCAATATGTATTGTGATCTCCGAGAACACTTCTAGTGGGATAACATGAAGAATGAGATTGCAGAATATATATTAAGGTGTTCAGTATGTCAGTAAGTTGAATAAAAGAGACAAAAGTCCAAAGGGATGATGCAGCCATTGCCTATACCCATGTGGAAATGGGAAAATGTTACTATGGTCTTTGTCACGGGTCTCCCAAAGACGTTGATGGGAAATAATGCTACATGGGTTGCGATTGATCAACTCACCAAGACAGCCCATTTTATCTCTATTCAGGAATATCTCTCGCTTGAACAACCTACAAAGATATATGTGAAGGAAGTGGTGAGACTGTATAGTATTCCACTCTCAATTATCTCTGACTTTGATCCAAGGTTGAAACCTAAATTCTGGAGGATCCTTCAATATTCATTGAGTACTGAACTAAATTTCAGCATAGCCTATCACCCTCAAACCGATGGCCAATCTAAAAGGACTATTCAAATGTATAAAGATATAATAAGTGCATGCTCTCTAGAATTCCAAGGTGGATGGGATCAGAATCTCCCATTGGTTAAGTTCTCATACAACAATATCTTCCACTCGAGTATTCAGATGGCTCCATATGAAGATCTGTATAGAAAGTGATGTAGAACTCCAACTTGTTGGGATGAAGTTGGAGAAAGAAAGCTACTTGGACCCAATCTTGTGAAAGAGATGACAGAGAAGGTTCAAGTCATCCAGAAACACAACAAAGCTACTAAGAGTTGGAAAAAGAGCTATGCTAACAACCGTTGAAGGGACTTGGAGTTGGACGTTGGAGATAAATTCTTCTTTACAATATCACTATGGAAGAGAGTCATGTGATTTGGGAAGAAAGGGAAGCTAAGCCCAAGGTACATTGTCCCCTTTGAAATCCTTGACCGTATATAAGCTATGGCCTATCATCTTGCACATCAACCAAATATGGATCATGTTAATGATGTGTTTCACATATCACTCCTGAGGAAGTACATACTGGACACCTCACATGTACTAAACTCAAAGGTGGTACATTTGGAAGACGATCTCTCCTATGAGGAGCATCCAATAAAGATTCTGGACCGGAGAGATAATGTTCTACGCAAAAAGACAACCCACCTTGTCAAAGTGTTATGGAGGAATCATAAGTTTGAAAAAGCTACTTCGGTACCAGAGGAGGCTATGAAGGAGAAGTACCCTCAACTATTTGTGTAAAGTGAAATTTCAGGGGAGAAATTTCATAAGGGGGGAAGAATGTAACAACACAAAGTTTTTAAATGGAAATTACCTTCTTATAATTATGTCATAAAATCACATAAAAACACAACATAATGAACTACTAAGTTCTATGTGACCTTTAAAGATAATTTTGTCACTTCTGGGTTTCGAATTTTGAAAATCCGACACACATGGTTGTGTTCAATATGGTTTTTTGGGTCCAATTAGAAAAACATAATTTTTCGTGAATAGTAAACTACCCTTATGAATAGTGTCATACCCTTATGAATAGTAGTATGACCCTTATGAGTTGTAAATTTTCCAAAATAAGAGTAACCTAACCCATGAATAATTAAGTAAAATGTTGGCATCTTAGAAAGTGACAATTTGACCATAGTAAACATTTTGGTATTTTTGTAAGTCATAAATAATTAATTATAATTAATTAGTTAATTTAAAATAAAAAATATTTGCTTAAAATTTGTTCATAAATTAATAAATCTTTGTCTTCTAGTTTTTTGATAATTTTATAAGACCCTACGTAATTTTTGAAAGCATTGTAAAATCAGTTTTAATTTTAAAAACTGTATATTTCATGTAAATTATAATTTTAATTAAATAATAAATTAATCATATTTAGAAAATTATTTTTGAAACATAGACTTCATTTTTGGATTCTACACATCAAAAAATGGTTGGGGTGAAATTTTGGGACTTTTTTGAAATACTTGAATTTTTTGATGAATAGTGAAATATAGTAATTTACAAAAATAAGCTAAATAAGCTAATTATAGAGTCATGTGTGATGTTATGCTGATTTAAGACCACTTAGTTATGTATTACATTATAAAATTACTATTATTTGTCATGTAAGACTCACTATTCGTTTTCTTGTGGATAAATAATAAATTAATGGATTTTATATTAAGAAAACCCCTCCCCCCTCCACTATAAATTCCACCCTTTACTCCCTCATTTATTCACACCTCTAAAGCTTCAAGACTTGTCTAGAATCTTCCCAAGGATCTTCCATAGAACCTCCCCCATGTCCAATATCTTCTGGTCTCAAAAAAATACCTAGCCTTGGCCCCTCAAAGAGGATCTCAAGAGGAGGATTCAAGAGGTAATTTCTCCCCCTTTTCTCCTTTAATTCCCTTTCAATTTCAAGTTATTTTATTATTCTATCCCACCTATCTTTGTCTTTAATGGTATGGTAACTCCATTATCATACATATAATTTAATTTTATTATAATAATGGGATATTATATCATCCAACCCCCTTTCTCCTCTTCTTTTTATTTTATAAAAGAAAACGTTGTTCGTGAGTTGTTAATCTATCACCTTCAAGAACGACATGTTTTCTTTCTCAATTTTTACCTTTAGATCTGGTCATGAAACCATTTTTATGGTTAAATAAAGAATATTTAATTTGTATTATGTCCTAGTCAAATTTCTTTAACTAAATTATTTACATATTATGAAATGAGTAAACAAAACAAGTTCGTTGTGGTAGAAAAACCTCCCAAATTTACCCAAACAATCATCATTTAATTCCTATATAATGATTCATCCACATGGTATATAACATAATTCATTATAAAATCATTCAAAATACTGTAATATATTTAATAAAATTTAATATCAACTCTTTATTTTGACCCATGTTGTACCCACACATCAATTTATGAATACAAGTGAACCGCTCAAGAAAACCGTAAAAACAAACATTCCCGAAAAATGTTTTTAAACCCTATAACTCATCAAAAGGACCATAAAATAACATAATGAAACCAAAATTAACCCTTTTATTTTATAAAATGTTTTTTAGTTTCTTATTAATTAATATAATATCATTATACAAGACATTAAATCGAAGGAAGTGTTCAGATATAAGGTAAGGGGAAATCTCGAACCCAATTTTTTTCTTCGGGTTCTCCCTCTTTCACTCCAAATTTGGTATGGTCACTCCTTAAAAATAATTTTTTAATCATTATCTTACCTTTTATGGTATATAAATGTTTTATACTGATGTTTATGTCAAACAAAACGTTTTTTAAAAGATTTCTTCTTTTAATAACTTTCCTTTTACCTCTCATTCAAGGTTGATGGTTCTTCTATCATGTATGTTATTCCCTCTTTCTTTTGGGAACCAAAAGTTTATGAATGTGTTCTTATGAGATTAAACCCATTCATTTAAATTGGTTAGTTATCTTCATTATTGATATATGTTCTATGTGGCATGCATAATAATTATAATGTTATGATGTGATGGGTGCGCCTAGAATTATATAGCGCAATATGAATGTTTGAAAGTGACAGGTTCACCCAGAATTATACAGCACTCCAATGAATTGGGTAAAGTGATGAATCTATTGAGTAAATTTTAAATTATGTGTGAACAAGATTCTATATTTGTTCACAAGTATGTTTGGTAGTAATCCACTAAGACATGATGTTTCATTTTTATTCATTGACACATTTCAAGTCTTATATTTATGGTGCCTCTTATGTTCATGATCCTTTGCCTATGTTATGATTACGCTCACCCCATGCTATATTTTTCTTATCTATACCCTTACTAGTCTTCTATATCACCCCTTTTTATGTATATCCTCAGGTGACTACATGTACTGAGGAGAGGTCAACTACCAGTAAGAAGATAGTGAAGAATAAATTGAATAAATGTTTATGCTTGATGTTGTAATTGTTATGTATGGTCCTAGTTTTCCCAAGACACAAAACCATTGGATCCTATATGCATAACACTATTATGTTATTTATATTTAAAATGATGTAATAGTAATGTAAGAAAAGGTTGGGTTGTTATACCTTGGGTGGTTTTCTACTAGGATTTAGTCTCACACCTTGTTTAGGTCACCTTTTTTGACCCAAACAGATTATATGATTGTAGGTAATGATAAGGGAAATCACCCTCCTATATGTATTTGATATGCTACTTAGGATCAAGAGAGCATGAGACTAAGATGAGGCTTGCGATTCTAATGGAATTATTTTTGGCCTTTTTATACCTTTTTATATGAATTTTACATCTGCCTTGTATTCATATTTTGGTTACATTATTAGATACATATGAAATGTAGAATCATTCAGTATATGATATGATTTATAGCTTGTTTATATTATCATTCTTCCATTGTTTACTTCTATTGTATGGTTTACTTATTCCACTATTTGTGTCTGTTATTGATATTTTTTTGTTATAAACTATGCTAATGATGGCATAGTCTTCCCATGGACTCACCAAGGCCCTCACTACTAGTTGATATCCTCTGGAATTTGGAGAGATCTTCTTGAGGCCATGTGACCCACAGGGCTCAGGGTGCCTTTTAGTGGAATTCGGGTCTGGGATGTTATGGTTGTAAAACTTATGATTTATAAATAATAATTAAAGCTAAATCATGAAGAATATGAGGAGACAAAAAGAAATTCAGTAGATTTCAAGACTATTTCACCTAGACATCAGAAGGGAAAAAGGAAAAAGAGAAGGTACAATTTTCCAGTTCCTGTGATAATGAATTACCTCCTGATAATGATGGGGATATGTATCACCTATCCAGAAGATTTAATAAATTTTACTGAAATAATAACATCTTCAGAAAATTAAATTATAAATGAAATTATGACAATAGAAGATATTGGAATATTGTAACAATGATGATGACCCTAAGTAAGTAGTATTCTCTGAATATAAAATAAAATGTCACATAAAATCTGACTATCCAAATCTTAAATAAAAAAAGAAATATGAGGACAAGGTCATGAGAAACAGAAAGTCCATTAAATCCACCTAGAGTGAATCTAAATACAGTACAAGTGATTCGAATTCTTCACTTGAAGACGGAATTGATAGAGAAAATATGTGTTTTTTGACTAAAGTCGGTGAGGTATCTTCTTTACCTACTACTTCCAGTATTTTTCCAATAATTTTGTCTGATAATGTTGACAATGAACAACATGATGATAACAATGTGTGAAGATGGTTTTTATTATAAATTTGATATTGATGGTTTCAATTTTTTCAAATATAAAAATGATTTAATATTTAATTCTTTGTGAAATGATAATGATTATGTTATAGATTTAAATTCTTTGATTTCTCAAAATGTTTTATGACTAAGTGCCTTTAATAACGAATCTTGGATTTGAAATAGGATACTAAGTCATTTCAACATTCACTCACTTAGGAAGCTAATTAGGAAATGGTTAGTTAGGGATTTACCTAACCAAGAGTTCCCAACTGGTAAAGTTTGTGACCCCTGTCAAAAAGGGAAACAACAAAAAGTTTCTTTTAAATTAAGGAAAGAAGCTTATAATTATCAACCTTTTAATTTGGTTCGCATGGATTTGTTTAGACCTTATATAGTCTCAATTATTAATGGTAAGCACTATTTTTATGTTCTTGTAGATGATTTCTCTAGATATAATTGGGTATGTTTTCTTTCTCACAAAAGGTAAGTCTTCTTTTTTTACCAAGTATGCTAAGTCTGTAAAAAATCTCATTAGACTTAGAATTAAAATATCAAGTAGTGATCATGGATGTGAGTTGGAAAATCAATATTTTGAATCATTTTTCTCAAAAAATGTCCAAAATCATAACTTCTATACTCCTAGGAAACACCAATAGATTGGGGTTTTTGAAAGAAGAAATAGATATTTACAATTGATAGCAAATACTATGCTAAATGATAATGACCTACCTTTCTATTTTTTTGGAAGAAGCTATCAATACATCCTTATATATCATAAATAGAGTTTTAATCAGAACTATTCATATGAATACCCCTTATGAGCTACAAAGTAATATGAACCATAATGTTAACTACTTTAGAGTTTTTTTTTGTAAAGTATTTATTCTTAACACTAAGGATAACTTGGAAAAAATTTCTTCCGAAAGTGATGAAGGAATTTTAATTGGTTATTAATTTTCTAGAAAATACTATAAAGTTTTCAATAAGAAGTCCAAAAAAGTTGAAGAATCAATCCATGTAAAATTTGATGAAAACAATGCACATGATCCGAATACCTTCTTATAAAATATTAATGATAATTTATCTTCTATGAAAATAAATTCCAAATCTTTATATTTTGTTTTCAAATAGCCAGAAAAATCATCCATTTCTAAAGAATTTCTAGATATTCCAAAACTTGAACCTAAAAATTCAGAAGTGACCAGTCCCTATTTCTCTAGAGATCTTTGAACCATTAAGTATCATACTTTAGATTCTATTATAGGTGATCTAAATAGAGGAACTAAAACTAGTGCTTCTATTATAAATCAAGTTAAACATCAAGTTTGCTTATCTCAACTTTAACCTAAGAACATAAATGAAGTTATAAATGATGAATTTTGGGTAATAAAAATACAAGAAGAATTAAATGAGTTTGAAATAAACAAAGTATTGAAACTTATAGATAAACCCAAGTACATATTTATTATTGTCACTAAATGGGTGTTTGGGAACATAGTTGATGATTCAGACACTAAAGTTGGAAAAAAGGGTAGACTTTTTGTATAAGGTTATAGTCTGGAAGAAGGAATTGATTATGAGGAAACCTTTTCACCTATGGTCAGACCTGAATCCAGAAGAATCCTACTTTCTTATACAGCACACTTAGATTTCATCTTTATCAAACACATTTCAAGAGTTCATTATTAAATTGTTTTATAGTTGATGATTTTTTCTTGAACAACCCCTTAGTTTTCAAAACCCTCATTTTTTAAATCAATATTTTAAATTAACCAATGATTTATTTGGTTTAAAACAAGTACCTAGAGCTTGGTATGATAGGTTTAGCATTTTTCTGATTTCAAAATATTTTTCAAATTGAATGGTTGATACTACTCATTTCATAAATTGAATTTCAAAAGATGCATTAGTAGTAAAAATCTATGTTGATTATATTATTTTTGGATGTTTAATAAATTATTTATGTACTGATTTTTCAAAAATGATGTAAAATGAATTTGAAATGATATTAATGGGTGAAATCAAATTCTTTCAAGGATTTAAATTTTTTTCAAAACAAAGAATTATTTATTTTAAACCAAAGTAAATACACAGAAAATCTTCTAAAATTTTTTAACTTGGATAGAAATAAAAGTAGAGATACTCTAATGAGTGCCACCTATAAATTGGATCTTGGTGAAGTTGGGAATCCATTTGATCAAACTAGTTAGAGAGGTATGATTGGAAGTCTTTTCAATATTATTGATAGTCAACCAGATATTATTTTTAGTGTGTGTATGTGTTATCTTTTTTAGGAAAACCCAAATGATTTACACCTAGTTGTAATTAAAATAACTTTCAAATACCTCAATTATACAACCAATTTTGGAATGTTAAACCAATAAGAAAATAATTTTATTTAGTAATTTATTCTGATTCTGATTTTAGTAGATGTAATTTAGATAGAAAAAGGAAATCTAAAACATGTCACTTTTTAAGAATGTCTCTAGTTTAATGGTATAGTAAAAAAGAAACATTATGTTTCATTGTCTACTCCTGAAGCTGAGTACATAACTTCAGGCAGTTGTTGTGCACAAATTTTTTGAAGGGAACACACTCTGCTAGACAATGGATTTCAATTCCAACATGTCCCCATAAAATGTGACAAAAAAAATTCTATTAAAACTTATAAAAATCTTGTTTCACATTCTTGGGAAAAGCAAACTGATATAAGGATTCACTTTTTTAGAGATAATTTTCAAAAAAGAGATATCACTCTTGATTTTATTGTCACATAACATTAGTTAGCTGATATATTTAATAAGTATTTGAATTATGAGGGAATGAATTCTATAAAACATCAGTTAGAAATGATTAATTTTGGTTAAGTTTAATTTTTTGTGACATTTCATTGGTTTATCACACCGTTGGCATGTCATTACATTGGCTTATCATACCATTTGATTTCAAGTATTATTTCAATTTTAGAATACCTAATATCTCAAACAATATTAAATAGCATAATATCTATTTCTGAAATAACTTGATCGTTGCATGATACTCTCATATCTCTCTCAATCCTAGTGAAACCCTTTGACCTATCACAATTTAAATATTATCTTACCCTCAACCAAGTTTTCCAAACTCATCTAAATGCCAAGGAAGAAGCATGCTTTTGATATTTCTACTTATAAGTATAAATATTCAAAGAATTAAAAGAAAGAGTAGTATTTTTTCTCTATTATCTCTAGTAAATTTTGAGCTTTCTAATAGAATTGTTGTACCGGAAAAGGAATTTGATTTGAAATGGTTATAGTCTAGTAATTCTATTGTTCTTAATGTTATTCCAAATCCGGGATGGTTGGAGTGGTTTTACTTAAATAAAAGGTATTTCTAGCATAAAATGGTTAATGATTTTTATTAAAATTTAGAGTTTGTGTTTGATCAAGATGGTGTTTATTGTATTATAAGTCATGTGAAATGAATTTTTTTTGGGTTTTTCTTTATTAAAATGGGATAAATATTTAGGTGTTCCTCATGATGGAGTCTATGATGACCACCAAGTAAGTATTCAAGAAGCCATTGATTTTTCATATATGAGGATGCTCATTTTGTGCTAATAGGAGATGAAAAAATAGATGTCTTTTTTCCTCTAAGATGGATGTAGAGTATAAGATTCTTTCCATGTTTTTGCATCACATGATTTTACCATGGGTGACTTCGCTACACTAAGGTACCAATATGGGTATCTTTTTTCTCTAATGGAATAAGGTCACAAGATTAATTTTTGTAGATATACCATGGTTCATATGTGTGATATGACCAAGCCATCATCAAGATATAATTCTTTGACCTACCTAGATATGATTTATTCCATGTTGGAGGCCATGGGCCTAGTACGTGATGATGAAAAGTCTAGCATTTACTATGGTGGTTTATGTCTAACAAGTGTTACTTGTTCAAGAATGAAAATTAGGTGAAACCTTTATAAAGGATAGTGGGTTAGATATTATGATAAGTTGTATGATGAATATAATCTGGATGATGAATCAATCAAACCTAACGATAAATTTGATCCAGGATTGGAGCCTCAGGAAGTAGTGTAATACTATGATGAGGATAAAGTAGAAGTTGTTCTTGAAAATTAAAAAAGGAACCATCTATGGATATAAGGAGTGACCCTGATTTTTATCCGAATGTTTATCCCATTACCTTTGGATCCCCTAGTCCATGTAGGAGGTTTCTAAAAGAAGAAAAGTTGGTTAAAAGTGATTATGAAGAGAATAAGTTCTCTGTAGAGGAGTAGTATAAAAGGACCTAATCATTTGAAGTTGAAGTTGATGTTGATAATGAGGAGGATGAAAAGGAAGAATAAGATGAGAATGGAAGGGAAGATGGTAATGATGAAGATTATGACCAAAATGGTTCCAGTGGATGAGTCAAAGAAAGGATGTAGAGATGCCTCTAGATATTTGTGATGCAGATGTTGAGGGGGGGGGTGCAATCCCTGTCTATAGAAATATTTCATGAAGCTTCACCTATTAATGAAGTTGGGGCCAGTTATTTTTTCATTTGTCAAACTATTTCAGATTCTGTAGTAATAGAACAGTTAGGTGTGATATCTATTGTAAAACATCATGTTTCTGAATAATATAAAAAGGAACTTATTGAGGAAGAATTTTGAGATTATAATTTGGATTTTTTAAATGTTGATATACCTTTTTTGGATGATAATATGGATGTTTAGAATCTAGATTATCTAACTGTTGGTTCATAGTTAGAAGATGAGTATGCTAGTACTGGTGCACAGAGCTTAAATTATCTCATATTAAAAGAAATATCTACATCCATTGTACAGTCTATAGTTTTATAGAGTTAAAATGTTGAGATAACAGTGGTTGTATCAACTATTGTGGTCCCTCCTACCACTTCTCTAGTAGCTGCTGAGATCTCTAGAAGATAGGTTAATCCCATGTTTAAAAATTGGGAGAAACTTAGTAAAATTGATCCAAATATTGATATACATGAGGTTCGCATGGAATTATATCCTAATGGATCCTTGATATCTCATTTTTTACTTTGATGGGGTATTTTAAAAATATTTCTTTTGTTAGAACTCCAAAACCTAAACCTGATCATTCTCTTGTTTCTGTTCTAGTTGATGTAGTCACTAAAGGTGACATGGATTCTTTTGGTAAGATGTTGATGCCATATTTTTCTTTGAAGATAAAAAATCAACCTCTTTAAGAGAATTTCATATGTGAGAATGATGAAATATATATATTCTAATTGGTTATTCAACACATCCAACCAAAGATGATGTGATTTGTTTATGAGATAGAGGTTGAGAATAAAATAATTGTAAGTGAGTTGTATTCTGTCAATCCTATGATTGAAGAACTGAAGTCAAACTTTACTTATTATATGGAAGGTGTCCTTAAAATCCTTTAGGATTCATATCCAGATACTTTTGTTCCTTCTCCTTCTCCTCTTCCAATGTTTGATATTGATCTGTTAAGGACAGTTGTCAGAGATGATTTGTGAACTACTTCATCCAGTACTTCAGGAAGTGTCATTGATCTTCCCCAAGAGACCTTGAGTATAATTCGGTATAATTCTGATCATAATCTCAAATTAGTTTCTATTTATTCCAATTATATGGAAGATAACCAAGAAACCATAACCAAGGCCATTAAGTACTATCTCTCTCAAATTTTTACAAATAATGAAATGGATTCCAACTTTAAATTCATTGCTGAGAATTCAATAATGACTCTTATGAATCAATAATTGAAACAATATTTGAAACAACTCAAAGATATGACCCCAATGTTGAACCATTTTATGGAAGAGAAATCTAATTTTTTTGTGCGATAGAAAGGGGTGGAAAAATAATAATATATTTTTTCAATATTATGATGTTATTTCTTCATGTTCATGGACAATTAGTGGTTTCCCAAGAAGTTTTTCCCTTTATTCCTTAGTTGTATCTCAGACTGGGAGTTTCTCGAGGTCTTATAGAACCTTCTGCTACCTGATTACAACCTTTTCTAATATCTCATGTTCAAGCCTTAAAATAACTTCATCCAGTTGTGATTGTGGAATATCATCCTTGTCCTATAGTTGGGATCTCCTCTGATCTTCCTTCTATCTTACCTTAAGGTGATCCTGCTTCCTTGGATAAGGAGCAAGATAAATCCAAGGATAATGGAAAAAAACCCATAGACCCTTTTTCTCCATCTGGAACCTTTTTTTGTTGTCTTAGGCAATATTTATTTGATGGTACTAGGGTTGTAATAACTTTGTGGTAATAATTTTGAATGCTCATGATGTTTATTATTTTTCTATTATTAATTTTATAATTATTTTCTTTACCTTTTTGATAATCCCAAAATGGGTAGAATTCCTATAGAATACTTAAAAACCATAAGTAATTTCTGTGTTGTTTTTATGTTATCATTGATACTATCTATTTTTAATATTTCTGTTCATGATACTTACCTTCAAAAAATACTCTTTTTTTATTAATTTTTCTTTGATACTATCTACACATACAATGAATGATAATTATTATTTTATATTTTTATCTTACCATGGATATCTTTTTTAAACTATTGTAATACCATTGATGGCCTGTTTTTACATTTATAATAGTATTTTGATGGTATGATTTGTGATCATCAAAAAGGGGAGAGTATTGACCTTCTAGGTTTACTGATCACAAAATCATGATTCTAATGATATTAATAAGTTTCATGTTTTCTGTTATAATATCATATTCTAATAAAGGTTTTAAAATTAACTAATAATAATACACCATTGAGGTTGGTACCACCAACTTGAAACACTATTGATCATGGCTCACCACCAACATCAAAATCTCATTAAGTATAAGATACCTTTAGGATATCATATAGCCATAATGTCATATTGTTGGACTGAAGAATTCAAGAGGTCTAAGATAACATCAATTGATATACCTTCAAGATGTCATGCTGCTAGAATGAAATTTGGCTAAGTACGAGATACCACTAAATGAGGCACCTCCAATATCATAAACTAACATAGAATTTAGTCTAATTCTAAGACACTGTCAGACCTCACACCACTAGACCATACATCGCTATTTGAGATGCTTGCATCATAGGGAAAAGTTGGATACTAGTATCATTCCACCAGTTTCATATCACTAGTGTCATACCATCAGACCGAGACACCGCTACTATTTTCTCAACTTATATTTTTAAATTATATTACTCTAATATATATTTCTATTGAAGTTAATTCCATTTACTATTTTAATAATTATCTCTTAAATGATCGATAAAGAATATTAAAGAGAGTGTCAGGCCGTGCGGTTCAATGAAGCAATTGATCCAATACTCTACTTGTAGTTTTTATTAAAGGAGTAGCACACTCCCTCATGTAGATAGATGTGCAGATATAGTAGTAGAAGAAAGAGATGTAGAAGTGGATAAAGTTGACCAATAGAAACCTAAAATATTGAACCTACAAAACATAAATCTAAACCTGATTCCAAACAAGAAGATATCTCATGCTAATACATTTGACTAGGAAGCTAAACTACACTATCACATCTTGTGAATTCATCCAGTTAAAGGAAAATAGACTGCGACAATCTGTTTTCTAGAAGTTTTCAAGAGAACTCAAATCAATCTTCATTTCCAAATCAAATCAAGAGTCACATGCTACATTGCATCCGACCAAGAACTTCTAAACTCTACTCTTATAGATTACTCTATATTTTTTGTATTTATTACTTTTGATCAGTGTGTGTGCATACTCTATTTTATCACTTTCACATTGTCTCCTGTGATAAACTAGAAGATACTAGATATCTTCTCATCATCATTTCATTTTTGTTTCTCCCACGAATAATTGTAGCAGAGGTCCTTGTGTGGCCTGTTTATTTTTACTCACATAAATAACTATGGAAGGGGTTTTGTGTGACCGGGATAGTTGTAAACTATTATAAAACCCAATCTAGTTTGTGGATCATCGTGTTTATTTTATATAAACTATTTGTTAGTGGGTGATCACTGAGTGGAGAGGATGAAGTCTTGATTTGAGACTGAAACTATTTTATTCATTCTTTCCGTTATGTGATTTAATTTTGTTTTACATTATTTTCACTTTAAATTTTAAATTTTTTAACTATAAATAAAATATATATACTTTCATAGTTTATCTTAATTTATGTTTATATTTTATTTTGATAAAGTAAACTGATTTCAAGAGATCCAATAATATTTTATATTATTCATTTGATTCCTAATAAATATTTAGAATGATTAAGATCTATAGAATACTACTTATTTTGATAATCTGGTCCATTTTCAAATATCTATAGGATTACAAAATAATCCATTTTAGATAGAAATTTTTATTGGGTACTCAATTTACCACCCCCCCCCCCTTGAGATACTCACTCCGACTAACAAACATGTTCTCTATCACTTTCCATCATAAATTTATTGTTATTTTTTTCTACAATGTCCATGTTTTCCTATATGGAAGCTTAGAATGTGTTATTATAGGTGTCCTTTATATTTTTCTTTCTTTGTTTTAAAGTGGAAGTTTCATTAATCCTTTTTTTAATGTGGGGTCTCGATAAAGGTATTATAAAATGTCAATCGCCTAGTTTTTGATCCTGAGTTTAAATTGTGTGGAAAAAATTTATTAAAGGGGGTAGAATTTAATATCTTCAACTTTTAAAATTAATTATTATGTTTGATAGTGTACATGATATTCCACATCAATCATAAAGGAACAACTAAATATTATTATTTAAATGTTACCATTATAACCTAGCCATTTGAGTGGAATGAATGAATATGATTAACTGAATTATGAAAATATTTTTTAAAAATTTAAATATAATTAATTATTTGGTGACCAATTATTTATAAATTAAAATAAAAACCTTTTTAAAATAAAAGGAAATATTTTTTAAAAAAACTATTTAAATGTTCACAAGTTTGTTTTATACCAATTAAATAAACAGATCACACTTTTTGGATTATAATAATAAAATATATATATATAATATATTAAATATAATGTTAAAAATCCATTTGATGTGTTTTCTAGATATGATATGAGAAAAAAACCAATTTTACACATAAAAGATTTATTTTTATAAAAGAAAAGTTTACCACCTTTTGATGGTACACTTTTCTTAAATATAGTTTTTGACACTTTTATAAATTTATTTTAAAAAAACTAATTATTTTAATTAGTAATATCAAAATTTACTTTAGTTAAATTTTTTAGAATTTTTATGATAAGTTTCATGTTTTCATGAATACTGAAAAAATATAGAATTCTAATTGAAAACATATTTTTCATATAAATAACTTATAATGTTAAATTATATAGTTTATTGGTTTTAAAGTATAATTAGATCAATTTTATATCATTTAATACAATTTTGGTTATTGTAATCAATTTTAAAATTAATTTTTATTTAAAAACATTTCAATTTTTTGAATAATTCCACTTTAAAAACTCATATTCTCATTCTGTCTAGGGGATTAATTTTAAATTAATTTAATCCAATTAATTATTTTAATTTTTTAAAATAGATTCCATATTTTTAATAATAAGTTCCAAATTTAATAAATAGGTTCCTTTTATTTTTGGAAAATACAAATAGTAACTTAAGTATTTTTTTTGTTATCATTGTTAAAAGAAAATTTGGTAATTAAGGGTAAAAATAATATTATAAATAGCATAAAATTACCCTAACACTTGTCCTAATTTTATTTGATGAGTATTTATTGACTAAAATCATCCTTTGGCCAATTTTATGGCCTCGTGAAGTCACTTGTATGACTTTAAGTCTTTTATAGTATTATATTTAAAAAAAGCCAAATATGTCATCCTCGTGTTTTTAATAAGTATTAAATCTTTAATATCAGGTTATTAAGAATATATCTTCAACTATAATTATTAATTTGAAATATAAAATTTTTATATTCATCATGGTAATTTATTTTTTATTTTTAGGAAATAAATAATAATCTTAGAGTCTTACACAGTGGTGATACAGTAATTATTTAATTAATAGAAATATCAAATAAATGATTACAGAAATATTAAAATAAATATAATATGAGGTAATTGATGTCATAAAATAATTTTATAGATCCATTTGACATTTTATTTATGTTTCAAAAGATTTTTTTTGAATATTTCTTATTTCATTGATTTTTTTAAAAGTCAAACTAATGAATAGTGTTAAAATTGACATTAATGTTATATTAAAATGTATAATATTTTATTAAAATATATAAAGTTTATAAAAATCTAAAATTAATTTAAATTATTTATATAAGTTTTAAAATATTATACATAATTCACTTATAATTATTGTGTCATTTTATAGAAACAATATTCACCCTCAAAGAGTAAAAATTCATGTTGTCGCAATAAGAGTTAAAAGGATTAAATAAGGGTTAAAATCAAAAGATAATGGAAATAAGGTGAATTAAACTTTTCTAAAAATTATATTATTATGGGATTTTAACCCATCCTAATATTATATTCTAAATTATTGACTTTTGAAAAAAAGTTGAAAATTAATTTATATTAATTCAATATTTTGAGAGTATTCAAAACTGCCCCTCATGTCAATTTGAAAAGGGAACCTCTGCACTCACATATTCATACTAGTTTTAGACTTATATATAAACAAACCCCTATCCATTTATCTTACTAATATCCTTATCCAATTTATGGATATCATGTTCTTCTAAAAAGACCAACCCTAGATCCCTTAAGAATATATCTAAATAACGTCTTATGAATAATAGGTAATTGTTTTAACCAACTCATACAATTTCACTTATTATTTTACTTTCTATAGATGATTTTTTTCAATGATAAAGTAATAAATATAGTATAATATATGTTATAATATTTTATTATGATTATGGGAAACCATATTCCATATTTTATCCATCCCATGAAAAACAAAAGCACAACATGTGCATACGTAAGACTTATCGTCTCCACGTCGTGGTGTAATCTTATTTTTAATAACCACTTTACTTGGATGGGTATAATTATAGAAATAATAGATATAATATATATAAATTATATTATATTTATTATATAAAATTAATAAACCATCCACTTCCTTACGCTTTCACCAATATGGGAATGATACCATTGCTTCTGTACGTACGAGTTACCGTCTCCACGACGTGATGCGATTCATTTTCCATGTTCACCATTCAAGAATGATTAAAAAAAATTATATAATGAACAAATATAATATATATTTCCTTAAAATAAATATATATATATGAAGGATCTATATCCTATGGACAATAATTGGGGCTTATATAATGAAACATGCATATTAAAATTGAGTTGTTGACGCACAAAACAAGGGTAATAACGAGATATTATAAAAAAAAGTGTGATAAGAAAATAAAATAGGATCATATATGATATTGTAATTATAAATATGGTTCTTTTTCTGTTATAAATTAATTAAATTCTATAAACCATTATACAATAGTTTCATATACATACAATGGAAATCAAACATAAGGTAAGGGATTTTCGTCTCAGTTTTATTTCTATGGGATACATAATTTATTCAAAAATTATTTCTTTTATATAGTTTATATAATGACCATTTAATATAATACCATTAATATCTCTATATTCAAGTTATTTAATGTTTTATTTTATGTTATGGGGCATACGGTTCAACTAATTACAAAGTGGTAAGGGTTTAATTAACAATCTCATCATTAATCAAGATTGTTTCTGTTTAAGTCTCTACTAGAGAATATTACACTATGTCCATGTTTTCAAAAACAAATTAATTTTTTTACTATTCTAAAATTATTGTTTAAATTAATTTTTAACCCTTTTTAAATTTTTAAATAATAATTTAAAAGGTATATTTTTTCATTTTCTAACCAAGGTTCTTTTATACTTTTTCGACAAAAATATGAAAGTAATGTTTTTTAACTCATGAGATGTGAGAGGATTTTCCTTCCATAATAAAGCCTTATTGATTTATAACATTATTTACAATATTTTTTAATTATTTTCAAATAATTTTTTTTCTTTTATAATTGCTCAGTGTTTTAAAAATATAGGATTTCCAAAGTCAAAAAGGGTATTTTTCTCAATAATTTTTCAATGATTTTATTAGAGTATTTTCATCAATGTAAACATCCTATAATGTGTCATATTCTTAATTGATTGGATCTATTATGTTATCTTCTACCATATCATGTTGAATGTTTTGTGATCATTTTGACTCTGGATGTGCTATTTTGATATCATTCATTGTTTATTGTTAAAGTTTTCACTTTTGTATGCTAGTTTTTTATATGAATGTTTATATTTTTTGTATTTCAACCCTTTCATTTTTGGAATGAATTGGACATATTAAGTGAATGTAAGGACCTAATATATCCCCGTAATGCATCGATAGGTCTCATGTGACAATCTCAATTGGGTGTTAGTGGATGTCTTAGTCGTTTTTGTATGGTGTCTTGGCTGAAGCCTTGACAGTATGTTTATGATATCCCACATTATGAATTCCCTCATTATGAGATTAGTTATCGATATTCCTTGTGATTATTTCACTATTATAATATCCATGGTTATGTTTCATTCTCATGTGATTATTTATATGGAATTAGTTGATCATATTTTATTACTTCCATATTATGCTCGGGTTATTGATAAAATGGAATGTGTTTTAGTTAATCACCTTTCCAAAATAATTTATTCTTATTTATGATAGATTCCATTATATTAATACCCTTACTGAGAATATAATCTCACCCCTTTATTATGATTCATTTTTTTCTAGGATTCTAATAAGTATATTATGACTGATATGCATGGTTACTCTAAGGGGAATAATGGTGTTCTGAAAGAAAATAATTTTTGTATTGTATATTTAAAATTTAATTTGAATTTGAAATATATATCTAGTTTACCAAGACTACTAAAATATTTATTCTTTTGGGATTTTATCACTTATACCTAGTACCAATGTAATAAATTAAAGCATTGACTCTAGGACACTCGCGTTGAGGTCTTTACACATGGATTTTATTAGACTAACTATAACAAATAATAATTTGTGTAAAATATTTTTTTATGTGTTTCTTGATAATTTTATTGATTTATATGGGTTTAATTTTTAATATATAAGAGTGTATATTGTTCAATTTTTTCAAAACTTTACAATATTATTCAGAATGAAAATTATGCTAAAGTTATTTTATTAAGAAGTGACCATGGGGGAGAGTTTTAAAATTACGAATTGAATTCATTTTTCTCATAAAATGGTATTAAACATTCATTATCTTCCCTGAGTACCCCACAACAGGATAGTTTTGTTCAAAAGTGGAATAATAATTTTCCAGAAATTTCAAAAACAATTTATTTTAATATAGCATGCCTGTTGATTTTTTTGTTTATGTTGTTAAAAAATATTCTTCATGATAAAAAATTTCTCCTAAAACCTATTATTCAGAAAGCACCCTATGAGCTATGGAATAATTGAAAACCAAATTATAGATACTTTAATGTTTTTTCATGTAATTTTTACGTCTTGAACACAAAATATAGTCTTATTAAGTTCAATATAAATGATAATGGATGAATATTTATTTGATATTATACTAGTTCAAAATCCTATATTGTATTCAACAAAAAATCAAGGACATTTGAAGAATAAACTCATGTGAAATTTGATGAAAGTGATCCCTTTTATCAAAAAATAATTAGATTTATGATCTCTCTAATTATATTTATAACCTATGACTTGATCTTATTTTTATAAATAAAAAGTATTTTGATTTAGAATATTTTCATGAACAAACAAATCACGAAAAATTGGAAACCAATGAAATGAAAAGTGTGTTATCTAGATAGACTAAAACCATGAAATAATAAAGTGTACCAGTGTATAAAAATTATAAATAAATATCAATTAGTGGATATGATATATAATCGAAAATATAGTATTAATTATAAGGAAACTTTTTCCCTAGTTAATATATTAAAATATATTAGGATTAATTTAACTTATGAATATCATTTAAACATTAAACTTTTCCAAATAGATGTTAAGTAATATTTTTTAAATGGTTTTATTATGGAGGATATATATGTTGAATAGCCTACATGTTTTTAAAATATTCATTATCCAAATTCTATTTTCAAACATGCTAAATCTATTTATGGTATTAAACATGTTCCAATATCATTGTATAAAATATTTTGTTGATTTGTTTTTTGAAATGGTTTTTCTATAATATTGAAATATCCTAAATTATTTTATAAAACTACATCTTCAGACACTTTACTTGTTTAAATTTATGTTTATGGTGTTATTTTTAGTTCAAATAACCAAAAATTATGCAATGAATTTTCAAAAATCATGTAAAATGTCTTTTAGATGAAAATTATGGGTGATTTAAATTTATTTTTTGAATTTGAAATTTATTCAAATAAAATTAAATACATATTAGTCTTGCTAAAACAGTTTTTACATGAACATGGTAAAGTATATACAACACCTATATGTTATAATATCAAAATTGTTTTGGATGAAGTCAAGAAACTAGTAGACAAAAAGTTGTATAGAGTAATAATTGGGATTTTTTATATAAAAATGTTAGAAGACCAATAATTATGTGTCATGTATGTTTATTTGTTGTATTTTAATAAAATTCCAAATATTATTATTTTCCTCCCACCAAAATAATTTTTAGATATTTAAATGATTCAATTTATTTATCTATAACATTTTCTAAAACATATGTATTTGATTTAACATCATATTCTTATACTGGATCAGGAGGGTGTCCATTAGATAGAAACAATACTTCAGAAACCTATTATATTTTAAGTAAATACTTGGTTTCCTTGTCAAGTATGAATAAATATTTTATTTCATGTTCAACTACTGAAGCTAAATAAATTGCATATGGTGCTTGTTTTGTACATGTTTTATGGATAAAACATATCCTTATTGACTTTACATTTACAATAATCCATTATTGAATGAAGAATATTGGTTTAAGTCATCATTTCATAAGGGATCATTCATAAAATGATTTTATCACTTTATAATTCATTAATATAAATGAATTGGTTAGAATATATATTTATAAATAAATTACCGACTGGAATATTTGATTTTATCAAAAATTAATTAAGATTATCTTATTTAAGTGAGAAAAATTATGCTCTAATTTTTCCTATTATTCTATTTAGGTATTTAGTTGTGATAATTTAATTGTTTTTAAAACTTTAGGTATTTATATTTATTTATTTATTTTATTTATCATGTCATTATAAGTGACACATAATAAACTTATTAAGAAGAAATCAATATTTTGACTCGAAACCCCTCACTCTAACTGTATTGAATGACCTTCAAAACTAAATTTATCTATTTCCATCAAAATATAAACCTCTATCCCCAATACTTCTAACCATAAACATAATCTTATATTGATAAATTTTGAAATAAATGCAGAAGGTGCCTAAGATATTTTAATAAAAGTTAGTACTTCATGTAGTGATCAACTAATTTCTTCAAGGAAAACCAGTTGATTTTTTTGGATAAATAAGATGACACTGATATTGAATAAAGTTTTAGTTTTTCAGAAATGGGAATAATTTTTTATGAGAAAAATACTAGTCTCATTTTTTAGAAGTTGATATGTGAAATTTATATAAATTATCTGTTCAAGTTTACTTTGAATAAGGAATTAATTTCATCAAATGTAAATAGAAGGGATATCTCTATTTATATGATAGAAATGGATGAATCATTTCACTTCCCTCATGATGAAAGATTTTAATTTAGTTATTATTTAGTTTATAGTGATGAGTGTAATCCTATATCCATGATGGGTTAACTATTTGGATCATTGGTAATAGATAAGAAGCATGTAAATGACTTAGAGACTCAACTCAAGGTTCTCTGCATGTTTATCCAAATTGGGATATCTCAAAGAGAATATTATTTTGAGAAAGTTTTATTTTTGGAAATTTATTTATTATATATTTAATTGAATGAAAAAATAGTCAATATCCCTCGATACATGTTGTTGTACATGAATAATTGTAGTTAAAGGAGTCTTAACTTTTATCCCTATTGTAGAATGGTTTCCCTTATATTTTAAAATAATGAAGTTGAGATAAATAAGTAGGAAGCTATCAAATGTAATCACAACTCTATTTTATCATCTAGTCAGCTTAAGAGTACATAATTTTCTTAGGATGCTTCCTTGAATAATCTTTTTATCCCTATAAAGAAAGGGGAAGCTGGTTAATATAAGGATGATATCCCTAATCAACTTGAAGGGGAGCCTTTAAGGGAAGATGGTGTAGTGTTTCCTGTGGTTGTTGATCATGAACATGCTAGATCTTGGGTGCCTATGATTCAATAGAAATATACTAGTGTTTATAGGTCTAAATATAAATATATCAGTCATATATATCCTTTAGATCTTTGTACCTATCTTTTAGTGGTATATTCTACTCATTAAGAGTAACCTATTATAAATATAAAGTTAAAGTCTATTAATGGTGGATAAAAAATTTCTAAGAAGATATTGCACATGATGCCATTAATTTTAGAACTGATGTCATTGGATATACTCTACATGGAGTAAAATATTAATCTATTTCCATTTCTATTTAAAGTATATTTGATGAACAAATAGGGGTTGGTGAACCTAACCAAGAGGGTATGGCTAATCCTACTAAGATTCTTAGAGAACAGTTTGAATATTTGGAATTTTTAAATACTAAACCTCTTTAATAAATAGAAACAATTAAGTTTTATCTAAGAAAATTCCCTCTCATATTCATGATGAAAGAGAATAAGATGTGCCTTTAGTTAATAAGGGTGAATCTCAATCTAATTCTGAGGTGAATATTCAAAATTCTATTTCAAAAGTGTTTTATGAATTTGAATATCTGAATGGAGATAATGTTTCTCAGAAATGAAACCAAATTACCCATAAAACTAGGTTCTAAGTTAATTTTAAATTATAACCAAAGGGTGTTCCCAATACCTAAGGGATGGCGAAAAGTACCCAAGCATCAAAAAAACTTTTGTGAATGATTTCAACAAACTAGATTCTATAAAGAAACATGACATAAGAGATAAGAATGGGTAAATATTCCACAATAGAGTCAGTTGAGAAAAATGGTACATCAAAAAAGTAAAAAAATACAAAATCAATGTACATGATCCATGATCAAAACCTAAAGGACACTACATATCAACCACTATCTCCATGTTACAAGTAAAAAACACCCCACTATATCACCATTATAAACATAACCCCAACTAACCATGAAACCATCTACAACAATGTGGCGCATCACCCTTTCCTATATCAAATAAAAAAAGGTCTATAGACACACGATGGTATATTCAAGGTGTGATATCAACAATACTTGTTGGATACCACTAAGTGTTCAATAAGAATCCTTTGTGAAAAAATACAAATATACTCATTTTAAAATAAAACAATGCATGATATACACATTTCACAATTTTAAATAAAAACGGGAATTCACCAGTTTTGATAATTTATAAGCAAATTTATATAAAATAGTTCCCAAATAACATTAAAAAAATCATTTTCCAATTTCAAAACATGCATCATAAATCCATATTATACAAAGAACAATGTAAAGTACCCTTAAGGATAATATATTTCTAGTCTATCTAGATTTCTCCTACAATGATCAATCCTTACTAGTGCACAATAAAATTGTCCCTCGAACACCTGAAAAAGGATTATAGGAATATCCTAATGTGTAATTACACCTAAAATTTCATGAAAACTAGTCCCTAGCACACACTCTAAAAGAGTATAGTAATACCCTAATATGTGATTCCCCCTACTAATCACAAAAAAAATGTCGATGCACAACCCCTCACCAAAGTAACCAAGGATCCCATGAAATAAACATTTCAAATCACTTTCTATGGGAATATTAAAATTTAACAATCAAACCTAAAACCATTTTTCACATAAAAACCTTGATTTGAAATAAATTTTATCCAACAAAACCAATGGTTCATTGAAATCCATTTTATCGATAAAAACTAATAGTTATTTAAAATAAACCTTCATTTATCAAATAAAAATGTATTTATTTCAATAAATTAGATATAAGTTCATTATAAACTTATAAATCAAGTTTAAAAATAAGTGGGAAAGTTTATCTCTTAAAAAAATAATTTATATAAATCACCCACTTCAAACCCCTTGGTACTCTCCAATCAATTTAATAGGATTCACAACCCATAAGGAAGATGGATCTAGCATCATAAAGTGAAGATCCTACTCTACAGAATATATATCACTAAAACCCAAACCAATTATAACTAAGTTAACAAGAAAAATAGTAAATTTCATAAAAATATAAATTCTTATACAATGATGAATGAAGGGATAGTCTCTATGCCCTAATTACTAATCTCCTAATGGGGTCAAACAAAAATGGGATGAGAAGAATATAATCACCCAAGAAAAAAACTAAAAAACATAATCACTCATCAAAAGCTCACCCAAAAATTGAACATACCAAAATCCCTTGAAAGAGATTTAATTAGAGGGGTTTAAGATAGGAAAACTGAGTAAAAATACATTGAATCCCAACACATAAATATTTCAATCTCCCTCATTAATGGGAATAACATCCTATAGAAGATCATAAAATTTAACCTTACATTTCCAAACTCAGAAATCAATGATACCACGACAAGGTGGGTGTTCACCGCATTCATGGTGGCCTTGGTTTTTCCACACTAGAGGCCCGACATACATATTTACCATGGTCTAGTGTGCAAAGTCTATCCATTTTAAACCCACCACAACCTAAACTATGTTGTGGTAGAGGTAAATCTAGTTGTGGTTCATATTTGTACATCCCATGTCATGCACCCAAGACCAAACACCATGCTAGGTATGTTGGTCATTTCTATTTTACATAGGTGATCCCTATCCTCAATACAGTTTGGAATATAGTGTGTTCTAGCCCATTTTTCATCTATAAACTCCAAGACATTTATAATCTAATAGAAACTAACCAACACATCCCAACCCCAAAGAAAACCATCTCAAATCTCATAAATAGAACATACCTCTAGTTGGGATGTGATAATATCCCCTCCATACCACTTTCTATCCTTCAAATTTTAGGTTGACGATGTTTATTCTAAAAATATATTAGGCCATTACTTCAACATAATTATTCTCATTCCAGTGTCTCATGAGAATATGTTCTATTTTTCCATAACAAATAGATTAATGGAGTAGAATTCCTCTCAAGTTATTCTCCTGATAATAAACAATATAAAAAATCTACTAAGTCACTGGCGTATCAAGTTCCAGATCAATTTCATTCTAATTCATGATATGATAATGATCGTGATGATATTTATTAAGATGAGATATATGGAATACATTATGGATATCAATCAAATGAGATATTAATTTCAACATATATGCCTCCTTGCTAATATAATCAATGATCACCAATGGTCCAATATATATTTGAGTCATCTTAACCTATTTTCCAAGCCAATAATGAACCAACATAAAACTCATTCACCAATAAATAATTTTTAAGGATGATGTCGATGATATGCATAATATTTATACTATACCTGATAAGTCACTAAATTGTGATATATAACTTGAACCTTTTATGATGTATCTTGAATAATTATTCGTCAAATAAGAGAATATTCATCTACCTACAACCATAAAAGAAGATATTTAAAAGGGTGAACATACATATATTCAAAAGGATCCATTATGATAAATTAATGGTAATTATTTTTATAATAAAAAACAACTATGGATATCCTAGGATCCACTAAAATCTACAATGAAATCAGAAAGTGTATAATTCAGGATCTGAATTGCACACTCTATCTAGCCATCTATTAAAGAATGGTAATACATACTCAATGTTAACTAAGTACACATCACCACCTGTATAACCTTCTAAAATCGAGTAATAAACTTGGGATCCATATTTAAAAAAATTCAGATTTATCCCCATGAAACCTCACAATATTTTGTAAATACATCTTTCCAAAATACTCATCCTTAGTGGTTTCTTGAATTAAAATAAAGTTCACCGACTTAGTCAACCAATCAATCTTCACCCAAATAATATTATTCCTTTGAGGATACCATGGTAATTTGATGAATAAATCTCTAGATACCTTGTCCCATTTCCAAACTTGTATCAAAAGAGGCTTAAGTAGGCTATAATGCTTTTTGTTTTTCAGCCTTCATATATTTTAAGGTGTGACGATAGGATATGAAATCAGGTATGTTGTGATTAATTCATGGACACTAGAACTCACAATTTATACCATAATTCATATTCTCAGTAACAAGGTGAATAAACCATGAGGGGATATGACAATCCTACATCATGGTATTCCTAACGGATATAGGGATGATAAACTGATTCATGATGATAAGAAGCCCTTTTGTACTGAGATACCATTCAATAATGGTATCCCAACTATATAAGTATTATCTAATTTCCCAAAACTAATCATCCTTATACTACTCTTAAAGAATCGATGCAAGGAGAGATGACATCATCTTAACACTGGCTAGAATCATACTGGTCATGTCATCTATCCCCTCTTGGTGCATCTGCGTGAAGAGTCCCATGAGTTTTCATTCCTCCCAATATTTTAAAATGAATTGAGAAATAGATTAAATACTAAGGGAGTCATTAATAACATTCCCCTTCCTGGGGATGTAGGTTTTGTAAAAATAAAATGTCTGAAGTTACTCCACCCATCACCTCTTACTAAGGTTCAAGTAATTTTATGAGATGATATAGCTCAAATTCTTATGATCTAAATAGATAGTGAATCTCTCCCCAAAAATTTATTTTTATAAATACTTAATATCATACATAACTAAGAAAAGTTCAATATCATGAGTGGTATATTTCTTTTCATGTGTAAAAATACAATGACAACCATATTCCACTACATGATCTCCCTACATAAACACACTACCTAGACCTAAACCCAAATAATCACAATACACCACATATACCTAACCAAGTTCTAGTAAAATCAATATAGAAGATAAATTCAGAAGTTATTTCAATTCATAAATGGTTGTTTTACATTTTTCCATAATAATTTCACCCCTTCTTAGTAAAAGTTTCCAATAGTGATTTTGGATTTAAGAATTCTTTCATGAATCATTGATAATAACAAGCGAAGCCCAGAATTCTTTATATCTCAAAGGCATTATGAGGATCCTCCCATGGAAATATAACCTTCACCATCTCAACATCAAGTAAGATTCCATGACCTGAAAATACATTCTTAAAGAACTTCACATTATTAATTCAGAAGACACATCTTCATAATTTAGCATAAAGATGGTGATTTCTCAAGATTCCCAAATCCATTTTAAAATGATGCCAAAGATCCTCCTCATATTTTGAATAAACTAGGATATCATTCATGAATTCCACACATATAAAATTCTAGATACTGGAATAATATCTATTTTATTAAATCCATAAAAGCATCATGATCATTATTTAGTCCAAACGACATCACAAGATATTTAAAGTGGATATACCGTGTCCTAAAATTATTCTTCAAGATATTAGACTCCTTAACTATGATATGCTGATAACCAAACTAAATGTAAATTTTAATGTATCACTTTTTACCCCTTAACTAATAAAATAGGTAATCAATACATTCCAAAAGATATTTATACTTAATTTTCACTCAATTAAGGTAATGATAGTTTATAAAATGGTGAGGAGTTCTATCATCCTTCTTTGAAAAAAGAAAGGAAGCTACCCAAGGAGATACAATGGGATTAATAATACCCTTCACTTTAATATCATCAAATTAAACTTTCAACTTTTTCAACACATTAGATACCATGTGATAGAAATATATAGAGATTATTTGAGTTCCAGGCACAAGTTTAAGGGAAAACACTGCCATTATTTCCAATAGAAGACCAAAGAAGTCATCAGGGAATACGTTAGAAAAATACCTAACCATCAAAGGGAGATTAAAATTAAAGGACTCATACCAATACTAAATTAAAAAATTAAACAATAAAATCCCAAATTATAGAGGAGGTGGTCTTATTTTTCTAGACCTCAGATCGCATTAACCCTGAAACACGCATGGGATACCATCATGGGCAGTAAAGGACACGTGTCAATGATAGAAATCAACATATCTCATTGGGTAACTAACCAATCCATCCAAATGATAACACCAAATAGATCTAGGTTGAGAACCAGGAAACTCTATACTAAATCAATATTATATATTTAGTAAGAACTCATTGGGGCTTTGAAAACCCTACACATTTTTCATCCAAATAGGAATCACTAGTTCGATAATGAATAGAATGAGTTTCATTGGATGTTTATAAAGATTTTTTAAATGGTTTGATATAAAGGAATGATAGGAATATATATTATACATATTCATTTATATAGATGATGAAATAAATATTATACCTCTAATTATCACTAGAACTACATCAAAATCCACTAGAAACTCCAATATCACATGAAACTACTTCAATCCAAAGTCCCATGGTTGGATCCATATAGGCTTAGAAACTTATGACTAAATTGTGGTTCCATTTGGATATAATAAACTAGATTAATAATTATGTGAAAAGAGAGCCTAAAAATACTCTATAAATGACATAATATACCACAAAAATTGTAGGTATTTATAGGTGTGAAATAATAACTCTTAATGTGTCTAATATTTACATACTTGTATAAATCCAAATAAACTCCTACAAATACTACTAATGTTGTGTAGGAAGCCCACTACTATGAGATACCACCACTACCTCTACAATTATCATGCCACTTACACTTAATTCCATGTGAGCTACTAAAATTTCCACTATATAAGATCCTATAACCCATGCTCTTGAACCCATTTAAGAAAACATAATATTTACATTTTTAGATTTTATACTAATATACATGACCCAATTTTATCCATCCAAAATATTTAACAATAAAAAATATTGGTTCAATTGTATACCATAGACTTTTTTAGTTTATAGTTTTTAATAATTAGGGAAAACTCTTATATAATAATGCACATTTCTTAAAGAGATCATTTTTATACTATACATATATTTTATTATTTCATAATATGTCTCCAACATCTCCCATAAAATTATTTATGCATGAATTTTTTTTATAAATAATTCATTATTCATCATTTCTCATAACCTTGGAAAATATAAAACATAATAAAGGTGAGCTCAAATTAATATTAATTGTAAACATAAGCATTAGAAATTGAATGTCATCAATTGACATAATATGAGAATAAGTGTATGAAGACATAATAAAAGTGCATGAACATAAAATAAGAGAATTAATTGCCATAAAAATGGATCATAAATCATGAGACATGGAATAAATATTTACCATTATACAAGAGTTTTATGAGTCAATAATGATGAGCCATGCGGAAAAAATCATTAAGAAAATGACCCATTATAACTAATAGAAATCATTGAAAACCTATATAGGTATCTTGGAAAATCATGTATTCATACTGGAATATTATAAAAAAGATAATTTCAAAAATTCTCCTTAGAGTAACATACAATAGTTAACTTCTTCATCCCTTTTGTACTAATCATATTCATTAAAATTCACCATCTCTTAGAAGAAACTTAAAATAGTTCACTCTATCACTTTAAGCAATACATTATTGGGTTATAATAGAACCACCCATCCTAGGTTTATAAAACAATTATCTTTTATTCATATAAATTTATTTAAAAGTACCATAGAATGAAAAAAAACATTTAGAAGCTTATACTTTTCAACATAACACACTTGAAAGCAACCATCATTCCTTTTTATCTTATTTAATCAGTGGAAAAAAATTGGATTACACAAAACTATATTTAAAATAGTAATAAACCATACAAAAAAATAATAAGGTATGTTTCATTGGAAAATATCCCTCATAGATCATAAGAAAAAAATAAAGGATATTTCCATAGATGAAAATTACATTTAAAATAATATTTAAGAAATTTATTTGAAGATAGGGGAAAATATCCTTTTATTTTGATAATATTTTATAAAAAATACTTGAATATTGGAAAAAATATTTTATTTCAAAATAAACATAGAAAATTATAAAGGAATATTCAAATAAAATTATGGTAATGACATATGGAAAATATTTTTATGCCATAATTGTTAAAAATAAACATTCTTTTCAAACTTTTTCAATAATAGTCAAAAGTTACCCATGAAAAAATCATTAAGAAAACTTATTTTTAAAACCATTTAAAATATGTTAAAATATAATGGAAACAAACTTTTGGAAATAATTTATTTTTATAAAAAGAACATTCTTGAAAGAAGATAAAGATCTTGGAGAAATATTTTGGTTTAAATTCTTCACAAACATTAAAACAATGTTTTTAAAGAAAACCCATTTACAAATTTTAAAACCCAAAAAAAGTATTTTAAATTAATAACCTAATAAGTAACATAAAATACCATGAGTATAATAATATACATGATATTATGTTTCAAGATTCAGTGTATACACTATATAAATGGATATAGGTGAATTAATCAAAACATGTCTCAAATAAATAAGTTTGATATAAAAAAACCCTTGCAACTTGGGTAATACATGAATCAAAAACATATTGAATGAAGGAATGTAACATGATTTAAAAAAAATAATTTATATGAAATAATATGATAAAAAATCATGTGGTATTAAGTATACCATATAAAATAAATCACGGTGCATAATATGAATTATGTCTCAAAGAATTTAAGTTGAGTCCATAAAAACACCTAAAACTTTTATAACATTTAAATAAATAAATCATGAAATAGAAATAATAAAATGAACTTTAAATATCATGATAAAAAATTAATTAATGATATAATATCTCAATATTTATCATATACGCATTATGTAGGGAGTTAGGTGCATAACACAAGACATGTATCAAGATAACAATATTGATATGAATAATCCTTATAATGATCGTATCATTGGATTTATAATTTTACCAATGAAGTGATTATGTTTAAAAATTTTAAAATAAAAAAAATGGAAATGAAAAATAATAAGATAATACTTCATTTTATTGATAATATTTCCATTATATAGTTAATTAAGTAGAAGTATAAACCAATGAATAGAAATTGAGTTAAGAAACCACTTACCATGTGTCCCAACTTTCTATTTATGTCATTTTACTACTTTATAATAACTTATGTTAATTAATTACATATTAAAAAACCTTTTATAGGTTTAATACTTTATCAATAAACCATTTATCTCATTTATTTCAATAATACATTTGACTATTTAATCGGTTAAGTCCATGTCAGTATTTTTGAGGATGTTAAGTTCATAATTTCAAAACGAATTCGATATATTAACCATGGTCACATATTTCGAGGTTGAATAATTTATAGAATAATAATAATGACATAATTATTATTTTTATACATTAAATATAATTTTAGAACCACCCATGAAAGGAATACATTAGAAATAAATCACATCACTTCATGGATGTGGTAATCCACATGTACTCACGAACAACATTATCACTTTCAAATGGATGGTAGGTAAAGAAAATATAGGATATATTATCTTTAAATATTGATAATTATGCCATTTATTTTATATATATATATATATATATATATCAAATGTATAATTATAATCATCCATGATAGGCTGTGATGGAAAATGAAACACATCACTTTGTAAAGGTGGTAATCCACACATACACACGAGCAATTTTTTCATTTCCCATGGGATGGAAAAAGGATATGAAAAGGGGTATATAATATTCATAAAAAATTAAATATATGAAAGATACTAATTTTATTGTTTGATTATGGTTTAGGAATGTTTGAAGGAGGTAGAATTAGAAATAAAAGATAAAACCCAGTTAAGAGTTATACCTTCTTCTTTTGAAGACCTCCTTTCAATTAAACTTATGGAATTTGGATAAGAGGATTATAGTCAAACAAATGGATTGGTAATATGATAGTGGAAGATTATATAAGTATTTAGGTAGATGTTTTCATGAAAAACATAACTTTATTTGTGTTAGAAATGGTTGAAATTAGTCCCTTTTTATAGGAAAAAATCAATGGTGTTTTTTGTAGATATTTTGTTTTTAAGGGTCAATAATGTAATTATAAAATACCAAGTGGCATAAAAACGGTCAAGGGATGAAATTTTAAACACTATTAAATACCACTTGTTGATTTTTATAAATTTTATTACTTTAAAATAAATTAATAAAATATATTTATCATACAATAAACATAAATAAATTTGGTTGTTATTATATTTTTATTACGTTAAAAATGTAATTATAGCCACTATTTTCAAATATAATAAATTATACTATCCCCTATATTTCATAAATTTCTATAAATTTTTTGGAATATTTAAAATCATCTAAATATTATTATTTTTAATATTTTTAAATTCACTTACTTAATTTGTCATCAGTCTTCTAAAACTTTTCTCCATCACGTCATAAATGTTTTAGAAAATTATAATAATTTTAAAAATTAAAAAATAAATATTAATATAATAATAATTTATTTTACTTAATCATGCCTATTTATTTTCATTTAATTTGTATATTTATCCACATATATGTCATGTAAGGGTGCGGAAAAATTATCTCAATCGAACCAAACCAAACCTATATAGTATTTTTTTCTTATGGTTTGGTTTTTAGTCTAGATTGAATAAACCCTTGTGTTTTATGGTTTGGTTAGAAAGAAAAATTGAAACAAACCTGTTAAAAATGATCCTATTAAAAAAATAATTATAAAATTTTAATTTTAAAAAATATTGTTTAGTTTTAAAAAAATAAATTTAAAAATATAATTCAAAGTTTAATTACATGATTTTCAAAAAAACATATATTTTTTAAAAAAAATTAATCAAACCACACTACTTTTCAAGACCTTCCTTTCTCCCTCCTTACCCTAAATGCTTCAATACCCTCCCCTCTCAAGCCTCAATACCATAATACCCCTGATGATGAAACCCTAACCTAAACCCCTTGTTCCTCTGATCCTCCCTCCCCTCCATATACCTCCCCTACCCTAATGACCTAATACCAACACTCCACTACCATATCCTCCCCTGTAATATGAATTATCTTACCCATTCTATTGTTTTCCAATCCCCACATTCCAATCCCCATCATTCTGACCCCCCTCATTCTAATGTCATTCTTCTATCCAAGGTGAGTTCTCAATCCTATATTTGTTCGCAATTCCTGCTCCCATACTCACCTATCTAGACTGATGATTAGACCCTCCCTCCTATGCACCTAATTATTATAAAAAATACCATATCCACCCACAAAAAAATTGAATTTCCACTTTAAATGAGTAACTACTCTACTTGAACCTCACATTATCCTTTACTCTCCAATATTGACATCTCCAATAAACTCTTCTTATTGTGGTGCACCATATTTTCAGGTTAGTAGGATCAAATTTCTCTATTTCTATGTTGATCAATTAACCCTTTTAAATTTTCTTTTAGTACTATATATTAATGTTTAAGTTGTTCTTTAATTTAATTATATTTTTAATAAACAATATAGTACCAAAAAATATAATTTGGGTTTGATTTTTTTTGTTAATTTATGAAATTTTAATTATATCAATGTGTTATTGTTTTCGGAATTTTGTTTTTTTCATAATGCGGAAAATATATTGGTTGGTTTATGCCTTTTACTTCTTAATAATTATTCTATAATATAATTTTATTCTTTTATCTAGAGAATATATCTACACATGTGACTAAATAACTTAAATACCATACAATGAGAGTTGACAAACCTGTTATAAATTTAACACAACAATAATTCATGGTCAACCCTACTCAACTTATACTTAGTGTGACATAAATCATAAATCATTTTTAATTTTTTAGGTTTTTACACATTTTATTGTCTTCATAAAATAAATATAATGTCAATTTACAATACTAGTAAAACTAAAAAATATCTATATAAATGTATTATTCATAGATTATTCCATACCCGTGTTCATGTATCAAAGAGCGATGATTTCAATATGTTATATTTTTTTAATAGATAAAAGTGAAAATACTCCTTCCAAAAAATATGAATGATTGGTAATTTATATAATATATATTTTTTATGTTTCTAATTTGGGTTCATGGTATTTTGTTTCCATTTTTCATATTATTGGTTGTAGGTATTCCAAATATGAAATTGATACATATTTATTATGGAGATATTTTCATTTATTTTATTGAATGTTTAATGTTGTTTCTATGAATTATAAGTAGTTTTTTTACTAAATTATTTTTATTTTTTGGTTTGAAAATAAAAATATATAATTATATTGATTAATTTATATTATAAAGTCTTTTTTTAATTACATAGTTAATGAAAAAATGTTTATTTTTATCATTAGTGTTTTAGTTGTATTACTGGGAAATAATGTTATCAATCTTGTTTTATTTTAATTTAGGATTTTATTATCTTGAATTATTAAGATGGTACTTCTTTATTATGTTTATAATTTATGAATTTGTATTAATATTATTATTTTTGTGTTTTAAGGCCTTTTATATGATATACTGAGGTTCTTTAAGTTTCCATTTCATCGTTCCATTGAGTGTACCTCCTTGAGATATAAGGTATTACATTGTTTCCATATTATTGAATATTTTGTTATATTTTTTAAGTAAATATACTAGTTAAATGTTCTATATAATAGGGGGAAGGTAGTTTTTTATATTATACAGTAATTTGAGGATTTTAAACTTATATCCATGTTATATATTTTATTTCATAATCTATTTAATAGGTAAATTAAATGATTAATATTATAGATAGATTAAATTGGACCTCTTTTTTATGTTATTAATGTTTTTTATATAGTTTTTTTTATTTTTTAAATTGAAATATAACTTTGTTTTCAATATTTTTAATTTAGGATCTATCATTGACAAGTGATTTTCGCAATCTCTTGGGTTAGAAGAACAATATATTTGGTTAGCTCTCTATTTTTATTACAATTATATTTTAATTTTGATGAAGTTATTCCCTCTAGGACTTATGTTATTAATCATTCCCTTTAAAAAAAATATTGTCATAAAAATTAGCTTAATCCATAATCCAAACCAAACCAAACCGAAAATTAATGGTTTAGTAATTTTGTAATCTGAAGAAAACTACTATTAAATCATTTGATTTCATATGTACAAAAAATAAACTATAAATTTTGGTTTGGTTTGTTTTTAGTGAAATAAAAACCAAACTAATCCACTCCTCCTGATGTCATGAAAACATATTTAATATTTTATTCTGACTTTTCTCTCCTTATGAAATCAATACATGATAATTTGAATAAGTTCATTATTATATAATTCCAAAATACATAACTATAGGTTTTATGATCAATTACATTTCTTATGAATTAATCAATTCAAGAAAAGACTTATTCCTTCTCGAATATTATCTTTAGAAAAGCATATTTTACTTTTCTAATGCTACTAAGCACTACGTCGACTATAAAAATTATTTTCATATTAATATTGAAATATATTTTAATTAGTATTTTTTGAATTATTTTTGTGTAAATTTTGAATTATATTATTAAAAATTAGTTTTTCTATAAGTTCCATAAATATTTATATCGTATTTATGTCTTAGTGACATCATAAAAATATAGTGTTTCATAAAAACTATATTTTTTACAGTAGTCGCTATTCATAATGATCAAAAATAAAAGTGAAAATTGTATTAAATTTAAAAATTCTGATTTTAAATATGAAATCCATTCTTTAACACTCAATTTATAGAAGTGGGAGAAATTATTTTTAATATAAATGCATAAAACAAAAAAAATTAGTTTTTAGAAAAATGTGTTTTTATTCCTGAAAATGAAATTATACCAAAATTTAGTATAATTATAATTAAAATATAATTAATTGTATTATTTTTAACTAAACAATATTTCTTTTAATTTAATACTAAATTCAAATCATAGTGGGACTTTTCAATGAAATGAAGTGACTGTTTTATAAAAAAAACAATATTTTCACTATTCATTGATAAATCAATATTTTCATGAAAATATCAAATCCTAAATATAAGATAAATTTGATATAATAATTTAAAAAATAAAACCATATTTTTAAAATATAATTTCTAAATTTGGAATAAATTAATTATAATTTTTTTTATAAAAACAAATAAAAATAATTTTTGAAGAAAACATATTTTCGAAGAATAAAATGACCTTACTAAAAATTGAGTACTTATTTATTATGAATTAATTAAAAAAAATTAATTATATAAAACATTTTTAAATATTTATAATAATTTTTTTATTCTTATTCATGCCTCTAATTTAACAGGTGAGTTATAATGGTCACATTTAAATAATGATATTTTTGTAGTATATCGCAATTTTTTTAAAGCTTGGTGTTTTGTGTTAAGTGATCTATAAAACATAGTATTCTTTTAAAATTAATTTCTTGGGGTGTTAGAAAATGGGTATATGTGGAAGTCCAACCAACCCTGTCTTTCATTTTAGATCCATTTCTTCTATCATTGCTCTATCCACTACCTCTGTGTAGGTGAATATTTTTTTTATGAATACTAAAGAATGAATGGTTGGTCAGAAATGCATATGGAATATTTGTGTCTTCATATTTTCATTTTTAACAACCTTGGGAGAAAAAAAGGAACAATTTATTGAAATTATTAGCTTACAATGTCACTGGGTGATCACCCTGCTGAATGGATAGAAACAATATATACTTTTTCATAGTCATGGAATCTGGAAAGAACTAATGAAAAAAGATGGTATTGAAGTCTCTCCACTCCAATAAATCATATTTATTTTCCTAGACCACTATATCCCACCACCTATTACGAGGCACCTCAGGATTGAAAGGAGTATACTTCACCTTAGCATATTCTAGATTCTCTATGAATTCAAAGATTTAATCAATCTTATAAAACTAGTCATCCACTTTCTTATGGTCATTCATCCCAAGAAAGGATGGAGGTTTATGGTGGGGGAATTATTAATCTCTAACTTTTCCTCATACATCTCTAGGTTACACTTCTATATCATAATTTTAAGAAATAGGTACATTTTGGTCCACTGTGAAAACTAACCCTACTATAGCTTTAATAAGGTTATAGTCAATTGGAGGGTTCCCTTGTAAAGTATCACCTATAAAACCCTCCTAGGGAACATGAGGAAGTATTCTATGAGTAATGGAATTCTATAAATGCAAGAAAAAAATACCATTATAAAAGGAATAAAATATGAGTTTAGATCAGGATAACACAATCAAATAATTGGTGTGAAGTCCAAACTTAACACAAAAGTCACATTTCCCGATATCATGTGGAAACTTAAGGCTCATTATGATGAGATATAAATAGGATATCATGAAAAAACTAATCCTTGAGTTTCAAAAACCCTATATCCTATCAACCAAACATCTTAAGACATGAGATGTAATGTATCATGTTTTGGACTAGGTTGGAAATTCTAGTTTAATTTTAACTTTTCATTTATTGGATGATACAAATATTAATTTGGTATGTATGATGTAAATATGAGAGTTAGATCACTTAAATGTGATGACTTTATACAAGGTTTAAGGCCCAACATGTTTCTCAAGTTTTAGGTTGGGTTTTGAAAGAATCGGACTTTAAAATCCAAGTATTTGGAAAGGTACAGGGATGTGCATGGTTTGCACATGGTTAGGGAAAACCATGCACCCATAGTCATGTAGCCTTTTTATAGGTTAAAAACATACCTAAACATTACAATATGGGGTCTATTTCCATGTTTATTGTATGAAAAAAATTTCATAGGTGAGAACACAGGTTATACAGGGTTTGTCAAAACATGCACATAGCCATGTTAGGGGGTGTCCCATTAGATAGTATCCCCGCATGGTTGGTGTATAGTTTACCTAACCATGTGGTATAACCATGATCCTCATTAAAAGGAAAAAATTACCAATTTCCACTCTAACCCTTAAAGGGACTTCACCCTTTTTTCATCATCTTTTGTTCAAGAGGCTCCCCCATACACACCATCTTCTCCCTCTCATACTATATGGTGTTTCTCCCTTACTCTTGGTATGATTAGAACATCATCAGGTGTGTTGGAAGTGTAATGTTGATTCTACAACTCCTATTTCCTATTTTATCAATTTTTATTCTCAATTTTTATGTATTTATTAAGCAACATCATTTGATTTATTTATAAATAATTTGACCATTCTTCTATTTTCTCTTGTTCTGTCTCGAATCAGAGCTTGATAATAGATGAGTGAAGCTTCCTAATCACTAGGTAGGTGGTATATATGATTTGCCTTAAATTTTAATCAATTATAACATGCTTTTTTATGTCACTCAGCATAATTTATTCGCATCAATTCTTAAATGTGAATTTAATTAAATCTAATTCTTAAACAATGTCTTATAACCGTCTTTCATGGTTGGAGGACAATGACCTCAACCCAAACCACCACTTAAGGTGAGTACAAATAAATTTTCTTAATGTGGGTTGTTATTTTATTCTACCAAATCAACCATTTGGATGAGTTCTTATTGATAATTTATATTGGAATTACTTAATGGAATTAGAAGAATATTTAGTGATATGGTTACAAAATTTTCCAATAATTATATTATTAAACATGATGCTTGACTCATTTCAATTTTAAGAAAAAATTCTAAATTAAAAAAATGAATTGATATGTGTGTTGGATAAAACCCATTTTTCCTTGATCCTTTTACCTTAAGATATATTATTATGATGTACCAACCTAAATGAGGATTTAGAATGTACTAGAATAGATTCTTTCCATTACGTCATTACTTTTTATAAGTGAAATGGCCTAATTATTGGATTGAATTAAAGAAATTAATCATGAGGACTTATTATTTCATGAATAAATTCTTATGGCCTATGTAAATTATTAAATGTGAACTTCCAACATATGAATTATTATGCCCTGAGTGAACCTTGGATTCCCAAGTAGGAAACCTTGGATGGGATCATTGGTCAAATGGGATGGCACCGCACATTAAGAGATGTCAAGTTTCACTTTATAGAACACCTTGGTTAAGGGATCATGGGGAGAGTGATATTGGTTATACATGATTAATACTAAGAGGTGTAGATTAGGGTTGTTGGACATGACATTGCACACCCCCTTTTCCGGGTGTTAAGGATAGCATTTCATATTCATTTTGATATTAAAAATGGTTTTCCCATCACTATAAAATTCTTTGAGGTACTACCTAGGATTCTACTTATGAGACATTTATTGGTTGTCTCCTTATCATATTTACCAGAAGTAATATCTGATATACCTCTTATGAGCCTCACGTGGAACAATGTTACACATGAGGTTTTATATAAATTATTGGGATTTACAGTTATGGCACTCTGCATCCCGTATTTAGATTCTTGGTCATGTACCCATATTTAAATAATGATACTTATAGTATTATTATTATCATTTTATATAGATTCTCAGGTCATATGACTCAAGTATTATCTGGTTCATGTATATAGTTTTTATATATATGATTATATATATGCTTATATATACATGATGACTTGTTTAGAGATATTATGACTTAGGATGGATAATTTATGGTTAGCCAGGTGTCCTTGAGGAAACTGATCCTGACTCAATTACAATTATTTATTTACTTACTTATTCTTATCATTATACAGTGATTCATTTTTTATAACATACTATATTTCATTATACACTATTGGTGGTGACCTACTGAGTTTATCTCATGCCCTCAGTGGACCACTAATTGGTACCCGAACAAACCTTCTGATTGCAGGTCAGGATATAGACTACGCTCTGTGGTATTTTTTATTATGGTATGGGACTCAACTTGGAAACTTAGGAGTAGAATTTGAGCAAGTACTCGGGATACCTTCTAGATTTAGAGTCATTTATTTATTTTTTCCTATAGTTAGTCTATCACCATTTATGTATTACATTTCATTTTTATTTTCTTCTTATATCATGACTCAGCATATTCATGCATAGTTGTTTATTCATTATTTATATTTAATATTAGTAATGATTATTATACTAATAATCTTTACATACATTTATTTTAATATTGATTTTCTTTTATACCATTGTGCTACTCTGATTATGAGGGTATAGTCTCCCCACTGTATCACTTTTAGACCCTTGCTACTATTTGGAAGCCTCTGGCATATGGGGAGGCACACTTGAGGTCATGTGGTGAATTAGATCAATGCATCATGTTAGTGGATCCCAGGTCAAGGCGTTATATGAAAAATTGATCACAAATCTCTTTCGATAAGAATTTTTTAAAAACCAACCCATATGACCCAACAAAATGGGTACCAAACTAATTCATAAGAAGACCCAAAGGGTGTTCCTAATCCCAATGGGTAGCGACAATCACTCAGGCATAATAAACAGATCAAATAATGGGAAAAGGAACATCAAAATAAAAAGAAGCTAAAAGATAAGTACATGATCCATGATTAGAACCCAAAGGAAACTAGATATTAACCAGTATATAAATGTTTAAAATAAGAAACACCCCACTAGAACATCAATAGAAACTATTGACCATCTAACCATGAACTGTCCACCACATTATGGTGTATTTCCCTTTCATGTATCAGATAAAACAAGGTCCACACACTTGAGGGTATGTGTAGGGTGTGATATCATCATGCCTAGTGGGATCCCACCAAGTGTTCCATAAGTATTCTTTATAAAACAATCCAAATATTATAGGATTAATAGAAAAAAATTCATGATATAACATTTTAAAAAATTGATATCAAACATGCGAATTCTATCCTTTTAATAGTTTATAAACAATTTCATATAAAAAATATCAAAGAACATTAAAAAATAATTTTCTATTTTCAAAGCATGTATTATAAATCCATATCAAACATATCATAATGTAAATTTCCACTAGGATGATATTGTTTTGGGATATCTAAGCTTCTCATGAAATTATCAATCATGACTAGTGTTCACTAAACATGTCTCATCACACCCACCAATGGATTGGAGAAAAACTCTTATGTGTAATTCCCCCTATGATGTAATCTAAACCAGTCCCCACACACCCACCAAAGTATCATAGTAATACTTTGATGTGTGATTCAGCCTACTAATCATAGAAATAATTCCATGTACACCCCCCACCTATGTAACACATGATACCATGTGTTAAGTATTTCAAATCATTTTCTATGGGAATATCACAATTAAATTGGAAAACCAAAATCCCTTGTTCACACAAAAACCCTTCTTCAAAATTAATTTTATCTAGAAAATCCATAATGATCTGAAATCAACCTTTCTTTATCAAATACATAGGTTAAAACAACTTTTTATAAAAAAAACATGTAGGCATTTAAAAAAACAGATCTCATATGATTATCAACTTAGAAATCAATTTTAGTAATGAGTGACCATTCATAGTTCATAAAGTAAAGAGGGGTCTAGAAGTAAGTGAGGATCCTAATCTAAGGAATCCATATCACCCAGATCCAAACCAATTATCCATAATTCAATAATAAAAGGGGGTATTTTCATACCAAAGTCAATTTCCACGCAACAATTGAGGAGGGACCAGTATCTATACCCCAATGAATGATCTACCAATAGGGTCTAACAAGAATGGGTTGAGAATAATGGAATCACTCAAGAAAAAAATGGGAACATTAAAAGGATCATCTGAAGCTCATCCCAGAATCAATTAGAAAAAAACCTAGAAATGAAAAATATATGAGGGGTTTAAGAAAGAAAATATGAGTAAAAAGATATTAAAACCCTACCCTCAGATATTAAAAGTTCCCCAATTAATGGGTATAATCCCCTCCAGAATATAGAGTAACCAAATCATCTATTTCAAATATCTAAAACTAGTGACAACACGGTGTGGTGGGTGTTTCCCATGTTTGTGGTAGCCTCTATTTCACCCCACCCAAGAACCCCAAACATCAAATCAACACTATGTAGTGTATAAAGGTTGGTCATTTTGGACCCACCATTCCTTGAACTATAGCGTGATAGAGTACAAACTAGATATAGTGCATATTGTGGATTTCTACAACCCACGCTCAATACTACACCCTGCACTAGGCATGGTGGTCCCACCCACAACACAAAAATGATCCCCAGCCTAAAAAAGATTGAACCATGGAATATTCTATCCCATTTTGTACTTATAAACTCCAAAAACCATTCTAAGACACCAAGTACCAACCAAAACATCCTAATACCAAAAAATAACCATCTAAAATCTCACAAATAAAAAATACCTTAAACTGGGATGTGACATTTTTGATCTAAAATATAAGCTTAAGTAAACTAGGGTGGGTTTTAAATTATAAAAATAAACTTTAGTTTCTAAATATAATCATGATGACATTAAAAAAATAATGAAATATAACTTAGATACAAAAATGAATATTCCCTTTATATGATCGTACATATAATCCGTAGTTTTATATGAAATTGAAGGTATTAGAAGATAATTAAAGCTAAATTTTTTCATTTAAATAATATTTTGATATCTCATTTTGAGTTTTGTATAGTATTGAGACCATATCAATCATAATTACTTTCTTATATTTTAAAATAAATTAAGACTATTTTGGAATTACAAGGGACTCTCTTCTAATGTGACTGATCTAAATAGTAAAATACAAACATTACAATCCTATATAGTACATTATGAACTTTTTAACATTTAATAATATAATTAATAGCTAATTTACATTTTTTTATCAGTTGAAAGGGTTGAAATTTCTTAGATATATAGATATTTAATTCATCTAATTGTATTCTCTAAGTATATGTCATCCTCTTTAAATGCCTCCCTTAGTAAAATCAAATATGTTTCTCAAATTTATTTGTAATTGATTATGGATTAGTAATATTCAAACTCTAAAGAAGAAGTTCTCAAGGAACCAATTCATGTAAACCCTAGAACCCATTTTCCTTTATATAAAGGAAAATAAATTATTTCTTCTTAAGGACCACTTTATAACTCTACTTCTATTATTCAACCTTTTATCTTAGAACATGGAATACAATTTCTTAGGAACTTGGTTAAGATTATTTCTCAAACCTATTATGGGAATACATTTATGAATGGAATTATATGAGATAATTAAAGAGTCACTATAAATTATTTATCCAATATTAAATAAATTTTTTTATAATTCGTTAAACAAGGCTTCACTACTTTATTATATTACTATGAAAAAGACTATGTTACCCTATTAAATATGTGTGTAATGGATGTTTTTAGCTCATATGAGGCATAAGTATGAGAGAAGATCCTATGCTTTTTTTTCCAATACCATGAAAAGTATCTCAATGTTGTTTCCCCATCCAACATCTATTCAAGTTGAGGTTGTTGAGACTGTGGTTTTCATTCAACATGAATCTTATGTTGTACCTGAGAATGCTTTTTATATATTCATATTTTCTTTATGTGTTAATGAAATTTTTGATAATGAAAGTGTAAATAAACTACATGATGATTTTATTTTAGTGATAAGGAGGAATTCTAGAGATACCACTTTCTTTAGAGAATCCAGATAAGATTCATCTCATGTTTAACCAAACCTAAATAAATTTAAACCTGACCCTTCCACTCCAAAAATCCATCCTCTACCAGAGCTAAAATATTGATATCTTTTTATTTTTGGATATTTTATTTTTATTCGCAAACAAATTTTTATCTTAATCACATTCTAGTATTACTAACTTTATACAATCCTCTATTTTTATATTCTCTTAATTTGAATGTTTTATTGTGGTTGTATGATTATTTAATTCCACTTATTATAGATTTATGAATTTATTTTCTTAATTATCAAAATTCAATGCTCATATCCATATTAATATCAAAAATCTATTCATACAGTTTAATATTTCATTCTAATAAACCAAAATGTGTATCACACACAAATTTTCACTTCTTTCTTTATATCATAAAAGGTGGGGAATTTTATTGGAAACCCAAAATTTTATTTCAAATTATAGATTATATATATATATATCAACTAAAACATGGGTATAAGGATAATGTAAAAAATACAATTCTTATCCCCATTGAAGATTATTTATCTGCTAATTATAATTTTTTAGAATATTTTGTTTAGATTTTAGTGGGTTTTGAGATCAACAAAAAGGAGTAGATTGTTGGAAACACTAATTTTGTTCCAAAATGTCCCAATATATAATTATATTTTATACTCAAAATAGCCATTCTATTTTTCCAATGAGTTTAATTTAATTTATTTTAATTTTATAAATAAATATTTCATTAAGTTATATTTATCTTTGGAGTTTTTATTTCAAACTATTTATATTTGATTTGGAATAAATTTGGTTAAGTGATGATACATATGTAATTTTTTCCCTTATGGGATTTCATCCTTATATGAATAGGATGGACCTTATGGGAATACCATCCTTATGGTATTTCAACCTTATGAAGATAGAATACCCCTTAGGGGAAAGATTTTCCTTATAATAATTTATCCTTATGCGGGTAAGCTAATACTTATGGGAAATCTCATTATTTTAGGAAATTCATTCATCCAGATAACTTTCTGATTACATGAAGTTAATTCTTACATTATGTTCATACTTATGATAGAGATCATCCTTATGGTTGTAAGTATTTAATATTTTTGTAAATTAAAAACATAAGAGTTTTTTTAGGATTCAACCATTACTCCTTTTATGAAAAGTCAATATTGTGTTTTATTATCATTAATATAAAAGTTATATGGAAATATATTAATCAAGTCACTAATTTAGATGAATAAAAACTATTCCAATGTCCAAGTCACTATAAATTTAAAGGAAAAATAAAAAAGGTTCTTTCAAACCTATTTTATTTGTCTCTAAATATCATATGTATTTTGCATTCAAAGATTTAAAAATACAACAATATTACATATGGATTTATAAATAAAGTATTATTTAAAATATTTTGATAATTGAGATGATTGTATTCACACAAAGTCACTCTTACTCTTATGACTTGAATATTTTTATTCTTCTTATATGCTTAAGTGAAACATTTATAATCAAGAAGCAGTAAAAAATAAAATATTATTGTGTATACCATATTTTATCAACTATAGTTCAAAAAATATTTTAAAACTACACTTTAGATATGTATCTTCAACTCTAATATATTTTTTCATTTACTGATGACAAATTTTAATACAGTAGTGCACCTCAACTCAAAATATTTTCTCCTATTTTATTTTTTTTATTTTAAGTGAGTACTCCTTGTATTAAGTGTCTAAAGGATTTAATTTATCCATTTTAATGGAGCGCCCAGTAAAACAACTTGAAACCTATTATTAATAAGTCTTAGATACTTTCAATTAAATATCAATGTCCCATAGAAAATGACATAATTAGTAGAATTACCAAGATCACATCAAAATTTAGTGGATTGGACTAGTGTAGTTTTTTTATCCCTAAACAATTATAAAAATTTCCTATGTAGATACCTTAACATTCATTTATATTCTACCATATTATTTTACTAAGAATAGTATAAAAATTAGAGCAGTTTTTAGGATAATTTTTTATTTGATGAGAATTTTAAGAATTCAATTAACCCCCCCCCCCCCCCACACTTGAGTTATTGTCAAACACCTCTGAGAGAACACAATTATTTTTATTCTTCATTAGATCAAATACACCTCATTCAACCTCTAAATATTTTATATTTAAAACCAAACAACCCTTAAACTATAGAAAACCACATGAAAAGTCCTAATGATTGACACACTTTTATGACTCTGTTAAGTGGAGATACAATTAAGGTAGTAGGCTTATGGAATTAATTTGTGTGCTTGAGGATAAGAAAAATTCCACATAAAATTCCTTAATTAAGGATAGATATATTTATGGGGATTTGGGAAAAAATTAACATGGGGATTAATAGAACATTGAATGTATTTTTATGATTAGTGTGGGATTGGGTATTTTAAATTATTTTAAGAAGAATTATATTTACAAAGTTTTTAGAATTGAAAACTATTTTCATTAATTACTTGAGAATTTTTTGTTAACATTATTATTATTTTATTAACTAGGAGTGAAATGTTAAGTGTGAATTAATTGATAGAAAATATATTTTTATTATCTCTACATTGTAATTAAAGTATTTAATTCCCAAATTTTTTATATTTTAGTGGTGATTTTCTCAAATCTTTTTTATTGAAACATTTTGGAATTAATTTAAAATATAGAAAAAAATGTGATTATTTATGATTTTATTATTATTGTCTTATTAATTGAGTTAATGGATGGTTATTTATAATTAATTTGTTTCTTTAAAGGTGAAATCTGGATATATTAGTAAAGAGAAAATTTGGTTTAGTATATATGTAAAAGTCACTCTAAAATTCCAAGGAGTATATATGAATCGTTATACTTAATACATATGAGTCATTCAGAATTGGAGAAAATGTATTTAGAAACTACTTGGGATACATAAGTTCCCTAATATAATATGTAAAAGTTATTTGTGCAGTAGATAGAAAATTTTAGAAAAGTGTAGGATGTGTAAAGGTCATAATCTAATACATAAAAGTAATACTGATCAGAAATAATGATGCATCAAGGTTAGATATAAAGGAAATTAAATATTTTTAAAAGTATTGATATTCATAAAAGTAAATTTTCTGTTATGTAAAAGTAACACCCATAGATCACATAGATATGCAATAATCAAGGACTTTTCCATGGGGATTAAATTCTAATATATAAGGGTCATTTACTTGGAAACAAATAATATAAAATTAATACTCATGAGATATTTACTTTACTATTAGGTATGATTTTTTCATATTAAGTAGAATATAAAAATTTATAATCCATTAAAATAAATTTAAGAAATGGAATACCACATCATGGAAAGTTCATACATACTGTGAAGTGGGTTTGGAAATATTAGTGTTACTATCAATTTGGAAGTTCTCATACCATGAAAGTTTCAATCACACAATGGAGGAATGAAACAAGAAAAGAAATAGAAATATTTGAGAAATATATTATGGTTAGATCTCCTTTACAGTGTGACGTGTTTGAAGATATTTGTTGCATAATGGAATCCATCTTGGTACTTTTAATTCCATTTTAATATTACTCTATTTTTTATTAGTTTTTTTCATTAAATTTAAGGGAGAATAAGTGAAAATTATAATGTGGTATATTTTATGTCCATAGTTAAGGAGAATATTTCACATGCTTCAAATATATAGAAAATAATGATCACTACTTGCATGGAAAATAAATTTTTAAATCATCATATGCATGAGGAATCCATCATGAATAACCCAAACAAACCTACTTTAAACTTAATTAATATTTAAATAAAGTTTACTCTATTATAAATAGTTATATTCTTGATGATTTTAGTTTAGGTTTTATATTTTTTTCTTTTTCATTGTAATAATATTTTATAATTTTAATAAAATTTCTATATCTCCCCATTTAAATATATTATATCATTTTCCTTATTTTCATCCACTGTAATTATGTTTATCCAATAATTTAGAATAAACTTTTAGGTTCATATGAGGGGGACAAACCATTAAATTCTTCTTGAGTCTTTAATATTTTTATCTACTCTTATATGTTCTCATTTTGAGTTTCAATAGTGTGTGATTAAACTTGTTAGTTTTTATTATTTTCCTCATTCCCCTATACTCTATTCTTCTTCTCACAAGACATTCTATATCAAGGATTATGTTCCATATATATTCCACCATATGATACATAGTGTAAGGATAGTGGAGAGTTTTTTTGATATTCTCAACTATGAGGAGTTGAAATCTTTCCTTTTTTAGGTCCTGAATAGGGTAAGTTGTTGGAAAATAAAACTCTTGGTTTAGGTTTGGTAACCACCACTATAATTATGAAGAAAATTTGACCTCTCATCTATGATATCAGTGTATCTTCTATCATAATTTAATTATAGTAGAGGTTTAATTTTTAATGATATTGAGTCACTCAAGTGAGAAAGAGTAGGTTTGAATGATATATTTAATGAGGACTATGATAGCGCATTATTAGTTGATCCTCTAAGGATTCACTGCCTTTCTAGTGAACTCTTTACATTTAAATTATTTATTTTATTTTATATTTTTCTTCACTTATGTGAAAAACCCCCATAAATATTCAAATATTTAAAAACCTAAAATATAAGTGTTTGGAGTGGTGAGTGATTGACATAAGATGATCCTTAAGATAGATTCCACAGGCCCAAAATTATGCTACACTAGGAAAATTAATTACTTTTTTTACATCTTAAGATGGATGTGTCAAGGTGGATTAATAAATAGGGGAAGGTAAAAATCCATGTATACTTGATATTAGTTACCCACAACACATGAATGTAAACAAGAAACACTTAAAAGATATCTAAAAATATGATGGAGTATATATCACTTTCAGAAATGATGGATCACTCAATGATAAAGTATTTTACTAATATATTGTTTAATTTTCATAAAATGAAACATTATAAGGTGAAATGGGAACCTATAAAATCCATGGGAGGATCCCGAAACACCAATATACCAGAAGGAAAATAATTACAAGGTAGATCTGCTAAAAACCCAAACCAGATAACTTGAACTAATGACAGGCCACAACAGGTGGGTTAGGCCACCTGAAACCTGATATATCATGATCATGGGAATATTTCTTGATGATATTAACCACAGGATCATCCTAAGAAAATACAGGCCTCATGAATCAATCAACGTAATTCACTTTTGAGGTAACACCAATGTCAAGCAATACGGACAATTGATACCCCTCTATCATCAATCAAATTATTGGGAACCACCAATCCTCTACCACTGACTTCCAAATAACTCTTCCTCCAATTATAAATCCATTGTATAAACACCACCAATATCTGGAAAATCATTTTTAGGATCTATATTTTTATATTTAATGCCACCAAAACTAGATTATGTCATTTTCAATCAATAAAACATATATTGAAACCAAAAACTAACATCACCATTGAAAAACATCTTCTCCATATTGAGTCACCACAATACATCAATTTTCTCTCTACTAAAGATATAAATCCATGGAACAATGGATAAATAGTAGTTTTAAAATCCATTTAGAGAGGAATAACCAAGGAAACCACACCAAGTAAACTAAAAGTATAGTAATAATAAAAAACACCATCAAAAAATAAACATGTGGAACACAAATATCCAGAAGGAACTACAATTGAGGAAAAAGATGTCATCATAAAAAAGGAACACCATTGCCATTATAATCAATGGAAGACAATAATTTAGAACATCAACCATCAATATTCATCTTAGATTCTTAATCCAAAGAAACAAAATCATTTCCCTCTCTATAATAGTTAACACCCTAGACAAAAAAATTCACAACAGAACCTCCACCACCTTGATGAAGTATCCAATCATTTAAAAAGTGACATCTCTTCTACCTCAAGTTTTTAAATGGAAGGAACATTGTTCATAAATAACTAGTGATGATAATTTTTAATACATAGATTTTATCTTTATCAATGGGCTGAGGAATAATCTCTTGATTGTTTCTCAACTTTGTGAAAGTGGACATTAGGCCATCATTCAAAAGAATAAATTTTTCAAAAGGAGATTGAAGGATTACAAAATCATCATGAATGGATAGATAATTAGTGGGAATATATTCTGAATTTCATTTATCAAAATATTTTTCCATGAGTTTAAAGGTGGAAAATGATCTTTATTATAGAATAAATCACCATTTTCGACAAAAGAACATGGATAATATTTTTAAAAAAGAAATTTTTATGAAAATATAAAAGATAAATTGTGGAATAATAAACAATTATGACACATTTCACAAAGGATAAAATATGAATAAGTGTTACAATGAAGTGGATATCAAAAGGAATAAATATATCGAGTTGATATGCTCAAATGTGTGTGGTCTGATAATATTGAATTCAACCAATAAATATAATTATTTCATTAATTTTATTAATATTTTGAATATTATGACTTGTTTCTACTTTAAGGTGAGAAAATCACTATATCTTGAGATATTTAATCACTTTTCTAAGTGTGTTAAAAATTATATAGGATTTTCTATCAAAATATTTTGTTTTGATTATGGTTCTAAATATAGGTAATAAAAATATAAATTATTATACGATAATCATGGAATAAGTCTGGAATATAGTTTTTCATACACACCCCAAAAAAATAGAATACATGAGAGGAGGAACCAATGTATGGTATAAATGGGGAGAACCCTGATATTGGAGCATGGAATCCTAATGTATTTTTGGAGACAATCTACCATAGTAGTTTTTAGCATTCTCAACCAATTTTTACTTGATAAAATTCTGTCAAAACACCTTATGATATATAGAATGAGAAGAATGAAAACTTGAAAATAATAAACATATTTAGTATAAAATATTAAATCAAAAAAAGTTTGTTATTTTGTCAATTTTTATGAAAGATTTGTTGGAGAAGTTTCTTTGATATGCACCTAGGATGAAGGAGTTATTAGTGTTAACATAAAAAAATCATTGATATATATGATTTTATTATTTTGAAAAACAAAAATTCACTATAATGATCACTAAATATTGATTATTATATTGAATATGACTTAGGAGAATGTATTGGACAACATGGTATATATTTAAATATTATAGAATATTTTCAAAATTCCCATAATGATACTAAAATTTCTAGTGATGAGGAAGGCCTATCATAAAGAGGATCTAAGTATCAAAGACTTAGAAAATAATTTAATCATAAAAACATCCAATTATATAACATCTATGGTGTAAAAACCTAAAGAAGTATAATAATTTATAATCAAACTAGCATGGTTTTTCAAGTATAATAAGAAAGTGTTAAATAGATATTTAAACATAAGGATTGGATAGTAGTGATGGAATAATATCTGAATAAAATTAAAAATAATGAATCTTGGGAATTACTTTCATTTCCCAAAGACAATATTTTTATATATAAGAAGTTTTTTTAAAAAAAATCAATGATAAAATATAATTATCATAGCAAATCTCATTTTTTAGGAATACTCTCAAATTGAGGGTATAGACTTGGATGAAACTATTTATCTATTCAAAAGTCTTGAAATAATTCAAATATTTCTTGTGATATATTATCAAATTAATTACAAAGTTTTCAAAATTTATGTTGAGTCAAAATTATTAAATTCTGAACTTAAGTAAGTCATTTATATTAAACAAAATAAATTTTTTATACTTGATATTGATGGTTCAAGGTTTTTGATTTGGAATAAGTGACTCAGGGTATTAAAAAGACACCATGATGATGGTATTGAAGAAATTAAACCCTATTAAAGAGAATGTAATTCAAAAAAGGTAAGTTGGATAACAATATTTACATTGAGGTAGATTATATAAACACAACTTGTATGATTTTGTGTGTTAATGGAATTACTTTTACTAGTAATAAATATAATACTTGTGATAAATTTACCAAACAAGTGAGGAAACATTATTAAATTTAAATGATTATATATTTTATATTATTTTTATGTTTCAAACCCACAAACATAATAGTTTTTATGTAACACTCTGAGATTCTAGTAAGTGTTTTGACTAAAATAAATACTTTGTTGAATACATTATATCACACACAATACCAAACTGAAATGAACTGTGATATATTAAAAAATTATACTTTTTAAATATAACCATTATAAAACATATGTTGAATTAGGTGGTATAAAAATAAGTAACAACATTATAAAATCTATATATAAAGAATGAAATCAAATAGTGGGAGTCTCCATTATTAGGGTCATTTTTATGATATTGGATAGGTAGTAACATCACTAGGATTTTCCCTAGACCAGTCCCAAGATGAGCTTCAACATGTATGAATTGAACAAAATCATTTATGAGAGAAGTTAAAGCTCTTGGAAATCACTACAAGATCCAGTATAGGTGAACCACAATCTGTTATTGGCCAAAATTTATTATCTTACCCTTAGATCTTATACAGATGTCTTTAGGGGTTTCCTAAGTATAAGTTAGGATGATATAAACATATAATTATTAATGTCCTTTATGTTCTCATTATTTGTAATTATTTTAAAGTTTCATTTTTAAATAATTTTAAAAGTTTTTATTTAATAAAATGTTTTGATTAATCCTAGGAAATAAATAATAAATTTTAAAAATTATGACTAAAATCCTTTGTTAATTATAAGTTCTATTTTTTGAATAATTTTATTTTTCTATATGTATTTTATTTTTATTTTTATAAATTAAATTAAACACTTTTAAAGGATTGTTCAAATAAATTTTTCAAATAATAAACAAAGATATAAATTCTTATTAAATTTATTAATTGATATGAATTAATATTAAGAGAACTTAAAGTTTAAAAGGTCATTTTCCTATAAAAATAGTGTACATTATATTTTATGTTTCCATTTAAAAGTTAAATTCCTAAAATTTATAATTTTAATTTGAAAAAATGAACTTTAGTTTTTGGATTCATCATATCAAAATTAGGTTAGGATAAACATTTGGTATATTTATAAAATGTTTATTTTTTAATAAATAGTAAAAATATTTTTTATATTAATTAAATTAAATTTATTTTTTATCAGTTTTAAAAAATAAATCATGTAAAAAAATTTCATATTTTGAATCAGTTTGTCCAAATTAGATGAAAATTTTAATTTCATTTTTATCATAAATATAAGTTACCAAGTTAAGAAATTAATCACTATGATAAAGGTTAAAAAGAGGTAAAATTATAAATCAAGAGATAAAGTTTCAAAATATCACTAAACCTAATAATTAATGGGTAGATGACGGATTTATCAACAATAAATTATATTTTCCTCTCTAATTATTAATTTTAGATCCACTTTATTTGAATAATATATCTCTTTTTATATTAAGAAGTTAATATTTACGAAAATTTTACCTCCCTTACCTATAAAAGGACACATTCATCACTTCATTATCTTAGTACCTAAAGCATCCTATCATGACAAAACTCTAATGATATTCCTCTCCATCCGTATTTTCCACATACTATAGGTTCTAGTCTCACCAAAAGACAAATTTAAGAAGGTTTAAGGTGTTTTATAATAAAGTATATCAAAGGAATATGATTTTAGATGCACACACCAAGAGATTTGAAACTTAAGTTATGGGTAATTTATCTCAATTCTAATTCATTAAAACATGTGTCTTGCTATGAAACAATTTAATTTTATATAATATAAATACATTCCAATTGAATTATTATATCTTAAATTACTTTTTATTCTTGAAAGTTTATTTTTCATTTAATCTATCCATATTCCTTTTACTTTGATTAATTACTTAATACATAAAGGTTTTGGTTAAATTATTTTACTTTAATAAAGTATAACCTTTATTATAGAACTACATCTTTATATGTTTGGTTTATTACACCCTATTATCGTATTATATTGTACACCATCTTTATTTTCTAGGTTTTACAAGTCTTCTTTAATTTCACCTCTCTTTAGTTCAAAATTCAACCAAATGGTTTATTTTACGAGTAATCAACTATAAATACCCAAATTTTTATGGGGGTGAAATTCTAAATAAATTTGAATTTTTTTGTTATAGGTGTGTATAAGGGGTGGAAAAGTTATTTTATCCTACTATATGATTCGATAAATATTTTATGATGGTTTAATTGGATCCAAAATGGGATGTTTACCGTAGGGATGAAATTTGGAGAGATTTTGATCCAATTGAATTTTTTAAAATATATTAATATTTATTAAAAAAATATTAATTATTCTAGGGATTTAAATGGTGATATATTTTGAATGGAGTGTTATATTGAAATTTAGACTCTACAGTTGAGTCTAGAATGAGAGGTTTTTTTGTAAATGATGTGTAAAAATGCTTTGGGTTTCGGGACTCTAGTTGAGAATTTAGATAGGTGGTTTAAATTAAGTTAATTAAAATTAATTTAATTTTAATTATAGTCCCCACCCCCACCATGTATTTTCTATGCATGAAGGAAGGGAGGGATTATCCCCCATGTGTGACCACCAAACTGAGAGGAAATAGGGAAGGAGGCACTGATGAACTTTTTTCATGGAGGGAATCGAGACAGAATCAGGGTGCAACGTCTATAGGGTGAGAATTTGGACACAATGATCTATTGTGTCTACCATAAGGTAGGATATATTTTTTTTATTCATTTATCCCTATATATTCATAGTTTTATGTTTTAAAATGCATATTGGTTTGCTAACGACACCATGAGGGTCACTTTGTGGTGATCTGGGGGAAAATGTGGGTTTTAAGGAAATCATAAGAGATTTCTTCTTAGGTGAACCAACTAAACAACATTTTTAAAGAAAAAAATGTTTTGTGTTCTTTATTATGGGTTAGTATCGACATTCAAGGGTATAAAACATGTGTTTTTGGGAATAGAGGTGTAAGGGTAACTCAAAGGTGTGGTTGAGTACACCACGAGAAACCCCGTGTTGGGGAACATGGTGTGGAGGGTATATAGCTAGACCCCATTTTTGGGTGCTTGGAATGTAGTTACACATGGTCAGACCCCTAGTGGCATGTGCATGGCCATACCCCATGTAGGGTACATGACCAAGACCCCATGTGAAGTGCATTCCATGTAGGGTTGTTGCATGTCATGTACATGGGAAGTACACTCTAAGTTGAGTGGAGGTACATGACCTAGGTTGACGTTTGTATATGCATTCCATATACATAAGGTACAAGTCGTATACTTACCTTTTTAGGCTCATTGCCTTTTTTCTCACCCTTGAGTCATAATTGGACATTTGAGTATTCTATTTTGATTATTTTTCTATGTAGACCGTGATGGAGGAATCTATTTCATGATTCAATTATTTTCAAGAGATGATTCAAGCTGAGTGATTTATAATTAATATGTTCTTCCATAGATGAATTGATTCCAATATTTCCTATGAGACACATGATATGAGAACCAAGTGAGGGTCAGGATAATAATGAGAGGATTCCGAAAATGAATTCTAAGGCCTTAAGGTTTTTATTACATTTTGTAAATGAAAATTATAATTAATTTATATCAATGTTATAAATTTAATTATAAAAACATTAATTTCATTTTTGAAATTATCCTATAAAAATTTACTTATAGTAAATTTTTGATAATTTTCAAAAAATATTTATCTTTCAATGAATAGTTAAAATGCTATTTTTTATTGAAAATTCCTTTTCTTTTCAATAATTTACAAAAAATAATTTTGTTTTAAAATAGATTTAAATGTAACATTAGTTAATTTATTATATTAATATTCCAATTAAGTTCATTAAAACTAATTTTCTATTTGATTTTGGTTTAAAAAACTTTTTATACTTTAGGAAACATTTTTTTGAAAACTACATTTCATCTCTTTTTTGGGTTTAATTTTAAAATAAATACTAAAATTTATTTTCATTGAATCTTAAAAAATGGCTTCCATTTTTGGAATAAAAAGGATCAAATTCGGTAAATAGATCCCTTTTATTTTTTTCCTTATGAGTAATATCTTTGGTAAATATTTGTCAGCACAGTAAGGGTAAAATGGGTAAAACATGGTTAACATTTTGGCATAAGGTTTTAAAATTTATATAAAACTCGAATTTATACTATTGGATAAGTTTATTTCACCATTTATGTCCAATTTATTAAAATATTGCAACATGGATCCATTTTTCTTTTATTATGATTTTTATATTATTTTAAGAAAGGAATGAATACAAAATCTTACTCTCTTGACTTTAATATATCAAAAAAATTTACATAAGGATAAAAACGATAATAGGTATGGTTCTAAATTTTTATTTGAATATAAATTAATTATTTTATCGTATTAATTTTTTTATAATTTTTATTGATTGAATAATTACATTAAATTATTACACAATGTTAATACACTATTTATTCTATTAATTGGAAAAAATGATTTTAAAAATATTAAAAGTAATAAAATTTGGATAAAATATCATTATAAGTGAATTTTTTAGAAAAATATACAATATTAGGGATGTTTTGACGGTTAATATTTAATTTCATGTTGTTTTCATGTTGTTTTCGAAGTCAAATTATGTGAATAGTTCTCAAAATGACATTAATAATATTTTATGTTAAATATATCTTATTAAATTATTTAAAAAACATAAAAAAACTTAAATAGGGAAATTAGGATGATAAATGGTAAAAATATTCATCCCTCGGTCATTTATGATCCAATTTTCACCTAATAAGTAAAATGATAACCCTTTAATATTGAAAAAGTCATTTCTATAATTAACATTAAAATTGGTTAACCAGTGGGTTAATAAAAAATATATAGACTAAAATGAAATAACAACTTGTTAAAACATAATTATTAAATTTTATTAAGAAAATATCCTACTTATATTCAAATAAATTTCATTTTTGAACAATTTAAAATTAATTAGACACATATTATATTTTAATATTTCATGTATTTCCAGAAATGACATTAATGTTATTTTATAATAAACAATATTTTATTAAATGATTTAAAATTCATAAATATACTATAATCAGATATTTGAATTGGATATATTTTAAATTTTCAACCAATTCCCATTTATGAGTCACTTACCATTTTAGTAACATTATTGACCCTTAAAGAGTAAAAAACTTTGATACTTTGGAAATTATAAAAAGGGGTAATGGGGGGTTAAAACAAAAGAAATAAGGGTAAAAAACTAAACTTGTAAAATTTTTATGGGATGATATTATTTAAACTCATACTCATAATATGTTCTAAAAATATCAATTTTTATCTAATTGAACCCAAAAATTAATTTATACTAATTTAATACTTTAAGTAATTCCAAGACTACCCCTCTACTCACTGCTAAAATGGAACCTCTTATCCTATCTTACTAACCCAATTTGAGAAATATATCTAGACCATACCCTAAAATAATTCTCTTATAATATTCCCTAGAAAATAATTTTAGGTTCTTTTATCCTTAAAATTCCATTCCAAGGGTCCTTAAGAAATGATCTTAAGGAGGCTTTCTGAAGAATAGGTAATCATCTTACTTGAACTCTTTATATTTATTTATTCTTATACCTCCTATAAATCTTTTTTATTGATCATAAAATAATAAAATAATTATTATTAATATACTTAAATTTTATTATTATTATTTTCCCACCAATATCCACCCTCTATTTCATCAAATGGGAAGCAAAAATATCGCTCATGTGTATGTGTGGACTGCTGCCTCTACGTAGTGATAAAATAAATTTTCCATTACCATCATTCATGGATGGTTATAATTATGGATTTTATTTTTATAAATCATATCTAGTAAATAATTATAATTTCTTAATAATAATATCATATCTACCTTTTTAATTTCTAATCCGTTAGAAAATGATAATTTCGCTCGTTCGTACGTCAGGACTATCACCTCTATGAAGCGATGTGATTCAATTTTCTATTCCAATTTACACAGATCGTTGAAAAGATATATTTAATCAATATATATTATATATATTATATAATAAATATTATTAAAATGTGAATTTTTATTTACCATTATTTTTTCATCCATCAAAAAGTGAAAATAGCGTTCATGACTACGTACGGTCTACCGTCTCCATTAACATTGTAATTCATTTTTATTTATCTACCCTTTATGGATGGATATAAATATATATATATATATATAATGAATATATATTATATTTATATCATGATTAATATTATGGATAGTATAGAACTGTGATCAAAGTACAATGACCTAAACTACTAACTCAAAATTCTCATTAAAATGAAATAGTTAACACCCAAAAACATTGATTTTAACAAAATATTATTAATAAATGGGATTTTAAATGTTATAAGTGGATAATAAATTTTATTATAATTATGTAAATGTTGATATTTTATTGGTATAAAAATATAAATTTTTTATACATGAGGTTATAACACTTATGAAGAAATTCTGATTTGGGTAAGGTATTTTTGTCTCACTTTTAATTCATTGAGAAACATGCCTTATTAATAAATTATTTCTTTTATATAGTATATATATTTCCCAGAAATATATTTTATGATTATTTTCATTAAAATTATGTGGATAAACATATCCATATAATTTTCTCTCATTTACGATGTTTTTATTAGAAAGTTACCAAAGTGGTAAGGGATTTATATTTCAATCAAATTTTAATTGGGATTATCTATGCATGAATTTACATTAAGGAAATTCTATAATCCTTGTCTAATAAAACACATTTATTTCATTATCATATGTTTATTTCTTGATAATACATTTTTACTTTTCATTTTCTTTAATTTGAGTACTTAAGAGACTAAAAAATGTTTTTAAGTAAAAAAAACATAATTTCTCTCTTCGGTTCTTACGTATCCATGTTTTATAAAAATGTTTTCAAGAATGTTTTTAAAATTATAATATAATTTTTTAAATTAATTTTACTAAGTTTTAGTTTTTATAAAATTGTTAAAAAGGAATATTCTTTTCATTTTCTGAATGAGTTTTTTTTTACTGTTATCAAAAATTTGAAATAAATACTTATTTTAACAAACAAGGCATGAAATAAATTTCATGTCATCATGACTATTAAATGTTATAAAGATTCCTTTAAAATCTTATATAATTTTGTTTTTAAGTAAAACATTTTACATAATATTTAGTAAATTTTTATATGTTAATTAAATTATTTCAAAGTGTAAAGTGTATTTTCATCAAGAAATATTACAAGTTATCTTTTAAATGCATTTTCATATAAGATGACATCATTTAATGTAACTTATAATTTACTAGGGATATGATCTAATGATACCTTATTTATTATTTATATGTATGTTTTATGATTATTATGATGAGATGTTTATGAAACCCATTTATTTTTCATGGGTTAGGTTATAATGAAATGTTGGAATGCTTATGAAATTGGTTTCCTTTATATAGGTTATGATATATAATGAATGATTTATAACCTTGTAGAACACATATGAATGGATTGTAATTATGTGATGGGTGGGCCCAGAATTATATATCCCTCAAATGTATTGGGTAAATATAGATAACTCATGAGATAAATATGTTATGCATGAACCAGAATTCATATTCATAATTTTATGATTAAAACTAGGTTTCATGTTCATAATATTATGAATGGACCTAGTTTTTTAGTATATAAGATTATGCATGGACCTAGATTCATGTCAATAAGTTTATGTAAGGGTCTAATTTCATTTCCTTAACTTTATTAGTGATATTGTTTCAATTTATACATGTTCACAATGTTATAAGATTATGTTTTTTCAACATTACTATGTCTATGTTATGCGATTATGGATAATGAATGATTAATTTTGATTCCAAACTCTTTTGAATATTTTCTTATATTATTATAAAGTTTTATTATTTAACTTGTGTTTATAATCTATGAGAAAGAGGGTATAAACTTTGTAATTTATGATCATGATCTCATACCCTTATGGTTATCTTATGCTCATGTATGATCATTGATTCATATCTCCTATTTTTACCCTTATCGGTTATTAGAGCTCCTATAACAACCTGAACTTTTGAATAATATATGTTTTCTAAAATTGTGTGTTATTTCATTTTATACTCCACAAAACTATATCCTTTAATTAATAAAGTGATATCATTGGGTTTCGACTGTTATATTATTGTTGGAAAATATGACCGTTGGAAACTAAACTATTAACATTACAATTATTGTTTATAAATATAAGTGATATTAGTTAATTAATACAAAAAAAGAGGTGATCGCTTCATCTAGTAGACTCGGCCCATATGAAGCCCATCTGTCAGAGCTTGGGGAGGAGGTAGTATCTCTGGGCTTTGCTCTGGACCAAGCCCAATATGAGCTTCAACATGTGAAGCTTGAACGGAATCTCCTGGGGGAGAAGTTCAAGATAATAAAAATCACCACTCGGGCAATGTTGTCTGAGCCGCCACAAGATTCTATCACTATAGCACACCTTACACTTAGATCTTATGTAGGTATTATAAGAGGATATGTAATGATACCATAGTTACATTGTGTAATCCTTTTGTATAAATAAAATTGTTATTTCTTATTATGTTAAATTTGTGAATTTCAAATGTCTGGATAAATTTTGGATGAAGTTCTATAATATTGATGAATTTTGGAAAAAGGGGTATTCTGAAATATTTTTTTATAATTTTCAAAAAATGTCCTTCTACAATTGTGATCAAAATGAAATTTAGAGTCTAATAAGATCAACTTGATTTTTAGTGAATAGTAAAGTATGAATAGTAACATACCTTATGAATTTTAATGAATAGTAAATCGGCCAAAAAAATAGAAACTTCACCCATGAATGTATAAATACAATTTAGACATCTTAAAAGTGAAAACCAATCATAGTATAAGTTTTAAAATTTTTGTATGACCTAAATATTTTATTTATAATTTTATAATTAATTTAATAATTTAAAATAGAAATATATTTTCATAAAATGTAATCATAAACTGTTACTTTATTGACTTATGGTTATACGATAATTTTATGGGACCTTGATTACTTTTTCAAGGTGTTACAAAATAAGTTATAGTTTTAGAGTTGTTTTTTTAATAAATAATGATTTTATTTAAAAATTAAATTAAAAATATTTAGAAAATTATTTTCATAAAATTGAGTTCATTTTTTAATTCATAACACTGATATTGGGTTAGGGTGAAGTTTTGGGATTTTTTTGAAATAGTTGAATTTTCAGTGAATAGTAAAAATACAGTTTTGAGTTTCAGGTGTTTAATGACATCATTGATGATGTAATAATGATGTAATAAATCTGGTAGACTTTTCAATAGTAATATATTTTATGAGGTGTCCCAAGTGGACAATACCATGGGAAAATACCATGGGCAAGCCCATGGTTTTGCAAATACCACCGATGAGGTATCCCTTGGAAATTAATTAAATATTCTCTCCCTTTTCCAATAAATACCAATCCATTTCCTCATTCATTTCATTACAAAATCATCTTCAATGATGATATAGTATTTTTACCTCCCAAGTAGTCCCCCCAAGGTTCAATCAAGCCCCCAAGGTCCCAACATTCATGCTTTCGAATTTACTCTTCAAGGTAAGGGAACTGTTCACCCTCCCCTTTTTAAGTCATGGATTTTTTTTTGTTATGTCTTCTAGTTTTCATTTTATTATGTTGGGTTATGTTCTTATATATAACTCTTACTGTAAATTTCATGTTCAATTGGTGATAGACCATTTCCTCTCTCATTAACTGATTTTCTGAATTTTTAAGTGATGTCGTCTTGCTGTCGAATTTTTTGTAAAAGAAATCACATCTTCCCTTTTCCTTCAAGTTTCATTTTCATATAGTATTTTCTTAAAATATATATAGAATGATATTATTTAATTTTATTCTATAATAATACTATATTATGAGTTATTTATGAGTGGTTGACTCTTTTCCCCTCCTTTTTTAGTGTTTTCTAAAACCATGTTATATAATCGTTATTCTGTAGAATTTCCATCTCAAAATATCTCTATTTTTTCAATAAGTTATATTGTATTATTTATGTTAATACCCAAATATATTTTTATTTCTAGGTTTATTCATAAATACATAAAATTTATCTATTTGATTCTGAAATTGACATACATATAACCCTCACTCCCTTTCTATGGGTTATAAATGATATAACGATCATGTTTTTAAGAACTATTAAAATGTCGTGATTTTGAAATGAAACCCATTTATTTTATTCTCTATGGGTTATTTATGAAATTTTTTATTTTGGTTTATGTAGTTCTCATGAAAATAAAGACTTATTAAGTGTGCACCCTGATATCTCTCCAATGCATTGGGTACAGAATTTAATCGCTAGAGATGACATGTTTTACGATACCTTGGTGAATAACCCTGGTAATATTTATGACACCATGGGAATAAACCTTGGTGATATGTTCATGAATGTCTAAATTAAATTTTTTATCCACATACTCAAGTTATGATTCAATTTATTTTCATTATTAAATTCCTATACTTTCATTTCTCATGTCTATGTTTTTTATCAACTTCTTATTGGTTTCACAAGTAAACTGATTCCCTTGATTTCCTTACTAGGCCTTCTGCTCACCCTTTCCTTTGATGTATGTCTCCAGGTTATGAGATTCAATAATTTTACTTAAAAAGAACATATGATGAATCCCTACAAGTGGATTAGAATAATTTTTTATGTTTTCATGTTTTATTCTCTTGATTTCTAAGACACTAGACTTTAAAGATCCTCTATTTGTAAAATGTAATGAAAAGATATGTAGTAAAAAGGCAGGATGCCATAGTTGGTATCAAAGGAATGTTTAGTTATTTATGGAAATTAGGATATGAAAACTTTATGAAGAACCCTATAGAAAAGTTTAAGTATAGGAAAACTTCCTGGTATTTTGGTGAGTATTGAGTAAGTGGTTTATCAAGAAAATACATCTCTGTCTGGATATGAGGATGTAGAGGTGGCTCTAGCACAGATGTACCTAGGAGTGAAAACTCTGACAAGGAGTTTTGGGCTTGACCCAGGGTATCTTGGTATACGACAACAGGCCTTGCTGCACTCTTGGTTACGATACTTTCGGGGGATATGTTTCGTTAATCATAAGCTTTTTATGAATCATTATGAATGATTTATAGAGAAATGTAATCGTTTAACACTTGATGTTTTAAGACATAAAATACTTTATATTTATAAGATTTGTAAATCAAATAAGTTTCTCACTATGGTTTTATTATTCAAGAAAATGGTGGGTAATTGGAGGAACCATGCAAATGGTGACCGCAATGGACCATGCACTGAGAGCCCTCTGATGGAAGCAAGAATGGAAACTTTCATGTGAATGATGAATGAACTGAATCATGTTATGGGTAATAACTTGAATTAAGCTAAGAGACTGATCTCACCACGAAGGGAAAAACTTTCTATTTATTCCATTATACGTCAATGGCCACCAACCTTTAGTGTATTGATCAACCCATTTTCTGATGAACAGTGGATCAAGTCTATAGATAAGATATTTGTTGTGCTTTGCTATTTGGAAAAATAAAAGGTCACCCTGGTTGTCTATTGCTTAGAGGGAGAAGTTGATCAGTGGTGGGAACTTATTAAAAACATGAGGCCAAGAGTGGAGGTTGAAGCTATAGTGTGGGAAGATTTCATAGGGATCTTCTTCAGTAATTATTTCCCCCGATCGATGAGAACAACAATGGAGTATGAGTTTCTAAAGCTAAAGCAAAAGGAGAATGAATCTATGGGAAGCGATGAGATGAACTTCACAAGGCTTTCACATTACACCTCTAGATTTATCATGGATCCAAATGGTAAGGTTGATAAATTATTCAGTGGGCTGAGACCTCGTCTGCAGAAGAATCTAGCCAACTGAGATTATGATAGCTATGATGAGATCGTGCGAAGTGTGATGAAAGTAGAACGGAAGTTGGTGAGACGTAATGGTCACATGAATCCAATTACAAGAAAAGATAAATAGATCCAAGCTTATATAGGAGCTTCGATCAAGGAAGAGGATGCAAGAAATTACAACATCCCATGTGTAATGAATGTGGGAAGAATCATTCGAGGAACTGCCTGCTCAGGAAAAGAAAGTGATAAAAGTGTGGAAGAGATGGCCTCTTTGCACAGAATTGTCATAGTGAGGTGAATCCACAACTTCCCAACACTAATGAAAATGGGAATGTGGTGAAGGCCCTACCGGATGTCCAATGTTATAAGTGTGGAAAACCCGGGCACTTTGCCGATCACTGTTCAAATCTAAGGGTAGTGTAAGGGAATCACCATCAGCCTCAGCAATGGACAAGGGAACAAGGTCATACTTTTCCAATCACTACAGCCAAAATTGAAGCACCAAATGATGTGGTTTCAGGTACCCTTTTTGTTCTCTCAAATCTAGAAAGTAATTTTTTTTATTTTGATTATACGCATTCTTTATTTCCTCCAAGTTTGGAAAGAATTTAGAATCAACCCCTGATTTTCTAAAAGCAGAGTTATCAGTCAAGACTCCTGGAGGGATTACCCAAGCATCATCAGTGTTTAGAAACTATAGTATTTACTTTAGTGAGAACAATATTATCACAAATCTAATTGTCATTATCATGCTAGAATTTGGCATTATACTAGGGATGGACTGGCTCTCAAAGTATAATGCTATGATCAAATGCAGAAGCAAGGAAATCTCAGTAGTCTTGAATGTAAAACCTATAGTTATTTTCCAAGGAAAGATATCTCAACCTGATATTTGCCTGGAAGAACCTCTTATATCCTTATTTATGGATTTGATCAGTGAAGAAGAATAAGGAAATGATAGTTTGAGGATAGAAAATTTACCCATCGTTCAAGAATATGTTAAAATATTTCTTGAGGAGTTACCCGAGTCTCCCCAGAAAGAGTGGTAGAGTTCTCCATTGAACTCATACCTAGATCCCATCCAATATCGAAGACCCCATATAGGATATAACATGTGGAGTTGGAGGAGTTTAAGAAACAACACCAAGATATTTTGGAGAAGGGTTTTTATCTAACCAAGTGTGTCTCCTTGTGGATCACCAGTTCTCTTTGTGAAGAAGAAGGATAGATCAATGTGGATATGCATTGATTATAGAGAACTGAACGAGATCACAGTGAGAAACAAATACCCTCTTCCAAGAATTGATGACTTATTTGACCAACTTCATGGTGCTCAATTCTTCTCTAAGATTGATCTTCAATCTGGTTTTCATCAATTGAGGGTGAATAAAGAAGATATTCTGAAAAATACCTTCCGATCAAGATATGGGCATTATGAGTTTGTTTTAATTCCCTTCAGACTGACTAATGCACCTACTATTTTTAGGTATTTGATGAATATAGTATTTAAGGACTACCTTGATAACTCTGTGGTAGTTTTTATTGATGATGTTATGATATATTCCAAAAGTCATGAGTTGAATGAGGATCATCTTAGGATTATTTTTCAAACTCTATGGAAGGAGAGGCTTTTTGGAAAGTTCAGAAAATGTGAATTTTGGTTACAAAAAGTTTCTTTCTTGGGGAACATTGTTACAAATGAAGGAATCGTAGTTGACCTTGAAAAGACAAAAGTTTTAGAGGAGTTTCCTCATCCTACAACAATAACTGAGATTTGTAGTTTCCTTGGATTAGTGGGATATTATAGGAGGTTTTTGAAAAACTTTTCATGGATTTCTAATCCATTAACCAAGTTAACTCGAAAAGAAATCAAGTTAATTTGGAAAAAAAGTGTGAGGAAAGTTTCCAAGAACGGAAGAAGAGATTGGTTACGGCACCTGTGTTAACTCTGCCCTTAAGTGGAGAAGGTTTTTTTAGTGATTCATCACTGAAAGGGATTGGGTGCTTCCTCATGAAAACTGAAAAGGTCATTTCTTATGCATCTCAAAAGTTGAAGCACATGAGTAGAACTATCATACGCATGATCTAGAGCTGGATATGGTCTTTTTTTCTCTAAAGATATGGAGGCGCTATCTTTATATGGAGAAATGTGATATACACACAGACCATCAAAGATTGAATTATATTTTCACACAAAAGTAATTGAACATGAGACTAAGTATATGGTTGGAAGTTCTCAAAGACTATGATTGTTCAATTCATTATCATCCCGGAAGAGAAAACAAAGTCACGGATTCATTAAGCAGGAAAGAACCAGCTGTTATTTCTATGATGAGGATTCAAAGAGATCCTTTGATCAATGACCTAGTAAATCTAGACATGGGATTTATAAGGTAAGGGAAATCATCAACCCTAACCCAAATGATTTCTCAACCATCATTACTATAAAAGATCAAGAAAGCACAGAAAAAAGATCCTTCGTTATAGAAGAAGTTTGAGGTTGTGATGGATGGGAAGTTTTCTGAGTTCAATATTGATCAATAAGGTGTACTAAAATTTCTTACAAGACTATTTGTTCCATCTATTCCATAAATAAATGAGTTGATGGATGAATCTCATAGATCTAATTTCTCTATTCATCCTGGAAGCACAAAAATGTATAGGGAACTTTGTGATCATTATTGGTGGGATAATATGAAAAGGGAGATTGCTGACTACACTTCACTGTTCTTGGTATGTCAGAAAGTGAAGGTATAGAGATAACTTCTAAATGGGGTATTGCAACCACTACCCATACCAGCATGGAAGTGGGACAATATCACTATGGAATTCTTCACTGGTCTCCTGATAACTTCCAAAGGAAACAATGTGATATGGGTTATTGTGGGTTGTCTCACCAAGACTACCCATTTTATCTCCATTTAGGAAGATTTCTCTCATGATCAAATTGCTAGGATTTACGTGAAGGAAGTGTTAAGGCTACATGGAGTTCCAATTTCTATCGTATCTAATCATGATCCAAGGTTCACATCAAAATTCTAAAGAAGTATTCAACATGATCTGAGCACTGAATTGAATTTCAGTACGGCCTATCACCCCCAAACTGATGGCCAATCTAAAAGGAAAATTCAAACAATCGATGGCATGTTGAGAACATGCTTAGAATTTAAAGGTGGATGGGATCAACATCTCCCTTTAGTTGAGTTCTCTTATAAAAATAGCTTCTACTTGAGCATTAAAATGGAACCCTATGAAGCTATATATCATAAGTGATGTAAAAAATCTTACTTGTTGGCATGAATCTGGTGAGAGAAAGCTTCTTGGGCCTAATCTTGGGCAAGAGATGACAGAAAAGGTCCATGCCATCCAGCAACACAGTAAGGATGCTCAGAGTCGGCAAAAGAGCTATGTCGACAACCATCGAAGGAACTTAGAGTTTGACGTTGGTGACAAATTATTTCTTCGAATTTTACCTTGGGAGAGAGTCATGATATTTTGGAATAAATGGAAGCTTGGCCCTAGGTACATTGGCCCCTATGAAATCCTTGATCGTGTAGGAGCAGCGGTCTATTGGCTTGCACTTCCTCCAAATCTAGCACAAGTTCATGATGTCTTCCATGTATCCGTCCTGAGGAAGTACATACCTGACCTTTCATATGTACTAAATCTAGAGGTGGTACAACTGGAACATGGCCTCTCTTATGAGGAGCAGTCGGGGGAGATCTTGGATCGTAGATACAAGGTTCTATGCAAAAAGACTACCCACCATGTTAAGGTGTTGGGGAGGAACCAAAAATGCAAAGAATCTATGTGGGAACTAGAGGAGTCTGTGAGGAAGAAGTAACCATACCTTTTCTCTTTTTACGGTATGAGTTAAAGTTTTTGGGGTGAAATTTCTTAAGGGGAAGAATGTAACGAGCCAAGCTTCTAAAAAATATTTGTTTCATAAATTTGAGTGTTATTTCATTTTATACTCTACAAAACTATATCCTTTAATTAATGAAGTGATACCGTTGGGGTTTGAATTTTATATGACCATTGGTCAATATGACCGTTAGAAACTAAAATGTTAACATTATAATTATTGTTAATAAATACAAGTGATCTTGGTTAATTAATATAGAAAGAAGAGTTGATGGCCTCATCCAGTAGACTCGGGTCATACGAAGCCCATCTGTCAGAGCTTAGGAAGGAGGTATCATCTCTGGTCTTTGCTATTGACCAAGCCCAAGCTAAGCTTCAACATGTGAAGCTTGAAAAAAATCACCTAAGGGAGAATTTCAAGCTGATAGAAATCACCACTCGGGTAATGTTTTTCGAGCCGCCCCAAGATTCTATTACTATATCACACCTTACACTTAGGTCTTATGCAGGTGTTATAAGGGGATATGTAATGAGACCTTGGTTATGTTGTGTGATCCTTTTGTATAAATAAAATTACTATTTCTTATTATGTTAAATTTTTAAATTTCAAATGTCTAGATAAATGTAAGATGAATTTCCATATTATTAATGAATTTTGGAAAAAGGGGTATTTTAAAATATTTTTGTATACTTTAAAAAATTAATAATTTGAAATGTTTTTCAAAAAATTGCCTTCTACAATTATGATCAGTATGAAATTTAGAGTCTAATAAGACCAACTTGATTTTTATTGAATAGTAAAGTATTTATAGTAACATACCCTTATGAATAGTAATGAATATTAAATTGGCCAAAAAAATAGAAACTTCACCCATGAATGTATAAATACAATTTAGACATCTTAAAAGTGAAAAAACGATCATTGTATAAGTTTTGATATTTTGTATGGCATAAATATTTTATTTAAAATTTTATAATTAATTTAATAATTTAAAATGAAAATTTATTTTCAAAAAACGTAATCATAAATTGTTACTTTATTGTCTTATGGTTATACAATAATTTTATGGGACCTTGATTACTTTTTCAAGGTGTTACAAAATAAGCTATGGTTTTAGAGTTGTTGTTTTTTTGAATAATTAATGATTTTATTTAGAAATTAGATTAAAAATATTTAGAAAATTATTTTCATAAAATGGAGTTCTTTTTTAAATTTAGAGCATCAATATTAAGTTATGGTGAATTTTTGGGATTTTTCTGAAATAGTTGAATTTTCAGTGAATAGTTAAAATATAGTTTTGAGTTTCATGTGTTTAAGGACATCATTGATGAAGTAATCATGATGTAATAAATCCGGTCAAATTTTGAATATTAAGATATTTTATGAGTTTTCCCAAGTGGACAATACCATGGGAAATACTATGGTAAAGCCGATGGTTTTTCAAATACCACCGATGAGGTGTCCATTGGAAATTAATTAAATATTCCCTCACTTTTCCTGAAAATACCAATCTATTTACTCATTAATTTCATTAAAACATCATATTAAATGAATCTCTTGTATTTTTACCTCCCTAGGAGTCCTCCCAAGGGTCCCCCAAGCCTCCAAGTTCCCAACCATTATGCTTTCGAAGTTACTCTTCAAAGTAAGGGAACTGTTCACCCTCCTCTTTTAAGTCATTGCTTCATTTATGCTATGTCTTCTAGTTTTCATTTTATTATATGGGGGTATGTCCTTATATATAATTCTTACTGTAAATTTCATTTTCAATTGATTAGAGACCCTTTCCTCTCTCATCAACTGATTTTCTTAATTTTTAAGTGACGCCAATAGGCTGCCAAATTTTCGTAAAAAAATTAAATCTTCTCTTTTCCTTCGAGTTTCATTTTCATATGGTATTTCCTTAAAATATTAAAACCATGATCTTATTTATTTTTATTCTATACCCATACTATATTATGATTCATTTATGAGTGGGTGACTCTTGTCCCCTCTCTTTTCAATGTTTTCTAAAACCATGTTAAATAGTCGTCATGCTGCATAATTTTCGTCTCAAAATCTCTCTATTTTTCTCAAGAAATTCTCTTGTATTATTAATGGGAATACCAAAATCTATTTTAATTTCCATGGGTATTATTAAATACATAAAATTGATCTATTTGATTCTATAATTGAAATTCATATAACCCTCACTCCCTTTTCATGGGTTATAAATGACATAACGGTCAAGTTTTTAAGAACTATTAAAACGTCGCGATTTTGAAATGAAATCATTTTCCTTTATTATCTATGGGTTATTTATGAAATTTTTGATTATGTTTTATGTGGATGAAATGAAAATAAATAATTATTAAGGGTGCGCCCTGATATAACTCCAATGCATTTGGTAAATAATTTAATCTCTAGAGATGACAAGTTTCATGATACCTTGGTGAATAACCTAGGTAATTTTTATGACACCTTGGGGATGAACCTTGGTGATATATTCCTGAATGTATAAATTAAATTTTGTAGCCACATACTCATGTTATGACCCAATTTATTTTTATTATGAAATCCCACTACTTCCATTTCTCATGTCTATGTTTTTTATCAAGTTCTTATTGATTTCACAAGTAAACTGATGACCTTGCTTTCCTTACTAGGCCTTTGGCTCACCCTTTCCTTTGATGTATGTCTCTAGGTTATGAGATGAAATAATTTTACTTAGTAAGAACTTATGATGAATCCGTAAAAGTATATTAGAATAATGTTTTATGTTTTCATGTTTTATGTTCCTGATTTCCAAGACACTAGACTTTAAAGATCCTCTGTTTGTAAAATGTAATGAAAAGTTATGTAGTAAAAAGGTGGGATGCCATAGCTCACCCTTTATTATTTTTTAAATTACCCAGGATATTAAGAAAATTTTTATATATGATGTGTCTAAGAATGGAGATATTTATAAATAACTAAGTGGGAGATGATGTAGATATTTTATGAATAATTTGTTAATGCATCCATGTTTCCAAAGACACTAATACTTTATTTTTATAGAGAGTATTGTAATATTATGTATTTAATATTAATATCACATGATTTTATTTTTTGTATGAAAAGTATGGGTCACTATAGTTGGTGTCAAATAATTTTTTAGTTAATAATTGATGATTAGGATAAAAGAACTTTGTCGAAAACCCAAGGTATACGTCTAAGTATAGGATAACATCATAATGTTTTGTTAAGGAAGTGATTATGTGGGTTTCCTAGCAATAAATCCCTGAATAAATACTACAAGTTGATGTGGATTTTCCACATATTCATCTAGGGGTAATAAACCTAAAAATAGTTGGTCATGTATATCTTAACCAACATTCTTGTGCACGGTGAGTGTTCATTTACTGTGAACCTAGTTTGACACTCCTAGGTGATATGCTTAAGTTAATTCACATTATATTTTTGAGATATTATAAATGATTTGAATACATGATGTCCATGAATGACCAAGATTAAACCTAAGGTTTCATAAGTTGAAAAGGCATCAAGATTTAGATATATTATGAATGATTTTTCATGATCTCTTACTATGATTATAGTTTCCAACACTACATCTTTTAGTTTTATAAAATGGATAGAACCAAGATGATTTATGTTAACACTAGATGTGATAGATAATGGAATGACTTTCTTCATAATAAACTAAATTAAATTGGATCTAGAAGATGAAACCTTGTGATTATGATTAATAAATTATCGTAATATATGATTAAAAATGTATACATAAATGAGTTTCCTAACACATAAAATAAGTGGAAAATATACTATTATGGAATTTCATATGGAAATGATTATAGAGGTAAGAATGTTCAATTTTCATCATATTAATAATTTTGGGAATAATAAAAAAATAGAATATCTAAAAGTAAAGGGAATATGTTTTCTATGTGGAAATTATGGGAATAGAATAATGAATTGATAAGGAATTTAATGCCTTATATGTGGAGAACTTGGGAATTATCCATATCAATGCTCTAATACAGGGGTTAAATCTTAGACCAAGGATGTACATATTTTATTCTAATCATTGAATTTAAAGGATTAAATTTTTTATATATTGGTATTCAAGAATTATATTTTATAATTATATTTATCAATTATATTTATGTTATAATAATCAAGAAAAATATAAGTATTATTCTGTAGTTTTTTTATTGAATCCTTTTCAAGAATATAGTGAATGGTTCCGATGACCTAAAATTTGATTTAGTGATAAGGATATATTTTTTGAAAATGCATGATTGATATAAAAATAAACCCTAATATGTTTCTAATATTGAGACAAAAATGTTTGGTTGAGATAAAGGGATGATTAGAATTGATAAATTAAATAGGATAGTATTTATGACCTTGAAATTGGTTAGTGATTTGATAACAAGGTGATTTTGGTCGTTTTTTAAGAATTTTATTGTATTTTTTGGATTTATAGAATATACTCAATAGTTTGGGATTTTATTTAGAGAATAATAATTGTTTTAATTTTTGAAGCATATATATTTTCAATGAGGTTTTATGGTGATTTTTTTACTAATATTTTTTAAGATAATATATAATCAAGATATTCACAGGTTTATTATGTGAAATTGTGATTTACTTTATGTTTTAGGGTGACAAATGTCAAGTTTTATCTTGGAAAAAAATTGATCAAATATTTTAGATATTTGGGTTTTTTAATTTAGTCAGACATATTTTGTAAGAGAATTAAGGTTAACTATTTTTGGAATAGATTAAGTTGTACTTTGGGGAATATTATTGAGGTTTTAGAGATTAATGTATTATATTAGATAACTTGTTCTAAAAAATTTAATTTTAAAAAACATTTAGAGAAATAAAGAATTAATTTTTATTATTTTATGGATTTTATAATATGATCAAAGTTAATTTTTGTGTTTTGAGCATGAAAAAAATCATCATGAATATTCATTTCTTTGAGTAATAGATCAAGTAGAAATTAATAGAATCACAAAAAAGGATAAAATTTTGCTTATGAAATGGAAATAAATCAGGTAAGTACTTTTATCATGTTCTCTATCTTGAAAGTAAAAGAATACCTCACCTTAGGAAAAGTATTTTAAAATAAAAATGTTATCCTTTTACATTCATTTCCATTGAAATGATTTTCATTTCACCCCTCATTGATTTATGGTTTTTAATCATTAAATTTACCATGAACATATTATTTATAACTATTTTTACTCCTTTGATGGTAGTTTTATCCTCTGTGTACATAAATTAAATTCCCACCAATCTTCTCCTAATCTTGGAACCCGATTTTGAATTAACCTTTATCCCCCCACTTCCATTTTTAAAAGACATTTTATTGTCCCTCTATATGATGTTGATTTTTAATAAACGTATTTTAAAATATCAAATACTTTATAATCAAGATAAAATTGTGAGTTTACAATTTATTTTTATGGGGAAAATGTTACTCCAAAAAAAAATTTGTATAAAATAGTAATAATCTTGATACCTTACTTACCACTAAACACTAAGATTTAAGTAAATTGAGATGAATTATAAAAATATTATTATTTAAATGAGACTTATTAAATTAATTGGTGGGTATGAATATGAGTAAATAAATTATAAAATATATAATTTATTCCTACTCAATACAAAAGTATTGATTAATTATTACGCATATTAGAACTCAGTTTTTAGTGATGTAATTTTTTTCTTTAAAATGATTATTATTGAATATTATTTGTGGAAAATATATTTAATTTATTCCAATTTTATAAATTTATTTTTAAAAAAATAATTCCATTTTTTGAATTAAAATTTTAAAATTATCTTATATTTAATTTTTGATACTTTTCTAAAAATATTGATAATTCAATGAATTCTGAAAAATACTAATTTTTATTTAAAAAAGTCTTTTCATTTAAAGACTTTAAAAAGTTACATTTCTTAAATGGTTTTAAAATTAAAATTAGTTTATTTATATTATTAATAATCCAATTAAAGTTATTTTTTTTAATTATATATTGGATTCTGGTACAAAAAATATTCTTCAGGAAATATTTTTTTGGTAATCTGCATTTCATCATGTTTTACGAGTTTAACATTAAAATAAATTATTCAAATTATGTGAAATGAATCTTGAAAAATTAATGAAATATTTTAAACCAATATGACAAAATTTGGTAAATAGTTCCCTTTTCTTCTTTTTTATTATAAATATTTACTTTGGTAAATATTTTCCATCATATTAAGGGTAAAATGGGTAAAACAGGGTTAAAGCATTGGGATAGGGATTTACAATTTCTTATACACTTGAATTCATCCTATTGTATGAGTTGAGTTCGTAAATTTATATCCAAATTTATAAAATATGGAAACTTGGTTCCATTTTTATTTGATTATGACCATTATATTATTTTTAAAAAAGAATAAATACTAAATTTCACCCTCTTGACTTTAATATCTCTAAAATATTTACAGAAGTATAAAAATATAATAGGTTAAATTATAAATTTTTATTTGAAATATTAATTATTATTTTTTATCATAGTAATTAATTTTTTATTTTTATTTATATAATGATTACTATAAACTCTTACGCAACGTCGACACATTATTTATTCGATTAATAGAAAAATAAAATAAATGATTTTAAAAATATTAAAAGTAATAAAATTTCAGTGAATTATTTGTTTAAAAAAATTATATATAATTATAAAATATTTGGGTTTTGTGAAATTTCTATATTAAAATTACATTGTTTTCATTTTTTCTTCAAAGTAAAATTATGTGAATAGTAATTAAAATGACATTGATAGTATTTTATGTTAAATATATTTTATTAAATTATTTAAAACTATTAAAAATATTTAAATAGTACAATTGTGATTATAAATGGTCCAATATTTCATATATTTTTAATTTATGATCCAATTGTAACGTTATAAGTAAAATTATAACCCTTTAGTATTAAAAAATTCATTACTATAGTTAAGGTTAAAATTGGTTAACTAATGGGTTAATCCAAAAGTTAAAGTGTAAAATGATATAAAAACATGTCAGATTTTTATTTGGTAATTATATTAAGACCAAATAATCCTTATATTAGAATAAAGTTCATTTTTCAACCATTTTACATGATTTGGACACAAATTATATTATAATATTTTATGTATTTCTAAAAATGACAATAATGATATTTTATAATAAACAATATTTTGTTAAATGGTTTAAAAATCATCAAAATCTTATATTGTTCCTATTTAATTTTATATGGTTTAAAATATAAACCCTGGTCCATTTATGGTTCATTTTGATTTTTATGTAACATTATTTACCATTAAAGAGTAATTTTTTTCGAGATTGTGGTAATTGTCAAAAGGGAAAAAGAGGGGTTAAAAAGATATAATAGTGAAAAAACAACAAAACTTTTAAAATATTTATTGGATGAGAGTATTTAGACTCAAAATAACCATATATTAATAGCACATCAATTTTTAGTTACTTGAATATGAAAATTAATTTAAATTAATTGAATACATTATGTAATTTCACGTATAAGGCCCCATCCTTGAACCTTACTTAATCTTGAGTTAATACAAGATTACACATTGAGGATCTTTTCAGGTTTAGAGTTTTAGAGAATTAGATCATGAAACTTGCATTACATTCCACATTTAAACAAAGTGGTTACATAAAAGACAGTATTCATTTTCCCCATCAACGGAAACATATTTAAAATAAAACATGGATTCTTTCTTGACACATCCTTGACACTATCATCACATCATGTACCTTTCCCTTAACCTGTGAAAAACATTTCAAAAACTTGGGATGATCATAAAAAGCTCAGTAAGGGTTAAAAAAACATGGATAAGAAACATGAGTTCATATATACATAAGAATGAAATCATACTTTACCCATAAAACATTGGAACTTTAACATACCTCATCAAATCATGAGTAAATCATAGAAATCATAAGACATAAAGGTAACTTGAGGCATTCATAACATTCTTATGTAGGGAGTAACCCTCTTGGTTACGTGTGGAATACCCACCATAGTATATTCCCTAAATCTCTTCAGAGAAACCTTAACGTTTCACTCCTTCGTGTTACCAAATGCATTGGAGAGCTATATCGGGCTCACCCGCCCTTAGTTTATCACGGAACCACCCGTCTTCATAACAATGCCCAAGAACCATAACATAATCTTATCACATAAAACATGCATAAAGGAAACATAACATTTCCACCTTTCAAAAGCAAGATATCAATACAACACATTGATATAAAAACATTATGAAAACAATTTTCAATACCAAAATAAAAGAAAAGTAAAACGTGGTATTTATTTTTCTTTTAAAAAGAAGGTATGGCTTGTAGAGGAAGCCGAAACTCAAATAATGGTCACAGCGGCGGAGAAGTCATTGTCGCCGCATACATATGACAAAACATTCCCTTTTGTCGTTTAGTAAATGCTTCGTATAAAAAATATTCCTTTTGAATAAACGTAAAAGTCAAAGGGGTTTATACACCATATAAAAGAAATTTGTGTATAAAACAAAATATGCCTCAATGAAAGGAGATTGAGACGAAGTCCCATACAAAGACGGTATCCTTGGATTAAGGATAAATCAGTTACATAATTATGTGTAACAAACGAATACATGAAATATAAGTGGGTATTAAGTGTAAAACAATCAGAGGAAATTCACACATAATCATAGAACGACATATTCAAGGTGTACAAGTTTATCCCAAAGAATCAAAATTGGGTTAAGAAGTTCCCTTGCAAAAATTCGACAGCCTAACGGCGTCACTTCAAAATTAAGAAAAAGAGTTGATGAGAGATAAAAAGGGTATCTCATCACTTGGACATAAAATTTACATCAATAAGTATATAAAAGAACATATCCCAACATAATATTATGTGAATTAAAAGACATAACAAAAGAATTCTTTTAAAAATAGGAGGGTGAAAGGTTCCCTTACCGACATGGGTATCTTTCGAAACATACACCCCGTGAAAGAAGGAAAATAAAACATTGATGTAAATACTCATAAATGAAATTATATTGCACAATGAGTAAAATAATGGGTAGTACATAAACCACTCAAATTAAATTGTGGCAAATGTAGCATAAATCTCACGGGAATAAAAGTGAGATGAAAAAAATCCCTTATGAAAACTCGACAGCCTAACGGCGCCACTTAAGACTTCCAAAATGGATTGATGAGAGGAAATAGGGTCTCTAATCATATTAACATAAATTTTACAGAAATAGGAATATAAAATAACATTCCAAAACATAACAAAGAGGAGCTTAAAAGAAGTGACATAAAGTAGAGTACTTAAAAAGAAAGAGAGAGGTTGGATCTCTTACGAAAATTCGGCAGCCTAACGGCGCCACTCAAAACTTCCAAAATGGATTGATGAGAGAGAATAGGGTATCTCATCATATGAACATAAAAATTACAGTAATAGTAATATAAAATAATATCCCAATAACAATAAATATGATCTTTAAAAGGAATGACATAAAAGAGTGTACTTTAAAAAAAGAGAGAGGAGTCGGATCCCTTACCTCAAGTCCGGCTTGTATTATTCATTTCTCTATATTCGTGAATAATAAACTTTGGTCAATTTATAATTTCCTAAGGAACTCCTTTAAATATTATTATTCAGTTCATATCAAATATTATAATGTTATAATAATTATTTAATAATTTTAGTTCATAATAGACGTTTTAGCCGATGTTTGGTACATGAGTCAAAAATGAACTTGTTTGAAAAAATGATTGCCCATGTAGTTATAAGTAAATAATTTCCAGAATATTATTAATGATTAAAATATCATATATATCCAGTACATATTCATTTTATAATATTCCATATCATTTGGAGATAAAAAATGAAAAGCACCGTTCATGGAGACGGTAGGTCGTACGTATGCATGAACGCTACTTTCATTTTTTCTTTGTCATATTAATGGAATTAAAACAAAATGAGAGATATATATATTATAATTCTAGAATGATATCCATAATTTATATTTAATATATTACATATATATCCATTATATATATGTACTTATAATAGTACATAACATTTGGAGATAAGAAATGAAATGTACCGTTCATGGAGACGGTAAGCCGTACGTACGCATGAATGCTACTTTCATTTATTTTTATTTTTTTGTATTAAATGGAATGAAATAATAATTATATAAAGGTATATTATAATTCCAGTAGGATAACATATGTAATACCATTAATTCCATCCTTTATACGTCCCACATATGGCATTAACGAATCAAATCACTTTGAGGGGGCGGTAGTCCGCACTTCCTAAAATGAAGATATCGCGTTTACCCATAATGGAAACCATAAAGGTATGACATAAATGAAAAATACAGAAGATTAATGAAAACATAAACATATTATATATCATATATAAAATATAGTGACATCATAATGGCCACCTTTAAAGGTGTTAAAATAATATTAAACAATCATCGTTTCGTGAGGCAGAAAATCGCCAACCACAGAAACAGTATGTTCTTTAACCATTAGACGAAGGTGTGTGTAAGTGTAGCTTGAATACTTCTTATAAAAACATCCTAGTATATTGAAGATACTGGAGTTGTCACAAAATAAATGAATAAAAATATTTTAGGGGGTTGTAGAAGCAAAATAAAACAAAAGGACTCAAGTGAAGACATTACATTAAAATCGGGTAACTCCCTTTGGTTTGAGCTCAAAGGATTCCTTGGTAATACTTCTACCCAATGTGAGGCTTCAAGTAGTTATAGAGGGATGTGGAGAGACAAAATGGGCAGGTTTTGTCCGAGCCAAAGGCTTTGGAAGTGAGGGTAAGGAGGTAGAGGTGGGGGCCTTTTATAAGAGGAGAGGAGGGGCACTCTTGGAACGTAAAGAAATGTTACTTAATTTTAGAATGCGTTTCGGATTTTAATGGTCCCACATTGATGTGTTTCTAGGATACGGCGATAAGGGTTCGAAATAAAACCATAAAATAGGTTTTGGACTTGTGTAGGTCCTAGATTTTACATTATCTTTCCATTTTATTTAAATCATTAAATAATGAGGTCATCATTGCATCATCATGATGTCATAAATAATTTAATTTATTTAATGTCTAAAAATTATAAAAAAATTATATGATGTAGGAAATCTTTTTATCTTTCCAATGACTATCTATAGTCAAAAATATTACTTGTATAACCCCATGTACAAATTGTTTTAGTAAAACACTCATGTTTGTGTCATTTTTACTTTAACATTAAATAAAAAGGTATTTATGTCATTTTCCAACCAAAGTGGCTCCATGGGGTCCCCAAGTTGACCCATGGATTTTCTTGGTCGGCCATGTCACATACTATTAGGGTAGTACATGTTTCTAGGTCATTTCATTTTATTAAAACATTATTCTTACCTTAAACTACACTAATTGCCTCTAATCGCGATTAAAAACTTAAGAAGTTACTATTCACCAAAAAATTATTTTAATCCCATTGAACCACATTTTACTTCTTAATGGAAACCATGTATGTCAGATTTTTAAAATTCTAAACACAAAGGTGGGAAATTTTCATTTAAACGGAAAAATCAGTTTCTTAAGTACCACTTAGTGGTTTCACATTCATCAAAAATTGATGTTTTCCAGAAAAAAACCAAAACTTCACCCTGAGCTATATTTCATATTCTGAATTCAAAAATGATGTATATTTTACAAAATTCAAAACATATAAGTTTCATTAATTAATTTAATAATTAATTCCCGCTGTCAGAACAAATAGCGTGTTTTTATAAAACAAAAGGTATCAAAAGATTGACGCTAGTTTAAGTCTGATTTCAAAGTGAAATTAATTCCAATGACCACTATTGGATTAAATGGTAAAAATATATTCTAATTTCACTTTAAAACCAATTCAAAATATAATCTAATCATATAAATAAATTATATTAAAAAGAGGTTTTGAATTAAAATATAACATTTTTCACTATTCATTCAAAATTGAACTTTTTCGGAAAAAATACCAAAAATTTACACAAAGTAAATTTTAGTGTCCCGATTCTAAAGAAGAATTTTATTTTGTCAAATATAATACATAAAATTTTCAAAAAGTGGATTTAAAAGAGGTTCTCCATCAAAAGGCGGTTAATCGACCTTTTAAAGAATATTAGAATGTTTACGCTTAAAATTGGATTCATTCACATTTTTAATCCTCTAACATTTATTGTAAAGAGTAAAAATATTTGACAATAATATATAATCATTTTGTAGTTAGTTCTGTTCATTCCCGCCATTACAACGTCTAGGTGTTAACTACTATTTAAAATAATATTATTTTATTATTAGAGTGCAACGTAAGATTCCCAAGAAACTCGTTGTTGCGTGTTGGGTACGTCATCGAGCATAGCGTCCCCTTTAAAGTTATATTAATATTTTATTAAAAAATATGGATAAATATAAAATTTTCATATTCTTTATTTACCTAGGGTGTTACATCCTTCCCCCCTTTTGGGAATTGCGTCCTCGCAATTTTAAAATTCAGCTTGGAAACATCCTTGAAAGTCCCACATCGGAACAAGAGTCGGTAAAACAATCACATTAAAATAAAGAAAGATAAGTACAAAGGTCAGCTGAGTTCACCCATACTAGGATTCCATGTAGGAAAACATGGACATGGAGGAGAAAACATAGGGTCATGTTCTGATGGAGAGTGATAGAAAACATGTTTAGGAGAAAGTTAACCACAAGAAAATCACAAACTTGTGATGGGTTAAACGGTATTCGATTCCTCAGTAGGAAAAGTTAATTGAAAAAAATTCTGTTTTAAGTTATTTTTTATTGAGGAATTTATTCATAAGAAAATATAATCACTTATCATGTTGACTTTCAACTTTTATTAGATTCCTTACACAAAGTCATATTTTCTCCAAAAACGAGTATTTAGGAAGAATTGTTCACACTAAGAGTACTATAATAAACTTCTAGAGAATCACCTAATCCACAAAAGAGAACTATATACTTCCCATGTCTTTAGACTTTAACCAAAACCAAAACCAAAAAGGTTAGTAAAAGATCAGATAATCCAGAAAAGGATAACCCTTTATAAAAAGAAAATCTATTCTTAATCTCCAAAATTTGTCCAACAAAACCCAAAGTTCAACGAGGACCATTCGATAAACAATTTGTCTATAAAATTATTCAAATTAAACCAAACTAAGATTGAAACACAAATATTTGAAGGATTTAGTCACATAGTCTTCCAAGTTAAATTGTAACATTTATCTCTAAACAACATCAGTTTCTCTTAATGTCTCGTATTGAAAAGTAATTAACCTAATCACATATCCTCCATGATAGGTTAATAAATTTCCATAGATAACCCAAAATCAACTTACTCTTAATTCATAAAATCATCTAACTAAAAAGAATCAGTCAAACTAACTAGGGACTTCACGTAGTCCAGTGGTAGGTGATAAATACTAGTCGCACTTTAGTTGTGGGTTCGATTCCCGTAGCTTTGTCTGACGCGATGGGTTGTCACACGGTCTACGTGTTGTCCTTTTTCCAAAACTATATAATTCTTAAAACATTCCCCAACAATGAGATAAAATCTTCAAAAATAATCATAACATATTTTATGATCAAGATTATCTCATGCCTTTCATTTTCCATCATATCATAGAGTAACCCATAATTACCTAAAAGGTAAGGATCATATAAACCCTAATGGTTACCTTTATAATTATTACCTGAAATTCTACATCGATTGGTCATCTCGTACATGATTCATTACAGAACATAACAAGGTTCAGATGGTTGATCATGACTCCTTGATAGTCAGTTTAGAACAACCACGAGTTTTCTCATTGAATCCCCCATTTCATCCAGTCTCTTAATCAGAGAACCACCATAGTTTCCTTCAAACCTATTGTCACTTTGGTGCCTGCTAGATCCATCAATTCACTAAAAACAGAAATTTTAGTGTGAGTATATCCACAAAACCATCATGTATTGATGAGGAAGATAAACACTAAGATATACTTACTCACTCACTTTATCCAAAACTAGGACTCCTTCTGAAATCCTAACCATTATTGTACTGTCACTTATGCTTAGAGAATACCCTAACCTCTAAAGTTATCTAAACCGACCTCTGATACCAACTATAAGGCCCCAGCCTTGAACCTTACTTAATCTTGAGTTAATACAGGATTACACATTGAGGATCTTTTCAGATTTAGAGATTTAGAGAATTAGATCATCAAACTTGCATTACATTCCACATTTAAACAAAGTGGTTACATAAAAGACAGTATTCATTTTTCCCATCAACGGAAACATATTTAAAATAAAACATGGATTCTTTCTTGACACATCCTTGACACTATCATCACATCATGTACCTTTCCCTTGACTTGTGAAAAACATTTCAAAAACATGGGATGAGCATAAAAAGCTCAGTAAGGGTTATAAAAAATATGGAAAAGAAACATGAGTTCATATATACATAAGAATGAAATCATAATTTACCCATAAAACATTGGCACTTTAACATACCTCATCAAATCATGAGTAAATCATAGAAATCATAAGACATAAAGGTAACTTGAGGTATTCATAACATTCTTATGTAGGGAGTAACCCTCTTGGTTACATTTGGAATACCCACCACAGTATATTCCCAAAATATCTTCAGAGAAACCTTAACGTTTCACTCCTTCACATTACCCAATGCATTGGAGAGCTATATCAGACTCAACTGCCCTTAGTTTATTACGGAACCACCCGTCTTCATAACAATTCCCAAGAACCATAACAAAATCTTATCACATAAAACATCCATAAAGGAAATATAACATTTCCACCTTTCAATAACAAGATATCAATACAACACATTGATATAAAAACATTATGAAAACCATTTTCAATACCAAAATAAAAGAAAAGTAAAACTTGGTATTTATTTTTCTTTTAAAAATAAGGTATGGATTGTAGAGGAAGCCGAAACTCAAATAATGGTCATGGTGGCGGAGAAGCCGTTTTCTCCTCATACGTATGACAAAACATTCCCTTTTGTCGTTTAGTAAAAACTTCGTATAAAAAAGATTCTTTTTGAATAAACATAAAATTAAAAGGGGTTTATACACCGTATAAAAGAAAGTTGTGTATAAAACATAATATGCCTCAATGAAAGGAGATTGAGACGAAGTCCCATACAAAGATGGTATCCTTGGATTAAGGATAAATCAGTTACATAATTATGTGTGACAAACGAATACACAAAATATAAGTGGGTATTAAGTGTAAAACAATCAGAGGACATTCAAACATAATCATAGAACAACATATTCAAGGTGTACATGTTTATCCCAAAGAATCAAAATTGGGTTAAGAAGTTCCCTTGTAAAAATTCGATAGCCTAACAACGTCACTCCAAAATTAAGAAAAAGAGTTGATGAGAGATAAAAAGGGTATCTCATCACTTGGACATAAAATTTACATCAATAAGGATATAGAATAACATATCCCAACATAATATTATGTGAATTAAAGGACATAACAAAAGAAGTCTTTTAAAAATCAGAGTGTGAAAGGTTCCCTTACCAACATGGGTATCTTTCGAAACATACACCCCGTGAAAGAAGGACAATAAAACATTGATTTAAATACTCATAAATGAAATTATATTTCACAATGAGTAAAATAATGGGCAGTACATAAACCACTCAAAGGAAATTGTGGAAAATGTTGCATAAATCACACGGGAATAAAAGTGAGATGAAAAAATCCCTTACGAAAACTCGACAGCCTAACGGCGCCACTTAAGACTTCCAAAATGGATTGATGAGAGGAAATAGGTTCTCTCATCATATTAACATAAATTTTACAGAAATATTAATATAAAAGAACATCCCCCAACATAACAAATAGGATCTTAAAAGAAGTGACATAAAGGAGAGTACTTAAAAAGAAAGAGAGAGGTTGGATCTCTTACGAAAATTCGGCAGCCTAACGGCGCCACTCAAAACTTCCAAAATGGATTGATGAGAGAGAATAGGGTCTCTTAACATATGAACATAAAAATTAAAGTAAGAGTAATATAAAATAATATCCCAATAACAAGAAATATGATCTTTAAAAGGAATGACATAAAAGAGTGTACTTTAAAAAAAAAGAGGAGTTGGATCCCTTACCTCAAGTCCGACTTGTCTTGTTCGTTTCTTTATATTCCTGAATAATAAACTTTGGTCAATTTATAATTTCCTAAGGACCTCCTTTAAAGATTATTATTCAGTTCATATCACATATTATAATGTTATAATAATTGTTTAATAATGTTAGTTCATAACAGACGTTTTAGCCGATGTTTGGTACATGAGTCAAAAATGAACTTGTTTGAAAAAATGATTGCCCATGTAGTTATAAGTAAATAATTTCCAGAATAGTATTAATGATTAAAATATCATATATATCCAGTAAATATTCATTTTATACTATTCCATATCATTTGGAGATAAAAAATGAAAATCATCGTTCATGGAGACGGTAGGTCGTACGTACGCATGAACGCTACTTTCATTTTTTCTTTGTCATATTAATGGAATTAAAACGAAATGAGAGATATATATATTATAATTCCAGAATGATATGCATAATTTATATTTAATATATTACATAAATATCCATTATATATATGTACTTATAATAGTACATAACATTTGGAGATAAGAAATGAAATGTACCGTTCATGGAGACGGTAAGCCGTACGTACGCATGAATGCTACTTTCATTTATTTTTATTTTTTTGTATTAAATGGAATGAAATAATAATTATATAAAGATATATTATAATTCCAGTAGGATAACATATGTAATACCATTAATTCCATCCTTTATACATCCCACATATGGCATTAACGAAACAAATCACTTTGAGGGGGCGATAGTCCACACTTCCTAAAATGAAGATATCGCGTTTACCCATAATGGAAACCATAAAGGTATGCCATAAATGAAAAATACAAAAGATTAAGGAAAACATAAACATATTATATATCATATATAAAATACAGTGACATCATAATGGCCACCTTTAAAGGTGTTAAAAGAATATTGAACAATCATCATTTCGTGAGGTAGAAAATCGCCAACCACAGAAACAGTATGTTCTTTAACCATTAGACGAAGGTGTGTGTAAGTGTATATAGAATCCTTCTTATAACAACATCCTAGTATATTGAAGATACTTTATTTTTTACAAAAGAAATTAATAAAAAGATTTTAGGGGGTTGGAGAAGCAAAATAAAACAAAAGGACTCAAGTGAAGACATTACCTTAAAATCGGGTAACTCCCTTTGGTTTGAGCTCAAAGGCTTCCTTGGGAAGACTTCTACCCAATGTGAGGCTTCAAGTAGTTAGATAGGGATGTGGAGAGACAAAATGGGCAGGGGTTGGCCGAGCCAAAGGCTTTGGAAGTGTGGGTAAGTTGGTAGAGGTGGAGGCCTTTTATAAGAGGAGAGGAGGGGCACTCTTGGAAAGTAAAGAAATGTTACTTCATTTTAGAATGAGTTTCGGATTTTAATGGTCCCAAATTGATGTGTCTTGAGGATACGGTGATAAGGGTTCGAAATACACCCATCCAATAGGTTTTTGACATGTTTAGGTCTTATATTTTACATTATCTTTCCATTTTATTTAAATCGTTAAATAATGAGGTCATCACTGCATCATCATGATGTAATAAATAATTTAATTTATTTAATGTATAAAAATTATAAAAAAATACTATGATGTAGGAAATATTTTTATATTTCCAATGACTATTTATAGTCAAAAATATGACTTGTATAACCCCATGTAAAAATCGTTTTAGTAAAACATCTCATGTTTGTGTCATTTTTACTTTAACATTAAATAAAAAGGTATTTATGTCATTTTCCAACCAAAGTGGCTCCATGGGGTCCCTAAGTTGAACCATGGATTGTCGTGGTCGGCCATGATACATCCAATGAGGGTAGGACATGTGTCTAGTTCATTTCATTTTATTAAAACATTATTCCTACCTTAAACTAAACTAATTACCTCTAATCGCAATTAAAAACTTAAGAATTTACTATTCACAAAAAAATAATTTTAATCCCATTGAACCACATTTTACTTCTTAATGAAAACCATGTATGTCGGATTTTTGAAATTCTAAACACAAAGGTGGGAAAATTTCATTTAAACTGAAAAATCAGTTTCTTAAGTACCACTTAGTGGTTTCACTATTCATCAAAAATTGAAGTTTTCCAGAAAAAACCAAAACATCACCCTAAGCTATATTTGATATTCCAAATTCAAAAATGGTGTCTATTTTACAAAATTCAAAACATATAAGTTGAATTAATTAATTTAATAATTAATTCCCGCTGTCAGAACAAATAGCGTGTTTTTTTGAAACAAAATGTATGAAAAGATTGACACTAGTTTAAGTCCGATTTCAAAGTGAAATTAATTACAATGACCACTATTGGATTAAATGGTAAAAATATATTCTAATTTCACTTTAAAACCAATTAAAAAGATAATCTAATCATATAAATAAATTAGATTAAAAAGAGGTTTTGAATTAAAATACAACATTTTTCATTATTCATTCAAAATTGAACTTTTTCAGAAAAAATACCAAAAATTTACACAAAGTAAATTTTGATCTCCCAATTCTAAAGAAGAATTTTATTTTTTCAAATATAATACATAAAATTGTCAAAAAGTGGATTGAAAAGAGGTTCTCCATCAAAAGGCGGTTAATCGACCTTTTAAAGAATATTAGAATGTTTACGCTTAAAATTGGATTCATTCTCATTTTTAATCCTCTAACATTTATTGTAAAGAGTAAAAATATTTGACAATCATATATAATCATTTTTTAGTTAGTTCTGTTCATTCCCGCTATTATAACAGCTAGGCGTTAACTACTATTTAAAATAATATTATTTTATTATTAGAGTGCAACGTAAGATTACCAAGAAACTCGTTGTTGCGTGTTGGGTACGACATCGAGCATAGAATCCCCTTTAAAGTTATATTAATATTTAATTCACAAATATGGATAAATATAAAAATGTCATATTCTTTATTTACCTGGGGTGTTACATCACGAGTGTCCATCTCCTGACTTTTAAAAGGGCATATCATCCCCTATTTTTGCCACACCCTTTGAGCCAAATATCTCAACCAAACCCTACCCAATTATATTATAAAATTTCATAAAAACTAATTATCAGTTATCTTATCCATAAAATAGCATTCTTATGGTCCTTAAGAAAGGATATAAACTAGGCCTTTCAAAGAATAGGTAATCATCTGACCTGACCTCTTTCAATTTATTTCTTCTTCTACCTTATATAAATCTGATTTATTGATCATAAAATAATAACCTAAGTATCTTAAATATAATAAAATTTTATAAATGGGATGTGAAATTATATCTCATGTGTACATGTGGACTATCGCCTCCACGTAGTGTAATAATTCATTTTTCATCACCATATTTCATGGATGGTTATTAACATGGATTTAATTTTATAAAATTATATTTATAAAATAATTATTCTTCTTGAATCATAATATTATATCTACCTTATTATCATTTAATTAATTGGAAAATGATAATGTTGTTCATGCATTCGTGTGGACTATCACCTCGACAAAGTGATGCGATTCATTTTTTGATTCTAATTTACATGTATTATAACAAGGATAGATTTAATGAATATATATTATATATATTATATAATAATTATTTGTTAAATGTGAATTTTTAATAACATTTCTTTCATTCCATCTGTCAAAAAATGAAAACAGTGTTCATGCATGCGTACAACCTACCGCCTCCATTAATGGTGTAATTCATTTTTCTATCTCTTAATTTTATGGATTCCTATAGTATATATAATGAATATATATTATATTTATATCATTATTAACATTATTTATAATATTTAAGCATGATTAAATTATAGGAACCATAACTACCTAAATGAAATTATCATAAAAATGAAATATGTAACACATGAAAACGATCATTTTACTAAGGAATTATTAATAAATGGGTGTCAAAATGTTATAATAGTATCATATATAATATAATAAGTATGTAAATGGATATTTTATATAATTATAACAAATTTAAATTAATTATAAAATAGGTTATAGAACTTATGAATTAATTCATACTTGAGGTAATGGATTTTCGTCACACTTTTATTTATGTGAGACACAATCCATATTAAAAAAATTATTTATTTTATGTGGTGTGTATACCAAACATGAATTTATTTTATTATAATCATAATAAAAATTATGGGGATATAAATATCCATATAAGGTTCTCTATTTCATGAATTTTTGATCTAAAAGTTAAGTGGTAAGAGATTTATGTTTCAACCCCATTTTAATCGGGATCGCCTATGCTTGAATTTCCATTGAGAAAAATATATAATCATTTTCTAATAAATTGAATTTAATTTTATTATATTATATTTATTTATTGATAATACAAGTTTCCTTTCATTTTCCTCACTTTAATTACTCAAGATACCAAATGAATGTTTTTTAGGAAAACCAACTTAATTTCTCTATTCAGACGAAAATCTACTATCTTACATATAAATATTTTCTATAAATGATTTAAATAATGATTTTACTATTATCATGTTATTTTTTAAATTCATTTTTACCCATGTTATAATTTTTATATAATTTTCTAAAAGTGAACTTTTTTCATTTTCTGAATGAGTTTTATTTGGCTTTTACAGAAAATGTGAAATGAATAATTATTTTAACATACAAAACATGAAAGGAATTTTCCACCATCATGATATCTCAATAATTTTAAGTTTAATTTAAATGTTTAAAATTATTTTTTCATATAAAAAAATTTACATAATGTTTGGGAATTTTTTAGATTTTAAACAATTGATTTCAAGTTGAAAATGGTATTTTCCTAAAAAAAATTCAATGGATCTTTTAAAGGAATTACCAACTAAGATGATAGCCTTTGATGTTAATTATGAATTAATAGTGACATGATCCCGTGATACCATACTTATTATTTATATATATAGTTTATTATTATGATTATAAGATATTTATGAAACACATTTAATTTCTATAGTTTATATTATGATGAAATGTTGACATTTTTCTAAAACTTTTTCTTTTCCAAAGGTTATGATATATGATTAATGATTTATGATATTGTGGAACACATATGAATGTATTATGATTATGTGATGGGTGGTCCCATAGTTATATATCCCTCCAGTGCATTTTGTAAATATGGATAACTCCTAAGACAAATATGTTATGCGTGAATATGATTTCATGTACCCAATTTTATGCATGGACCTAGTTTTTATATCCCTAATATTATACATGGACCTGGTTTTCATATCTATATTATTATTTTTGGACATATTTTCATGTCTTTAAGTTTATGTGGGGGCTTTATTTCTTTTCCTTAACTTTATAAGTGAACCTATTTTTATTTATACATGTTCACAATGTTATAAAATTATATTTTTTCCACATCCATATGTCAATGTTATGCTCTCACGAATCATGAATGACTATTCATTATTCTAAAATCTTTAATGTTTAATTTTATTATCATAAATTTTTATTCCATAACTCATATTTATGATCTAGGATAGATTATGTATGAAATTTTTAATTTTTGATCATGATATCATACCATTATGATTATATTTCTCTCATTTATGGTCATTGATTCATATTTATTATGCTTACCCTTTTCAGAATCTGATCTAACCCTTTATTATGTTTTACTTTCCCAAATATATGGAGAAAATTATTAAGTATGTTGTGTCCAAGAAGAATGACAGTTAAGGAGAACTATATGGGAGATGATATAGATATTTTAAGTACCAAATATTTATGCATCCATGTTTTCAAATACACTAAAAATTTATGGTCATATCATGGATCGTAATGTTATTTATTTAATATTAATTTAATAATATGTGATATTTATGTATGAGAAGTTTGGGTCTCTAAAAGTATCCCTAGTTTTTGAGACCTATTTATGATTTGAATAGATGGATAGGTTTATCAGTCTATTCAACCTAGAGTGACTTAGAAATGGGATGGTCTTGAGACCATATCCCTTACAAGATTTTCCTAGGAAGCCAGTAAGGCCTTGATGATACCTTGAAGATTTAAAATGATGTTCAGTCCTCCTAGTGGTGGGTGTCAACCTTGAGAGATGAGTTTGAGGTTAAGGGAACCTTATGAGGTTTCTTGTGCATTATGATACATAAGGGACCCTATGGGTACCCTAATGATGTGTCAAACTTTGTGATAGGGTGTGCTTGAAAAATTGGTAGTGATGATTTCATTTGTCACCTTAGAACCCAAAACATTTTATTGTGATTTTTATGTCTATGAAAAGTTAGGTTGGACTACTTTTTGACTTCCTGTAGGTTGGTGACGGTAGGTTTATGTGTTCATTCACCCCTTGTATCATTTTTTATGATGTGATATAGAAAAATTCTTTAGGGGTGGTGTTTATATTATTGGAATGAAAAATTCTCTATGAGGTGATCTTGACACGGTTATCATATTCCTTATATGTAGTTATGATGTGATTTGGTATGCACCCTCAAGTCGGGTGAGATACATATGAAAAACTCCATTGGAGAAGTCTTTAATTATATAAATACTCCCCTTATAGATAATTCTATGATAACTAGATAAATATACCATTGTATTGAGGTATATGGTGACTAATGAAAACTCTCCTTGTAGGTAGGTCTATGATGACTAAAGAAAACTCCACTTGTAGGGGGGTCTATAATGAGTAGAGAAAAATTCATGAGGGGTTTTTTGTGATACAGCTGGTGGGGATTCCATAGAATTGGAGTTGTAAATACATTGGTTATGGGAAGAGGATAGGTCCTTCCATGTGTTATTAGTTAGGGGTTATGGAGTGTAAAACCTACTTCGGCTAGTGCTGGAGTGTCCTTGAGAACATCACATAATCATGAAAACCAAAAATTAGCCCCAACATCCATATAGTATCACGAAAAACTGTCAGATCCAAGGAACATGTCCATGGTATCCCATAGTAACAGGCATCATCACCGGATCCAAGGAACATGTCCAAGGCATCAAATAGTCTTCAGAAATAACTACCAAACCCCATGAGTTAATCCTAGGTATTCTATAGTTATAATGTAAAAAATTTCAAACCACATGTGGTAAAACTAAATGGTGTGTAGTAATCAGTCTCTAAGTATGTACCTGGGTAGTAATCCTAGGAGATAAATAGTAATAAAATGTTATTGTTAAACCTCAATTGATATTCTAATTCCTCAATAATCATCAAGCATTATCTCCAAACCTCATGGGGTAATACTGATAATTAAATAGTCATCAAGTGTGATATTGGAACCCCAAGTGATATCTAAGGTGTTCTGTAGTAGAAATATCAGCGGTCATATCTAATGAGATCATCCAAGGCATTCCATGTGCGCAATACATCTTGGAGGTATGTACTTCCTCCCATAATATCTCACCAGGTATATCCATATTCCCAAGATCATATTTCATAAACAAGGTCATCCTACCATGTTAATGGCCCATATTCTTTATATCCATAATAAGATAAAATCGATAATGTGGGTTCTAAGGTGATACTCATAGTCCTCACTTCCCATTTCTCAATCACACCCTCTCATTAGGGTCAACATGTAACTAGGGCACCCATCAGGGTCCCCTAGGTATCAACATGTCTGAGAAACCTCATAAGGGACCCTCAATCCCACACTCATCTCTTGGGTCAACATCCATCAATCTACGGGATTAGTGTCCCTTAGCATCATCAAAGTATCATTGAGGCCTTAGTGGAATCCTTAGTATGTCTCTCAAGAGATATGGCATCATGCGCATCTTCTTTCCAAGTCACTCTAGGTTGGTCTGAACACCCAACATATCCATCAGTCTCATATGGTCTACCCAACAAGGTAATAATGTCTCAGTGGAGGAGGAACTCACTCCCCATGGTCATCATACTATATGAAAGTCTCTAAGGCATATCATGGTCATGTCACAACCTACTCAATACACTCATTCTCATACCATCACATCCCTCTACTCGGAGTTCAACATGTAACCTATAATAAGGTCAAATTTACTTATATAATCCAATTACTCCACTAAATTGGTCAATATATCAAAGAAACCATCTATATAAATTATTCATCCATCAAATAATGTGTTGGATGATGCAATGCATAAGGGACCAGCGTGGCCCTTAGTGCTTTGTTCATTATAGGCATTCCATTTAGAAGAGACAAATTATTTTAAACTAAAGGTAAACTTCCCTTGGTGTAAATATCACTTATCTTATTCCAATAATAACTAAATAAATAAAAATAAAATAGGGAATGTACAAGGGACTTCCTACCTCAGACAAGTCATACCCTTTTTAAGTACAACCTAACAACTCTTGCCCAATATCGTATAAGTCCATCTGGACATCTCCCCAAAAAATTGATTCCTAATTCACTCAAAACAACCATTTTAAATCATTTTAACCAATTTATAATTAGTGTAAAAAATTTAATTTATTAAAATAATAATTTAAATAGGTATAAAAGCCTAAAATTTCATTGGGTCATCTGACCATACTAAAACCACTACCAACAATGTACGGTCCAATCTCAATGAACCCTCAGGGATATAAAAATGAAAGATACAATTAATATTACAAATTTAATATCCATATAATTTAAGTTATGGCCCAAATCCTTGAAAAAAAACATATATTTACCTTCATTGGAATGGTGTTTGACAACATGCATATGTTATCTTTGGTTTTCCTCTACACAAGATAAGAAAAATCCCCCTATATTGGGAATATTTCCACCCTGGTCCAGTGGAAGTCACTAAAAAAATATCTTAAAACATAATCTCCAAAAATTATTAGTGGTTAAGGGGAAACAATGTGGAAGTAAGGAGTAGAAATAAATTACCCAAAAACAATGTCAAGTCACACACGATTTCCCCAAACATATAGAAGAAGGTGGAGGGGAAGGTCTAATCAAGATACTCCCGACACACACTTCTCCATCCCAAACTAAGTGGTGATAAACCCAATTTCTATTAAAGAAACTTCCAGCACTATATAATGGTGTGAACATAGGGTTCGCACTATGGTTCATCAAGAAATTATCCCTTCCCACTAAGCTATCCACTTTCACGCCCCAAACTCTTGGAACACACCCTATAAAATACTTTAATGGATTGAAATGCCCTTTAAAATAACATAATTCATACGTTTTTCACTTTTTAGTAACCTAGGACCCCATCCACTCCTCTTATGTTCACCTAGACCCTCAGGATGTCCTTTAAACCTCAAACCATGTCTAGAAGAACCTTTTATGGACATTCTAATGCTCAGAACCTCATTCCACGTTCCTTTTCTCAAAATGAACCATCCACTAAATAAAATCTTTAAATTTATAATGAATTTGATGGTCTATATAGACAGAAGGTATGATAGTTTTTTATATAGGGTTTTCGAAAGGTTTTATAGACCATCACACTGAAAGAATGATCCCATTACACAACTAGAGAGTGAAAACCACAATGAGGCTATACAATGGAATATTTTTGTGTTACTATTACCAAGAAGATGGGAAGATCACTCTATAATCTACATGGTTATGTGATGAAGGTGATTTTTTTATCTTTTAAAAATTTAAAAAGAGGTATAAAATGATATTTTTGGATGAATACATCACACTATAACACAAGCCATCACATTGCGATTCTTGTTGTATAATTTAAAAGAGTTGACTGTCTCAAAGAATAATGTGAAAAAAAATATAGACATAATTGTACATAAATTATAGAGATAATTCTAATTAGAATTTGGAAATGATTGAGAAGATAAAAAAGGGTTCACACATGATCTAAATTTCAGAGTCATTGAGGAGGTTGTGTGAGATCGATCCATTTTTTGATACTCATCTAGATCATTCTTGAAATTATAGTTTAAGATTATATTACTACTCTTTTGATTATTCTTATTGATAATAAGTTAATAGAGTTTAAAAAAATATAACAACCATTATAAACCATGAATTAGTCACTTGATAAAAATATTTAATGAACTTTATAAAAACTTTTGCTTCATGTGTTCTCTTCCCCACACTGTCTCATGTCACCACTCTGTTTTATTTTTTATCTTATGCATTAACCAATGATGGCATAATTTTTTGATATTTTGTTTTTTGAAAGATATTAACTCATACCCTAGTGATTATTTACTCTCTCCTTGACCTATAAATCTTTAGATCCACCAAGAAAATAATTAAAATTTATTAATTCATATCAAATTGATTAGTGTAAAAAATGATGGGTTTTTCTAAAACAATATAAAAAAGTAATATAACATGCTACTACATCATCTTGAACTAATTACCTTTTACATTTCAACCTCAAAAAATCCACATGTGTGTACCCAACAACATTTTAACCTCTTGTAATAGTTCTCCCTGATAAAAACAAATCATTTAGTATAACACTTGGTAAATTATTCACATCCAACTCTGTCAATTGTGCTTATTTTATCTTTCATTGGGGTCTCATCATATGAGTAAATTTATGAAAATTAATTGGACGATTCTATTCTTATATATATAAATTACAAGAATATTTCCCAAAAGATAACAAATTGATCCACATTTTTGTAAGATAAACTATACATACCTCAACATGGAGTAATTTCTCTATATTACCACAATTATCAACATTTCTATAGAATTATTTTCTATATACATAAAATCATGAAATAAACACTATTTTTTCTTATTTTATGTGAGTATTATCGGTGCACACTAAACCCATTTAGTCCTTTGTAAAAAATGTAAAAAAAATGTTCATCTTCAACTGATTAAAACTTCATCTCCATAATTGGTTTTATATTATATAACAAAACACCTCAATATTATACAATATTTTACTTAGAAACGTTAGGATAACATCTTTAAATATTTAAGATAAATTTTCACATCATAATTTAATATAAATTTTACTTCAAATTCCACTCTAATTGTCTAGTATAATTTCTGAAAATTTGTTTCCACTATAATTTTGGAATTTAAATTTTTAGTAAATCCTGAAGTATAAATTTACCTTAAATTTACATTCAAATTATATTTTAAATTTATATTTTAATGTTTCCTAGTGTATTTATACTATATATTTACTCTAAATATACCACTGAAAACTATCGGTCTAAATTTCTAGTGAAATTCATCTGAAACTTCTAGTGAAACTTTATAGAAACATTTTCTAGATGAATGAGAACTTATGGTAGGAATTTTCTATAAAATTTCAGTTAAAATTATAGGGGGTTATTCCTACATAAAATTTCTATGGAAACTTTCTTTAAAAAGTTCTAATGGAAACTTCCCATGAAATCTTCTAATGGAAAATCTAATTAGAAACATTCACCATAAATTTCCACTAAAAACTTAAATTCTTAAATTCAAAATTTGAAATAAAATTTATAGTTTTTAATTTTTAGTAAGAATGGATGGTCTTGAGTTACAACAAAATCATTTTTATGGTGCCCAATTTTGGATTATTGTTATAATAAATGGATAAATTTGAAGAACTGGATGATTGATCCTTGAAATCTCATAGACGGATCATAAAATTTTAATTTATAATATTTTTGGAACAAATATATTAATCACTCATGTTAATTTTTCATTATTATGGACAATACAATCGTGTATTTCTCTAGACATATTAGAATGTACTCTATGAATCTATGAATTTTGATCTTGATATTTTGGGTGGGGGCAAGTTGATTTAAGTCCTTTATGTCATTAATCATCAAACAAAACAAGGAATCTCTTATTATCTATGAGTTAATGAGAGGTGGAGGGGGAGAATTTATCTCTAGGGATTAAGAGGATTGTAGAGGATTTTATTCATTATTCACATACATTAATAAAAAATGATATATTTTGACTTGTATACTTAGGGTTAAATAATTATAATTTCATAATTACCCTTATCCTGTTATTTATTTTATGTTATTTCCCAAGATAAATTATAATAATATTGTTATAATATCCCAAGAAATGTGTTTATTATAATATAATTTCTTATATAAATTAAATAATATTAATTTATGTTATATTAAATAAAATATATCATTTCCATAGGGTCGTTTAACTTGATCCATATCCCCTCATAAAATATTACATTCAATAAACATTCGAATAAATATTTATTTTAAATATTCAAGTAACTTGAATAAGTATTTAATTTATTATATACACTAAAATCAGGAATAAATAAATATTATATTCATTACCTTCTGAATAAACAAGCAATAAAATTCAACTCACATATTCTAAAATTGATCATCTTGTGATTGAATTTTTATGATCAACATTTACTTTAATAAAACTATTATATAAACCAAGGAATAAGTTTAATCTAAAATTAAATTGAATTTATTCAAATTTTGGATACACTCATTGTGTGTCACTCTGGTCCTCTTTCTCTGATAGAAATATATGAACCTACCTTAAGTCCAATTTTATCATTTAACAACACATATGACACCCACAAATAAAAAATTTAGAGTGAAAACTACAATAATCTCCCTATAAATTATATTATATTATATAATTCCTTTGTTAACTGATATCTAATCAATAAGGATTCATACTCATTTCATTACCCTATATGATTGATTTAACTTTCATTGAATTTATGAAATAAACTTATCTGTAAACCACCATGCACATGGATTTATACTCGAAACTTACATTTCAATCTAAATTCTAGAGATATCCTCATCCAATAATATAAAATGGACAAATTATTTTTTGACCATTCAATTAATTTGATACCACTAATGACCCACCTGACATATGATACCTCATCGTGAGTATATGTAATCATGTTTTTTATCAATACATCAAGGTATGTTATTTATGATTCCTATTAATAATGAACTCAAGTACAAGTACTAATAGATATGTCCACATTTAGGAATATCCATTGAAATATAAAACATCCTCCAATCTTTGATATCACTAAGTGAAAAGTTAATGAGAAGAATTATCAATAATTATGAATCCCCAATACATGATAGTCAAACATCATATTTTCCCTCATCAAATTAATGTATCTAGAATATAGGAAACATTAATTTAATAATATTTTCATAGCATCTATGGGTTCATATTATAGTGGGGAACTTTATATAACTATTTGATATGATAAATATTCTAAGGATATTATCACATTAAACTTATATAGAAGAAAATTATTATGTGATAAGAAATATATATATATATATTTTAGTTATTGCATGTAAAAAATTAGTTGGTTCTAGGACACAAACTTCAATAGACTCCAACTTGTACAATAGCCAACTGCTAACAAATATTAACCCACTAACTCTCATATGATTTTCATTCTTCTAGTGAGATATGGATTTAGTCAATGGTTGTTCCATACTTTATTCTATGGTTTCTCTTCTAACTATGGATTTACCTATCTAAATAAAATATCTCAAGAGGTGATACTTACGAAGTATATGATTATTCACTTGATTTGACATGGGCTCCTTATCTAGAACCACTACTTCAGTATTATCACAATATAGAGTGGTGGTATCTATAATATATTTTATAACATGAAGCTAGTGGACAAAATTTTGTTATCCACGTTTCTTCTTTAGCAACATAATATTCCAAAATATACTAAGTTTCTACTATAGAATCATCAACCACTAGCTTCTTATAACTATTCAATCTCACAACTCCTTCATTAAAGAAAAACACATATCTTGTTCGAGATTTTTGATCATTTTGATCTGATTGGAAATTAGTATATGTGTTTCCACTTATAACTAGTTCTTTATCTCCTCTAAAAACTAGGAATAAATCGTTGTTACACCTTTGGAAATTTAGGATAGTCTTTAAAGCTACAAAATATTTCTCTCTTAGGTATATTTGATAGCTTACAACCATGGTCAAGGTATAGGAAAGATTAATCATGGTATATATCATGGTATAAATGATATATCCAATCATTTAAGTGTAATATATTCTAGTAATTATTTATATCTATTCATATGTTTTAGGAAACATTTTCTTATAGAGATATATACCACATGACATAGGAAACAATTCACTCTTTGATTGTTTCATCCTGTATTATTTTAATAACTTATCAAAATATATATATATTGACTTAGTCCAATATACCTCTTATATTTATCTATATGGATCATGATCATATAATATAAGCTATTTTACCTATTTTTTCATCAAGAATAATTTATTCAACCATGTCCTGGTAAACTGTAATATCAGTATCTCATTTCCCATCAGTAATATATCATCAATATATATCACTAGAAAATAATAAAACTCCCACTAAACCTATTGTATACACAGGGATAAGATTTATTATTAATAAAACCAAAATATCATATAGATTCGTATAAATGAATATTTCACGATCTTGATTTGTTATTTAACCCATAAATTGATCCTTATAACTTTTATACCTTACTGGTATCTTTTTGTGTTGAAAAACCTTATGGTTATTTTATATAGACATATTCCACAAGATTTAAATTAATTAAAGTGGTATTGAAATTCATTTTTCAAATTTCATAATCATTGAAAACTATTACGGAAAGTGGAATTATAATGGATTTCAACATTGAGACTGGTGAAAAAATTTCTTCATAGTATATTCCATGATGTTACTTAAAACCATTAGAAACCAAAAAATACCATATAACAGCTAACATTACCAAATGTGTATATTTTATTCTTGAATATATATTTACACCTAATTGTATTTACATCAACTTGATAATATACTAAAACCCAAAATTGATTTCTAGACATTGAATCCATCTTATAATTCAAATCTCCCTTTCACATTGTGATTTCTAAGTTGTTTTCTACTTACAGGAAAATGGTTTATTATATTCAACTAATAATGTGTAACCATCCTCAGTGACAAGACAAACATATCTCTCTGGTTCTCTAACCACTCTAGTACTCCCATATAGTAATTTTTTTCTAGATTAACCGCTTTTACTAGGTCATGTGGAACTTATTCCAATGTTAACTATTATGTATCTTGATCTTTGAATTCATACAATTTTATATAAATCCCACTATCTCCTTTATATATGTTCTCCCTTTATAGAAATATTTCATGTCTTTCTACAATGCTTTTCTATGTGAGGGATCATATATATAATATCTTATTGTATCATTAGTATATCCTATAAAGATACACTTTGTTCCTAGAGATGTATGTTTATTGATAAAATTAGCCATTATAAAAAAATCACATCCTTAAAAATGTATATATAAAAATATATTTATTCCTAAACCATAAATCATATTGTATTTATATTTCCTCTTTGGTTGGAACCCATTTGATTGTGTATATCTCTGATTATGATGTATAACTCTAAAAATAAAATGCAATATTTTCATTACTCATCAACAATATTAAAATTTATAATAAGTTGTAGTTATTCCTTTCACTAAAATTTTTATAATATGTGTATAATGAGGAGTGAGTTGGAATATAATCCACTATTTTAGATAATCAATGAATTTTTTTCTACCATATTCCTCACCTATATGTGAGCATAGTTTCTTTATCTTCTTACTAAGTTGATTCTCTACTTAATTAATGTATTCATAAATTTCTAAAAGTAACCAGACTTATATCTAATTTATTAGATATATCCATATCTACTATAATTGATAGTAAAAGTAATAAAGTATGAGTGTCAACCTCTAGATTGAACTTAAAACTTCTATACACATCAGTGTGAACTATTCTAGAAGCTCTCTGTCTTTCTAACCATTCCTGATGAAATGGGAATTTTTCATTTTTAATTGTAAAAAAGGACATATATTTAAGGGATTTAACTACAAATAATATAAATACCCTTATTGATATAATTTTTTCAAATATTTTTGGTTTACCAAAAAAAGTCGATGATGTCATAACATAGTGTAATATGAGTCATGGGAAATTGATTTTTTTCAATTTCCACTAATTAATTATCATATTCTAGTATATAAATACTATTATTCAAGAATTACATACAATAACATACACTATATTTATAAAAGTAGTATATATTATTTCTATACCTCAAAATAAAACCATCCATGTCTGAACTTCAAAATGAAATGATTTTCTTGGATACACTTGGCACATAATAAAATTTCTTTAAAACTAAAAACATTCCAATCGATAATGTGAGATAGTATTCTATAATATCTAGTGTAGCTAGTATTTCTCAATATTCTTCTTAGGGATCCACCTCACATTTTTTAATTTTCTATAATTTTCTTTGTTTCTATATTTATATACAAATGTTATAACCACAAGCTATATATAATACCCAATTTATAGAAATGGAAATATTACACCCAATAATGAATATACAAAAGGCTTCTTCTTTATTCTTTACTGGTGTATAGTTATTATTCCATTGGTCCTTATTTACAAAATAGAGACATATAGTGTCTAACACTTTAACCTCACTCTAGATATTTTACTTATTTAAATGGAATTAAAAAGGTTACATTGACTTAGATCCCACCATAGACTGTTTTTCTCACCTTTCCTTTTTTTTTCCATAAGGATGGAAGACTTATCACTCTTCATGTCATTATATTATTAGAGAATAAAATTTAAAATATATGATAGGTACTTATCTATATTTTTTATATTTAAATTAATAATAAAACTTGATAAACTCAAAGGAAGTGAGAAAATGATGAGGTTTGTGCACAACTCTTTGTGCAGTTTGAATCCCAAAATTTTTATATGCTTAATGTAACCAATTATCTTGACTATATGAGGTCCAATAGGAAATCCTTATCCTAAATTTCATGTATATAGTATTGTAATTGGTACCCAAGAACCAACTAACATTTTACTTTATATTACCAAAATATTAATATTAATTAATATCTTATCATATACTGAGTGTTCTTCTATGTAACATTAATTCAAAAAAAATCTAAGAGTATCTATCACATCAAATATTTATAGTAGTACCCCACAATAATGAGAACCTAGAAATGTGGTGACAAAATTATTAAATATATATACTATGGTATATATGGCATCTATTAATGGGACACATATAATGTTTTGTCTATCAGGTATTAGATTCTCATAAGCATGTGAGGATTTTTCTCATGAAGTTTTACACCTGGTAATCTCAAATATAATTTGTTATGAGGAAAAACCCACCAATAGGAATTATTCATGTTATATGTTTTACTTGATATTTCTATCCATAGAAGTGTGTATTTGTCCTTATACTTGAAATTATTATTAATTTATATAATGAATTGTGTACTTTGAGGTATTGGTGAAAATCATGATATCATATTCTCACATAGAATTAAGATACATTGGGTGTACCATAAGTGATGTGAAATTTATTAAATAGTTCAATAAATTATTTTTTCATCTATGTCAATATAGATAGATATCTTAGTCCCTTTGATTAAAATGGGACTTCCTAATTAAGTCCATGTCCATGGATGTTTACCAATTAGTTCATTATAATAAGTAAAAGAAAACTAAATCAAGAGTATAGGTTGATGGAAGAGGCATTAAACATACTTCATGAAAAAATAAAAAAGGAATTATATTACATAGTAATAATTCATATGAGGTATTTTTCATTAAAAAAATAACTCCTTTCTCTATGGGTTCCATGATAATTTTCTTGACGTTAATCATATAATTTAGAAAATACTACCCAATTCCACTGAGAAATATGCCTAGAAGTTTATACACTAAGTGTGTACAATATCCTAGTTAAGTTCTAATTTAATTTAATATTAATAATAAATATTATTCTCTATAAAAAGGAATGACAATTATTCAAGTTATATTGATTGTATAAGTTAAGTCACCGGTTATTCTGGTTTGGAATATATGTGTGTTGAATAATAAATAAATATTTATTTTTCAACAAGTGAATATAATATTTATTTATTTATTTATTGAATAATATAATGATATTTATTTATTCAATTTTAGTTAATTGTTGAGGAGTATTGATGGATATTGTTAAGGGCCTGATGGAATGATTTATTTATTTATAATAATTTAAAGAAATGTTAATTTATTTATTTAAGAAATGATATTTAAATAACAGTGAGTTAGTTAAAATAATTTAATATGATATTATTATTATTTGATATGGGGTTTATTTAGATTAAACAATTATATATGAGAGTATGTGAAATTATTAATTGTCTATCCTTAAGTATATTAAACCAATTTTATTATTTTGGAGTTGAGTGATAATTTTTTTGCACAATGATATTCTCCCAAGATAATTATCATGAATCCCCATAGAGAACACCTCATGTACACTCTCAAGAACAAGATATTTCCATTATCCTCATCCCTCTCAAAAATAGTAAACTATAAAGAATTCTTTCAATATCGAGATACTTCTTATTGCGATCAATGATGAATAATTCAAGATATTTGGTTACTTTATGATTGCTCCTATAATACCAATAGTGATTTTACAATATTCATAGATCACATGTGTTATAGCGACATAGGATTAAAATACATGTATATTGCATCATTTTATATGAATATTTAATACATTAAAAAATAAATTCCCAATGACTATAACAGATTAGTGTCTTTAAAAAATTAGAACCCATTCTTCTAGTTTTGTGAAATAACTTCAAAATCTCCCATAAAGATATCCCCCTTTATTAATCCTACTTAAAATATTTCTTCATGACCTAGGGAAAGTAAATATAATAAAGGGGTGATCTCAAATTCTAGATAAGGGTAAACAAGGAGATAAATAAGAATAATCATGAGCATAACGGTATGAGAACATAATCATATCATTAGAATATAATACCCTCTATATCAAGGATCATAATTAAAATTCATGGAATAAATATTGGTAGTTACTAAGACATGAATCATAAGATAATAAAAATTATGAACCCTGAGAGCATATCAAAGGAATAATACATATATTTGTGGCATACACATCAATTTATAACATTGTGAATGTGTATAAATAGAAACGAGTTCACTCATTAAGTTAAGAACATGAAATTAGGTCCTTTCATAAACTTAGGGACATGAAATGTTCCATGCATAATATTGTGAACACATAATAAGGTTCACACAAAACATTGTGAACATATAATATAGTACAAAAATAAACTTATGTGCATGCAACCAGGTCCATACATAACATTATGAACATGTAATCCGGTTCACGCATAACATTGCGAAAACATAAAAAGGTTCACTCATAAAGTTTTGAATATTTAATCTGGTCCATGTATAAATATATAGACATGAAACCATGTACATTGATAACATTATGAACATCTAATCAGTTTCACTCATAACTTTGTGAAAATGTAATAAGGTTAACTAATTACATTGTGAACATATAATCAAGTCCATGAATAAAAACATGGACAAGAAACTAGGTCTACTAATAATATTATGATCATGTAATCAGGTTCATACATAACATTTTGAACACATAATTAGGTTCACTCATAATATTTTGAACAAATAATCAGGTTCACATTGTAGCAACCTGACCCTATATAGCTTAGATCCAATGTCTACTATCAATTACACTGGCATGCTTACAAGGAATCTAATCTCAAAGGAACAGAAGTTTACTAGTCTTGGTAAACCAGATACATACATAAATCTTGTATTATAAATAAATGTACTAATTACAACATAATTTTTTTCTTCTTTTTAAATAAATAGCATCGAGAATAACTATAATTCATTTATTCAATCCCTGCAAATCTTTTATAGTATGATTTTTTGGATTCATGGGGAAAGAAACATAATAAGGGTGATCTTAAATGCTCGGTAAGGGAAAATATAGCACAAGAAATAAAGAATCAATGAGAACAGTCAATATATAAAGGTAAATAAATTAACACACATTCCATATAATAATTAAACTGAATGAAATTTCATAATAAATATAGAAAGGTAATAAATAAAAACACATGACATTTAATAACTAGATAAGTAAAAAATAAATATGGTAATGTAAGAAACTAAAAAATATGCCATCTAACTAATAGAAAATGAAATGTATCCATAGATATGTTGACGCAAAATATTATGGATTAATAATAACTAAAACTGAATGAGGGAAGTTTTTTATTATAGGACACCTTGTTTCCTAGGTACATGGTACTGTTAATATTAAGGCCTTTCACAATATGGTTTACAAAATAACATGTATAAATCCATTTAAGGTGGCTAACCAAATCACTCATCCTATGAGACTACCGATGCATCAAGGGGTATCTATAACTGGGCCCCACCAATGTCATACCAACCCAAAACAATTGTCGTATATCTAATAATCGATTTAGAAAAGTGCCTCATCAAGTATATGTATGGAGTAAGATATAAGTATTTATCAATATTTACCCAAATATTCAAATAAAATTTAAATTAAAAACTATATAAAAATGATATATGGTTTTGGAAATGAACATATCCATGATAAATGATATGGTATTTTAGGGTAAATTGAATTTTCCATGATCATAGGAAATTAAATATTTCATGGGAACAAAAGGAATAAAGTAATTTAATGTGAATACCATCCTTGGTCAAATTAATCATAAACCATCCAAAGTAATATTAATAATAGTATCAATACAACATACCCCGTGTGGATTAAAATAAAGGGTTTTTGTTGTTTATTAATGGAAACATTTTAAAAGATCATTTAAAATCATTCTTGAGGAAAATATCCTATTTTAACCCTTTTGAAAAACCTTTTTTTTGAAAATAAATTTTGAAATTATTAACGTTAAAAATTAAACTTTTATACATGAATAGTAAGATTATAATAAATGATGATATGTAATTCAATACAAGTTGTATGAGGTAAAAATAGCATTCCTTTTTCACGGTTCAAGGTTAGAAAAATGCCTTTTTCCAAAAGTGACATGAATATTCCTTGAAAAAATTGGTAAATGACAGAAAGTGTAAAATTTTATTTAACAAATCATTTTAAAATATTTTTTCAAAACATTTTTATAAAACATGACTTTTAGAAGAAAACAATTTCTTTAACTAATGAGAGAAATAAAGTTGTGTTTTCTTGAAAAAATTTTCTAAAACATTTTGAGTACAAAAGAGTGGAAAAATGGTACTAATACTTGATAATGGCCATGAATAACCAGAGTATAGAAAATTAAAGGTCTTATTGAATAATGTTTATATAATTTCCTTTAATGTAAATGAATGATCAATAAATCTATTCTTGAGTAAAATAATCATTAAGAATTCAAAAGTGTCCCATACCACTTTGAAACATTTTAAGTCATAAACCTCACATAGGAATAAAATTAAATGAATGTCATAATATCATGAGATTAATGATATTCATGATATATCATGTAAAATTTCATTATATAATCCATATAAAAGAAACTTGGTATATAGTAACAAATAAGTCTTAATGGAATGTAAATTGAGACGAAATCTCTTACCTTGAGTTTCCTTTCAGGTGATCGTCCATTGACCTCCTGTATAAAAAAATTATTTTAATTTTCTACTTTCTTGAGGAAATTTTTCATGTTTATCATTACTTTTATTTCACTTATTACTATTTTTTATACAACTACGTAAAAAATTAAGTTTATGTCGGGTGTTTTGACTAAATTCAGTTTAATGTGGGTTAAATATGGTCAAAGGGTCATTATATAACTTCTAAAGAATAATAACCATGACATAATTATCATATTATACATAATTTATACTTTTAAAATCAATCATTAAATATGGTTATGAAAAATTAATAAACATTACGATCATGGAGACGATAGGTTGTACATACGCATGATTAATGTTCTCATTTTTCAATGATTATTAGGAAAAGAAGGTATGTAACACCCTATCTTTCTATAATGATAATTATATCATAAAAACATGTTATTTAATAATATATACATATATATATATAATTCTTGTGATGTAAAATTAATCACATCATGTCAAGGAGGTGGTAGTCCACACGTCCAAGAACGACATTATCACTTTTTAAGTGTGTAAAAGGGTAATAATGAATATGATATATATATATATATATAGTATATTTACAAAAATTTAATTATGTAATAAATATCATATAGATTTTTTTATGTCACATATTTTTAATTTAAACCTTCCTTTATACGTTCCATGTATTTTGTGAATGAATTGCATTGCTTCGAGGGGTGGTAGTCCACACTTCCTCAAATGATGTTATCGTATTAATGTAAAATATAAAGTATTAATGGTGTGTGTAAAAAAAAGATGATAGAAGTATAAATGTATAATAAATATCATATATATCATATATAATAGATTTTAGAACATAGTATCCATCGTGATAAATGATAAAGGAAAAATGAACAATCATCGTTTCATGAGTAAGTACTTCACCGTACAAAGAAACAGTATGTTCGTTACCCGTTAGAGGGAAGTGTGAGTAAGTGTAGGTTGAACCTTTTTAAACAAATACTAGTATATTTATTTTACTATTTATTTTATATAATAATGTAATAAACAGATTTGAGTGATTGGAGAATGGAAATAAAACTAGAGTGCTTAAGAGAAGATGTTACCTATTAATCGGGTAACTTTGTTTGGTTTGTACCAAAAGGATTCCTTGGAAAGATTTCCACCAAAAATGGAGACGTCAAGGTATAGGTGATGGATTTTAGAAATTTATATGGGTAGATCTTGGCTGAAACTAAGTGTTTTGAGAGGTGTGAGGAATGGGGAGAGGCGTTGGCCTTTTATAGGGAAGTAAAAGACTCACTTAGAATTTTTGGAAACATGTTAGGTGTACACATATTCCTACCTAAAAAGTCATAAAGGACCAAAAACCCCAACAATGGAAGGTTCATGGACGAATTATGTACATAAATTGGTTTTGGACAAGTGGATAGGTCATTTTGGCCCCTAAGTTAAAGGTTTAGCCATAAATCAAGCTTAATTTTACCTTAATAATTTTAATTAATTTTAATTAGTTTCACTAATAATCTTCGTAAAAAATTTGGTTTTATTAGATATTATAAATTATTCTACTTCCAAATATTCAATCCATTTTTTTAAATTTCAATCATTTAAGTAGCATACTTTTTTAAAAATTTAATCCCGAAGGTAGGACGACAGTGTGGGTTTTAAAAGTAAAAATGTCAGAAATTTTTCTATGTTTTTATAATCATTTTCAAAGTGAAATTGATTCCATTGACATAAATTTTATTAATTGATAAAAAATATTATCTAATTAATCATTAAAATTAATTTGAAATCTAATTTAACATTATAAATAAATTATATGAAAAACCAATTTTGAACTAAAATTCAATATTTTTAACTACTCATTAAAAATGAAATGTTTCAAAAAAATATAAAAAAATCACCCTAACCTAATTCTTATGTTTTAATTTCAAAAATTAAATTTATTTTTACATATTAAAAAATTAAAGTGTCAAAAATCTTATTTAAAAAGTGTTCTCCCTTAAAAGGTGGTAAAATTTCCTTCATAAAAATATGGGTTTTTATGTGTAAAATGGAGTTTGTTCTTATCTTATTCCGTTCAAAAAAAATGGATGAATATCAAAAATATTTTATTGAATATTATATATATATATTACATTATTATCATCTCTAATTGTAATTAATTTAATATATTAGAATAAAACAATTTTTTAGCATAAATATAGTTTTTTATAAAAATATTCAATTTATATTCAATGGATTCTTGTATTAATTTCTAATTAATTTATAACCAATTAATTCATTATTTATTTTTATAAACCATAATTTCAATAATTTATTTTTTACTATTCATAACTAATAATTTAACGAATATTTTATATCTCATTATATTTTAATAATATATTATTGTTTGATAAAACTCGATCTTGCATGTAACGCAAGCCATTGAAGAGTGTCTCTATTGTGTGTAATGCATGATAACTCGTCTTTTCATGCATTTAAATATATAGATTCTATTTTAAAAAGGAAATATATTTTAAAGTATCCTAATATTACATTACCTTATGCGCCTAGTGTCGCGTGTTATACACGCTATCCAATACATGGTTCTTACATTAGATTTCTAGGGTATAACATTCCCCTCATCTTATTTAAATTGTGTCTATAAAGAACCAAGCCTAGTCATCCTTTGACCCAGCGCCTGACCTGGTCCGAAAAATGGCCTAAAGGGTGTTCCCGATCCACACGGGCAGGCAACTAGTGTTGGGCACCACAATGAGGCAGTTGGGAACGATTTATCCCAGAAAAGACATATAAACAAAAGAAATAAACTAAGAAAGGTGGTTAAATACTTGAAATTATAAATAGAACAAAGATGGACAGTTAAACATACCCCCAAGTGACCTCATGGGTCACCACCAAACATAGAAACAATTTTAATGCAAGGGAGATCGAAAACTAGAACCTGAAACTGAAAACATAAAGTAGGCGTGAGCACCGAGATGCTTAGTAGGAAATCCAAAATACAACAACACCCTATGGCACTGCCTTTAATAAGAAATCCAAATCATGATAGTTTGAAAATAAGGCATAATAAAATAATTTTTTTCACTCTTTTGAAATTCAAATAACAATCTTGAATTTCCAAGAAAAACATTATTCTTCCATTTTCAAAATAGGTTTTGAGCATGTATTAACATTTCAAAATTTAAGGAGACCAATTTAGATTAAAATATTGTTTTCAAAAAAGATGGAACAATCATGAAACAACTGAATTGAAAATTTTATCACAAGAACCATGGGAACTCCCTAAGTATCTAGTGTTAGTTGGGGACCTAGGATCTTCGTGTCTTGGTGAAACGTGGCATAGAAACCATGATCCTTAGAAAACGTGGCTTAGAAGGCCATGACCCTCAGAAAACATGTCTTAGAAGACCATGAACATCAGTCATTCATATGTTTAGTTAGTGTTTCAATTGTCAAACCTGCAGTGGAACCGGGTCAAGTCACCTACGGACCACTAGCCCACAAGTCCTAGTTCACAGACCTAGATACCCAGGTTTCCCATTGTCCTCTCTTTCAAGTGGTGGTGATTTTTTATCAAGCAAATATAAATGTACACAAAAATTTATTTATCCAAAACTCATTCAACCTCTCACCACCGGTCTCCCTCTTTAAGAGAATTCCCCCTCTTTCACACCACACAAAGAATAAGCATCGACACTGGGCACATATCACAAATCAAATTTTAGCACTTGCATTACATTTCTCAAACTAGGGGAATGCCTCAAGAGGGGTTTTCCAATTTTTTAAATCATTTTCAAAGTGCCAAAAGATCCCCATTAATTTAAAAAGAACATTACCAATCAGAAAACAATGTTTCTCAACATCTTTAAGTTCCAAAAATATTCTTAAGAATCCATTTGCGCAACCAAGGCTCCACACTTTTAAAAACATGCTTAAAATAAATAAAACCATTGAAGAAAGGGAAATTACCAATTAAACCCAAATTTATTCCAGAACTCATGCATTCTTACAAACTAACCAGAACATGAACTTCCTTATTTTTAAATTCTTGCACTAATCTATCTTTATTCAAAAATCATCCCTTCACAACACACATGCTAGCCACTTCTGGAAAACCACTTTAAGTATTTAGCATTTCAAAACCAATTTAGCATAAAAATGGTATTAAATTTTCCAAGAATGGTCAGGACCATATATCAACATTAAAAACACAAGTTGGAAACTTTATAAATTATGAATAGAGAATAAAGAACCATTTTTCAAAAAAAACACTTCTAAGCATTCAGTGTGTCAATCTAGAAAACATATCTAAAAGAAGGATACACATTTAGAATTATAAAAGTGATCCATTAAATATAAAGGGATGTCCAAAACTAAACATCGATAAAAAAATTCATAGCACATATATACTATTTAATTTTGAAAAAACTTTTTAAAGAAATAGAGCATTTATGGAATTAAAATTGAAGGCATAGGCAGAAGGGGCCTACCTCAAAACACACAGCTTTTGACATGGGAAACCCGAGACTGCTTCACCTACATGCATATACATTTTCATGTTTATTTATATATATAGTTCCTTATTGACAATGACTCAAACCCCCATGGACGGTACCACTCACTATACATATAATTTAATAAAATAATTAAACACTTAAACAATTTATAAAACAATTGAAATATCACATCAAGGGTTTACACCACTAACACACTCAAAACATCCTTTATAAAACCAAGTGCACCATGATGCAACACCAAAACTCAAGCTCCACAATTTATATAAAAAAATACTCAACAACTCAACACAGCTTTTCACCAAAAATTGCACTCATATTGCACCACATGCTACTAACATGTCAAAAGTACATCAAATCTCAAACATAACCAAATTCAAAGCACAGAAACTAATAAATAAACATGATGAATTAATTAAACTCACAAAACAATTCATCAAATAATTATTATACACGGAATCACTTACCTCGGTGTAGACCAACTTCGTAAATTGGTGCAAGACTCCCACCGAATGCCAAACGTGCCACAATCAAACACAAACATACCCTAAAAACCATAATTTGAACTGAAAACATCAAAACCAATCCAAATTTGACACTAAACCCTAACTCAACATATTAACAACATATGAAATAACAAACCAATGTAAAACACACCTGTAGTGAGGGTTCGGGAACATGAACAAGCACAACAGAGAGGTTTCGAAGGTTTGCTGCATGCTAGGGAGGTTGTCGAAGGGTTCAGCTATGAAGGTGGGGCACAACCAAGGTTGTACGGAAAGGAGAGTTTTGAGATGGGGGAATGCGGTGCGGGGTGGTCAGAGAGCCGGTGGCGGCTGGTTCGGTGGTAGACCGTCCATAGAGGAGCGAAGGGTAGGAGGATACCCGTGCTAGAGGAGGTCCTTCCGAAGTAGGCCGCACCAGAAGAGGTCGCACCTGAGTAGGTCGCGCTGGAGGAGGCCGTGCCGGAGGAGGCCGCGCTGGAGGAGAAAGGATAGGGGAAGGGGGGCCTGTGCTCGGGTAGGGTTAGGATGGGACAGGGGGTCTGTGTGGGGAATATGGGAGAGCCAAGAAGGAGAGAAAAAAATAAGAAAAAGAAAATGAGAGAGAAGGATAAAAAAGAGGAGAAAAAAAGAAGATAAGATGAAATAAAAAGCAAAAAATAAAGTAAAATAAGGGGATAAACAAAATTCTAATTAATAATAACAAATTGTTATACAATTAATAAAACCAACATAATAAAACAACCAAATCAAAATATTAACTGAAAATTTACAATTATAATTATAACCTAATTAAAATATTAACTTAAGTAATAATAATACTAATAATAAAACTAAAATAATTAAACCAACCAAAATAATAATATCATTATTAACTGAGGTTAGACGCCATGCATGGTTGCGACCATGGTCTTATGCGCTATCGCACGCATGGGCGCAGTTGCGTGCCCCGGTAATAATAAATTTAATAATAATAAAACATTCTCTTATTAAGGATGGGAACTGAGAATGGTCGCGCACACAGCCACGCACCTATATAAAATCCAAATTTTTCTTAAAAGAAGAACTGGTTCAAACCATATCTCAAAGGTGAGACCCAAAATAATTAAATTAAAAGGAAGTTTCGGATGAGGTGTGACAATTCTCTCTACCAAGACACTTTATTCCCCCAAAAAGTCCCAAAATACTTGACCAAGCCAATATTCCTAGCAAGACCATGAAGACACTTTAAGAAAAACCTCAATCGCCTAAGGACTGGGTATTCAAAACACCCATGACCTGAAACTTCAAAAATCTCAAAAACTAGAATCACCAAGAAAATTAAACAAAAACAAGGAATTCACCTCTAATCAGAACTACAACATGGAACACCTCGAACCCCTAACTTAGGGATCACCAGGGCTGCTTGAGATCTCCAAGAACACTCGTCCAACGACCCACTACCCAAGCTAACCAATTGATATGGTCGAGGTCGGGTGGAGTAGAAGTAAGGGGTTTTCCCGCAAAGCACACATTGTAAAAAGAGTTTTTTCTCCATAAATTCTCCTGATGGTGGTATCCGTACCATGTTAGGATTCTTTTCCAACATTGGTTCTCTAAACCAAAATGACTCACAAGCCTAGTCAAACCTTTGACACTTTATTAACCCTCTAAGATCCCTAAGTTAAACCAAACCAATATAGGAGGAGATGCCGGTGAGATCCGTAGTGGGTCTCCCCACCATTTTAAAATTTTCCTAGCACCATGACACCCACGCAAGCATTCCGAGTTTACTTTGATCGATACAGACTGAACTCTGCATCACGAACCCGCCAACACGGGCTCACCTGCATGAAGGATTTTTACACAGGCCAATATTCCATCACATGAGATGGTTTTGATAGCAGAAACCTATAACCTAGCGGCAAACTGGACAAGCGCGTGTTAAACCCACAAGACAAAAGTGTATTAGAAAAAATTGAAATCTCAACCCATAACCGGCCACAAGAAGGTCCACAGTACATGCCTGTTGGCTTTACCAGGGTATGGATGACCATAGCAAGGAGACACGGGTTCTATCCCCTCACAAAAAAAATGAAGCCTTCAAAGGAGATACCGCAATAGGGAAATTTAAGTTGTTCCCATCCCGACACTGCGGTCTTAAGTCATACCAAGCCCATCCCACGTCCTTCGAGTTTTGACTGCATGAAAGCTTCACCATGAGACCTATGGTTGGGGCCCTGATGTCTGAAGCATCTACCGCCTCGTAGTCATAAGATGACCACCTCTGATTGGAACTTCCTCTGTTGGAAGAGTAAACAACATACTCCTCCACATGTCTTAAGTGTCCATTCAGTTAGTATACTGACTGAGAACTGCAGTGTACAACTTAGAGTGTTCGACTGACCACACTAGAGGTAGAAGATTAAGCGGTGTGACAAACGTGTGAACAAAACTGATGAAAAGGGGCACTCCCAAAACCAATCCTATTGTCTCACACTCCTCATCGGATGAGGAACCTTCACTTACCAAAATATGAGAAATGCCAACAACTATTGTGAATATTAAACTAATTTTTCCGCACAACCTCTGGGGAACATGAAACTAGCTCATCAGAAAGGTCAACACACCTCCATCTCCACCTCCTAATTGGTTGAGCACCTACGAAATCCGCCACTTTCTTGGGCCTTCACTCCCTTAGGTACAACTGATTAATGAGGCTAATCTTGAGGATCGCTCAGTACATCCCCAATCGCAACAAAAATAGAACAACCAATGTTCACTCGTTTAGTCCTGATCTTCCAGACATACTCAAGACAGCATACACCCACGCAACTTTTGTAGTTCCTCAAAAACTGGAGACACTTCCAACATTCTCAAAGCACTCAATGATATCCAACCGACCTCAATGTGTACGAACTTTCGACACCATTGAGCAAAACCAAACTCCACCACTCCACTGGGAGTCTGGTTAGAGCCAAGAACCGAGAGACTTGCTGGAAACCCATGGGACCTTTCAAAGGGCATATCCCAAACAAAAAACAAAAAAGGCCTTCTACAAATCCAAACACATCAAAAAACAAACATACACACCTCAGACACAATTCCAATCATTCCAATTTAAAACATAAATTATTTTTCAAAGAAAAACACACGCTGAAAACCTATCACAGTACAAAAAAAATCCAACAACTCTTATGAACCCATCGCTTTAACTTCGGACTCAAAAACATTTTCCAACTCCCAAAACCATTTAAGCACAAAACTCCATTTTTGATAAAAACCCACTTTTTTGGAAACCAAAAGCAGCCTAAAAAATCAATCACTCACCACCAATATTCCATGATGCCTCACAAATATGCATTTCCATGACACTCAGGCACCCATACACATGATCCACCAACCATCCATTAATCGTGTTCACATGCACATGTAAGAACCCATAGGAATACCACTGCAAAAAAAACAAGGCTACTCCACTTTCAAAACAAAACATTCCCAATATCCAAAAATACTTTTTTCTAAAACCATTTCAAATATTCATGGAAAATTTTCAAAATGATTCCCATTTCTAAAACAACCCACTTCAATTTAAAATAACCCAAGACATTATTTTAGGAATTCAATTTTCAACAAATCAAATGCTAAATTCCAAGAGAAACGCACCCCAAAAATCATGCCAAACACACACCAATATAAAATAAAAGCAACTCCAAATTTTTTTTCCCTAAAAAAAAGAACCAACCCAAAACTAAAGCAGGAATTCACAAACATTAAATCCCCTAGATGGATGACTAGTGGTCATGTCTAACCAGGCTACATGGTTGAGAAAACCATGCCCTAGGAAAGCGCCAACAACTAGGAGTGTCGAACCGTATCCTCAAGCATCACATGGGTCGCTACTCCATGTGAGGTCGCACACAGTACTAGTTTACTTCTATTTCTATCCCCCATCCACATAGAGCAAAGACAAAACTTAAATCCCATACTGCCCCTAGTTACTCAAGGATCGGAATGAGAAAGATTCTGTGATGCTCTACTCACACATACCCCTCGAGTATCAATAGTCTTATCCCCGATCTACATAACATCCCAAATGACAATAACACAAACCTCCTATGATACCATTTTGTCACAAACCAAGTTGGGTCTTAATTTGACCCGGCACCTGACCCAGTCTGTGACATAGCTCGAAGGGCATTCCAGATCCACACGGGCTGCCAACTAGTGTTGGGCACCACAATGAGGCAGTTGGGAATGCTTTAACCCAGAAAAGACATATAAACAGATGACATAAACTAAGAAAGGTAGTTAAATACTTGAAATTGGAAATAGAACAATAATGGAATGGTAAACAAACCTCCAACTGACCTCATGGGTCACCACCAAACATAGATACAAGCGTATTGCAAGAGAGATCCAAAACTAGAACCTGAAACATAAAAGATAAAGTAGGTGTGAACACCGATATGCTCAGTAAGAAATCCAAAATACAACAATGCCCTATGCCACTACCTTTAATAAGAAATAAAAATCATGCTATTTTGAAAATAAGGTATAATAAAATATTATTTTTCTCTCTTTTCAAATTCAAATAACAAGCTTTAATTTCCAAGAAAAACATTTCTCTTCCCTTTTCCAATTAGGTTTTTATCATTCATTAACATTTCAAAATTTAAGGAGGGAAATTTAGATTAAAATATGGTTTTCACAAAAGATGGAACAAGCATGAAACAACTAAATTGAAAATCATATCACAAGCACCAAGGGAAGTCCCTAAGCAGCTAGTGTTAGTTGGGGACCTAGGATCTTTGCGTCTCGGTGAAACATGGCTTAGAAACCACGACCCTCATAAAACGTGGCTTAGAAGGCCATGACCCTGAGAAAACATGGCTTAGAAGACCACGATCCTCATTCAATCATATGTTTAGTTAGATTTTCAATCATTAAACCTACAGTGGAACTAGGTTAATTCACCTTTGGACCACTATCCCACAAGTACTAGTTTACCCACCTAGATACCCAAGTTTCCCATTGTGATCTATTTCAAGTGGTGGTGAATTTTTAACAAGAAAACATAAATGTACACAACACTTTATTTATCCAAAACTCATTCAACCTCTCACCATCATTCTCCCTCCTTAAGCGCATTACTCCTCTTCCATACCACACAATGCATAAGCATTAAAACTAAGAACATATCACAAATCACATTTTAACACTTGTATTAAATTTCTCAAACTAGGGTGAATGCCTCAATAGGGGTTTTCCAATTTTTTAAACCATTTTCAAAGTGCCAAACAGGCCCCATTAAGTTACAAAGAACATTACCAATAAGAAAACAATATTTCTCAACATCTTTAAGTTCCAAAAATATTCGTAAGAATATATTTTCGCAACCAAAAAATCACACTTTTAAAAACATTCTTAAAATAAATAAAAAGAAAGGAAAATTACCAATTAACCCCAAATTTATTCCAGAACTCGTGAATTCTTACAAACTAACTAAAACATGAACTTATATATTTTTAAAGTCTTGAACTAATCTATATTTATTCAAAAATCAACCCTTCACAACACACATGCTAGCAACTTAGGAAAACCTCTTTAAGGATTTAGAATTTCAAAACAAATTTAGTATAAAAAGGGTATTACATTTTCCAAGCATGGTTGGGACTATAGATCAACATGGACAACACATGTTTGAAACTTTATAAATTATGCATAGAGAAAGAAGAACCATTTTTCAAAAAAACAATTCTAAGCATTTAGTGTGTCAAGCTAGAAAACATATCTAAAAGAAGGCTACACATTTAAAATCGTAAAAGTAAGCCATTAAATATAAAGGGATGTCCAACACTAAGCATCCCTAACACTTTTCATAGCATGTATATACTATTTAATTTTAAAAACACTTTTTAAAGAACTAAATAATTTATGGAATTAAAATTGAAGTCATAGGCATAAGGGGCCTACCTCAAAACATGCAACTTTTGACAAGGGCAACCTGAGACTGCTTCACCTACATGCATATACATTTTCATGTATATGTATATACATAGGTCCTTGTTGTCATTGACTCGAACCCCCATTTAAGGGGCCACTCACTATACATATAATTTAATAAAATAATTAAACACTTAAACAATTTATAAAACATTTGAAATGTCAGATCAACGGTTTACACCACTAACACACTCAAAACATACTTTCTAAAACCAAGTGCACCATGACGAAACACCAAAACTCAAACTGCACAATTTATTTAAAAAAAGTACTCAACAACTCAACATGGATTTTCACTAAAAATTGTACACATATTGCACAACATGATACTAACATGTCAAAAGTACATCAAATCTAAAACATAACAAAATTCAAAGCACACAAACTAATAAATAAATATGATGAATTAATTAAACTCACAAAAGAATTCATCAAATAATGATTATACGCGGAATCATATACCTCGGTGTAGACTGACTTCGCAAATTGGTGCAAGACCCTCGCCACATGCCAAACACACCATAATCAAACACAATAATACCCTAAAAACCAGAATTTCAATCGAAAACATAAAAACCAAGCCAAATTTGACACTAAACCCTAACTCAATATACTGCCAACATATGAAAAAAACCAACCAAAGTAAAATTCACCTACGGTGAGGGTTTAGGAAGCTGAAAAATCATGGAGGAGAGGTTTTGGAGGTGCGTTGAATGCTAGGGAGGTCACCGAAGTCTGGCTGTGAAGGTGGGGTGCAGCTAAGGTTGTTCGGTGAGGAGGGTTCTGAGCTGGGGGACAGCGGCATGGGGTGGTCAGAGAGTCGAAGGCGACTGGTTCGGTGGTAGCCGGTCTGGAGAGGAGCGAAGGGGAGGGGGACGTCCATGCTGGAGGAGGTCCCATTGGAGTAGGCCTCACCGGAGGAGGTTGTGCTGGTGTAGGTCGTGCTGGAAGGGGTTGCACCGGAGGAGTCCGCACGGATGGAGGTTGTGCCGATGTAGGCCACGCCAGAGGAATAAAAGTTTAGTAGTATCACTTTTGAGGATTATAGATTAAACAATAGTTTAGTAGTATCACTTTTGAGGATTAGAGATTAAACAATTTGTGGTGTGGCCAATTTAATTGATTGTAGACACCAGCACAAAACTATTAACGCAAGCCATCAAAGAAGATTGATCTTGCGTGTAAAAAAATATAACTCGTTGTTTCATGTATTGAAATATATAGATACTATTTTAAAGAGTAAATATATTATAAATTATCTAGATATTATATTACCTTATGTGATTTTTGTCACGTGTTATACACATTATCATATACAAGGTTATTGCTTTAGATTGTTGGGTTGCTACATTCTCACCACCTTATTTAAATTGAATCCTCACAATTTAAACTCGATCATGGAGACAGATTGTTTGATAATTCCTATTTTTTAAATCCCAAATCACAAGAAGGGTTCATAATTCATCCTCTATAAAATAAAGAATTGAAAGTACAAAGGTCACAAGGACTACCATGTAACTAGGTCTCTAAGTAGGATAACATTAGTGGAAAGTAAAGATATGTAGTTGGAGGAGGAGTGTAAATATTTATAGGGAGTGAATGAGTTCATTAATTAGAAAAAAGTAAATTCTCAATAGAAATTTGAGTTCCTTAAATACATAAATCTAGGATGATTTAAGAGACCATCTTCTCAACATAAATTAAGGTATTAGGACAAAATTTTTGTTTTAAGATAATTTTCCTAATGTTGAGGAATGATTTTACTGCCTAATAATATAAAGAAATATACTTAATTGATAATTTTATATTTCATATGTCCAATCCTAACTTTTTGTTTTGATTTGATCAAATTCTATTTCATTCAAAAATTAATATTGATGCATGAATCACAAAAAAACATTTCTAATTCTTCTTAAGGACCATAAAAGAGTGAAAAGTCTTACTATTTTTATTTAAATATATTTCAAAAACAATATGGTTAATATATTAATATCTAGTCATAAAAATTGATTCCATTGGTTCATCATTAATATTTATTCTTCAAATTTGTTAACTAAAAAATATGAAAAATTAACCAAGAATTCCCATAGGTCAGTGGTTAGAATGAAACCATTATTTTCCTTCGGTCATGGGTTCCAGAGCCACAGCCTTTCTGGATTTTATTAGTTGTCACCAGGCATATAGTTTTTTCTTTTATAAAACTATATTAATATAATTTCCAAAATAAATATAATGGATATCCTTGAAATAAGGTTAATAACTAAGTAGCCTTTTAACTAAGGTTTTTAACATAATCCCAATACATCAATACTTCATCCATGTATTTCCACATAGGTCCTTCTTTGGTTTAGGGTTTATCCATAATATCATTTATAGGATTTATAAATCACAACACCATATCTTCAGTCTAAAACACACTAAGTTAAACCAATATTATTCATTTTCATTATATATTCAAATAATTTATAATGGTTTGTAAATAAAATGTGAATTATCCTAATAATATACCTCATGAGTGTAAAACCAGGTGTGTAGTAAGGCATGTTGTCATGTACCGGGTTACTATGAGTTAGGTCGGGAACACCTTGTCAAAGTTGTTACTCATAGGTACATTTATGCCAGAACCACTTCCACTTTTAGTATCCAAACAGGGATGTATTTATAGGAAGTCCCACATACTCTATACCTTACCAAAATTCTAGGATGTTATTCTATACTTATCCTAAAATAATACCTTAGGGTTATGTTCTCTAACCTATGTTTTAATAAATCTAGATCCCAAGGTTTTTACTAAACTTCATCTGATACCAACTATTGTGACACATCCTCAGATATCCTGAAGTCAGTGTATGCTATCAAATACATTGGCATGATTAAAATGAATCAAATATCTAAGGAATGAGAGTATAGTAGTCTTGATAAACTAGATACATACATAAAAATTGTATTACAAATAAATTCACTAATTACAATAAATTGTTTCCTTTTTCTAAATAAATAACTTTGAAAATAACTCTAATCCATCTAGTAAATACCTACATATCTTTTATAGTACACTTTTTGGATTCTTGTGGAAGGAAACATAATAAGGGTGATCTAAAATGCTCAGTAAGAGAAAAATATAGTAGACTCAATAAAAATAAATGAGAATAGTCAATATGTTAAGGTAAATAAATGAAAATGCATGCCATTTAATCAATAAACTTAATGGAAGTGCATAAAAAATATGGTAAGGTAATAAATTGAAATGTATGCTATTCAATATTTAGATGGGTAAAAATAAATATGGAAAGGTAATAAACTAAAACAAAAGACATCTAAATTATTTAAAATTAAATTTATCCATAGATATATCAATGCAAAATGTCATGGATGAATAATAACTAAAACTAAATGAGGGGAATTCTTTATTATTGGATGACATGTTTCCTAGCTACATGGAACCTTTACCATCAAGACCTTTCACAAGATGGTTTACAAAAATCATGGGTAGAAACCCATCTAAGGAGACTAGCCATATGAATCATCCTAGGATACTACTGATGCATCTAGGGGATATCTATAACTGGTCCTCACCCATATCAGATTAGTCCAAGACATTCCTCATATATCAAATAATGGATTTAGAAATGTGCCTTATCAAATATCCATATAAATTAAGATATACGTATTTATCAATATTTATCGAAATATTTAAATAAAATTAAAAATAAACACCGTATAAAAATGATACACAGTTTAGTAAATGAACATATCTATGATAAAGTATATGGTAAATTAGGGTAAATTCAATGTTTAATGATCATAGTAAATTGAATATTTCAAGGGGACAAAAGGAATTAAGGAATTGAATGTGAATAATATCCTTGGCTAAAATAATCAAAAACCATCCAGAGGAATATTAACAATGGTATCAATACAACATACCCCATGTAGAGTAAAATAATGGGTTTTTTCCATTTATGAATGGAAATATTTTAAAAATATCTTTTCAAAACATTCTTGAGAAAAATATCCTTTTGTTTTGAAAAACCTTATAAAAAATTATTTGAAAATAACTTTTGAAAATAGTTTCTTTAAAAAGTAACCCTTTAAACATGAAAAGGAAGCCTCAAAGAAATAATGATGGGTAAGTCCTTACAAGCCGTACAAGTTAAAAAGAGCATTCTTTTTACATGGTTAAAGGTTAGAAAATTCCTTGTTCATAAATTAATAATAAGATTCATTTGAAAACATTGGTAAAATAAAAAAATAGTAAAAGTGCCTTTACTAAATAATTTTAAAATCATTTTTTAAAACATTTTAATAAAACATGGTTTTTATAAGAAAACAGGTTCTCAGATAAAAGAAATAATAAAGTCAGGTTTTCTTAAAAAAATTCTAAAAAATTTTGATTACCGAAGAGTGGGGAAAATAGTAATAATACTTGATAATGGTCATGAATAACCATCTATTATAAAATTAAAGGTTTTATTGATCAATTGCCATATAATTTTCTCTAATTGGAATGAATGATCAGTAAAACTATTCTCAACAAAAAAAATCTTGAAACATTCCAAAGTGTCACATCCTACTTTGAAACATTTTAAATCATAAGCCTCATGTTGGAATAAAATTAAATGAAAGTTATAATATATTTAGAGTAAGGATATTCATGATATATCATGAAAAATGTTGGTATATACACCATATAAAATAAACTAAGTGTAATACAACAAATAAGTCTCAATGGAATGTAAATTGAGATGAAATCCCTTACCTTGAGTTTTCTTTCGAGTGGATATCATTTAACCTCATGTATAATAAACTTATGTTAATTTTATACTTTATTGAGAACATTTTTAATTTTTATCATTAATTTTATTTCATTTATTACTATGTTTTTTACAACTACTTAAAAAATTATGTTTATGTTGCATGTTTTGACCAAATTTAGTTTATGTATCAAAAACAACTTTGGTAGGTCAACTATGGTCAAAGGGTCATTATATAACATATCCATAATAATAATAATGAAATAATTATCATATTTATACATCAATTATACTTTTAAAATAAATTATTAAATATGGTTAGGAAAAATGAATCAATGTTACGATCATGGCGACGGTAGGTCGTACGTACACATGAGTAATATTCCCACTTTTCAATGATCATTAAGGAAAAAAGGTATGTAACACCATATCTTTCCATAATGATAATTATATCATAAATATAATTCCATTTAGTCATATATACTTATATATACAAATCTTATGATGTAAATGGAATCGCATCATGTCGAGGAGGTGGTAGTCCACACATCCACGAATGATGTTATCACTTTTTAAGTGTGTGGAAGGGTAGTAATGAAAATTATATATATATATATATATATAGTATATTTAAATAAATGTAATTATTTAATTAATATAATATAGATTTTTTTATGTCACGTATTTTTAATTAAAATCATGCTTTATACATTCTATGTATAGTATGAATGAATCACATCGCTTCGAGGGGCGATAGTCCACACTTCCTCAAACGATATTATTATGTTAACATAAAATGGAAATTATTAATGATATGTGTAATAAAATGATTAAATAAGTATAAATACATAATAAATATCATATATGTCATATATAAACATAGTTTCCATCGTAATGGACACAACGCGAGGTTGTAAAGGAAAAGTTAATAATCATCGTTTTGTGAGGTAGCAGTATGTTATACACAGAAACAGCATGTTCGTTACCCCTTAGATGGAGGTGTGTGTAAGTGTAGCTCAAACCATTTATATAAAAACATAATAGTATATTGAGGATACTTTTTTTGTTATATAATCATGTAATAAATAGATTTTAGGGGGTGTATAGTGGAAATGAAACTGAAGAGTTTGAGAGAAGACGTTACCTCTTAATCAGGTAACTTTTTTGGTTTGTACTAAAAGGATTACTTGGAAGGATTTATTCACAAAAGAAGGATTAAAGGTTTAGGGGAGTGATTTTTGGAAGCTATATGGATAGATATTTTCCTAAATTAAGTGTTCTTTTAATTGTGATGAATGGGGAGAGTTGGTGGCCTTTTATAGAGAAGGAAAAGGACTCACTTGGAATTTTTGGAAACAAGTTAGGTGTACACATGTTCTTACCTAAAAAACTCATAAAAAACCAAAAAAACTCAATAATGGAAGGTTTGGGGAATAATCATGTATTTATAATGGGTTTTGTAAATTTTATAGGTCATTTGGGCCCCTAAGTTAAAGGTTTAGTCCTTTATTAAGCTTGATTTTACCTTAGTAATTGTAATTAATTTTAATTACTTTCACTAATTATTTTGGTCAAAAACAAATTTGGCCTTATTATAAATTATAAATTAATATGATTACCAATATGGAATCCATTTTTTCAAATTCCAATAGAATAAGGGGCATAAATTTATTTAAATTTAATCCTGAAGGCAGGACAACAATGCCGGTTTTTAAAGTAAACACGTCTGAAAATTTGCAATATTTTTATAATCAATTTAAAATTGAAATTAATTCCAATTATATAAATTTTATTAAATGATAAAAATATTCATATAATTAAACTTTAAAACAAATTATAAATATAATTCAAACTTATAAATAAATTAGATGAAAAAACAACTTTGAACTAAAATTCAGTATTTTTAATTATTCATTAAAAATGAAATGTTTCAAAAAATATCAAAAATTAACCCTAACCTATATATTATTTTTTACTTTAAAATATGAAGTTTATTTTTCCATATTAAATAAATTAAAGTGTCAAAATACAGATTTAAAATGGGTTATCCATTAAAAGGTGGTAAAATTTCCTTTATAAAAATATAGGTTTTTATATGTAAAATATAGTTTTTTTATCCTATTTTTATCAAACATAATGGATGAATATCAAAAATATTTGATTGAATATAATATATATATATATATTATTCTAATATCAATCACTAATTGTAACTAATATAATCTATTAGTGTAAAAAAACTTTTTTAGCATAAATATATTTTTCTATAAAAATATTCACTTTATATTCAATTGCTTCTTGCATTAATTTATAATTAATTTGTAACAAATTAATTAATTATATATTTTAATAACACATAATATTCATTTTTAGTTATTACTATTCATAACTACTAATTTAAATACTAGTTTATATCTCATTATATTTTAATAATATATTATTGTTTGATAAAACTCAGTCTTGCGTGTAATACAGGCAATTGAAGAAGGTTTCTCTTGTGTGTAATACATGCTAACTTAGTGTTGAGTGAATTGAAATATATAGAATAAATTTTAAATATAAAATTTATTATAAAGTATCTAGATATTATATTACCTTACATGCTTGGTGTCATGTGTTATACACACTATCAAATATAATGTTCTTACATTAGATTTTCAAGGTGTCACATTCTCCTTGTCTTATTTAAATTTCATCCTTGCAATTTAAACTCAATTATGGTGATATATTGTTTGATAATTCATATGTTTTAAATACCACATCATGATTGGGTTTCATAAGTTATCCTCTATAAAATAGAGAATGTGAAGTACAAAGGTCACATGAAATACCAAGTAACTAGGTTTTTTAAGTAGGAGAACATTAGTGGAAAGTATAGATATATACTTGGAGTAAGAGCATAAGTATTTAGAGGGAGTGAATTATTTAATCAATCACAAACAAGTTAATGATCAATAGAAAGTTGAGGGCCTAAAATCCATAAATCTAAGATGATTTAATAGACCATTGGTTCAAGAGAAATTAAGCTATTAGGACAACATTTTTTTTTGGAGATAATTTTCCTAATGTTGAGGAATTATTTTACTAACTAATAATATAAGGAAATATACTTAATTTATAGTTTTAAATTTTATATGATAAATAGTAACTTTTGGTTGTGCTTTGATAATATTATAATTCATTCAAAAAATCAATATATATGCATGAAGCACAAAAATAAATTTATAAAGGATATTAAGGCCCATAAAAGAGTGACAAGTCTGACTACTTGTGTTTAACTATCTTCCAAAACAAATATGGTTAATATATTAATATCTAATACTCAAGATTTATACTATTGGTTAACTGTTAATATTTATTCATCAAATTTTTAAAAAAAAATGAAAAATTAATCTGTACATTGCGTAGGTCAGTGGTTGGTGTGATACCCTTATCTTCCTTCGATCATGGGTTCAAGAGCCATAACCTTACCAGATTTGATTATTTTTCACCCTACTTACACGTTTTCCTTTTATAAAACTATATTAATATAATTTTCAAAATAAATCTAATATAAATTCTTTAAATAAGGCTAATAACTAAATAACCTTTTAACTATGGTTTTTAATGCAATCACAATAAATAAATACTTTATATGTATATTTCCACATAGTTCCTTCCTTGGACTAGGGTTTATATATAATCTCATTTATAGGATTTATAAATCATGACACATTATAATCAATCTAAAACACCTTAGGTTTAACCTTGGCTATTCATTATCATTATATAGTCAAATACTTTATAATGGTTTATAAATAAAATTTAATTTATCATAAGAATATACCCCAGGAGTGTCAAACCAGGTACATATTAAGGCTCGTTGTCATGTACCAGGTTACCCTAAGTCCAACTTAGAATACCTTCTTAGAGTTTTTACTCGTAGGTATATATTTTCTAGAACCACATCCACTTGTATTATCCAAACAGGGATGTATTTATAGAAAGATCCACATAATCTCTACCTTACCAAAATTATAGGTTGTTATTCTATACTTATCCTCAAATTATACCTTAGGGTAATGTTATTTAACCTATTTTTTTCTAAATATAGTTCCCAAGGATGCAACTAAACTAAATCGGATACAAACTATAGTGACTCAACTCCAGATATCTCAGAACCAGTGTCTAATATGAATTACATTGGCATGATTACAAGGAATCAAATATTAAAGGAATGAGATTTTAGTAGTCTTGGTAAACCAGATACATACATATATCAAATATTAAAAATAAATTCACTAATTACATCATAATTTTTTTTTTCATTATAAATAAATAACTTTTTGAATAACTTTTATTGTAACACCCCAATCTTCCATGGTACGCTTCTCTTTGAATAATATAATAGCATGTGTTGTACACAACTTCGAGTTCTAACACACACCACAACCAATCAAACTAGCCGATATGAATAGTAATACCCACTTTTTGAAATTTAATAAATTTTATCTTTCAAAATTGACTTCATTTTTGGATTTGGAATATTGAAATTAGCCTAGGGTAAAGTTTTGGTATTTTTTTGAAAACTTTCATATTTTGATGAATAGTGAAAAGTAATAAATTTTAATTAAAAACAACTTTTTAATCTAAATAATTAATAATGACAAATTATGAATTTCAGTGGTTTTAAAGTATATTTAGAATATATTTTTACCATTTAATACAATGTTGGTCATTGTACATAATTTCACATTTAAACCGGACATAAACAAGTGTCAATCTTTTGATAGTTATTATTTCTTAAAAACACGCTTTTTGTTTTGACAGGGGGAATTAATTTTAAATTAATTTCTGCCACTTATGTTCTTTGAATTTATAAAAATGGATTCCATATTTATAATCAGGAGGTAAAAATTTTGTAAATAGGTAACTTTTATATTTAGACATTTTGAATAATTACTTCGGTAAATATTTTATTTATCATGGTTAAATGGTAAATCCGGTAAATAAGGGTGAAAAATAATATTATAATAATACTAAATTACATTAAAACGTTTCCTAACCCTATTTTTTGATACATGTCCGACCATGGGCATATTTGGATCGATTTTGGGACCCCATGGAGCCACTTGTAAGTGATAATGACACTTTATATTAATTAAGTTAAAGTAAATACAAAAATGACATAAGCATATATCTTTTAGAAAAACAATTTTTACATAGGCTTATATATGTTATATTTTAGAATATAAATATTAATTATAAAGATAAAAAGATTTCCTACATCATAGTATTTTTTTATAATTTTTAGACATCTAATAAACTAAATTATTTATGACACTATAATGATGTAGTGTTTACCTCATTAATAAATGATTTGAATAAATAAGATTATAAAGACTAAAATAGTACCCAAAACCTGTCCAATTGTTATTGGATGATTTTATTATGATCATGAGTCATCTTATCTTCAACTTTAATGAGCTTTGGATATCTATAAAACGAATATCATTATATAATAAAATAATATTTTCAATCGTTCCTAAAGAGCCCCTCCTCCCCCTTATAAAAGGACACCATTTCTAACCAATTCATCACACCTCTAAAGCCTCTTGTCTCATCCAAAATCTACCCAATTAATCTCCCTACATCCATCTCCTACTCCTAGAAGCCTTACATTAGGCATAAGGCACTTCAAGAGTCCTTTTTGGTTCAAACCAAAGGGAGTTAGCCAAATTAAAGGTAACGATTTCTCTTAGCTTCTTTTCTTTTATTTTACTTCTCCAACCCCTAAACTCTTCTTATTCTTTTCTTTTGTAACAAAAACAGTATACTCAATATACTAGGATATTTTTATGATAAGTATTAAAACTACACTTACACACACCTCCATCTAATGGGTGAAGAACATAATGTTTCTGTGGAAGGCAACCAAACGCCTCACGAAACGATAATTATTCAATTATCTCCTACCACCTATCATGGTGTCCATTATGATGGAACTATAATTAAATATTATATTAATGATATTTATTTTATATATAAGCTTATATAATTCCATTTTATATCATACCATTATTTGTTTCATGTTGTATATATATACGATAATTTCATTTGAGGAAGTGTGGACTACCGCCCCCTCAAAGTGATATGACTAGTTCATACCATACATGGAACGTATAAAGGATGGTGTTAATGAACTTAAGTAACATATATAAGATATTATATTACACTATAATAATAATATACCTATGTATCATTTGGTTTTTATTCCTTTTAAAATGAAAAATGAAATGGAAGTAGTGTTCGTACGTACGGACTACCGTCTCCACGAACGCGATGAGATTCATTCTCCATCGTATCCATTCATGAATAATTTTATTTGATGATTAAAAATAATCTTTAAGGACTTGATATCATTCTTGATATGAATATGATAAAACCTATGAATAACAAACATGGCTTATGTAACAAAACATATAAAATAAAATGAGTAAATGAACACCCGAAACGACGATAATACTAAAATATTATTAACAAAGAAATATTAAAAGATCATATATGATATCATATTTATGTATATGATTATTTTATAATTTAATAATAATGATTTAACTATTATAGTGGAGGTTAATCTACCCTCGACCAAGGAAAAGTACAAGGTAAGGGTTAATTCTACAATCTCTTCATTATTTGAGGTTGTTTATACGTAATTATCTACTGGGACCTCTTTATCATCCACATCCATGTTTCTTAAAAATGTATTTCAAAACATTCTTAATATTTTATAGACTATAGGTTAAAGTCATTTATACCATTTTTTGACTATTTATAAGATGTTTATAAAGTAATCTTTCCATCTTTTTCCAAATAATGTCCTTTTTAACCTTTTCGACAAAATTAAGGTAAGAATGTATTTTTTTAACTTATACGGCGGGTGTGGCTATTTTCTACCATTATAAACTTGTCAAAGCTTCCCTTACAAGATTATAAGAATATTTTAAAATTAAATGTTTTATTTTATAATTATGTTACTCTTAAATGATTTCAAAATAGAAAAATATATTTCTCTAAAAAGGGTTTTTATTTCATCTATGTCAACATCCTTTGATGGATTTTAAGTTTATTTGGAGTTGATTTATTATGATACAAAACATCCATATTGTATTGAAGTTTTTGTGATATGTTTGACTGTGGATGTTCTATTTTTATACCATTCATGATTTATGGTTAAATTATGGACATTTTGTATGCTATTTTTAATACGAATGTTTATGATATGTTTAAACCTTTTTATATGAGGAATGTATTGGACTTAGTAAGTGATGGGTGGAGCCCGCTATAGCTCCTCAATGAATCGGTAGGTCTCATGAGACAACTAGATGTGGAATTGGTCGAGGAACTTTCCCAATTTGATTTATGGTTTTGGCCAAGGCCTTAATCATTTTTAGATGTCTTGGTCGAGGCCTTGACAAAATGTTTCAGAATGTCCGGCATTATACATTCCCTCATTATGGAAATAATATTGATGGTTCATGTGGTCATTCGACTAGTAGAATACCCATGATTATGTTTTATTATGGAATTATTTACTCATCTCATATTCTTTCCATAAAAGTATTCATGTTTATTATTGGTAAAGGCATGTGGTTTCAATTATTTACATTTCTTAATATTTATGTCATTTTCTGTTGTATTACTTACACTTACTGAGTATTTGATCTCACCCCTTTCTTATTTTTCATTTTCCTAGGATATGAATAAGTTAGTTATGAGTGACTTTCAGGCATAATCTAGGAGGCTTGGATGTTTCTAATGAAATATATTTGTGTTGTGTTTCATTTCAGGTTGTAAAGTTGAACTTATGTATGAATCTTGTTTCCAATAATACTAAACTGATCAGTCTTTCGAGACATGATTTCCTTGTGATCATTCCAATGTTATGTAATAATGCACCGACTCTGGGTAACTGGGGTCGGGGAATAACAGTTTGTATCAGAGGGAGGTTTAGTATAAACCTTGGAAACTATATTTAGATAAACTCTGATTAGAGCACATAGCCCTAAGATAGAATTTGTGGATTAGTATAGAAGAACATCCTATAATTTTGGTATTGTAGAGATTTTGTGAGTTTTCTAAAAAAAATACATCCCTGTCTGGATACGAGCAGGTAGAGACGGCTCTGGAACAGATGTACCTAGAGGTAAAACCTAAAAACACCGCTTTGAGCTAGACTCGAATGGGAACTGGTGCACGACAACGGGCCTTGCTGCACTCTTTGTTACGACACTCCTGGGGGATATGCTTAGGATAATTCTCATTTCTTTACAAAGCCATTATGAAGGGTTTATGAGTATATACTTCCTCAAAGAAAACATTTTTATGATTGTGGATTATATCCATAAACTGTTCAATTTATGTTAAGTGTTTTAGAAGTTTGGGATTATATATTTCAATTCATAAACTAATCTAGTTTATGCCATTGTTTAGAAATGGCGCCTAGTGGAAGGAATGGAAACCATATAAATGCACTCACTCCAAGTAGGGATTGACCTCCTACTCAAGATAATTATAGTGGAGCTGGTGATGCAACTGGTGTTGATCACCTAATCACCATACTGGGACAACTCACTCAGGTTATGAATAATAACCTTACCCATATGGAGAACCCAGATCCACAGCATGGAGGATCAATGTTAGATCGATTCATGAGGAAAAACCACTGAAATTCAATAGGATTACAAATTCATTGGTAGCTGAGCAATGGATAAGTTCCCTAGAGAAAATATTTCAGGATTTGGGGAGTAGTGAAAGGGAAAAAGTTTTCATAGAAGTTTATTACCTCACTGGAGATACTGATCAATGGTGGTCATTGATTCAAAACACAAAGGAAGATGATGAAGTATCAAATATGTAATGGATATATTTTAAAGAGCTTTTCTTATAGAAATACTTTCCTCGTGACCATCGAGCAGATATGGAAAGGCAATTTCTCAGTCTGAGGAAAAAGGAGGATGAGAATGTTGCAAAGTATGAGGCTAACTTTACAAGGTTAGCAAGGCATGCAGAAGATTATATACATAACCCAAGGAGTAATATTTATCATTTATTTGATGGGTTAAAACCATTTCTCTATCGATCATTAGTCTCACAATCCTTCTTGTCGTATGAAGATATTGTCGCATGTGCTATCAATACAGAAAAAGAATTCTCTAAGTCTTATGACTTTAAATCAAAGCACGAGAAGAAGAGATCTGTTGAACAATCTGGGAAAAGAAATAAAGAAACAGGGAAGAAGGGAAGAATTGAATTTCCTCCCTGTGATAATTGTGGAAGGATGCACCATGGTGCCTGTCTAAAAGGAAAAGGAGTATGCTACAAATGTGGATAGAAAGGCCATCTAGCTGGTAATTATAAGGGGAATAAAGAAGATACCGATGTTCAATGCTACAATTACAGGGAGATGGGACATTATGAAAATGAATGTCTTAAGTTTCAGGGAAACTTACCTCAGAAAAGGCCAAGGGATCAAGGCAAAGCTTATGCTATCACTACTGCTGAGGTAGAAGCTCCTAAAGACATTGTGGAAAGTAATTTAATGGTTTCCTCAAGTTTATAAAATGATTTATTTGATTATAGATCATCGCATTGTTTCATATCTTCCCAGTTTGCTAACAAAATTAGATATTTCCAATTTGATCTAACAAGGGAGTTGTCAGTTAAAACTCTTAAAGAAAGTATCATTGCTACAAAGTTTTGTGGATCCGTTCCCATTAGGGTATATAAATGTTCTTTATATATTGATCTCGTCGTCATACCGATGACTGAATTTGATATAATCCTCAGTATAGATTTTCTTTTATACCATGATGAAAAAATTTATTGTAAGAGGAAGGAGGTTATGATTTTTTATGATGATGATAAAGAAAACCTTATCTATAGAGCAGAATCTTCACCACCTGATTCTTATCTAGATCCACCCCCAGTAGCTCAACTAAATTCAATTATCGGGGAGGAAGAGAATTAAATAACTATGAGTGAGTAAAGGAATGTTCAAATAGAGGATGTACCTATTGTGAGAGAATATGTTGATGTGTTTCCGGAAGATTTACCTAGACATCCCCCAGAATGAGAAATTGAGTTTTCTATTGATTTAATTCCTGGTTCAAGGCCTATATCGAAGAACCCTTATAGAATGGCCACTGTGGAATTAGTTGAACTAAAGAAACAACTATAGGAATTGAGTAATAATGGATTTATTCTCCCTAGTGTTTCTCAATGGGGATCCCCCATCCTTTTTGTTAAGAAGAAAGATGGATCTATGAGGTTATATATCGACTACAGGGAAATAAATGCTATAACAATAAAGAACAAGTATCCTCTACCTCGCATTGATGATTTATTTGACCAAATGCATGGATATCAATACTTTTCAAAGATTTAACTTCGATCTAGATACCATCAGTTGTGTGTGAAGAAGGAAGACATTCCGAAGACAACATTTCGAACCAGTTACAGGCATTACAAGTTTACAGTAATGCCTTTTGGATTGACTAATGCACCCTCTGTATTCATGGATCTAATGAATAGAGTTTTCAAGGAATATCTCGATTAATTTTTGGTGGTATTTATTGATGATATCTTGGTATACTCCAAAATTTACGAAGATCATGAAAATCACTTGCGCATTATCCTGAAGACTCTTAGAAGACATGAATTATATGGGAATTTTATCAAGTGTGAATTCTGGATTTAGGAGATTATTTTTCTTGGCCATATTGTCTTAAAAGATGGAATTTCCATTGATCCTTCTAAGACCAAGGCAATACAATAATGTATAGCACCGATGATTATAACTTAGGTACACAGTTTTATTGGTTTAGCAGGTTATTATCGGCATTTCATCCAGAACTTTTCCTGATTGGACAACCCATTAACGAAGCTCACACATAAAGGGGTTAAATTTGTTTAGACAAAAGAGTGTGAAGAATGTTTTGAAGAACTGAAGAGAAGATTAGTCAATGCTTCTATATTGACTATACCATCAGGAAATGACGGGTTTGTTATTTATAGTGATGCATTGAAGAAAGGACTTGGATGTGTCCTTATGTAGAATGATAGGGTTATTGCCTATACATCACAACAACTGAAAATTCAAGAGCAATACTATCCTACTCATGATCTTGAGTTATCTGTTGTAATCTTTTCTTTGAAGATGTGGAGACATTATATCTATGGTGAAAAATGTGAGATTTATACTGATCACAAGAGTTTGAAGTATATTTTCTCACAGAAAGAACTCAACATGAATAAAAGGAGATGTCTTGAACTACTCAAGGATTATGATTGCACGATACACTACCACCCAGGGAAGGCAAATAAGGGGGAAGATGCTTTGAGTAGAAATGATCATGGAGTTTTGAACAAGATGAGGGTTGAAAAGGATCCTATATATATGGATCTAGTAAAGATGGATATGGGAATAACCATGGAAAGTGAAACATTAATTATTTTTCAAATGGTTTCCAAACCATCTTTACTAGAAAGGATAAAGAGTTCTCTGACTAGTGATGAAGAGTTTTAAAAGAAGATTAAAGTTGTGAATGATGGGATATTGAGTGACTTTGTGTATTAAGATGGAATTTTGAAATTTGGGAAGAGACTTTGTGTTCCCAATATACCTGATCTAAAAAGAGAAATGTTAGATGATGCTCATAGTTCCAATTTCTCTATACACCCTAGGAGCACCAAAATGTATAGAGATTTGAAGGAACATTTTTGGTGGGACAACATGAAGAGGTATATTGCTTATTTTGTGTCAAGATGTATAGTTTTTCAACCAGTGAAAGTTGGAAGGCAACATACTGGAGGAGTTTTGCAACCTCTTCTCATACCTGAGTGGAAATGGGATAATATTACAATGGACTTTGTCATGGGACTACCAAAGTCTCCTAGAAGAAATGATGCAATATGGGTCATTGTTGATCGTCTTACCAAGTCAGCACATTTTCTTGATATAAGAGAAGATATACCACTTGAACATCTAGCAAGACTATATATTAATGAAGTTGTGAGACTTCATAGAGTACCCCTATCGATTGTTTCTGATCGTGATCCCCATTTTACGTCAACATTCTGGAAGAGTCTTCAGAAGGCCTTGGATATGGAACTTCATTTGAGCACTTCCTACCACCCTCAAATAGATGGACAATCAGAACGGACTATTCAAACTTTAGAATACATGTTGAGATTTTTCTCACTTGATTTTCAGGGTATGTGGGATCAATATTTACCTCTGGTATAATTTTCCTATAACAATAGCTTCTATTCAAGTATTCGGATGGCACCGTATGAAGCGTTATATGGAAAGATATGTCGCACACCAACCTATTGGGATGATGTTGGTGAAAGAAAACTTGTAGGCCTAGAACTAGTGGAGGAAACGATGGAAAAGGTGAAGGTAATCCAAAACCACATCAAAGAAGCTCAAAGTAGGTAGAAGAGCTGTGTCGATAACTGAAGGAAGGATTTGGAATTTCAGGTAGGAGATCGTGTTTTCTTGAAGGTATCTCCATGGAAGGGAGTTATATGTTTCGGTAAGAAAGGTAAATTGAGTCCCAAGTACATCGGACCTTTCAAAATTCTAGAACAAATTGGGGACTGTAGCTTATCGTTCAGAAATGCCACCAAATCTCTCCAAAGTTCATGATGTGTTGCACGTATCACTGTTAACAAAATACATGTCTGACCCAACGCATGTACTCACCTATGAGGAATTAGAACTAGAACCCAATATGTCTTATTTTGAAGAGCCTATCAAGATTATTGAAACAAGAAAATAGGTGTTGAGAAACCAGACAACTCATCTGGTAAAAGTTCTATGGAGAAACCATAAGATGGAAGAAGCAACATGAGAACCTGAGGAACTTATGATGAAGGACCACCCAAGTATTTTAATATGATAGTATTATAGAAATTTCGAGGATGAAATTATTTGAATGAGGGGAGAATTTAACACCCCAAGATTTCATGGTATGCTTCTCTTTGAAAAATACAATAGCATGTGTTGTACGCAACTTCGAGTTCTAACACACACCACAACCAATCAAACTAGTCGTTATAAATAATAATACCCACTTTTTGAAATTTTATAAATTTTATATTTCAAAATGGACTTCATTTTTGGATTCGGAGTATCAAAATTATCCTAGGGTGAAATTTTTGTATTTTTCTGAAAACATTCATATTTTGATGAATAGTGAAAATTACTAAATTTTAATTAAAAACAACTTTTTAATAAAAATAATTAATAGTGATAAATTATGAATTTGAGTGGTTTTAAAGTATATTTAGAATATATTTTTACCATTTAATACAATTTTGGCCATTGTACATAATTTCACATTTAAACCGGACATAAACAAATGTCAATCTTTTGATAGTTATTATTTCTTAAAAACACGCTTTTTGTTTTAACAGCAGGAATTAATTTTAAATTAATTTCTGCCACTTATATGTTTTAAATTTATAAAAATGGATTCTATATTTAGAATCAGAAGTTCCAAATTTTGTAAATAGGTAACTTTTATTTTTAGACATTTTAAATACTTACTTCGGTAAATATTTTATTTACCATGGTTAAAGGGTAAATCCGATAAATAAGGGTAAAACATAATATTATAATAATACTAAATTACCCTAAAAAGTGTCATAAACCCATTAGTTGATACATTTACGACCATGGGCATCTTTGGGTCGATTTTAGGACCCCATGGAGCCACTTGTATGTGATAATGACACTTTATATTAATTAAGTTAAAGTAAATACAAAAATGACAAAAGCATATATCATTTAGAAAAACAATTTTTACATAGCCTTATATATGTTATATTTTATACTATAAATATTAATTAGAAATATAAAAATATTTACTACATCATGGTATTTTTTTATAATTTTTAGACATCTAATAAACTAAATTATTTATGACACAATAATGATGTAGTGTTTACCTCATTAATAAATGATTTAAATAAATAAGATTATAAAGACTAAAGTAATACCCAAAACCTGTCCAATTCTTATTATATGATTTAATTTAGATCATGAGTCATATTAGCTTTAAATTTAATGAGTTTTGGATCTTTAGAAACTGAATATCATTATATAATAAAATAATATTTTCAATCTTTCTTAAAGATCCCCTCCCCCCCTTATAAAAGGACACCACTTCTAACGAATTCCTCACACCTATAAAGCCTTTTGGATCATCAAAACTCTGCCCAATTAAGCTCCCTACATCCCTATACTCCTCTTATAATCCTTACCTTATGCATAAGTCACTTGAAGAGTCTTTTATGGTTCAAACCAAAGGGAGTTATCCAAATTAAAGGTAACGATTTCTCTTAGATTCTTTTATTTTATTTTACTTATCCAACCCCTAAACTCTTCTTATTCTTTTCTTTTGTAACAACACCAGTATACTCAATATACTAGGATATTGTTATGATAATTATTCTACCTACAATTACACACACCTCCATCAAATTGGTGGAGAACATAATGTTTCTGTGGAAGGCAACCAAACGCCTCACGAAACGGTGATTGTTCAATTATCTCCTACCACCTCTCATAGTGGCCATTATGATGGAACTATAATTAAATATGATATTAATGATATTTATTTTATATATAAGCTTATGTAATTCCATTTTATATCATACCATTATTCATTTAATGTTGTATATATATACGATAATTTCATTTGAGGAAGTGCGGACTACTGCCCCCTCAAAGTGATATGACTCATTCATACCATGCATGGAACATATAAATGATGATGTTAATGAACTTAAGTAACATATATAAGATATTATATTATACTGGAATAATAATATACCTATGTATCATTTGGTTTTAATTCCTTTTAAAATGAAAAACGAAATGGAAGTAGCGTTTGTACGTACGGACTACCGTCTCCATGAACATGATGAGATTCATTCCCCATCGTATCCATTCAAGAATAATTTTATTTGATGATTAAAAATAATGTTTCAGGACTTGATATCATTCTATATATGAATAATATACAACCTATGAATAACAAACACATCTTATGTAACAAAACATATAAAAGAAAATGAGTAAGTGAACACCTGAAACGACGATAATACTAAAATATTATTAACAAAGCAATATTAAAAGATCATATTTGATATAATATTTATGTATATGATTCTTTTATAATTTAATAAAAATGATTTAACTATTATACAGGAGTTTAACCTACCCTCGACCAAGGAAAATTACATGCTAAGGGTTAATTCTACAATCTCTTCATTATCTGAGGTTGTTTATACGTAATTATCTACTGGGACCTTTTTATCATCTACATCCATGTTTCATAAAAATGTTTTTCAAAACATTCTTAATATTTTTTAGACTATGTTTTAATGTCATTTATACTCTTGTTGACTATTTATAAGATGTTTATAAAGGAATCTTTCTGTTGTTTTCCAAATGAGGTCCTTTTTAACCTTTTCGACAAAATTAAGGTAAGAATGCTTTTTTTTAACTTATATGGTGGGTGCGGCTATTTTCTATCTTTATAAACTTGTCGAAGCTTCCCTTACAATCTTATAAGAATATTTTCAAAGTAAATGTTTTATTTTATAATTATGTGACTCTTTAATGATTTCAAAATAGAAATAGATATTTCTCTAAAAAGGGTTTTGATTTCATCTATGTCAACATCCTTAAATGGATTTTAAGTTTATTTGGAGTTGATTTATTATGATACAAAACTTCCATATTGTATTGAAGGTTTTGTGATATATTTGACTATGGATGTGCTATTTTTATACCATTCATTATTTATGGTTAAATTATTGACATTTCATATGCTAGTTTTAATACAAATGTTTATGATATGTTTAAACCTTTTCATATGAGGAACGTATTGGACTTAGTAAGTGATGGGTGGGTCCTACTATAGCTCCTCTATGCATCGTTAGGTCTCATGATACAACTAGACGTGGAATTTTATAAGGCCCTTTCCCAATTTGATTTATGGTTTTGGCCGAGGCCTTAATCATTTTTAGATGTCTTGGATGAGGCCTTGAAAAAATGTTTCAGAATCTCCGGCATTATACATTCCATCATTATGGAAATAATATTGATGGTTCATGTGGTCATTAGACTAGTAGAATACCCATTATTATGTTTAATTATGACATTATTTTCTCAGATCATATTCTTGCCATAAAATTATTTATGTTTATTATTGGTAAAGGCATGTGGTTTCAATTATTTACAATGCTTAATATTTATGTCATTTTCTACTGTATTACTTACCCTAACTGAGCGTTTGAGCTCACCCCGTTCTTATTTTTCATTTTCCTAGGATATGAAGAAGTTAGTTATGAGTGACATGCAGGCATAATCTAGGAGTCTTGGATGTTTCTAATGAAATATATTTTTGTTGTGTTTCTTTTCAAGTTGTAAAGTTGAACTTATGTATGAATCTTGTTTCCAATAATACTAAAATGATCTGTCTTTTGAGACATGATTTCTTTGTGATCATGCCAATGTTATGTAATAATTCACCGACTCTAGGTAACTGGGGTCAGGGCGTTACATCGATCCATCTAGTAAATCCATGAATATCTTTCATTATATGCTTCTTAGATTCTTGGTGAAACAAATATAATAAGGGTGAGCTCAAATTCTTAATAAGGGAAAAATATATATGAATCAATAAAGAATCAATGATAATAGACAATATGGAAAGGTAAATAAAATAACATGCATGTCATGTAATCAATAAATTTAATGAAAGTGAATAAACAATATGGAATGGTAATAAATGGAAACACATTCCATTAAATAACTAGATAAGGAAAAACAAATATTGAAAGGTAATGAACCGAAACACATTCCATATAAATAAATTAAAATAAGATGTATCCATAGATATGTTGATGAAAAATCTCATGGATGAATAATAACTGAAACTAAATGAGGGAAGTGCTTTATTAATGGATTCAATGTTTCCTAGTTATATGGTACCTTTACTGTCAAGACCTTTCATAGGATGGTTTATAAAATACTTGTTTGAAAATCATCTAAGGTTTCTATACAAATAACACACCCCATAAGACTAAAAATGCATTGATGGGATATCTATAATCGGGCCAGACCCATATTGTATGAGTCTAAAACATTCCTCATATATCAAATAATATATTTAGCAATGTTCCTTATCAAATATTTGTATGGAGTAAGATATACATATTTATTAATATTTACCCAAATATTCAAATAAAATTCAAACTAAACATCATATAAAAATGATATACGGTTTTGGAAATAAACATATCCATGATAAAGGATGTGGTAAATTAGGTGAAATTCAATGTTCAATGATCATAGGAAATTGGATATTTCAAGGGAACAAAAGGAATCAAGTAAGTGAATGTGAATTAGAATACTATCCTTTTCCATATCAATCAAAAAAAATCTAGAAAAATATTAATAATGGTATCATTACAATATACCCCATATGGATTAAAATAAAGGTTGGTTTTTTTAATGAATGTAAATATTTTAAAAATATATTTTAAAAACATTCTTGGGGAAAATATCCCTTTGTTTTGAAAAAACTTTTATTTGAAAATAAAATTTGAAAATATTTTCTTTAAAAATGATCCTTTTAAACATTAAAATGAATATTCAAATAAATAATGATGGGTAAGTTCATACAGGTCTTTTGAGGTAAAAATAACATTCCTTTTTCATAGTTAAAGGTTAGAAAAATGACTTGTTTGAAAACGGAAAATAATATTCCTCTAAAAACATTGGAAAAATATAAAAAGGCTAAAATTTTCTTTACCAAATAATTTTAAAATATTTTTTTAAAATATTTTAAAAAAATTTGGTTTTTAGAAGAAAATAGTTTCACCGACTAAAGAGATAAATAAAGTCAGGTTTTATTAAAAAAAACTAAAACATTTTGAGTGAAAAAGAGTGGGAAAATGTTAATAATACTTGATAATTATAATGAATAAACAGAGTAGAGAAAAATAATGGTTTTATTTAACTATAGTTGTTTAGTTTCCTTGAATTGAAATGAATTATCAGCAAAACTATTATTGTAGAAAATAATCATTAAACATTATAAAGTGTCCCATAACACTTTGAAACATTTTAAATCATAAGACTCATGTAAGAATAAAATAAAATGAAAGTTAAAATATCATCAGAGTAGGTAAATTTATTATATATCATGAAAAAGGTCAGTATAGACACTATATAAAAGAAATTAGGTGCATAGAAACAAATAAGTCTAAATAGAATGTAAATTGATATGAAATCTCTTACCTTGAGTTTCCTTTTGGGTGAACATCCTTTATCCTCTTATATAATAAATTTATGATAATTTTATGCTTTCTGTATAACCCTTTAAATGTTTATAATTACTTTTATTTCACTTATTACTATGTTGTATAAAAATACTTAAGTAATTAAGTTTACATCGAGTGTTTTCACCAAATTCAGCTTAAGTGTCAAAATTGACTTTAGTTGGTCAACTATGGTCAATGGGGTAATTATATAAAATCTGCAGAATAATTATCATGAAATAATTATCATATTTATACTTCAATCATATTTTTAAAATCAATTTTAAATATGTATATGAAAAATTAATAAGTGTTACGGTCATGGAGATGGTAAGTTGTATGTACGCATGAGTAACATTACCATTTTTTAATGATCATTATGAAAAGAAGGTATATAACACCATATGTTTACATAATGATAATTATATCATAAATAATATGTTATTTAATCATATATACTTATATATATAATTCTTGTTATATAAAAGGAATCACATCTTGTCGAGGAGGCGGTGGTCCATACATCCATGAATGATGTTATCACTTTTTAAGTGTGTCCAAGGGTAATAATTAAAATAATATATATATATATAGTATATTTACATAAAGTTAATTATGTAATTAATATCATATATAGTTTTTTTATGTCAAAATTTTTTAATTGAAATCATCCTTTATAGATTCTATGTATAGTGTGAACGAATCACATCGCTTCGAGGGGGCGGTAGTCCACACTTCCTCAAACAGTGTTATCGTATCAACGTAAAATGGAAATTATTTTTGGTATGTGTAATAAAAGGATTAAATAAATATAAATACATAATAAATATTATATATATATAATATATAAACATATTTTATATCATAATGGCCACCATGAGAGGTGGTATGGAAAAATGAACAATCATTGTTTCGTGATATAGTAGTTCGCCTTACATGGAAATAGTATGTCCATTACCCATTAGATAGATGTGTGTGTAATTTTAGGTAGAAAATTTTATAAAACAATATAATAGTATAATTAATATAATGTTTTTGTTACATAATAATGTAATAAATAGATTTTATGAGGTGGAGAATGGATATTAAACTAGAGAACTTGAGGGAATATGTTGCCTCTTAATCGAGTAACTTCTTTTGGTTCATACCAAAAGGATTTATTGGAATACTTTCGGCCCAAAGTGAGGCTTAAAGGTAGAGGGGGGATTTTTTGGAAGCTATCTGGGTAGATATTTTTTGAACATAAGTTTTTTGAGAGGTGTGAGGAATGGGGAGAGGTGGTGGACATTATAGAGAATGAAAATGACTCGCTTGGAATTTTTGGAAAAAAGTTAGGTGTAGACATGTTATTACATAAAAAATTCATAAAAAATAATAAAAATCGACAATGGAATGTTTATTATCTAATTATGGACAACCAATGAGTTTTGTACAAGTGTATAGGTCATTTGGTCTCCTAAGTTAAAGGTTTAGTCCTTTATTAAGCTTAATTTTACCTAAATGATTTTAATTAATTTCACAAATCATTTTGGTAAAAAAAAATTGGTCTTATTAGACATTATAAATTATTCTGTTTCAAATATGGAATTCATTTTTCAAAATTCAAATCATATAAGTGCGTAAATTGTTTTAAATTTAATACCGAAGGTGAGACGACAATGCGGGTTTTTTAAGTAAAAACGTCTGAAAGTTTGCTATTTTTATAATAAATTTCAAAGTTATATTGATTAAATTGAAATAAATTATTTTAATTGAAAAAAAAAATTATAATTAAACTTTAAAACTAATTAAAAATATAATTTAAACTTATTAATAAATTAGATGAAAAATTATTTTTGAACTAAAATTCAGTATTTTTAATTCTTCATTAAAAAATGAAATGTTTAAAAAAATATAAAAAAACACACCCTAACCTAATTATTATTTTTTTCATTCAAATATTAAGTATAATTTTGACATTTTAAATCAATTAATGTTTCCAAATTTATATTTAAAATGGGTTCTCCATTAAAAGGTGGTAAAGTTTCCTTTATAAAAATATAGGTTTTTATGTGTAAAATAGTGTTTGTTCTTATCTTATTCCTATCAAACAAAATGGATGAATATAAAAAATATTTTATTGAATATAATATATATATATATATATATTAAATTAATATCACTCACTAATTATAATTAATTTAACCTATTATCATAAAAAAACTTTTTCAGCATAAATATAGTTTTCTATAAAAATATTCACTTTATATTCAATTTATTCTTATATTAATTTCTAATTAATTTGTAACCAACTAATTTATTATATATTTTTATAAACTATAATTTTCCCAAGTTTTTTATTAATATTCAAAACTACTGATTTAATGGCTATTTTATATCTCATTATACTTTAATAAAATATTATTATTTGATAAAACTCGGTCTTGTGTGTAACATAAGCCATTGAAGAAGGTCTATCTTGCGTGTAATGAACGCTAACTCAGTGTTGCATGAATTGAAATATATAGAATCTATTTTAAATACTAAATATATTATAAATTATCTTGATATTATCTTACCTTATGTGCTTGGTGTTTCATGTTATACACGCAATTGAATACAAGCTTCTTAGTTTAGATTTACAGGGAATCACACACGCATAAGTGGTTATACCTTCTGGGCGGGACACACCACCTTCCCCAGTGGTAGCCCTTTCTTCATAGTGGATCAGGTTACACGTTATTTTACATAGTGGATCAGTCCCGTCTACTTGTTCCCATAATTATCTCATAAGATATAAATCTTTATTCAATGCAATGGAGGGAGATATAGGTCTCACCCATCACATAATTAAATCTTACTTACATGTGCCACAAGATAATAAAACATTCATCATATAATTACCCATAAAAAGAGATGGGTTTCATAAACTTCATATCATAACCCAGGAAATGAAATGGGTATCATAAATATTTTATCATATCATAACCTATGGAAAATAGATTGGTTTTATAATCATTTAATTCTATAACAAACATTGAAAGTAAGTGGGTTTCATAAACATTTATCATGGTATTACTCGTCAAAGAGAAATGGATGCCATAAACATCATGCCATCAAAAAATTATTAAATAAATAATATTAATATTATTCTTTTACCATGTTCCCATTCAATGTTAAACTATATAAAAGAATTATATCTCAGATGGAGAAGGATTTTGAAATATCACTTGGAGCATTTCGTAACAAAAATAACCTTTCTTTGAAATTCACTTTTTAAAACATAGAAAATTTTCAAAAATCCTTTCTAAAAAAACTTTGAAAACATATAAATTAATATTTAAAAATAATTTAACATATTTCTTGATGAAAATATCCTTTCCTCTTTGAAAAAAATCTTTTTAAAACATAAAACGTTTTTGGAACCCCTTTTCTTTGAAAATAACCTAGAAAATTTATAAAAGAATAACTGAAAACCATTTTAAACACTTTATAAAACATAAAAATTTTTAAAATACATTTCCTTTAAAATTATATTAAAATATCATTTAAAAATATTTTTTAAAACATTTTTAGAAAACATGTTCTATTAATAAAATGAATTTCTGACCGAAGATAAATAAAGTCTGATTTCTTAAAACATTTTCTTAATTATCATAAGTACCAACGAGTATAGAAAATGGTACCAATACATGAATATATAATTATTAACCATATAATAATAAAATTCATAAGAGTTATTGAGATATTGATCATAATATTTCATCAATTAAATCACAATAATAAACAATCTTGATAAATGATGAGATTGTAACAATAAACTGTAACCACTTTGGTAACTTTGAATCAAAATAATCAAGTAAAAATAACATTAAATTAAGTTTAAAATATCATTAAAATAATTATATTCCTGATATGACATGTCAAATTGCTATATATACACCCCCATAGAAAAATACTAGTGCATAACATGGCATTTATCTCAAAGAAGGAAAATTGATACAAAATTACTTTACTGAAGAACCATAAACCCCATAAAAAAGAGATCATACAATGGATATGTAAATAACCATAAATTTAATTATGATAATAATATAATAAATTCGTTTAAATTATATACACCACATAAAATAAATTAGTGTTTAATCAGTTATAAGTCTCATAAAAATAAAAGTGAGACGAGAAAACCCTTACCTTAAATCTTGACTTTATTTGTACATGATAAAACCTCATGTATAATAAATATAAGTTTATTATAAATCTTCCACAGAACCATATTATTATATATCATGACATATATTATTTTATTATGACCTTATATTAACCATTTATTAAAAATTCGATGTTTAGGTTATCTTTTTTTTAATATTCGCTTTGTTTTTCGTATATTTTTTGAATTTTTATTCTTGATCCTCTTAGTTAGATCATGATTTAATTATTTAAAAATTGTAAAACATGATATATAAATAATATATATTCTATATATAAATATTTATTCTAAATTATAAAAGATATAAATATGAAATGGAATGCACCGTTCATAGAGATGACAGGTTGTACGTACGCATGAACATTTTTTTCGTTGTCTTGTCATATTGAAATAAAGTAAGTAAATGAAATATATATACATATATATATATATATAATATTATTCCAGTATAATTATTATGTCATATATATCATATTATATCACAAAACCCATCCTTAATACGTTCCATGTAAAGTGTGACTGAATCACATTTCTTTGAGGAGGCAGTAGTCCACACGTCCACAAATGAAGTTATCATATTTAAAAAAAATAGAATTCATGAATTTATGTGTTATATAATAATTAAATAAGCATAAATAAATCATATATATTATATAAAAACATAAATTACATTATTATTACCAACATTTAAAGGTGGAAATGGAATAACGAACAATATCAGTTCGCGAGGCGGTGGTCCGCCGTATACACGAACGATGATTACATATCCCATTTGATGGAAGTGTGTGTGAGTGTAGGTCATAACCATATCATAAAAACATATAATTATATTTAGTATAATTTTTTATTATATAATAATTTAATAATAATAATTTAGGAGTTGGATAAAAAAGTAAAATGAAAGTTCTTGTTGAAGGATGTTACATCTTCTTTGGGTAATTCCATTTGGTTTGCACCAAAGGGATTACTTGAATGGATTTATGCCGAAAGTGAGGCCTATATGATTAATTAAGTATATTTTGGATGATATTTTAGTGGTTTTTGTTTGATACAATGGGATTGAGAGGTGTTAAGTGAGGTATAGGAGAAGAGGCCTTTTATAAGTGTGGAAACGAACACATTGGGCATTCTTAAAATGATTTCAGTGCTCTCCATGTTTTACTTGTCCCCCAATGGTTAAAAATAGACCATTATATATTTTTAGAGGTTTAATGGTATAAATATGGACATAAAATAATTTTTATAAAAGTGTAGGTTCATTTTACACCTTATATTCTAAGTTAAGTAATTAATCAAGCTTATTTTTACCTTCATCACTATAGTTAATTGTAATTACTTTCACTAATATTTTTGGTAAAAAAATATATTCAAATTATTTGATATTATAAATTATTATTATTAAAAATATATAATCCATTTTTTCAAATTCTAAACACATAATTGGATGGAATGAATTTAAATTTAATCTTGCATACATGACAAGAAAGTGAGTTTTTGATGTAAAAAAGTTGAAAGGTTGGTAATGTTTTTATATCCAATTTCAATGTTAAATTGGTTAAAATGACCTAAATTGGATTAATTTGTTTATAATTTATCTAAATGTAATTTAAATTAAATTTAAAATATAATTTAACTATATAAAAAATTATATGAAAAAGTTGTTTTAAATTAAAATTCAATATTTTTCACTATTCATCAAAAAATGAAACTTCTCAGAAAAATACCAAAAAATTCACCCAAAGTAATTTTTAATATTAAAATTTCATAAATGAAGTTTAATTTTTTAAAAAAAAATTATAAATTATTCAAAATTAGATTTAAAATAGGCATGCCATTAAAAATCAGTAAAATTACCTTTAAAAAAATACTGCTTTTTATTCATATAATTAGATTTATTCTTATATTATCCCTATAACATATATTGGATGAATATGAAATATTTTTATTGGATATATTATATATAAATTTTATTTAAAAAATTCATAAAAATTTGTTTTTTCAATTTATTGAGATAAAATTGTTTTTTTATGAAGAAAAATAGTTTTCTTAGAAAATGAATTTCTTTATTCTCAAATTGTTCTTACTATCATTTATAAATAATTTATAACCAAAGGATTAATTTTATATACATTTTTAAACCATATTTTTATAATTTAGTCATTATCATTCATATATTTTATTCTAATTATTAGGTGATAATTATATTAATATTTTAATAATAATATTTATAGTATATTTTAGTTTGATAAAACTCAGTCTTGTGTGTAATGAAAGATATCGAAGAAACTCAGAATTATGTGTAACATAATCCAAAAAATAGTGTTTCATGTACTTAAATATGATATAAGTGTTTTATGTAGTATAATATTAACTTTGTGTTGTGTGAAATGAAATCCAAACTTAGTGATTTCATATAACACGGGCTAAATTTAGGGTTGCATGAAATGCAGAATATTGAAAAGATTAAATTATCTCAAAACTATATTTCAAAAAATATCATGTTGTTACATTCTACCCCCCTTAAAATTAATTTCTCCCAAAAAATTCATCTAGGTTATCAAAGTTTTAATACATTAAAGATCTTTTCTTAGAAACCCACATCGTAAAAATGAATATTAAAACTTCCTTCAAAAAGGGAAAGGTGGAAACATAATGGTTACCCAAAGTAAAACATAACTAAGTTTCTACATAGAATATCATGGGTGGAAAGATAAAACATGGACATATAAGAAAAATCTAACTATTGAGTTCTGATGGAGAGTGATAGAAAACATAGTTAGGAGAAAATTAATGATCACAGATCCATAACACAAATAGGCTTGAAAAAGGTTATTGATATCATCAAAAATTATGATATCAAGGAAAATATTTTATTTATATACAATTTTTCCTAAAGTTTAATAATTTTGATTAATATATATACTTACATGATTTTAGCACAATATCTCTCTTTGGTTAGGTCTTGACCAATTTCCACATTATCTCTTACTCAAAAAATGAAGGTAAATTTTTTGTGCCTAAAGAAAAAACAAGATCATAATATCCATATGTAGAATGATAAGTCATTCCATAAGTATTTAGTTACCATTATAGAAAAGGGTTATCATAGGTTAGCCAATATGCATAAATATTCATATAGCGAGATAATAATTTAATCTCTAAAACATCATCCAAAGTTTAACTTAAACCATTCCATAAATGGTCAACCTTGTAACCCTTCCAATAGATGACAATACAAAACATTATAAATAAGTTCACAAAATAAGATTAACATTGATCCCCCATATATCATAAGGTATCTCTTGGTTATCGCATTCTATACATACGAATACCTTTATCATGTATTCTCTTGAAACATGGTAATAACATGAATTACCATACATCCTAACTGAAAAATGAATGTTTCCTTATTCCAAAGTTTATTAGATATATTCCTTAAATCCAAAAATTATATAAACTCCATCCAAGATATCATAAACAACTTTTCAAAAAATCCTTAATCAGTTCCATGGTAATCTGTACCATCCAATTTACTTATTCATATTCAACATATCTTTATCCAAACATTATTATCTTAATATTAGGAACACATTAAGGGTTACCTTCTCTTAATCAAAATATCACATTTCCATTAAATCGCTTTTCTATGTCTTTAGAACCATTCAACATATCCTTTTCAATATTTAATGAAATACTTATACTAAAAATACTTATATATTTCATGATTTGTACAACATAAAATTTGAATTCCAAAACATATACACTTAAATCATCTAACTTGATTCTTAAAACCTTACTCAAACTTAATCATGTTAATACTTAATAACCCTTTCCTATAATATGAAACATGAATCATGTCTTAAGGTTCCTCAACCCCAATCTAATCATGCTTCTTACTTTTAGTGTAAACAATATTGTTATAACATCCCATAACTTTCACATGTCATTTGTTGTCCCAATATCTTCAACAGTATATCTAGTGCTGATACCTCCTTTCTGATTCTATTTGTGAGATTTCCATTTAGTAAATTGATTTTCATATTTCTCATACTTTCTACATATGAAACATTAAATGTCAACCAAGTTCCTTCTAGTTTCTATCATTTATTAAAACCAGAAAGCATAGTGTGTGAAAAACTTATCTTAGAGTAAAACCATATAATCATTAAAATTTACTTATAGTATGCCTAAATCATGAAACCTAATTTTAAATATGTGACACCTTAGTCTTATCCTTATATAAATCCCTAGAAATATACTTAAAAATATCCCTAGGTATATCACTAAATTTTCTCATCCTAGTTTCCAAAGGTTGATTAAAGATTTCCTATAATACCAACTATAGAGACCTAGAATTAAAATACATAAATATTAAATCATTTTAGAATAATATCCATCACATTATAAAAATACATGCCTTAAGACCATAATAATATAGTTTCATTGGAAACTTATAAGCCATTCTTCTAGTTTGGTGACAGATATTTAACATCTCCTGCAAATATATTTCCATTTATTACTCCTACTTAAAGCCTTTCTTCATAACCTGGGGAAAGGAAACATAAGAAAGGGGTGGGAACAAATGATCAGTAAGGGTAAAAAAGAAGATATGTAAGCATAATCATGAGAATAAGGGTATCAGAACATGATCGTATCATTAGAAGATTATACCCTACATATCAAAGGTCATAATCAAGAGATGTTGGATAAATATTGGAAGTTCATAAGACATGAATCATATGATAATCAAGAATAAGAACCATGAGAGAATTTTATAGGAATAAGAATAGATTTTTGGCATACACATTAGATTATAACATTGTGAACTTGTAAAAATATAAACAGGTTCACTCATTAAGTTGAAGACAAGAAATAAGGTCCTCGCATAAACTTATGGACAAGAAATTAGGTACAAACATAACATTTATAACACATAATAAGGTTCACTCATAAAATTTTAAACATTTAATTAATTCAATGCATAAATTTATGTACATGCAACCAGGTCCATGTATAACATTATGAACATGTAATCAGGTTTACGCATAACATTGTGAACACATAATAGGGTTCACTCATAAAATTGTGAACATGTAATTAGGTCCATGGATAAACATATGAACATGAAACCAGGTCCATGAATAACATTATAAACATATAATAAGGTTCACACATAAAATTTTGAACATGTAATAAGGTTCACTCATAACATTGTGAACATGTAATCAGGTTCGCACATAAACATACGGGCATTCAACTAGGTACGTGCATTACATTATGAATATGTAATCAGGTTTACTCATAACATTTTAAAAACATAATAAGTTTCACTCATGACATTTTGAACATGTAATCAGGTTCATGCATAGGAATCTATACATATTGGGTGGGCCACACTACCATCCCCAGTGGTATCCCTTTCTTCATAGTGGATCAGATTACACCTTTTTCCAACAATGTATTAATACATTCAACTTTTTCTCATCATTATCTCATGAGATATAAATCTTTTCCAAATTCATTGGAGGTAGATATATGTCCCACACATCATATAATTAAATCTTACATACATGTTCCACAAGATAATAAAACAATCATCATATCATTACCCATAAAAATAGATGAGTTCAAAAACTTCATATCATAACCCATGAAATGAAATATGTATAATAAATATTTCATAATATCACAAACTATGGAAAATATATATTTTTCCTAATCATTAAATCCTAGAATAACCCATGAGAGGAAGCAGGTTTCATAAGCATTTATTATGGTATAACATGTGGAAGAGAAACTAGTATCATAAACATCATTCCATCAAAAAATAAACCATTGAAGAAATAATATGAATGGTACTATTGTAACATTTCCCCAATAAATCATAAACTATATCAAATGATTCCATCTCATATAGAGAATTATTTTGAAATATCACTTAGAGAATTTCTTAAGGAAAATAACCTTTGTTTGAAATTCATATTTTAAAACATAAAAAAATTTCAAAACACTTTTCTTAAAAAAAACACTTTGAAAACATATAAATTAATATTTAAAAATCATTTAAAAAAATTCTTGAGGAAAATAACTTATCCTGTTTGCAATTTTCTTTTTCAAACATAAAAAAAATTGAAAACATTTTTCTCTCAAAATAACCTTGAAAACATATAAAGGAAGTGTTGAAATCAAATTTAAACACTCTATAAAAAATTAAAAAAATTAAATTCTTTTACTTGAAAATTATCTTAAAATATCAATTAAAAAATTGAAAACATTTTTAGAAATCAAGTATTTTTTTAATAAAACAGATTTCTGATCGATGAGAAATAATTTCATATTTTCTTAAAACATTTTCTTAATGATCATAAGTACCAAAAAGTGGGAAAATGGTACCAATACATGAATATATCATGAATAAAAATATGAGAATAAAATTAATGATATTTCTTAATATATATATCATAATATTTTATCTATGGAAGTATAATTATAAATAATATTAACAAACGATGAGATTGTACCGATAAACCATTACCACTTTTGGAACTCTGAATCAAAATAAACATGTAATAATGAAATTACATGATAAATAAAATATAATTAAAATAATTATATTAATGATATAATATTTCAATGGGAATTATATACACCCCATAGAAAAATATTGGTGTATAACATCACATGTATCTCATAGAAGGAAAATTGAGACAAAATTACTTTGTTGATTTGGTAACATTTGAACCATAAACCCCATGAAAGAAAGATCATAAAATGGATATGTAAATACCCATAAATTGAAGTATAATAATAATAATATAATATATTCATTGTTTGTATATAAACCACACAAAATAAATGAGTGGTGAATAAGTCATAAGTCACACAGAAATAAAAGTGAGATGAGAAAACTCTTACCTTAAGTCTTGAATTTATTTGAACACATTAAAAAATTATGTATAAAAAATATAAGTTAATTATAAATATAAAAAAGAACCATATTATTATATATCATACCAGATATTATTTTATTATGACCTTTTATTACTCATTTATTAACAATTCCATGTTTAGGTTATGTTTCGGGTAAATATGATTTGTTTTTTATATATTTTTTGAATTGTTATTATTGATCCACTTATTCAGATCATGATTTACTTATTTACATACTATAAAACATGATATAAAAATCATATATATTGTAACACCCCGAGATTTCATAGTGTGTTATTTCTTCAAAATAATTCAATAACTTGCACTACACGCAACACCGAGTTCAAGTGCACCATGACTTACCAAACAAGCCGTTCAAAAGAGGTTATGAATAGTATTAACTAAATTTTAAAATTTATATAATCCTTATAATTGTAGAATCCATATTATGAGTTTCTTAGACATAATGTAAGAACAAATTCATTTTCAGTATTACACTTTTACCAACTTTTAATAGTGAACCCTTTTTAAATCCAATATTTCAAACTTATATTCAATTTGACTAAATAAATTTACTTTTTAGAATGTGGACATCAAAAATTTACAATGAAACATCCCAAGATTCCACAGTACGCTTTCCTTTGAATAATACAGTAGCGTGTGTTGTACGTAACTTCAAGTTCTAACCCACACCATAACCAATCAAACTAGCCGTTATGAATAGTAATACCTACTTTTTAAATTTTTATAAATTTTATCTTTTGAAATGGACTTCATTTTTGGATTCATAATATCGAAATTAGCTTAGGGTGAAATCTTGGTACTTTTCGGATAACTTTCATATTTTTATGAATAGTGAAAATTACTAAATTTTAATTAAAAACAACTTTTTTAATCGAAATAATTTATATTAATAAATTGTGAATTTGAGTGGTTTTAAACTATATTTATAATATATTTTTACCATTTAATATAATGTTTTTCATTTTAAATAATTTCACAATTAAACTGGACATAAACAAGTGTCAATCTTTTGATAGTTATTATCTCTTAAAAACACGCTATTTGTTTTGACGACGGGAATTAATTTTTAAATTAATTAATGCAACTGATATGTTTTGAATTTGATAAAATAGAAATCATTTTTTAATTCATAATATCAAATATATCTTAGGCCTAATATTTGGTATTTTTCTGGAAACTTTCATTTTTTAAATGAATAGTGAAAATACTAAGTGGTAGTTAAAAAACTGAATTTTTCATAAAACTTAATTTTACCACTTCTGTGAGTGGAATTTCAAAAATACAAGAGACACGGTTAATATCAAGGAGTAAAATTCGGTTCAATAAGATGAAAATAATTTTTGTTGAATAGTAACTTTTCACTTTTATTTACCACGGTTAAAAGTAAATAGGGTAATTAAGGGTAAAAATGATATTAATATTACCCTAACACATGTCCTAATTCTATTGGACAAGTTAATCTCGACCAAAAACAACCTTAGGAATAAAATATTATCATTTAGGTCCACTTGGATTAGATTAGGACATTTATTATTATTTAATTCAAAGAAGAGTTAAAAGAGTTAAAATCAAAGTTTATTTACTAAAACATTTTTAATATAGGGTTAAACATAAGATAAATTAGATTATAAATATTAATTAGAAATATAAAAATATTTCCTACATTATTATATTTTATTTATAATTTTTAGACATTAAATAATTTAATTTATTTATGACACAATTATGATGCAGTAATTCCCATAATAGTGAAAAATTAAAATAATTGATATTATAAATACCCAAATAAATTTAATTTGAGAATTTAAATGAATTACAATAATTTTATAGGTTAATATTAAATGTTATAAATTATTTAATTAAATTTTTTCGAAGTAATAATTCTATTAAAATTTTTACAAAAATCATTTATTGAATAGTGTCAAAATTGACATAAAAGAGTTTTTAAAACAAATATTATATTATTAATTTATATTAAATTCCTAAAAATCTAAGGTTCGGCCAAGAGACATATATAATGATAGGTGTATCATTAATAGACCACTTGGGGGACTATTGGATGTATATAGTAAGTTTATTAACCATATATTATAAAAATACAAAGAGACATTGTAAAAGTGAAACTAATTAACTAAGAGTTAATACTTAAAGATAAGGTTAATATAATAACCCAAACCTGTCTAAATCCTATTGGATGAGTGGTTTTCGACCCATCCCCACCTTAAAATTTAAATAATATATTTTTTATCCATTATAAACCGAATATAAATTTATTATAAAATAATATTTCTATCTTTTCCAAAGGTGCCCCTCACCCCTCTTATAAAAGGGCACTCCCCCTTCTCATTAATTCACACCTTCAAAGCCTTTTGGTTCGGCCAAACCCTATCCAAATACTCTCTAAACTTCCCTCACTACAACCTAGAGGCCTTATTTTGTTCATAAATTCAACCTAAGGAGCCATTTTGATCAAATCAAAAAGAAGAACCTGAAGAAGAGGTAATGTTTTCACCACGCTTTTTCAAATTCATTTCTTCTTCAACATCTTCTTTCTTAGTTATTACCATTATAAAATAATGAATCCAGTATCTACTATATACTGTAATATTATTATAAATATGGTACAACCATATTCAGTATTCTATCCATCCTTTGAATGACATGTCACCATACGTGCGTACGTACGGCTTACCGTCTCCACGTCGTGGTGTAATTGTTATTCAATATATTATTATTTGGATGGGTATAATAATGATGTGTAATTCATGTAAATAATAAATATAACATGATAATAATTCTGTATATATGATATATAATCCAATTATATATTATTTTAATATCAAAATAATGATATTGTCGCTCGTGCGTACGTACGGACTACCGTCTCCACGAACGCGATGAGATTCATTCTCCATCGTATCCAATCAAGTATAATTCTCATTTTAAGATTAATAATAATGTTTAAGGACTTAATATCATTCTGGATATGAATAAGATACAACCTATCCATAACAAACATGGCTTACAAAACAAAACATGTAAAATAAAATGAGTAAGTTAACACCCGAAATGACGATAATTCTAAAATATTATTAACAAAGCAATGTTAAAAGATCATATATGATATCATATTAATATATATGATTATTGTATAATTTAATAACAATTATTTCACCATTATACAGGAGGTTAAACTACCCTCAACCAAGGGAAAGTACAAGGTAAGGGTTATTTCACAATCTCTTCATTATCCGAGGTTGTTTATACGTAATTATCTACTGGGACCTCTTTATCATCCACATCCATGTTTCTTGAAAGTGTATTTCAAAACATTCTTAGTATTTTACAGAATAGGGTTTAAAGTCATTTATACCCTTGTTTGACTTTTTATAAGAATTTTATAAAGGAATCTTTCTGTTTTTTTCCAAACAAGGTCCTTTTTAACCTTTTCGACAGAATTATGGTAAGAATGTTTTTTTAACTGAAACGGTGGGTGAGGCTATTTTCCACGGTTATAAAATTTTCTAAGATTCCCTTACAAGATTATAAGGATATTTTCAAAGTAAATGTTTTATTTTATAATTATGTGAATTTTAAATGATTTCAAAATGAATATTTTAAGAATTTATGAAAGGTACTCTTTATCAAAATTAGAATTTTAAATGATTTAACGATTTATCTTCCTAAATATTTTTAATTAATGTCCATGTTTTCAAAATTATTTTAAGGATTTATTTATATGGACATGAATGTTTTGAAATGATATTTATTTTCAAAAGTTTCAAAGTGGTATGGGACACTTCGATTCAAAAATCTCTTTTAAATTACTTCTTTTATAAATGTGTGACTTTTCAATGATTTCAAAAAAAGAGATATTTCTCTCAAATAGTTTTTATTTCATCTATGTCAACATCCTTTGTTGGATTTTAAGCTTATTTGAAATTGATCTATTATGATACAAAACTTTCATATTGTATTGAAGGTTTTGTGATATGTTTGACAGTGGATGTGTTATTTTTATACCATTCATGGTTTATGAAGAAAGTATTGACATTTCGTATTCTAGTTTTAATACGAATGTTTATGTTATGTTTAAACCTTTTCATATGGGAATGCATTGGACTTATTAAGTGACGGGTGGAGCCCGCTATAGCTCCTCGATGCATCGGTAGGTCTCATGAGACAAACTAGTGTCTTGGCACGAGGCCTTGACAAAATCTTATTTGTAGCCTTAGCACGAGGCCTTGGCTATGTGGTTATGAAAGTCTGGCATTATGCATTCCATCATTATGAAAGTGGTTATTGATATTGAATGTGATTATTCGATTAGTAGAATATCCTTGTGAATAATTAAATGGTATTATTTCATTTTATTTTTTCCATACTATGTTGAAGTTAAATTTTAAAAGGCTTTTGTTTTATTCATAAATTGCCTTAAATGTTTATTCTTATTTATAAAAGTTTCTGCTATATTGTTATCCTTACTGGGAATTTGAGCTCACCCCTTTTCTATGTTTTATTTTTCCCAGGATGTGAAGAAGTAAATTATGAATGACCTGCAGGGATAGTATGAGGGTATAAGAGTGTGGACTATGGAGACTATATTGTTGCAGTTTTTATTTTATGATGTAATGTAAACATTATGAAAGTATCTAGGTATTCCAAGGCTACTAAACTAATCGGTCTTTCGAGACTTGATCTTTCTTGTGATCATGCCAATGTTATGTAATAATGCACCGACTCTGGGTAACTGGGGTCAGGGCGTTACAGTTGGTATTAGAGGAATTTTAGTACAAACCTTGGAAACTAGATTTAGATAAACTCTGATTAGAGCACATAGACCTAAGATGGACTTTGAGGATTAGTATAGAAGAACTACCTAGAATTTTGGTATTGTATAGATTTTGTGAGTTTTCCGAGCAATACATACCTGTCTGGATATGAGTAGGTAGAGGCAGCTCTGGCATAGATGTACCTAGGGGTAAAACCTGAAAACACCGCTTTGAGCTAGACTCAAACGGGAACTGGTGCACGACAACGGGCCTTGCTGCACTCTTGGTTACGACACTCCCGGGGGATATTCTTAGGATAATTATCATTTTCTTTACAAACCATTATGAAGGGTTTATGAGTATATACTTCCTCAAAGGAGACATTTTTATTATTATGGATTATATCCATAAAATATTTAATTTATGTTATGTGTTTTACAAGTTTGGGATTAGGTATTGTTATTCATAAACTAATCTAGTGTATGCCATTGTTTAGAAATGGCGCCCAGTATAAGGAATGAGAACTCCAGCAATGCACATGATCCAAAAAGAAATAAGGATCGTGTCTTTCATGGTCTTAAGCCATAATTTATAAGAGAAATAGTCTCCCATGTATTATCCTCATATGAAGAAATAATATCATGTGTTGATAAAATAAGTAAAGAGTTTACTGAGTCCTATGGATTTGAAGGGAAGCAAGAGAAGAAAAGGATGGAAGAGAGAAAGATGGATAAAGGGAAGAGGGAAAAAAATAATTTTCCCATACGTGATAAATGTGGGAAGAAACACCCTGGAACTTGCCTGAAAGTAATGAGAGTTTGTTATAAGTGTGGAGGAAAAGGGCACAAAGTACGTGACTGTAAGGGTAAGAAAATGGTTTCAAATGTACAGTGCTTCATTTTCAAGGATTTTGGACACTACGTGAACCTACATCCCAGTCATCAGACTATGCCGCAAATGATGCTATTGGATAATAATCAAATTATGATACTACCATAGATGAAGAGGAATGATTAGAGTTCTTATATTGATTATGTCATTTGAGTGTTGTATCAACAATGTACTTGTTATAATAATTATGGAGTACATAAGGATTGTACTACAGTACTATTGAAACAAAGAAAAGTGACTCAATAGTAGGTTAAATTTTTGGAAAATATATGGTAGAGAGAAAGATAAACCATAATATGGTTCTGAAACCAAGGTAGTTATTTTAGAATAATACAAGATTGATTTGGATAAATTATATTGGATATTCTTGACTACCTTAAAAGTGATTAATGATTTGTATATTCCATCATTGTTGAGGTTTACAACATTTTTTGGATTGAAGGAGTATATCTATAATTCTTTAAGGAATAAGGGATCATGAATGTAATCAATAAGGTTTTATGGTAATTCAGGATGTTGCAGTGTTTTAAAAGAATACATGATGAAGGTTTTCACATGATATTACGTGGAAAAAAGGATCTTCATTGTGTTTACCTTCCTTATAAATTTTGGATTGAAGTATTTTGGATAGTTCTAGTTTGGATTATTTTGGATTGCCATAAATGGACAACCCGGAGGTCAGGCGGCAACCCGTCGCGTCCGGAAAGGCCGCGAGACTTGAACCCACAACCGAAGGGCGACAAGGATGTATCACCTACCACTGACCCACGTGATGTCCTGGATTGAATAATGTCATCTTTTTAATGGTTCTTCTAGATGAATTATAAATTCATTTTTTTAACCCTATACAAATAGGATAAATAGAATATTATTTTTAAGTTCTATTATCTTTTAGAGTGAAAGATGAATTTGTGGTAGAACTTAGTTAAAGGATGAGACTCTACTTATCAAGTATATATTTTTCTTCTTCTTTTATTCAATGAAGAAATTAATTCTTATACTTTAGTGAAGGGATCTTAAAACAAAAAAAATGTGTTATCCTAATACCATGTGTTTTGCTGAACCGATGGTATTTTAAATCATCATAGAATGATGAATTTAAGGCCCTCAATTTTACACTTGTTTTTGATTGATGACCTCAATCACTACCTATAAATATTTACATTTTTCCTCCAATTATATGTCTCTAATTTCCACCAATGTTCTCCGAATAGAGATCATAATTTGGTGGTGACCCTTTCATTTCTCTTTTCCTCTTATTAAGACTAAATTTTATTGACCCAATTTCCGATGTGGGTTTTCCCACAAAGATATTTTCAATATTCAACCTTTTATTTTCGAATAACAATTTCAAATTTTGAGGACGCAATTTATTGAAGGAGGGGAGAATGTAACACCCCAAGATTTAATAGTGTGTTATTTCTTCAAAATAATTCAATAACTTGCACTACACGCAACACCGAGTTCAAGCGCACCATGACTTACCAAACAAGCTGTTCAAAAGAGGTTATGAATAGTATTAACTAAATTTTAAACTTTATATAATCCTTATAATTTTAGAATCCATATTATGAGTTTCTTAGACATAATTTAAGAACAAATTCATTTTTAGTATTACACTTTTACCAACTTTTAATAGTGAACCCTTTTTAAATACAATATTTCAAACTTATATTCAATTTGACTAAATAAATTTACTTTTTTGAATGGGGACAACAAAAATTTACAATGAAACATCCCAATATTCCACAGTACGCTTTCCTTTGAATAATACAGTAGTGTGTGTTGTACGCAACTTCAAGTTCTAACACACACCACAACCAATCAAACTAGCCGTTATGAATAGTAATACCTACTTTTTGAAATTTTATAAATTTTATCTTTCGAAATGGACTTTATTTTTGGATTCGTAATATCAAAATTAGCTTAGGGTGAAATTTTGGTACTTTTCGGATAACTTTCATATTTTGATGAATAGTGAAAATTACTAAATTTTAATTAAAAAAAACTTTTTTAATTGAAATAATATATATTAATAAATTATGAATTTGAGTGGTTTTAAATTATATTTAGAATATATTTTTACCATTTAATACAATGTTTTTCATTGTACATAATTTCACAATTAAACCGGACATAAACAAGTGTCAATCTTTTGATAGTTATTATCTCTTAAAAATACGCTATTTGTTTTGACGACGGGAATTAATTTTTAAAATAATTAATGCAACTGATATGTTTTGAATTTGGTAAAATAGACATCATTTTTGAATTCATAATATCAAATATAGCATAGGCCTAATTTTTGGTATTTTTCTGGAAACTTTCATTTTTTGATGAATAGTGAAACTACTAAGTGGTAGTTAAAAACTGAATTTTTCATAAAACTTAATTTTACCGCTTCTGTGAGTGGAATTTCGAAAATCAGAGAGACACAGTTAATATCAAGAAGTAAAATACGGTTCAATGAGATGAAAATAATTTTTGGTGAATAGTAACTTTTTACTTTTATTTACCACGGTTAAAAGTAAATAGGGTAATTAAGGGTAAAATGATATTAATATTACCCTAACACATGTCCTAATTATATTGGAAAAGTGAATCTCGACCAAAAACAACCTTAGGAATAAAATATTATCATTTAGGTCCACTTGGATTAGATTAGGACATTTATTATTATTTAATTTAAAGAAGAGTTAAAAGAGTTAAAATCAAAGTTTATTTACTAAAACATTTTTATATAGGGTTACACATAAGACAAATTTGATTATAAATATTCATTAGAAAGATAAAAATATTTTATACATAATTATATTTTATTAATAATTTTTAGACATTAAATAATTTAATTTATGTATGACACAATAATGATGTAGTAATTACCATAATAGTGAAAAATTAAAATAATTGATATTATAAATACCCAAATAAATATAATTTGAGACTTTTAATGAATTACAATAATTTTCTAGGTTACTCTGACATGTTATAAATGATTTAATTAACTTTTTTCAAAGTAATCATTCTGTTATGAGTTTTACAAAAATCAATTATTGAATAGTGTCAAAATTGACATAAAAGAGTTTTTAAAACAAATATTATATTATTAATTGATATTAAATTCCTAAAAATCTAAGGTTCATCCAAGAGACTTATATAATGATATTTGTATCATTAATGGACCACTTGGTGGTCGATTGGATGTATATAGTAAGTTTATTAACCATATATTATAAAAATACAAAGAGACAATGTAAAAGTGAAACTAATTAACTAAGAGTTAATACTTAAAGATAAGGTTAATATAATAACCCAAACCTGTCTAAATTCTATTGGTTGAGTGGTTTACGACCCATCCCCACCTTAAACTTTAAATAATACATTTTTGAGCCATTAGAAACCGAATATGAAATTATTATAAAATAATATTTCTATCTTTTCCAAAGGTGCCCCTCACTCCTCTTATAAAAGGGCACTCCCCCTTCTCATTAATTCACACCTTCAAATCCTTTTGGTTCAGCTAGACCATAGCCAAATACTCTCTAAACTTCCATAACTACAACATAGAGGCCTTAGTTTGATCAGAAATCCAACCTAAGGATCCCTTTTGATCAAATCAAAAGGAAGAACCCGAAGAAGAGGTAATGTTTTCACCACCCTTTCTCAAATTCATTTCTTCTTCAACTTCTTCTTTCTTTGTTATTCCCATTCTAAAATAATTAATCCTGTATCTCCTATATACTTTAATATTATTATAAATATAGTACACCCATATTCAGTATTCTATCCATCCTTTGAATGACATGTCACCATACGTGCGTACGTACGGCTTACCGTCTCCACGTCGTGGTGTAATTGTTATTCAATATGTTATTATTTGGATAGGTATAATAATGATGTTTAATTCATGTAAATAATAAATATAACATGATATTGATTCTTTATATATGATATATAATCCAATTATATATTATTTTAATATCAAAATATTGATATTGTCGCTCGTGCGTACGTACGGACTACCGTCTCCACGAACACGATGAGATTCATTCTCCATCGTATCCATTCAAGTCTAATTCTTATTTGAAGATTAATAATAATGTTTAAGGACTTAATATCATTCTGGATATGAATAAGATACAACCTATCCATAAGAAACATGGCTTACATAACAAAACATATAAAAGAAAATGAGTAAGTTAACACCCGAAACAACGATAATTCTAAAATATTATTAACAGAGAAATGTTAAAAGATCATATATGATATAATATTAATATATATGATTATTTTATAATTTAATAACAATTATTTCACCATTATACAGGAGGTTAACCTACCCTCAACCAAGGAAAAGTAAAAGGTAAGGGTTATTTCACAATCTCTTCATTATCCGAGGTTGTTTATACATAATTATCTACTGGGACCTCTTTATCATCCACATCCATGTTTCTTGAAATTGTATTTCAAAAAATTCCTACTATTTTACAGAATAGGGGTTAAAGTCATTTATAACCTTGTTTGACTTTTTATAAGAAGTTTATCAAGGAATCTTTCTGTCATTTTCCAAACAAGGTCCTTTTTAACCTTTTCGACAGAATTAATGTAAGAATGTTTTTTTAACTTATACGGTGGGTGCGGCTATTTTCCGCCGTTATAAAATTTTCTAAGATTCCCTTACAATCTTATAAGAATATTTTCAAAGTAAATGTTTTATTTTATAATTATGTGACTTTTAAATGATTTCAAAATGAATATTTTAAGAATTTCTGAAAGGTACGCTTTGTCAAAATCAGAATTTTAAATGTTTTAAAGATTTATCTTTATAAATCTTTTTAATTAATGTCCATGTTTTCAAAATGATTTTAAGTATTTATTTATTTGGACATGAATGTTTTGAAATGATATTTCTTTTCAAAAGTTTAAAAGTGGTATGGGACACTTTGATTCAAAAATCTCTTTTAAATAACTTCCTTTATAAATGTGTGACTTTTCAATGATTTCAAAAAAAGAGATATTTCTCTCAAATAGTTTTGATTTCATATATGTCAACATCCTTTGATGGATTTTAAGCTTATTTGAAATTGATCTATTATGATACAAAACTTTTGTATTGTATTAAAGGTTTTGTGATATGTTTGAAAGTGGATGTGTTATTTTTATACCATTCGTGGTTTTTGGAGAAAGTATTGACATTTTGTATGCTAGTTTTAATACGAATTATTATGTTATGTTTAAACCTTTTCATATGGGAATGAATTGGACTTATTATGTGACGAGTGGAGCCCGCTATATCTCCTCGATGAATCGGTAGGTCTCATGAGACAAACTATTGTCTTGGCACGAGGCCTTGACAAAATCTTATTTGTAGTCTTGGCATGATGCCTTGGCTATGTGGTTATGATAGTCTGGCATTATGCATTCCATCATTATGAAAGTGGTTATTGATATTGCATGTGATTATTTAATTAGTATAATATCCATGTGAATAATTAAATGGAATTATTTCATTTTATTTTTGCTATAATATGTTGAAGTTCAAGTTTAAAAGGCTTTTTTTAGTCATACATTGCCTTAAATGTTTATTCTTATTTATGAAAGTTTCTGCTATATTGTTATCCTTACTGGGCATTTGAGCTCATCCCTTTTCTATGTTTTATTTTTCCCAGGATGTGAAGAAGTAAATTATGAATGACCTGCAGGGTATGATGGGTTAAGAGTGTGGACTATGGAGACTATATTGTTTTAATTTTTATTTTATAATGTAATGTAAAATTTATGAATGTATCTAGTTATTCCAAGGCCACTAAACTAATCGATCTTTTGAGACTTGATCTTTCTTGTGATCATGCCAATGTTATGTAATAATGCACCAACTCTGGGTAACTGGGGTCGGGACGTTACATATATTCATTATATAAATATTTATACTAATATATAAAATATATAAATATTAAATGGAATATACTGTTCAGGGAGACAAGAGGTCATATGTGTGCATGAATGTTGTTTCCATTTTCTCGTCGTATTAAAAGAAAGAAAGTAAATGAAGTATATATACATACATATATATATATATAATAATATTAAAATATCATTATTATGTCATATATATCATATAAATTCACAAAACCAATCCTTAATACATTCCATGTAAAGTTTGACCGAATCGCATCGCTTTAAGGAGGTGGTAGTCCACACATCCACAAATAAAGTTATCGTATTTACATAAAATGGAATGAATTAAGTTATGTGTTATATAATAATTGAAAAAGAATATATACATCATAAATATCATATATATCATATTAAAATATAAATTATACAATTATTATCAACCTTGAAAGGTGGAAACGGAAGAACGAAGGACATTGGTCTGTGAGGCGGTAGTCCGCCGTACACGCAAACGATGATTTTGTATCCAATTGGATGGAATTTTTTGTTAGAATAGTACATAAAATTAGTATAAAACATATAATTATATTTATCATATTTGTTTTATTATAAAATTATTGAATAATAATAATTTAGGGGGTGAAGAAATAAATAAAATGAAAGTTCTTGTAGAAGGATGTTACCTCTTATTTGGGTAATACCTTTTGGTTTGCATCAAATGGCTTCCTTGGTTGGATTTATTATAAAATGTATTCCTATAGTATTAATTTAGGTGAGTTGGGATGATATTTATGCATGTTTTTTCTAATAAAAATTGCTTTTGAGGTGTAAACATAGAGGTAGGAGAGGGGGCCTTTTATAAGTGGGGAAAATGACACATTGGGTATTCTTGAAAATATTTGAGTTATACCCATGATTTAATTGTTCCAAAAGGGTTTAAAATATACCATTATAGATAATTATATGTTTAATGTCCTAAAATGGTCATATAATAATTTTTATATAGTTTTAGGGTAATTTTTTGACCTTATATTTTAATTTTAGTCATTAATTTAGCACATTTTTACCTTAAACATTGTAATTAATTTTAATTAATTTCACTAATATTTTTTGTCAAAAAAAAGTTAACATTTAGATATTATAAATTATTATTAATCCAATTATATAATCCATTTTTTCCAAATTTTAATCACATAATTTCCATAAATTAATTAAAAATTAATCATGCAGACGTGATGGGAAAGTGTGTTTTTAAAGTAAAAAATTTCAAATGTTTGAAATGTTTTTATATCCAATTTTAATTTGAAATTGGTCCCAATGACCTAAATTATATTAATTTATTTATAATTGATCTAAATATACTTTAAAAAAATTAAAATATAATTTAATTATATAAATAAATTATATGAAAAATAAGTTTTCAATTAAAATTCAGTTTTTTTTATTATTCATCAAAAAAATGAAACTTCTCAGAAAAATACCAAAAATTCATCTAGAGTAAATTTTTATATTATTATTTCAAAAATTTATCATATTTTTTCAAATAAAATTTGGTTTTTTTCCTATCTCATGCATATAAAATCTATTGGATGAGTATCAAAAATATTGATTGAATATATAATATATAAATTTTATTAAAAATAGTCATCAAAAGTGGTTCGTTTTGATTTATTGAGATAAAACTGTGTTTTCATGTAGAAAAAAATAGTTTTATTAGAAATATAATTTCTTTATTCTCAAATAGTTTATAATTTAATTTATAACTAATTTATAACCAAAAGATTCATTTTATATACATTTTAAAACCATAGTTTTATAATCTATTCAATCTCATTCATATCTTCCATTCTAATGGCTAGGTGATAATTATAATAATATTTTAATTATAATATTAATAGAATATTTTATTTTGGTAAAAATCATCCTTTCCTATAACTCATGATATATAAGGAACTCAATATTGTGTGTAACACACGACAAAATTAATTTTTCATGTATCACAAGATGATCTAATTTTCACGTGTTTTTTAAGCTTAACTTCGTATGGCATGAAACACAAGTCAAACTTATTACTTTCATATAACACAAGCTATATTCAGTGTTGTGTGAATTAAAGAATATTTTAAAGATTAAATTAATTTGAAAATAAATATTTCAAAAATATTGGGGTGTTAAATTTGGATACAGATAAAGTAATTTAATCTAGGGTTCTTCACATAAACAAAAATACGACAAGAACATAAAACAAATTTATCACCAAAGTAAGAATTATCAAGATAAGGTAATTCTAGTTTTTAAATTAATTATAAATTATATGAGAAAATATTCTCTAAATGAAAATTATAGGGTTGAATTTTTCTAGTTCTAAGGATTTTATCCAATGAAACATATTAAAAATCTTATGGTTCATGGGCTTGACCACTTCTGTTATTCCCTTGAACCTTCAAGTGATATCAAAGTGGTAACCGATTACATAAGGATATATTATTTATTTCTATCCTTATGATTATATTTCATATTTTTCATGGAGTTTAAAATCCATTCATTATAGCCTGTATAAACCCACAAATATTTTGAATTCATTTATTGAAAAAATTATCAAAAAGATGAAATTACACTATGGCCTAATTTGATAGCAAAATCATATTTTTATCATAACAGTATATAAAATTATCCAAATAAAAAAATATTTATTTTATTATTAATAATTCATTGTGATCCTATTTCTAAAACTAGAACTAAATCTATATCTAACCATAAGAGTCCCAACAAGGGCCCATAAATAGAAGAAAATTTGGGTAAGGCAAATTGAAACTTTCTTTTGTATTTGGTCCATATCATGGGATATAGACATCCAAATGGGATTATCACACATTCATTAAAAGAAAAACTCTAAGCATCCCCTATCCACTAAATTTATATTTAATAATCTATATATAAGTTTTGAAACTTATAAGATCAAGTGAAATGAATAGTTTACCTAGTCCATTAGATAATTGACTTCTTTTATGGAAACATTCATGTAAATATCAATAAAATTGCACTTATTGCTCATTATTAATATATATTTTTACTATAGGGTAATATAAAGAGATCTTATATGTTTTATTTTTTCATTTTTTTATTCATATTCCTTACATGGATTTCTAAGCTATTTTTTATCACACTATGGAGAAACCTTGATGTAATTCTGAGCTTTGACATGTAATTTTATTAGTGATCACCTTAATTCTATGTTTATATTCTATAAGTCTTAAACTTTTTATTTATTTATACTGGTATTATTATGAAATAATAAAAGGAAAACTAATCCTTATTCTTTTATGCACAATTTGTATCGTGGGATGATTTGAGTATATTCACTTATTCTCTCATCCTTGAGTGCTATTTCGAATTGCGTCGGTTGATAAAGTCCATAAATTGAAATCAAGAAGATACATGTTATTGTAATGAAAAAAATATAAATTAAGAAATAATCTAGGAAAACACATTGATTTCTTCATGTTTTTCCTTAATGAACATGGGATATGATGTGGGGTGAAAATCACTTAATCGTAAATTATTGTTAATGAATCACCTTGAATTTTCGACCAGACCCTAGGAGGTTTCTAATTATGAATCATATAAAAATATTGTTTCAGTTGTTTAAAATTAATAATTAGAAGATAAAACTATTTCCCTTGAATCAATGATAGATGAACATCAATAGAATTAATTATGGTGATCAAATTCTCATAAGTTTTTTTAAAATCGTACTCTTTAACTTTATAAATATCTATTTTTATAGAAAACCAAATCTCCATTTCATAAAAAACCCATTTAATTTTATATAATTAAAATATATGATAAAATCAATGATTTAATACTTAATTGGGATAAGAATAATGGGGTCTTATATACTGTATAAATTCTAGTAAAAACAAAATATATAATTTTATGTGTTTCACAATGTGACCAAAGTTTGGTGTTTTTTCCAGTGATACATAATAATGTTTTTCATTATTTTGTTAAATTATTACCATTTACTTCTTTACATTACCCTTATCATTTCCCCCTATCCTTTTTATTTTTTTACTTCATTATTTTTTGTTTTATATCTCTCTCTTCTATAATCTTCTCTCTTATTTATAATATAGTTTCTTTTCAACTTATTTTTTATCCTCCTCCTATTTGAATAAAAAAATAATAATAATAAAAACCCACTACTTCATTACATTTATTTTAATGACCTAATCAGGAAAAGAAAAAACTTCTTTAAATAGACCCTGAAATTGAAAAAACATTTCATACACACCTTCAGTCATCATGTGTAGATAAATCAACCACTGTCGAGGAACTAATTTTGGAAACATAAGAGGTTTCAAACCAAGATAAGTGTAAAAAAATAAAGAAAAAAATAACATAACTAAAAATAACCATTCCTTAAAATAATATAATACCCATGATGTAGAGTACCAACCAAAATACTTCCAATACCAAGAAAAATCATCTAGCTTTGAACAATGATTGGGACTCATCCACATCCTCCTTAAATTTCACAGTCTTCCTGGGGATGACCCACCCAAAAATCTCAAGGATTTTCATATAGTGTTCTATAACATGAAACCCCAAAGTGTGTTTAAGGAACTAATATAGTTTATATATTTCCCTTTCTCTCTTTATGGTGTAGTGAAATATTTGTTATACTATCTACTTACCATAATTGGGAGCATGAATGGCCTTAAACAAATCTTTCTAGAGGATTTCTTCTCAGCATCATAAACCACATATATTAGAATATAAATATGTGTAATTAGGAAATTGCAGGGATATATCCTTCATGAATATTGGAAGAGGTTTAAAATACTTTTTTCTAGTTTCTCCCACCACTAAATTAGAAAAAAACTGTTAATTTGATACTTGTATGAGGTAATTTTCACCATGGATCCTGGAATGATATTTGTTTTAGCTAGTGGTGCTCTAGTGGATAAAACTCCTACCATCACATGTGATTTAATAGAAAACAAGGATTAAAATGAACAATAATTTGGTATATGAGAAATAAAACCTACTATAAGAGTACATGAGGGAATCATTTCATCCCTATAAAAAATTGGATAATAAACTTTATGAAACATATACCCTTTTTAAAAATTTGGCTCAATATCAAGGTAATTCGCAATCACCACATGTTACATTACATTATGGTATTTGTGGTAATAACACCATTTCTCTTATTAATTCCTCAAACTTTAGGATTTATCTAAGTCTTGTGTAATTTTATTTCATGGGAATACATTTTAGCAAGCATCACCTTTCAATCATGAGAACTTTAGGCAAAATCTTCACCCTTGGTTGTAATCACAACCATAGTACTAACTAGGAGAACACTAAAGGTATCCTAGATAGAAACGGTTTCATCAAAGATATGCTACACATCCTTATCATCCTTCACAATCCAAATTTAACCCTCCTCTTCCACAAAAATTTTAACGAAACCTAGATGACATGGTGAATAATACGGCATCACAGAAACTCTAATTCCAACAGACCATGTAATCAGCAATCCAAGGCTTTAAAAATCAATTGGTATAACTAGAAAACACCATCAATGATATAAATATGAAATGGTATACACAAATAACATCCCAACATATTATAAATCCCAAAAAAAGGTAATATATGTTCCATTACACTTTATAGTGGTAAAGATATTTTTCCTCCCAATGACTCTTCACAAAAAGATTCCTACTCTTGAAAAATACCTCTCTAAATCCCCAAAAGATCCAAATGAAGATAAATAGATCTAATATGTTAAACAGGTTATCTATAAGTAATCACATGATTCATCTATTCCTATTCCATTTTCACAAAGGATTTATCAATCCAAGAAAATATTTGATAATAAAATTTATAATGAGGCCAAAGATACATTTTAAAAGTTATAAGTTAATATAACTCTCTTGGATGAAATTAAAAAATTTCCTCACTATGAAAATTTTATTAAAGATATTTATACCCATAAGTAACGACTAAAGGGGAGTGAGAGATTAAACCTTATTAGGAATGTCTTTACATTGATACAACCAGAGATACTAACCAAATAAAAGGATCTAGGAACTTATATGATTACTTTCACAATAGGGGACACTTTCTTTTCTGAAGCAATGATTTATTTATGTGGTTCCATTAATATGATGTATCACTCTATGTACACTTCCTTATAGATTGGAGGGATTAAACCAATGGGAACCAGGGTTAAATTTTTCAACTGAATTACAACACACCCAACTAGAGTGATAAAATATTTCCTCATGCAAATAAAGAGTCTCATGTTACCTATAAACTTATAAAAGATTAAGAGGGGAGATACCTGAGCCTGAGGAAATTTTCATCTTATACTGAGAAGAAAATTTCATAAAACAAAAATGGAAATCATCAACATTTATAATGGAACATTATCCATGGAATTTTTGGGATAAAATGTAAGTTTAAATGTCATTGATGTAGTGAAACAACCAGTTTAGGATCATTCTACTATTCATGACAGGTGGTCCTAGTGGGTTGTTTCTGATACCTGAGAGTGTGGGTGAATTATTTGTTGTTATAATTCTTACTGAATTAAAAATTATATTTTAATATTTAACCTCGTCTGGTATTTAAACCCAAGTTTTTTATTATAACAATAATATATCTATTTAGTTTACCCTTATCACATACACCACATGCAATACAAGTAAATCAATAAAGTATGTCATATGTCTTTTATATGGTTTGTCTATGATGTGTGAAACTAAATCCTTATTGTGATCGGGTTTTAATGAGTCATGGATTCTATATTATAAATCTTGTTATCAATTACAAGTGGTTTAGAGCATGGATCATCTTATATCCTATCTCCATATTACAAAAATGATTGTGTGGGCTATATTAAAGAACTGAACTAATACAGCATACCACTACACCTCTTTATAATGAAATCCCTCTAGTTGTTCTCAACTTCAAACCTTCTTATAGTGTATCATCAAATCTACTCATGGATGACACTATAACCAACAACCAGTCTTCTACCTCAGCTAGAGTCTTTGAATTTCATTAAGTATTCAAGAGAAACACATGTAACTCAGTCGATATATTCTTCATAACTCTCTAGATGTTATTTAAAAATTTGTTGGTTGGGAACATCACAAAAAAATATTAAAGAACTCAACATGCACTATATTTTCTCTAAGAATTCTACTCATCAGCCCTTCTCAATTCTTATTCAACCAAAATAGCCTAAAATTTATAACTGGTGATTAAAAAATGTTATATGAGTTTATTATTTCTCACACCATTAATATCCTCATATGTTTTTTTCTTCTTCTAATCCTTCCTCAAACTTATGCAACACTAATTGTAGTAGGGACTATTATGAGAACTAAACTTATTATCTTCATTCTTTTTATCTTTTTATATACCTTGATGACTCTATATTCATCATAGGACTAGTATTATGTATTCTTCCTGGATATTTTTTATTGGTACACTATACTCATTTGATAGCTCTAGTTCTCTCAGTTTTCTTATTATTAGGCATACAACAGTCTATTTATTATCTTTTATTTTAAATTTCTCTCTTCGATAACCATATATATATGTTTCCTTGATTTATTATTGGGATCTTTTTTAATTTACGTAAATGGAAATTTTATAGAGATATAATTTAGGAAAAATAAAATATCTTTTCATGCTCCATTATCTTCCAAATCTTCCTCTCAATCTTTTACATGGGTGTGACCTATGTTTCCCTCAACTCCATGTCTATAACAGAATTATAGAAACACCCTTCTTTGATTGTCGTCACATTTTCCTTTAGAAAAATAAATATTTATCTATTTATTATAAATAATTTAGAGGGGTTTCTGATAAAAAATAATCCACAAAAATCTACATAAAATCATTCTTCAAAGTTGTATAAAAATCATATATAAAAAACATGTTTGTGGTCTGAACCAAGAAGTTGTTCTAGAAACTGGATGTCTAAAAGTTTAATTAGACTTGATATTTATCAAAGTAAAGAATAATATTTCATGTTATAAGTGAAATAATATATATTTATTTAAAATATATTAAACTAAATATTTTATTAATAATTTCTAAAAATTTATTCCAGAATAAAACATGGTGTGGCCAAAACTAGAACAGTATTATTGGAGTTCACAAAATAATGTGGAAAGTGGAAAAAATTCCCTAGGTTTAATAATGTATTTTAAATATAGAAATATATAAAAAGGAAGAAATTTCCCTAAATACACATGAGTATATTGGGAAGAAGTAGAGTTTAAAATGATAAATTTCTTAAGAAACTTTCCCTTTATAGATAATATTCTTTGATAATGTGTAATATTTTCTAGGGTACTGAAATGTGGTAAAATAAAAATATCACCCCATATACCTAAGGATTATGGTTGAAATGTAACGATTTATTCTTTATAATTTTGAGGATAATATTCAACCAAACCATGGGGAAAATGATTTTAGAATCCATTATAGAACTTCAATCATTGTAATTCCATTCACTAAAACCGAAAAAGTAGAAACAAGTTTTAGAAAGAACCATAAGAACTTTAGTAGAGAAGAACTTGGAAGAAAAAAACAAACCCAAACCACCACACTAAGTTCAACATACTCAACCCTTATCACTAAAAACTCATAAAAACATTAAATACGAGTAAATAAATAAAAAGAAAGTAAAGGATACAAGAGTTTTTACATGGGTCAGACTTTCATCCTACAACTATTGGGAGAAGCATCACAACTTTTCATTTCATTAGAAGTGAAAAAGCATACAATTAATATGAATTAGAATCCATATACATCACAAACTAAAATTATTATATAATACCTCATAATTTAGTCACTCCCACCATTATATAGTGGGTACCAGGTGGTCAATTGATTACACCAACCTCTTACTTTCATGGGGGTCCATATATTGAATAGTAGGACTACTCATAAACTATATCATTCATTAATACAATAGAAAAACACTAGTAGATAAAAAACAATACTAAACCTCTATAATTTTCACAAAACCTAATGTAAGTGATTCAAACATAGACATATACTCCTTCCAATGAACTAAAAACATCACAATTGGTCATCAAGTAAACTGACCCCCTTGTGTTTACATCCATAAAAATTTCACACCTTCCAACCACATCACTACCAACCACTGAATATATAAAACCATTAATCATATAAGATCTATTATTATAATAAACATTATCCTTCTAGTAAAACTTATCTAAAACTTGAAGAAACTTTGAAAATCCCAAAAATATCCCACTTGAATATGGCTTTATATAAATTCATAGAATCCTCCAACACTTAAGAAAACCACAACATTCTAATTTTTCTACATGAAATGATTCTTTATTCCTTATATTCACCCAATTATTACTAAGGAAAAACTCTACCTTACACTCTCCTGGACTAAAGCAATGGGAAAAATATCCACTAGATTTTTTACATCCAATGATCATTCTAAACTCCATCTCTACATCCTCTAGCATTTTGTGGAGAAAATAGTACTTAAGATCGATATGCTTTATCCTTTCAAAGATCACTATATTTTTATCCAAGTTAATTAAACTTTTAATATCATAGTAAAGTAGTAAAAAATATTGGATAATTACAAGATCCTCAATTAGATGCCTTAACCATACTATTTCCTTATATTCTTCTATTTTTTTCGTATACACTACTTCCATTATAGTGAGTAAAATAATTGATTGGAACCTGGACATTCAACTGATCATGATTCAACTAAATGTGACAATATATAAAATTGTGCTCTTCCCTAAGTCTAAGTCACCCCTAATTTTTGCATCAATATACCACCATAATTGATTATCTTCTTCAAAATAAAAATTATTATCTTCCATTCCTATGAGATATCAAATAATCTACTTCATGGATTCCCAATGAACTTTACTATTATTATTCATGTATAAGATGACCACTCCTACTATACGAGCTATGTTAGGCTGAGTTCACACCATATCATACATGAGACTTTTTATGGATAAAGCATACAATACTCTCACTATGTTATTGGAATCTTCCTCTTTTCATGGTGATTATTCCTTTGAAAGTTTAAGTTGGACAACAAGAAGAGTTGATACTAACTTATATTCAGTCATTCCAAAACTTTCAATAATATCCTTGATGTTGTCTTTTTAAAATAGAACAAACTTCTATTCATCCTATCTTTCTCAATCCCCATGCCTAAGATATTATTTTCTTCACTGAAATAATTCTTTACAAACTTTATAAACAATTCCTTATTCATCCCCTAAATCCATTGAAAAGATAGAACCATCCATAGAATACCATCCATGTACAGTAGTGAAATGATTAAGTACCCATTATTTCATTCCTTTAAATAATAATAATGATATAATTTTATTCTTATGAAACCATTATCCTCTATAAAAGATTCAAGCTTATAGTTCCATTTCTTGGCACTTGTTTCAAACCATATAGTCTAATATTGAGTTTTTACACAAATTATTTATTTCATTGATCCACCAAACCAAAAGGTTTCATCATATATACTTCTTTCTATAGATCCCCATGAAGAAAATTCATATTCACATTTATTTTCCCTATATATAATCCTTTGAAATCACCAATATTATCATAGTTTCAAAGGTAGTATGATTTACTACCGCGAAAAAAATATATAAATTGATTCCCTCCTTATATTAAAATCCTTTCACTTACATCCTTGGTATATACATATTTCTTCTATAATCTCATTATTTTTACAAGAAAACCCACTTATTTTCAAGTTACCTTTTTTTAGGGGGAAGTTTTATTAGTTCCCACATGTTTTTCACATGAATTGAATCTAACATGTACTTTATATCTAGGTATCACTTGTTAGAATCTCTAAGGCTAGCCATTTCTCCCAAGAACTATATTTCCCCACCATCTATTAAAATTAATAAGTGCATGTCAACTCAACATCTTAATTTTATTCATCTAATCCTATATGACCTCCATAATTATTTTTTGTGGCTCTAATATCTCAATAATTTAATCCTTCAAAATTTTATCCTATGGAACTATACACCATTATTCACTAGTTCTTAAGATCTTAGGTATATCTTACGCTAAGTGAACTTTCAAATTCACTATTCTTATCTCTAAAATTTCCTTTAGATTTTTTAAACTTTTAATATATGAAAATCCATATAAATTTTATATAATTTTAAATCCTTTAAAAACTACACTCAAATAAACTTGGATTGAATTTTATTTTTTATTCATAACATCTTTCTCTTCCATTTTCTTGTCCTTGCGAAGGACTTTATCATTAAAAATAAATAATCGACTTTTGATAACTTGCCTTTTATTAACATCCCAAAGTCTAAATCAAAAATTTCATTTTCATAACCTGTGAAGAAACATGCATGAGACATTACCTAAATATTATCTTTTTCTTTTTCATCCATATGAACAAAGGATAAACTTATAAATATTTTAATTTATGATAAATTTAGCGCCTTTCCATTATATAGTTCTTTTGATAACTTGTGTCTCATTAGTGTTGAGGGGATCATATTTATTAGAAATGTTATTATTTTCCCTATATCTATCCAAAACCCCTTTATAATTCCAAAGTGTAGTGACATGATCCACAACCTTTTCATCAATATCTAATTCATCCTTTTAACTATGAAATTTTGTTCTGGTGTCCTAGTTAAAGTCATTTCATACCTAATACCCATGTTCTCAAATAATTTTTTTAAACTTCTTCTAGTGAACTCACCACCATATTCTGACCTTGATTTATTCAAATTAATTTTGGTTTCCCTTTTAACCACATATTTCCATTAAATAAAAACTTCAAAAACTTATTATTTATGTTTCATTAACTATACCCATACTTTACCCTCAAAGTTGTTAATGAATTCCATAAAATATTGCGATCTTCAATGATATTTTACAGGTTCTAGCCCCATACATCTGTATGTACAAGCTCTAGGTTCCAATGTTTTGGTGTTATTTTCTACAAATTGAAAGAAAAATTATATTTCTTACTAAGTATGTACCTCCCATAATTTTCAAAGTCTAATTGTTCCAAATTTAATATTTCTTTTTCTGCTAAAATCTTTATACTCTTCCCACTGAGGTTCCCAAGTTTATAGTGACATGGATATGAAATTCTAGTTGAAGAAAATCTAGAAAATATTTCCCCTATTACATTCAAATTTTATAAAGTATGAGATATTATACACATCCATCTATAACCAGGTAACCCTGAGTGATTTTATACACTTTATTTACAATGTCTGTTCCATGTCCTGCTTCATCAAATTATCCTTTTGAAATGATATTTTTATAAAGACACAGAATATGTCTGAATCCTTTTATCTTAAGTAAAATACCATTATTCATCCATATTTTCACATATTTCTTTCTCACAATGTCAATAGATTCATCATCCACTAGATACAATCTTACAAATATCTCAAACACATAACTTTACAGGCATTATTTTTCAATGGTGGAGTGAAAATATACACTAGAATCTATGATCAAATATTCCATTAGAGTATTTAAACTTAAGAGAATATTTTCACTACTCTTAACTACTGGGTTCATAGAACTTAATCCTCAAAAACTTTCTCTTCCAAAATTTCATTTTCATTCATAGAAATCCATCTTGAGATAACTTTTTTCCTATAGTGACAACAAGATGGACTAGTTCTTGTAGATTTACCCATAATACTATCTATTAAATTTCATTCTAATCATCTTTGACATATTTAATAAGATGAGTTCCCTCTTCCATATGAATTCAATGCATCACTGAAAGATGCTTAAATATCACTACTTTGGAGCTCTTCATTATAAATCAAGTATTATATATCCTCAAATATTAAGTCAGTTTTTTCAATGGAATTTCTCAATGTTGTTAACATTACATCCCTAGACTCTATGAAATATGAAAATAGCTATATAGACCATGAATTATACATGAAATACTCCTCTAATGGGTATATTTGGATCCTGATCATGTTGAATTCATTAACATGATTTGTAGCATACATTCCTTTTGAGAGCCTCTTTTTGAATAATTATTCATTAAAATGCAATTTGTTAAGTGTTTTAGGATTCTCATGAATATTTTGACATCCCAACCTAGATGCCACTCAGAGGTGCCCTGAACTGGTGGTACAAATGGCCTCAAGTGTATCTCCTTGTATGCTAGAGGTTTTTGACTAGAAGTGAGTTCATATGGTGTTTCTATGGGGGGGTTATACCATCATGTCAGAGTGGAGGACAATTGATATAATAAATAAAAAAATAGTGGAAGCATAAGATAAGTGAATAAATTAGTGGAAGCCGGTGTAAAGAATAAGTAGTAAATAATAATTCCCAACTCATAAGCTATAAATTGAATCATATACAAAATTATGATAATGTATGTCATGTATCTATAAAGTAGGAAAACATGGAAACAAATCATCTAGAAATACATTATATAAAAAATAATAAAAAATAAAGAAAAAACTATTCAAAATCCCAAGTGTTGGCTCTGTCATCTGCTAACTTGATATGTCCTAAAGAAAGAAAGCAAGATCAGGTGTCCAAAGTGGGATACTTTCCCTTATCAACACCTACACACATGTAATATACATGTGTATCAATGGTGGCCTAGATAGGTTGTGAGATAAATCTTAGTATCACACCACCAAAAAAATATATATAATCTAGTTTTGGAATATAAACTGAAATAGTGTGCATGTATATATGTGGAAGTAAATACATTATAGTAATATAAATATCCCAATACCTACTTCAGCACTAGATGGTATCTAAATATGTAATATTTTAATTATTTATGTTACAATTTACAATAAGTGACAACCACAACATGTATAATAAGTACAATTCAATAGAATCCATGGTGTAACCAAGTCAGCCTATAATGATGATAATTGTAAATAGGATCCAGGTAATAACCAAGGAATATTATAATGACGATAATAGTAAAATAGGATCCGAGGTAAAAACCAAGGCATCATTAACCTTAGGGGTTTATCCAACTCATTATAAACATGTAGCTTAGATATGATGGGTATGAGTATAATCCAAGGTTAAATTCCCAAATTATTCCACTGTAATAGATTCTAACTGATTCTAAGGATCTCATCCAAGGTAAGAAAGGGCAAAGAATGATTGGACCCAATGGGTTGTATCCATGGTGTCACCTGTCTGAAGACATCAATTTGGATCTAAGGAGTGTATCTAAGGTATCCTAGTATCTAAAAGATAATAATGGGGTCTTAAGGTGTTCTTTCAAGGATCCTTTAGTAGACAATGACCATATTACAAGGTGGGAATCTCCCTTGGAAACCGGCTCCTTTGATCATAATGGAATCCTCTGAGTGATTGGGGCATTCCCTCCGGAATCCAAAGCTTGATCAATTTTGACCACTCCTATAAAGATAAAAATGTCCATATATAATAAGCACCTTATACATAATTCATTATTTAATTTAGGACATGTAATACTCATGCTATTTGATAATTCATAAGGTTCATTCCATTTCATTTCATACTAGGTGACAAGGATAAATAGGAAATGCAACCATTTATTACTTTCATACCATATTTAATTATTAATTTTCTTCATTTACCTTTCATAACCATGAAATTTTATGATAAGTACATGCAACCAATTCTATTTAATTATAATTAACTTTGTAAAATGATATCTATAAATATAATTTCTATTTAAAAAATTTAAGATTCATTGATTAATTTGAAACACTTACCTAGGAAGAGTCAAGTGTTATCTATAAATGTATTATCCATTAATAATTCATTCAGTTGATTAAAATAGTTACCATTAATGAGTTCAAGTTTAGATCATCCAAATGTTGGTACAGATAGTCATAAAAAACTACTAAAGGCATAAAAGAAGAAACACCCTGCTTGTGATGGTTACAATTGAGGTTATAACCTCCGAAGATGTTAGACCATTTATGTAAGGGCCTCTTGAACACAAGAACATTGAATATAAGAATGGGATATAAATTGAATAAGTAAAAAATACCAGTGAAAACAGTGTATGAAAATGATGGAAGTTTATAAAATTTTGAGACATTGAGGGATGAGTCATAGACCATCTATCATATACATGTATCACTCTCCTCGTCTATTATTGGTCCATAGTCTGTCCAGGATCGGTAAAAAATGGAAGAATGGATCAACACATTAAAATAGGCCATATATTCCTACATCAAAATAGTATCGTTAAGAGGAAGGAAAATGATGAAAAATAAAATATGAATAGAGATATTTTCTATGAACATTCAACGAGATAAATGGAGATCAAAATAAACTTCATATGGAAGTTTTAACCATGAACCTAGCTCACTTACAATGAGGAGATCTCAAAGAAAGGGTGGAGGGTATTCTGTTTTTTAAATAAGAAAAAAAAGGAGAAGGGGTAATACTATAATAATTTTAAGGGAGAAATGGTAAATTCAACCAAAAATACAAGGTTGTACCATTGTCTGCACTATTGGAAAAACTGTGCACCAGCCATGTGCACCTCTGTGTCTCAATAGGGAACCTGCATGGTTAGGCTACACAGTTTTAGAAACCATGTGACAACCCTATAATTTGAATCTATTAAAAACTATAGAATTATAATATAGGAATTTGGCTCTGGGTGTCTACTTAGGGAAATTCATTCACCCTACATAGCCCTATTAAATGCCTCATATGGTTTGGGGAAACTCTGAAGACTATCTGGCATGGTTTCTGTTTACCATGCTGCCTAGTTTTTTTCTCCATTGGTTGAGGTTCTGAGCTTCTAACAAGCCTTGAACACCCTTAAAACCTTTTCAACCTCATTAGTCATCCATATCAGGTCCAAAATAAAGAATTAGACAAAAAAATTAAAGGATCCATACCTTGTAAAAAACTGGGTTATTTAAATCTTCCCCCCTTAAAAGAAGTCATCCCTAAGTTCAACTTCCTAGTGTGGAGAAATGTTGTCTGAGAACAACTTTAGACACTGGGAACATTCTCCATCCTCTCACTCCTATGTCTCATCATATACATGGCCATGTCAGCATATTACCTATACTAAATGGACAGAATGGACTTGGAGATTCTTTGTGCTCCTATCAATGATGCATATGGGATACTCCTCAAAATAATCATATGTATCTAACTGAACCTCCTCAATATCAAAATTATGAGATGAGTCAACATGATAATGAAGAATAGGTGAAACATGTAAGACATTATGCATGGCATGGTACCACTGAGCTAATAGAAACCAATAGGTTATCATCCTGACTCTATCCAGAATATAAAATAGAACAAAATAATGAGGTGACACATTCCCTTTCTTCGATATCCATCTATACCTAAGACCAGGTGATACCCATAAGAAAACATGATCCCCAATCATGAACTCTAGAGGTTATCAACAATAATCAACATACAATTCTTATCTAGACTAAGTAGTATACATAAGCTTATTGATCATCTGAACTTGTCCAAAGTCTCCTGAATGGGATAAGGACCTATTAGTGTTGTATCTCCTACCTATAACCATCATATGGGTGAACAAAATGGCCTACCATACAAGCCCTTATACAAATCCATCTGAATCATCTCCTGGAATATGTTATTATAGGAAAACTTGATGAAAGGGATATGCTTCTATAAAGAACTATTTAAATCAAGGATGTATGATCAGAGCATTTCCTCCAAAACCTTTATTGTCCATTCTGACTAGCCATCATTATAAGGGTGAAAATATATGCTCAGAATAAAAAATGTACCCAGAGCTCTCTGTAATCCCTTCCAAAAACTCAATGAAAAATGAGTGACCCTATCTAAAATGAGAGTACAAGGGATCATATATAGCGGTATAATATCACAGATATGTAGTATTCCTATATCATCAAATGATAAATACTCTCAGATAGTAAGTAATTGGGATACCTTTGTTATTCAATCCACAACTATCCAAATTGTGTCACTACCTCGATGCTACCTTGATAAGACGATAATTAAATCCATCACAAAATCTCCCCATTTCCATTTTGGTATTGGTAATGGTTGTAATAGGCTACTAGGTTGTTGTTTATCTACCTTTGCCTACTAATAAGTTGAACACCTAGTGATAAAGCTTTATATCTGACATTTCATCCCAGAGCACTAATAATACTGGCATCACATATCTCAATACATCTTGGATATGCCTTTATGAAATTCTCACCGAGAAGTGTGGTAATTTTGAGTCAATTCATCTATCATGTCTGTAGGAACCCAGACACATCCATTTGTGCATAGGATGTTATATCTATCAATAGACCAGACCATTGGTGGTTCCTCACCAGAAATACTCTCCCAGAGAACCAACCCTTTAGGATCTGAGAAATGCTTTCTCTTCACCTTATCGAGGAGTATAGAGGTGAGTGTAAAGGCTATAAAAGATGGATACTTATGGCTCTCATAAAAATATAGATTCAGATCATAAAATAGGTTTATTTACTTCCATTCATCATTGGATTCATGTATGCCTTATTCCTAAGTTTTCCAACTCAGTGCATCCACTACTGCATTGCCCTTTCCAGGTGTATATAAAAGCTCAAAGTCGAAGGACTAGAGGTATTAAACCCATATTAATTGTCTAAGATTCAATTCACTCCACTTAAAGATATATTTAAGGCTATTCTATTCTGTATACAACACAAATTTCTCACCCATAATATAGTGTCTATAGCAGTATAAGGCAGGGAAAACAACTACTAGCTTGAGATTGTTTATAGGGTAATTACATTCATGAGGCCTTGATTGAAGAGACCTGTATGTAATGAATCTATCCTCCCAAATTGGTACTACACCTATTCCAATACCTGATGCATCACATAACACTTTATAGCCTCTTCTAATATCTAGAATAATCAGAATTGGAGCTGAGGTAATCCTTTATTTCAGCTCTTGAAAGGCCTTCTCGCACACTTATGATGACAGGAACTTGAAAACCTTCTTCATAAGACTAGTAATAGGTGCATAAAGTCATGAGAAGTATTCTATATAGTTCCTATAATTCAAATCCATCCCCAAGAAACTTCATATATTAAACATGTTCTTGGGATACTCCTAGAAAACCACAACACTCACCATCTCTGGGTCAACAGGTACTCATGATTCCAAAATAATATGACCTAAGAAGTGAACTTCTTCAATCCAAAAGTGGCACATAGTAATCCTAAAATATAGTTTTTTCTCTCTTAGTGTATTCAAAATGATCTCAATTTGTTTAGAATGGTCGCTCTGAGTACACGAAAACACCGAGATGTCATCCATAAATACCATGACCAAAGAATCCATATAGGGTTGGAACACCCTACTCATATAGGCCATGAAAATGGAGGGATTTTTCATAAGATCGAATAGAATAAAAATATATTCATAAATACCATACCAGCTATGAAAATTTGTATGTTGTATGTAAGAAATCCTGGACCGCACCTAATGATAGCCTGATCTCATTTCAATCTTCAAGAACATCCTAGATCGTTGGAGTTTTTCAAAGAGATCATCTATTAGAGGTAGTGGATACTAGTTTTTAACCATAACTGGTTCAAATTTTGGTAATCCAAAAATAAATGAATGGTATCATTCACCTTCTTGGTGAAAATAATAGGTGAACCTCAAGAAGAAGTAATGGGTCAGATAAAACCTTTAGACTCCAAGTCCTCCAATGTTCTCTTGATCTCATGGATCTCAGTAGTTGATCCAATATGGAGGAATAAACACTAGATATGATCCTAGAATGATCCTGATCATGAACTTTACCACTCTCTCAAAAGGTAAGATATAAAAATAATTAGGATAGGCATCCCTAAAATGATCTACAATGGGAGAAAAATCTATTATATGCATTCCCTTATCCTCTATGAAAAGACTAGCAATATGGGTGGTAACTCCACCTAGCCTCTGATGTTCTGGTTTATCTCTTCAATCCTAGAAAGTCCACTCATTATTATAGAGATTACTGTCACCTTATAGTAATGTGAACAACACCATATAGTGACAACAGTCCACATAGGTATGATATGGAACCAACCAATACATCTTAATAATAACATCAAATCTTATCATCTTAAGGTAAAAGAGGTCTTATAAGAAGGGATAATAGCCTGTATCAAGGGGAAATTCCATAAATTGGTGTATTCCATATAACCATACTCCCAATGGTGTTCCCAGGGTCATCACACCACATAAGTAATGAATTTACATCCCAATACTTTCCATGGTAGATAAATACATAAAGGAGTTTAAATTACCTAAATCAAATAAAGTAAATATAATAGTAGAGTCCACTAGAATAGTAACTCATACTATAGACGTTCATTTACTATGATACTCAAGTATCAGATGTAAAGAATGAAACTTTCCTAATCCATGGCCATGTGCTCTATCTTAACTACCCTAATAGGATTCTCTCTACTAGCACTGATAATAATAAGTCAGGCTATCATGGCCACAACCTCTTCCTCAGTCGGTCCTACCAATGCTACTCCAACTCCCAACCTAACGAGGTGGAACATACCCTACTCTTGAAGGTGTAACTATTAAGTATCATATTCCACTATAAATAGATGGAAAGTTCTGACATAATCTCTAAATATTCCATATACAATAGAAGGAATGGAACTCAAGAAGATATATATCACACTGAGGCTCTAAATGCATCTGTTGTCCACACTAATGGAATATAATGAAGATACCAGTGTGAATACTCTATTCACCACTACTATGATGAGAAACGTCAAGGGTATGCTACCTAATACTAAAATAACAACTTCCCTACCTCATAATTGAACCTATATTACTAGAACTATATCCTTCCCTCACACTATGCTCAGTGATAAGATCTTAGTTTACAATATCAAAAAAGGTGGGTAAGTGAAATACATTCACATAAGTACAGATGGAATACTCAATCCAATCCTCAAAGAATCTATCATACGATATCTCATAACCAACTTGAAGTGGTTAAAAGTTATATAACTCAGTAAAATTCACTGAATAGTTTATAAAAAACATATCACCCTACTTCCAGTGCGTGAACTCTCTAGCTCGATTATGTCTCAGCATCTGAGGAAAGAAGTAATAATAAAAGGAATTCTGGAAGTCTCCCAAGACCATACCCTGATTAAGACCATATTGGGTAATCACATCCCACCAATGCTTGGCCGAATAATGCAACATATAGGTGGAAATATTGACCCTCCTCTATGGAGGTGTCTTCATATGCTCAAAGATAGATAGTGTGACCTCCATCCAAGACTTAACAGCCAAAGTACTACCATCCCTCAAAAAGATGGGAAGATGATATTGTTTTAAATCACGATTTTGATCATACATAGTAAGTTCAGGTCATGAACCACCCTATATTTACTGAATTAGATGTAGGAAACACTCTTGAAGGTGAGTTTCAATGGCCAGATCAGGTATAACAAGTGGTTCCTCAAGTGGAACTCCTTTGATAAGACTAGCAGCTCAGGTCCCACCATATCTGGACCATAATCATGACCACCCTCTTGAAACATGACCTAATGTTTTCATGGTAGAATAGCTTCAAAAATTTCAAGTACATGACTTAGAACAAGATTTAATAAAATAGAAATTCTATAAAAATAAGAACTTAATAATAAGGGCTCATTTCCCAAGGTATACAACCCAAACTATCTGTTAAGAAGCCTAGGGTATTGGTAAGTGTTTAAACTTAATTAATTGGGGTTTTAGTAGGTGAAGTTTCACTCACACTTTTCCACTTCACCTACTGGAAACCATTTTATTTTAATAAGTCATGATTTACATTTTAAGTTTTAATTTTATTATTTACATATTTCAAGGTTTAACTAAAATTGATCACAATTTCTAGTGAATAAGTTCCCATACACCTTATCACTAAAATAGAAACCCATTTAATTTCTATTTAACACCCATAAACATTAAGTCTCACAATTTAATGGGTAATATATAATGGCAAAACTTGGTAAATTACCCCTTCCAATCTATGAGGGACCACACACCTCACAAATTGAAACTGGTATTAATAAATTGCAAACAAAGAGGAGCTCATGTAACTAAAGGTACATAGATGACATGGGTAGAAACTAGATATTTAAGATTCCACCAACAACCTATACCATAAAATACTATTTAGATTGTTGTTGATGCTTTAAATAACCAATTTCCATACCCTGTAAAAGATGTTAGCAGCATTGGAATATATAACAACCATGGATCACTCAACAATCATAGGAAACACAAGTAATGAAAGTAGTGAGATTCACCTATATGGAATGGCATATACATGGAATGTGATTTATAGGTGCCTATAATTATGCATGATTGATGCTTTTTTCCATCATCTCATCTGTCCAAGGATAAAATGAAATTATCAATCATAATAATAATAATAACCATCATATAGCATTTTCATCACCCAACTGTTAAATTTTATAAACTGTAGTAAGAAAAATATAAAACAACAATTACTATTTTAGGAAACTCAGCATTTACTCCAAACATGGGTTAGAAACTCCCAAGAACGGCTTATAACCAAGTTCCAAAGCATTCCTAATCTTCTTTTTATTGTCTCAAAATAGTAAAGTAAGAAAATAAAGTAATCTGATGCCGCTTTAGGACATCTAGACCCAGGTGACACTCTTAGGTTCCCCAAACCAATGGTCTACATGGCCACAATCATGCATCCACATATACCATAGAATTTTGAATAGCACTGAGGGCCTAGGGTGTGTTCGTTGAGAGACTATTCCATCATTTCAGAGTGGAGAACAACAGATATAATAAATAACTAAACAGTGGAACCATAAGATAATCTAATAACATAGTTGAAGTATATATAAATAATAAGAAGAATATAATAATGCCCAACTCATAAGCTTTAAACTGTATCATATAAAAAATGATGATAATTTATGTCATGTCTCTATAAAGTAGGAACACAAGGATAAAAAGCAGCAGACAATACATGTTATACAAAAGAATCAAAAAAATCCAAAAACCATCCATCATCCTGAGTTTTATCTCAGTCATCTACTACCAAGCTCCATCCTAAAGTAAATATTAAAGATCGTGGGACAATTCTCCATGTCAACACATGCATACGTGTAATATTTCTGGGTACCAATGGCATCCCATCTAGGGTGTGCAATAAATATCAGTAGTCCATGACCAAAAACATCTATAAAATCTAATCTATGAATATAAATTGAAACAGTGTTTGGGTATATATGTGTAAGTAAATATAATACAGTAATGTAAATATCCCAATACCTGCTTCAACCTTAGATGGTATTTGAACATGTAATATTTTAATTATTTATGTTCTAATTTATAATAATTGAAAACCACACCATATATGATAGATATAATAAAATATAATCCATGGTTAACCAAGGCATCCTATAATTATGATAATAGTAAATAGGATCCAAGTTAATAACTAAGGGATCCTATAATGATGATTATATTAAAAGTGGATCCAAGGTAATAACCAAGACATCCTTAACCTTAAGGTTTGATCCAACTCAGTAATAATATATAGCTTGGATATAATGATTCTGATTGTTGTCAACTGGGAAACTCCCAAGGCATCACAATATAATAGATTATAACTGAATACAATGATCTCATCTAAGGTAGGCATGATCTAAGCATGACTGGGCCCAATGGGGTGTATCCATGACTCAATGTGTCAAAATACATCAAGATAGATCCAAGGAATCCTAATGTCCAAAAGATAGTGAAGGGATCCTACGACATCATTTTAGGAATCATAGTAGACAAGAACAATGTCCCTATGTGGGTATCTCCCTTGAAAACCAGTTCCTTGAATCTGAAAGGAATCCTATGAGTGCTTAAGGAATTTCCCCTAGAATCCATGGATGGCTCAAGTATTTCAACTCCTATAAATACAAAAAGGTTCATATTAAATAGGCACCTTGTATATTATTAATTATTTAATTTAGGACATTAAATACTCATTCCATTTGATAATTCAGAAGGTTTATTCCATTGAATTTCATACTAGGTTACAAGGATAAATAGGACATCAAACCATTTATTACTTTCATTCCATATTTAATTATTATCTTCATTATTTTACCTTTCATAACCATGAAAAGTTTGGATAAGGACATGAAACCAATTCCATTTAATTATAATTAACTATGAAAATTGATATCTATAAATATTCATTCCATTTAACAATTCAAATATTCATTTATTAATTTGAAACACTTACCTTATAAGGTTCAAGTGATATCTATAAATGTACCAGACATTATCAATTCATTCATCTAATTAAAACACATACCATAAATGAGTCCATGTCTATCTCACCCAAATGGTGGCATAGATAGTCATAACAAACCACTAAATTCATAAAAGAGGAAACACCCTACTTGGGGTGGTCATTGTTCAGGTTATAAACTCCAACGATATAACAAACATTTTTGGAAGGGCCTCTAGAACATGAGCACATTGACTATAAGCAGGAAATATAATTTTAATAAGAAATTATAGGTAAAAATATCATGTTCACAATGATAGAAGTTTATAAAATGGATTAATTTTGATATATTATTCATTTACCACCTATCGTATACACGTAGCACTCTCCTCTTCCATCATTGGCCCTTAGTTTGGCCTGGATCAGAATAAAACAAAAGAACATATCAATGCCCTGAAAATAGGGCATATGATCCTACATCAAAATAACATCATTAAGAGGATGAAAAACGAACAACACAATATGAACAGAGATCTTACTGATGCACATCCAATTAGATGAGTTGAGATTGAAACCAACATTGGACGGAAGTTTAATCTATGAACCTAACTCACTTCCAAGGATGATCTCTCAAAGAAAGGGAGGATGGGAATCTATCACTAGAATAAGAAAAAAGGATAATGGTTAATCTTATAATAATTTTAAGGGTGAAATGTTAAATTCACAAAAAATTATAGGGTCGCATGGTTTGGATGCACAGTTGGAAAAACTGTGTGCCAACCATGCGCACTATACTATCTCAAGAGGGAAATCACATGGTTAGGCTGCATAGTTTGAGAAACCATGTGATAAAATTGTAATTTGGCTCTATTAAAAGCTATATAAATCCCTCATATGAATAATGATCTTGGAGCATGGTTATATAAAGTCATGCACCCTACTTGGCCCATTGAAATTCCCCTGTGTAGTTTGGGGAAACTGTGCAGATTGGCTCGCACAATTTCCGCTAACCATGCGGCCCATTTATTTTCTCCACTGGTCAAATTTATGATCTCCGAACAAGCCCTAGACACCCCTAAAAACTTATTAATATAATTAGGAATCCATATCAAGTCCAAGATAAATAATTATACCAAACATTAAAGGATCTATATGTAACACCTCGACCCAAGAATCCCAGAGTCGGTGCATTATTTTAATACATTGGCATGATTCCAAGGATTCAAATCCAGAAGGACTGAGTAGTTTAGTAGTTTTGTATAACTAGATACATACATAAGTTTAACATTACAACTTGAAAATAAATACAACATATAAGTTTTATTAGGAACACCCACCAATCTAAGATTATACTTGTAGGTCAATCATAAAAAAACTTCTTCATGTCCTGGGAAAATGAAACATAAAAAATGGGTGAGCTCAAATGCTCAGTAAGGTTAATGAATACAGCGGAGGATACCATAAACATAAATAATAGGCATGGTGAATAATTGAAAACAAATTCCTATAAACTTGAACACATTATAAAAGGAATATTAGCTGAGTAAATAATGCCATAATAAAACATAACCATGGGTATTCTACTAGTCGAATAACCACATGAACTTTTAATTACTAGCTTCATAGTGAGGGAAATGAATATTAAGGACATTCCAAAATATATCATCATGGACTTGTCCAAGAAATCTAAAAATTATTAAGGCCTCATCCAAAAACATAAATTTTCATTTTGTCAAGGTCTAGTGACAAGACCATACTTTGTCTCATGAGACCTACTGATGCACCAAGGGGCTATAGTAGGCCCCAAACAACACATACTAAGTACAATGAATTCATTATATTAAAGGGTATAAACAGAAACAATATACACATTCATAATGAAACTAACATATGAAATGTAAATAACTTTCCCCGAACATTAAGCATAAACACTAACTATTCAGAGTAAATTGGTGAATGGTTTTAAGATAGCACATCCATAATCCATCTAATCTTAAAACATTCAATTAAATATGGTATATTATATCATGGGAGATAAATATTAATGAAGTAAAATATTCAATAAGGTATTTTTCTAGCTAGAAATACTTTTAAATGAGACCATTAAAAATTCATAAGGAAATAATCATTGAACATTCCAAAGTGTCCCATACCACCTTGAAACATTAAAATAATAATCCCTTAGAATATTATGAGAATAATGAGACTCTTTATATGATATACCAAATGGAATTACATAAACCACATGCATGAAATAATTGGTTAACAAGGCATGTACTTCATAAAATTTAACGTGAGATAAGAAAAATACTTTTTACGTTTGAAAGAATACATATTTTGGAAAATCATTTATATTTGCCATGATATAAAATTGTAAAAATGTATATCCTAGATAATAAAAGGGAAGTACATTGAAATTATATTTTAATCATAAATGGTGTCCTGGTAAAGTGAAATCATGTAAAAAGAGTTCTTAAGAATCTTTAGAAATAAAACATTTTAGAGCATTTTAAGGAAAATATTAAAGAGAATTTTAAAGTGGAAAGGAATGTTTGTTTTAATATAACCAGAAATGAACCAATATAATTTTTCATGATAAAATGAGTAATTTTATAAAAATAATGGTGGCTTAAAATAGATTCTGGGGTGTACTTGAAAATGGGTAAGAATTCAAGAAGTTCCTTTGAATCAGGTTTGTTTATCGAGATAAAATTTTAAAATATTCTTTTAAAACATGTAAATACCCATAAAATAAAGAAGGGTTTTGATTGGAATACATATATAGAACATTAAAACTGAATTTATTAGGAGTACATAAGAATAAATAATAATTTCATTGAGGTGAATAGAGAATAAGAGCAACCCAAATAGAAATGGAGGTTTGGGTAGAAAATACTTACAACTTTGTAATCAATTGAATTGTATGCCCCAAAATTAATAATATTAAAATGTTTCATTGAATACCATGAAAATAAATAGATTAATTATATGATACATCAATTGATAGTGTACATAAACCATACACAAGTAAAATTAGTGAATAAGGAATGTCTCACAAAAATGGAAGTGAGATGAGGAACCCTTACCTTAAGTCTGATGGTGTTCTTCACTTGCTCTTAGTGTCCTGCATAACCAAATTAAATTTATTAATTAAGATTTATAGAACCCATTATACATGTAATTGATTTATTAAAACCTTATTATGTTCATTAATGTCGTTTTTTATGGTTTAATAGGTTCAATTTCATTGTTTGGGTATGTTTGTTTCATGATCGGTATACTTATATACATGAATGGAGAATCATGTAAAATGAGGGTTACTGTTCAGAATTTATGATATATTTTATTATTTAACAAACTAAAGGTTACATGGTTGTAAAATTCATTTGGTTACATGGAGTGAAGATGAATAATTATATAAATTATTTAATAATAACTGTTTCTATTAATTGGCGGTTTTAGAACACCACGAACTCATTTTTCTTTATAAATCAAAACCATGTGTACAAAAAGATTCCATAACTATATATGATACATAATACATATATTATAGTCTATTTCAACCATAATAATGGTTTCATTACCTGAATTGTATACAGTAATAGAAATTGAAAGCCCATCGTCCCTGAATTTTGTAAATTAGCACATCTCGGATGGTGTTTTCATTTTTTTGTATAAAAGAATAGGAAATGAGAGATGATGAAGAATTATTAATTTATCATGAAAACATTTAAGTACATGTAAGATACTATATTCATCACAACATTTTTATTAAATTAGGTGAGGAGATAAAAATGAAAGAAAAGAACTCAAAATAAAAGAAAAGTTGAGAAATCCCTTATGAAAATTTAGCAGCCTAACAACATCACTTAAAATTTAATAAAATATTTTGATGTGATAAAAAAGGGTATCTCATCATTAATACATAATATGGAATGTAAGGTACATATGTAATGACATATTCGAACATAATTCAATATAAATTAAAATATAATAACATAATAAGAGTGCTTGAAAAAGAGAGAGATTTTGAGATGAACATTCCGCAGCATAATGACTATGCAACATGGTTTTAGAAGACCGAAAAAGAAAAGGGACAAGTTATAACCACTTAAAAAATACACATAAAATAGTTTAGGGACAAAATAATATGTAAATAATAACATGGTATGAAAACTTGAAATACATACCATGTAAAAGATAACTTGAATGGAAAGAAATGAAAAGAGGTGTTTACCTCTTGAAGTAATCTTCCTTGAGAGCCTCTTGAGGAGAGAGGTTTTGGTCTTTTGGTAAGACCAAGCGATATTGGAAGTGGGAAGTGACTAAGGAAGGGAATTTTGGAAGAGCTTATACAAGTAAAAATATTTTAGATGAGTGAAGAGAAGAGGAGGTGAGGGGGGTTATAGTGGAGGTGATAAGTGAATTTTGAATATTTTATTCATTATTTTATTAATTCTCTTAGGAAAACCAAAATTTTTGTTTCATGTGACCCATAATAGTAATAAGTGCATGTGATTTCTAACCTAGTGGTTTTACATAATCCTTACATCACTTATGACCCAATAAATCATGTTTTTAGCATTTATCGTAAATTATCGTATTTTATTATTCACCCAAAATTCATGTATTTTGAAAAAATCCCAAAAATTCACCCTAACCATTTTTTGACATGTAGAATTTAAAAATGAATTCCAATTTTTTAAAATATTTTTATAAATATTTTTCATTTAATTTTTAAATAAATTCATAATTTATTCTAAAAAACAACATTAAAAATATAACTCATTTTATAACACCTTGAAAAATTAATCAAGGTCCCATAAAATTATATTATAACCATAAGACAATAAAATAAAAATTTATGGTTAAATATTATGAAAATAAATTTCCATTTTAAATTATTAAATTAATAATAAAATGTTAATTAAAATATTTATGACATAGAAAAATATTAATACTTATACTAGGATCATTTTTTTACTTTTAAGATGTCTAAATTTTATTTATACATTCATGGGTAAAGTTTTTATTTTTTCGAACAATTTACTATTCATTTCTATTCATATGGGTATGTTACTATTCATAAGGGTATGCTATTGTTCATAAGGGCATGTTACTATTCACCAAAAATTAATTTTTCCATATCAGATTCTAAATATCTTACTGAACGCAACCGTGTATGTCAGTTTTTCAAAATTCAAAACACAGAGGTGGAAATATTATGTTTACTTGGCTAGTTTATAACAAAGTGGTGCTTGTAGAGACTCATTGTTTCATGTATTATATATTAAATTTATTTGTAAAATCATGGGGTGTTACATTATACCCTCCTTACAAAAATTTCTTCCTCAAAATTTGAAATTGAACTTCAAAAGATAATGGTTGATACTTGAAAATTTCCTTATGGGAAACCCACATCAAGAATATGGTTAAAATATCTTATTAATAAGAGGAAAGGAAAATGCAACAGTTAATACAAAACAATGCATTCTAGTTGGAAAACATATTCATGTAAGAATAATCAAACCATCATGTAGTGACATTAAACTTTAAAACCCCATACAATGATCAACTTAAACCATTTTGTAAATAGTTAAAAATTCCAAAATATAATGATTCAACACATTACAATGAAGGTCTCTAAATTTCCAAGATGAAATTGTTATTAACCGTTAATCAACAAGAAGTAACTCTAAAATTCACATTACAAACAAGTGAATAACTTCATCATGTATCCTCTTGAAATATGGTAATAACTTTAATTACCATAAAACCCATATTGGAAATATTAATTCTTCTATATTCCATAAGTAAAATACTTGTTATTGGATATATTACTTAAATCAAAAAGTGTTGTAAAATCTATCTATGATAGCATAGGCCAATTCTTGACAAGTCAATAATTAGTTCCAAGGTAGTCAGTACTTATCTGAATCACTCATTTCTTCATCATTAACTCAACATCAGTTATATATTAATGGTTTCTTTCCCTCAATCATGTTTTTCTATAAAAATTTTATCTTTATAAAGAATCACTTTTCCTTTGTACCATTCATTATACGACCTCAAATCCTTATATATCTCATAATTCTTATGACAAGAACATCATAACATAGTTATTGAATCCAAAAACACAAATACATTATTTATTCTACTTCAACCATAGTAACATCATAAGATTTACCTTGATCCCTTTTATTTTTTAATGCTATATTTCCATGATTCTTGGGACATTAATTTTTTTAGTGATCCATATCCTTATAATTGAAACCTATAATATAGGAATATTATTTCCTTGTCTTGCAATTATGAGCATGGTGGTATTTTTCTCCACACTTGAAGAAAACTCATTTTCCTCTTAAGAATATACCAATGTGTTTCCTTCCACAGTTATCACATGTGGGAAAATAATTCCCTTATTCCCTTTATCCATGATTTCTCTATCATCCTCTTCTTCTTTTGATTCTCTTCAAAGACATAGTACTCAGAGAAGTCTTTACATACCTTGTTAACACATGATATTATTTCCTCATATGATGATGATACTTGGGAGGCAATCTTCCTTTTAAATGATGTCTTAAGACCATAAGATATATGATCCTTCTTATTCATTGCATCACGTTCATTGGTGATGTCACTATTACTTCTATTATTCTCCATTTCTAATCAATTACAATTGTATATTAGATCATAAAATTATGAACTATCTATATCTTTAAACATGGTATAACACATAACATAAATTTATCCATTATAAATCCTAGAACCATATACTTTGGTTACTTTAGGGGGAATAAATCCTTTATAATTTTTTTAGTAATATTATTAATTTACCGAAGCATATCCCTTGGGAGTGTCGAACCAAGAGTGCAGTAAGGCCCATTTTCGTACACCAGTTCCCATTCGATTTTAGCTCAAAGTGGTGTTTTTAGGTTTTACCACTAGATACATATATGCCAGAGCCACCTCTACTTGTTTATATCTAGACAGGGATGTATTTTCTTGATAAAAAACATAATATATTCCTTAATAAAATTATAGGATGTCCTTGTATTATTATCCCCAAATTTTGTCTTAGGGTTTTGTTCACTAATTTATTTTTTCTATGTCTAGTTTCTAGGTTTTCTACAAAACTTCCTTTGATACCAACTATAATACCCTGACTCCAAAATCCTGGAGTAGTTGCATTATTTTAATACATTGGAATGATTATAAGGAATCAAATCCTGAAGGACTGAGTAGTTTAGTAGTTTTGGAAAACCATATACATATATAAGTTCAACATTACAACTTGAAAAGAAATACAACATATAAGTTTTATTGGGAACATCCACCACTATAAGATTATCCTTGTAGGTCAATCATAAAAAAACTTCTTCATGTCCTCATAAAATGAAACATAAAAAAGGGGTGAGCTCATAAGATTAGTAAGGGAAAGGAATATAGTGGAAGATACAATAAACATAAACAATAGGAATGGTGAATAATTGAAAAAACATGCCTCTAAACTTGAACACATTATGGAAGGAATATTATCTGGGTAAATAATGCCATAATAAAATATAACCATGAGTATCCTACTAGTCGAATAACCACATGAACTTACAATTACTAGCTTCATAATGAGGGAAATTAATATTCCATACATTATAAAATATACCATCAAGGCCTCATCCAAGACGTCTAAAAATGATTAAGGCCTTGGCCAAAACCATAAATTTTCATTTAGTCAAAGCCTCATGCCAAGACCATATTTTGTCTCATGAGACCTACCGAATCATAGAGGGGCTATAGAGGGACACATCCAACACATACTAAGTTCAATTAATTCCTCATATGAATGGGTATAAACATAAAAAATATACACATTCATATTGAAACTAGCATATGAAATGTAAGTAACTCTCCCTGAACATTAAGCATAAACACTAACCCTTAAGAGTAAATTGGTGAATGGTTTTAAGATAGAATATCCACAATCAAACTAATCTTAAACCATTCAATTAAATATGGTATATGATATCATAGGAGATAAATCTCAATGAAGTACAAGATTCAATAAGGTATGTTGTCTTAGATGAAGATACTTTTAAATGATACCATTAAAAATTCCTAAGGATATAATCCTTAAATATTCCAAAGTGTCTCATACCACCTTGAAACATTAAAATCATAATCCCTTAGAATATCATGATAACAATGATACTCTTGATATGATATACCAAAGGTAATTACATACACTACATTCATGGAATAAGTGGCGAACAAGGCATATACTTCATAAAAGTTAACGTGAGATGAGAAAAATACTTTTTACTTTTGAAAGAAGACTTCTTTTGGAAAATAATTTTTATTTGATATTAAATCATATTGTAAAAATGTATATACCATAAAATAAAATGGAGGGACATTGAAATTATATTTAAGGCATAAATGATGTCCCTCTGAAGTGAAATTGTGTAAAAAGAGTTCTTAATAATCTTTAGAAATAAAACATTTTTGATCACTTTAAGGAAAATATTAAAGATAATTTTAAATTGGAAAGGAATGTTTGTTTTCCTAAAACCAGAAATGAACAAATATAATTTTTCATGACAAAATTATTGATTTTATAAAAATAATGGTGGCTTAAAAAATATTCTGGAGTGCACTTGAAAATAGGTAAAAATTTGAGAAGTTTCCTTGAATCAGGTTTGTTTATCAGGATAAAATTTTGAAAGATTCTTTTAAAACATATAACTACCCACAAAATAAAGAAGGATTATTATTGGAACACATATACAAAACATTCACACAGAATTTATGCAGAGTACATAAGAATAAATAATAATTTCATTGAATTTTAATAATTTCATTTATGCAAAAAAAATACTTACAACTTTGTAATCAATTGAATTGTATGCCCGAAAATTAATAATATTAAAATGTTCCATTGAATACCATGAAAATAAATAGATTAATGATATGATACATAAATGGGAAGTATACATACACCATACACAAGTAAAAGTAGTGAATAAAGAATTAAGATAAATGTGGAGGGCTGATACAATTCTGGTGGATATATCTGTTTGAGAGATGTATGCAAAAAGTAAAGAAGAAAGTACAAAAAAATCATCTGTTGAAGGGTCGATTATAGAAGATTACTTGTAGGAGGAAATTTAAAATTTATGCTCTTATTATTTTCAGTCATAATATCCATAAAAACATAATCACATGGGTCGTAATGAGACAAATTTTGATAATGTCACAGACCATCAGTTGTCAATTTTTTATCAACCCGATCTTGGTTTTAGTGGTTATCATGAGTGGTGGCTTACAAATGAAGAACTGCATAGAGCTCATACTTATGTTCTACTAAATTTTGATAAAATGAAATGATTTGTGTAGTAAGTACTACTTTTAAATTATTTCGTTAAATATTTATAAAATATCACTTTATTTTCATTGTAACGACCCAAACATTCATTAATGAAAATTCCTATTGATCTATTTAAATGTATTATTATGTAAAATGGTTATATAAAACATATAAACTTCCTTGGTTTAATGTTTTTGGGTTTTAAAATTCCATTAAGAATTGATACCATTTCTAATATATCCATTTAATAGTGATCACATGATTATTATAAATATTGGGATTAAAAAAATACAATTTACTCAAACAATGAAAGTGATGGCCTCATCTAGTAGAATTTAACCTTATGAAGCTCATTTTTCAGAGCTTGAAATGGAGGTGGCTTCACTAGGATTCACTCTTGACCAAGACCAAGCTGAGCTTCAACATGTTAAGCTCGAACGGAACCGCCTACAGGAGAAGTGGAAGTTAATAGAGATTACCACCTGAGAGATGTTATTTGAGCCACACCAAGAGTCATTCACCATCGCACACCTTACACTTAGATCTTATGTGGGTGTTATAAGGGTTTATGTAACAATACCTTAGCACTGTTATTATGTGCATCATTTTTTTATATAATAAATAATATACAATCATTTTATTATTGTTACTTTGTAAATAATTTTTAAAGAACAAATAGTATTTTTAGTTAATATTCAATTTAGAAATAAATTTTGATGAATTAATGTATTTTTTAAATAAATAATATATTTAATAAAATATTTTTAATAAATTTATTTTTATTAAATATAAATGATCGTATAATTTTTATGAATACAATTGTAATTTTTATTAAGGTTTGAAAGCTGTTTTTGTCAAAACCCATGAATTTTTTATAAATGTTGGTTTTTATTTTAAAAGTAAAAATTCACATGTTTAGAAAACTATTTAGATAAAATGAATATTATGTTTGGAATCAGGATGTCAAAATTATCCAATGGTGAATTTTTCATAATTTTCCGAGACAATCGAATTTTTGGGTAAAAATTAAATACCATTTAATTATATAATGTGTTTTATGACATCATAATGACCCAATAGTGATGTAATAAAATACTATAAATGTTATTTTTGGCCAATATATGTTTTAACATTAAAATAATGTGATTTTATGTTTGTTTGATTTATTTTACAAATCCTTAGTGGACCCTCCAAGACTTATAAAACTTTTTGTCATTTTAAAATGATTTCCTTGATAGTGTGACTCACCTCCACATAAGAAAGCCTAATATTTTAATAATTTCATCTATTTTACTTATAAAATAACGTTTTAAACTCCCCTTTTTAAAAAAACATAGGAAAAAACCATGGGTTGGTTTGTGGTTTTTATTAGTTTAATGTGTGATGGCCAAAACCTAAATAATAATGAATTCCCTCTCTTTTCCTATATAAACCCACCCAATATCTCACTTCCTCTTCACTAAAATCCTTTAGATCTAGACCAAAATATTACCTTATATCTATATAATCCTCCTAAGGCACCCTAATCTCCCAATAATCATCTCTCAAGCCTCTCCCAATCCTTTGGGATCACACTTCTGAGTAAGGGATTTCTTTCTTTTTCTTTTTTGTCCAAATTTATTTATGTTGGGGTATGATTTTGAACCTCCCATATACTTCCCTCCTTATTTTTGAATGATGATAGAACACTTTCTCTCTCATTAATGTCTCTCATGTGAAACTATTACCATACCAAAATTCCATAAAGAATTTCTCTCTTCTCAATTACATTCAAGAAATTATTTTATATTATGCATCCAAATTTCATTAAATATGTTGGGATATGTATCTATATGAAACCCATTACTATCCATTTCATGTAAATATTATGAGATACCCCTTTCTCTCTCATCAACCATTTTTTATGAATTCTTATGTCATGCTGCCGAAATTGCAATGTGATTCTCTAAGCCAAAGTCATTATCTAGTGAATACCATGCTCATTTCTCTATTAAGGGTATTCACCTTTATGCACATTTACTTATTGATTATATAGTTTCATGTATTAATTTCACATTCATTTATCATGTAATAAATGATGATATTTAATGAATCTATGTTATATGACCCATGTGGCACACTTATGCATAAAATGAAATTATTAAGAAGGGTGTGCCCTGATAGCGCTCTAATGAATTGGGTAAAGACTAGTATCATGATACGTCAAATGAAATGAAGGTTTACTCATGATAATTCAAGTGAAATGAGGGTTCACTCATGATCCAGGTTCAATGATCCTTGGCTCATGCTAAAATCATGTTAAATTTTGTTTCCACGTTTCCATGTTATAATAATCATGCTATATCATGCCTTTATGTTCATGTTTCTCTTATGCTCAATTGATATGCCTATTACTTAACATGTACTATATTATTCATGTTATTCCTTTTTTACTCCCTTACTGGCCATTATAGATCACCCATTTCTTATTCATTTCCTCAGGTTATCCCATAAAATGCTAAGTACGAAGGAATGTGTGTGGTCATGTAAAAGAAGTTTTCAATAAAGATGTGTGTTTCGTGTTTTAAGTCGTTATGTAATGTTCCTGATCCCCAAAGACACAAGACCTCTCTATCTTCTATGTTGTATCAAGTGAAGGTTTTATGTATTAAATCATTTTTAAGTGTGTAATAAAGAGAAGGGTTGTTATAATTGGTATTAGAGGGAAGGTTTAGTTATTTTTGGGATTAGGATTAGAAAACCCTAGTGAAATCCTTAGGGATAAGACTAAGTATAATAAAAACATCCCTAAATTTTTGTGAGTATTGGGTAGGTGTTTTATCCATAAAATTCAACCCTATATGGATATGAGTAGGTAGAGGCAACTCTAGCACAGATTTATCTAGGGGTAAAACCCGAAAACACCATTTTGAGCTAGACTCAAATGAGAATTGGTGCACGAAAATGGGCCTTGATGCACTCATGGTTACGACACTCCCATGGGATATGCTTTGGTAAATTCATAAGCTTATTATGAACTATTATTAAGGGAATAAAAAAATTCCCCTAAGAATATATGTTATGAATTAGATCATAGATAACATAGATTGAAACCTATAAATTCATAATTTAAGGAAATAAAAGTAATTTATAAGTCATCAATTTTTGTCTTTGGATTACCCTTCATGTGTTACCGCTAACTTCCCTTTTATTCCATCCAATGGTTGGTAATAGTAGGACTTGGGCTAACAACCTATGTGAATATCAATGTGACGACTGTACAAATGAGATGCACAATTAAATGGGAGTGGGAATCGTGAACTTTGTCATGATAATCTCTCTGTTAACTCAAGTTTTGATTAGAAACATGGGTTAAGAGGAACATTAAACCCCCCTAATAAAGAAAAAGTCTCCATCAAGATCTTCATGAGACAAAGGCCTCCTACTTTTAATGGATCATCTGATCTCTCAATTTCCGAACAATAGATCAACTCCATTGAAAAGATATTCTCCATCCTTCAATGTTCCAAAAAAGAGAAGGTTATTCTGGATGCTTATTGTATGAAGGGTGAAGCTGATCAATGGTAGACATTGATCAAAAATAAAAATCCATAGGAGGAGATCGAGGTGTTGGAATGGAAGGATTTCCAAAAAATGTTTTTCGATAAATATTTTCCCCACACCCTCCAACTTAAGATGAAAAAGGACTTCCTTGCCCTCAAGAAAAAAAGACAATGAATCTATCACATTGTACGAGGAAAACTTTACAAGGCTTTCACGACACGCCTTTGACTTTTTCATTACCCCCAAATGCAAGGTTGACTGCTTATTTGGTGGGATAAAACCTAGCCTACAAAAATCCCTAGAGATCTATGAATTCTATAGCTATGAGGAAATTGTTAGATGTGCCCTCAAAGTTGAAATGGAGATCAAAGAATATCAAGGGTATCATGGGGATAAGAAGTGTAATGTGGACTTCAATTCCAGTGGTCCGATGGATAAATCCAGTAATGGTAAGAAAATATAGCACCCCACTTGCCAAAGGTGTAGAAAGAAGCACCCCAGAAATTGCCTGAAGGGGACGATGAAATGCTTTAGGTGTGGAAGAGAAGGGAACCTAGATATTAACTACTGAAAAGAGAAACTTGTGGCTATGATAAAGGAAATGTAACACTTCGTTTGATGCTTAACACGTTGTTTATTACTTCAACTACAAAGAACCGGGGCACTTTGCAAACCAGTTCCCTAATCCAAGGGTTTTTTAAGGCAACCAACAACCTCCAAGGCAGCAAGGGTGAGCCTTTTTCATCACTATCTCCAAAGTGAACCTCTACAATGAAGTAGTTATAGGTAAACTAGTTATTCATACAATAATATCGAATGTACTTTTTGATTTTGGTTCTACGCATTCTTTTATATCCTAAACGTTTAGTAGAATAATCCCAACACCACCATAAATTATTGAAGTAAAGATGTCGGTGAGTATATAAAATGCATCAATCATTACATCCCATGAATATAACTCCTCCCCTGTCATAATTTTTGGATTAAACTTCCCGTATAACCTCTTCATACTCCCTATGGTGGAATTTAATGCAATTATTGGCATGGATTGTATTTACTTATATAAATCCAACATAAATTTTTTGTGAGAGGGAAATCACTCTCCATATGGAGAATCAACCCCAGATTTTGTACAAGTGTAAGGAGGAGGATGAATTGAAACCATCATCTGACTGAAAATTACTTCTTTTATTTCAAAAAAACTTTTTAAAGTAAAAGTGAGAAACCTTGGAACAAAATACCACCATCAGACACAAAAATAAAAAAACAAGTCCAGAAAAAACCACCAAGTCAGCCCCACCCTAGCAAATAAAACCTGACCCCAAGCCTTCACCAAAACAAGACTCTTCGGCAAACAGTCCCGTGTAGAATTGCACGGGAACGGAACCGATGGCAAAGTCATACCCTCTCAAGCATCCAGATCCAAAAGGCCAATGTTGGTGAAGGCTTTGTGCTCTGATCCCCATTCAGAGCGAACCCAAGTAGAAAGTTGGGAAACAAACAACATGAAGATCCAAACGTATCAAGGAATTCCCAAACATTCCTTTAAGCTAAAAACCCTACCAACAACTTAAACAAAGTGATTGAAGGAAAATTGGACCTCATCTGATATGGTATCCCTGAATAATTTCTATGATAGGGATGAAACCTGCAGATCGGGTACCTCCATCAACATCCTCTCAAACCCATACGACAGCTGATCCCAGACCTGGATATATTCCTCAATGCTGAGCTTCCCTTTGTTGAAACCTCTAACCAGGATTATGTCCTGTTTGTCGATCCATGCATATCTAGATCATATTATTGAGTCTAAGTAAGAAATCATCCTTGAAGACATGCCTATTGTGAGGTAATTCACTAAAGTTTTTTTTCAAGGAATTTTCTGGTCTTCCTCCTAGAAGAGATGTTGATTTCTCAATTGATATTATACCTGGGGCATTTCCAATATCCAAGACTCCGTATAGAATGGATTTTATGGAGCTTGATGGGTTGAATAAACAACTATATATGAATCTGGATAAAGGGATTATACGCCCAAGTGCTTCACCATGGGGTGCACCATTCCTCTTCATCAAAAAGAAGGATGGGTCAATGCGCCTTTGCATTGATTATTGTGAGCTCAACAAAATCACAATAAAGAACAAGTATCCTCTGCCAAGAATTGATGACTTGTTTGATCATCTATGTGGAGCACAATACTTATCCATGGTTGATTTGTAGTCAGGATATTACCAAGTAAGGGTGAAGAATGATGATATCCTCAAGACTGCTTTTTGTACAAGATATGGGCACTATAAATTCGTAGTAATTCCTTTCAGACTCACTAATTATCTAGCAATATTCATGGACTTGATGAATAGAGTCTTTAGAGATTAGCTCAATAAATTTCTGGTATTCTTTATAGACGATATTCAAATATACTCCAAAACCAAGGAGAAGCATGAGGATCATCTAAGCATTATACAAGAGACCTTACGAAAGGATAATATCTATGAAAAGTACAAAAAGTGTGAGTTCTAGTTGAAGGAGGTCTCATTCTTGGGTCATATCATCACAACCAATAGGATATCTTTGGATCCCTCCAAGACAGCTACAATTGAGGGATTACTAAGGCCAACATCGGTGATGAATATCCATAGCTTTCTGGAGTTAGCTGGATATTATCGTTGATTTGTGATAAATTTATCATGATTGTATAGCCCTCTTACCAATATAACTCGAAAGGGATTCAAGTTTTCTTGGAGTGATGAATGTTAATAAAGCTTCAAGGACTTGAAAAAGATGATTATCACTGCACTCCTTCTCACATTAATCACAAGTGGAGAACTTTTTATGGTATTTAGTGATGCTTCGAAGAAGGGAATGGTCTATGTGTTGATGCAAAATGAAAAATTCATTGCCTATGAATCAAGGAAATTGAAAGTTCATGAGAAAAACTATCCAACACATGAACTGGAGTTGGCTGTGGTGATCTTCACTTTAAATTTTTGGTGACACTGCCTCTTTGAGGAGAAGTGTGAAATATATATAGACCACAAAAGTCTCAAATATATATTCACATAGAAAGAGTTGAATATGCACTAACGAAGATGGTTAGAGATGACCAAAGACTATAACTGCTCAATCCATTACCACCCTAGGAAAGCGAACAAGGTAGAGAATGCTATAAGTATAAAGGACCCAACAATTCTATCATTGATGAAAATTGAAAAGATCCAATATTCTTAGATTTGATGAACATGGACATGGGAATCATAAAAAATGGAATATCATCAATACTTTCACAAATTATTTCTAAACCGTCTCTTTTGGAAAGGTTAAAGGGTGATCAAAAAGATGATGTGGGAATTTAGAATAAAGTGGAAACTATCAAAAAAGGGAAATACTCTGATTTCAATGTTAATGAATAAGGAATTGTGAGATTTGGGTCAAGACTATGTGTTCCATCAAATATCAAGTAAAAGAAAGATATTTTGGATGATGCACATAGTTCAAATTTATTCATTCACCTAGGAAATACAAATATGTATCAATATCTCTGAGAGATTTATTGGTGGGATAACATGACGTAGGAGATCGCTGAGTATACATCAAAGTGCCTAGTATGTAATCAAGTTAAGGCTGAGAGGAAGAAGTCTAAGGGTATGATACAACCATACTCATACCAATATGGAAATGGGAAAACATAACCATGGAATTTTTCACCGGACTTCTAAAGACATCCAAAGGAAACAATGCTACTTGGTTTTTTGTGGATCGTCTTACAAAGACTGCACAATTAATTGAAATTATAGATGATTTCTCATTGGATCAACTGGAATAGATATATATCAAAACATTGTTAAGGTTTCATGGAGTAAAACTATCGATTGTATCTGATCGAGATCCAAGATTCACCTCTATGTTTTGGTAGAGTCTTAAACATGCTCTGAATACTAAGTTGAACTTCAGTCTGGCTTATCATCCACAAATTTATTTCCAATCTGAGTGGACTATCCAAACACTTTAGAACATGTTGAGAGCATACTAAATGGACTTCAAAGGAGGATGGGATCAACATCTTCCTCTAGTTGAGTTCTCTTACAACAACAGTTTCCACTCAAGAATCCAAATAGATCCTTATAAAGCCCATTATGGGAAGAGGTGAAGAACACCAGAATGTTGGTATAAATTTGGGGAGAAAAAACTCCTAGGTCAATAAATGGTTGAAGAAATAGTGGAGAAGGTTAAGACCATCCAGCAGCACATTAAAGATGCTCAGAGTTGACAAAAGAGATATGTTGATAATTGTCAACAAGATCTAGTTTTTGATGTCATAGACATGGTATTCCTCCACATATCATCATGGAATAGAGTTATGATATTTGGGAATAAGGGAAAGATTAGTCCATGGTACATCGGCCCTTTTGAGATCCTTGATTGCATTGGAGCAGTGGCTTATCGACTAGCACTCCCACTGAACCTATCTCAATTACATGATGTATTACAGGTATCACTCTTGAGGAACTAAATACCTGACCCATTTCATTTACTCAATCCATAGGTGGTGCCACTGGATAATAGCCTCTCCTATAAAGAGAAGCTGGTCAAGATCTTAGATCATACGGGAAAAGTTCTATGAAATAAGACAATACCCCTTGTCAAGGTGTTGTGGTGAAACCAAAAGTTTGAAAAAGAAACATGGGAATCAGAGGAAGTGATGAAGTAGAGTTTCCCATATTTATTTTAGTGTGGGAAAAGTGAATTTTGAGGGTGAAATTTCTTAAGGGGGGCATATTGTAATGACCCAAACTTTTATTAATGGAAATTTCCCTTAACCTATTTAAATGTCTTATTATGTAAAATGGTTATATAAAACATATGAACTTCCTTGGTTTTATGTTTTTGGATTTTAAAATACCATTAATAATTTTTATTGTTTCTAATATATCCTTTTAACAATAATCACATGATTACTATAAAGATAGGGATTTAAAAAATACAATTTACTCAGACAACGGAAGTGATGGCCTTATCCAATAGAATTTCTCCTTATGAATACCATTTATCAGAGCTCAAAAATGAGGTGGCATCACTGGGATTCTCTCTTGACCAAGACCAGCTGAGCTTCAACATTTTAATCTCGAACGGAACTGCCTATGGAAGAAGTGGAAATTGATAGAAATGTTTTTTCCAAATAAACATATAATTAAACATAGTAATTCCCCTAAAAATATATCATGAACACTCCATAAATCGAAGTTCCATGCACCAGTAGAAAATAATAGTTTTATAAAAAGAATAACCAAATAGAGAATAATAAATAAAAGAAAATCTATCTTAAAGGAAAAAATATAACTAGAACATAAACTGGTATGATAATGGATTACTTGTATAATACAATAAATATACAAAACTAAAATAAATACCCATAATACTCGATGTGATCTCCATATAACCAGAGGTCACCAATCCATCCTCAATACCACCATCGATTCATGGTGATCGAAGTAGAACCAAGACCTAAACCTAAATCTAAAGTGTATATAGGCATAAGTATAAAATCTCAATAGGTATTCCAAATAAACCAAACCCCATGTATTATCTTTAAAAAAATTATCCATATCATTATTAATTTAAATACAATCTACAACCACAGGTTTTAAAATTTTAGTCTTAAAACAAATAAAAATATCTCCCCCATTTTCCTTTATAATAATTTCAATTAAAGCATGTAATTTAAAAAATAAATAAAAAGATAACATTTAAATATTAATAAAAATAAAAATTTATTTTTAAAGACATTAAATTGTTAGATAAAAGAGAATTACCAGTTCTTTGAAATAGAGGAGTATAAAAGTGATATCAATCACTCATAATAATGAATATCACAACAACAATAAATCAAGGGGAACATGAAATAATGGATAGACTACTATCAAAATAATAGATAATAAATAACCAATATAATATAACCAAGTATCAATGATTATGGGAATACATAGAATTTGAGTGAAAAGTATAGAATATATTGAAACATGGCCCATCATTTTAGAATGCTTGATGCAATCCAATCACCCTAACACTCAGTCATACCATACCTATCCTAACTGAGGAGAAAATTCCCCAATAAAGGAATGATATATTCTATGGGTCACTAGATAAATAATGATCTTAAGCTTATGGAACATGTATTCTCATAAATTACAATAGCCACTCTTGATTTCCCATAATGTATAAAATTGAGTTGAGCTAATAAATAGTAATAAGAAATTATATAAATATAAATTCATATACATATCTAGTTACATGAAATAAGAATCATAAATAAATCCTTACCCTCAAGAATCCATAGGCCCTTACTCACAATGTTAATAGTATAATAAATGTGTCTTGTATCACGTAAATTTTCATCCATTTGAAAACAAACAAAACTATAGGAATTTTTTAAGGGAATTTTTATCAAGAATTCCCTCTTTCAAAGTTCCAATCATGCCTCCCAATAATTATTTACAAACCAAGATATAAGATCCCTTTTTTAAAGAACTATGTACACCATAAAATTTTAGGGAAACATTTAAAAAATAGTTTTAAGAAAAAATAACCTCTAAAAATTAAAATATCATTAATAAAGTTCATTCATTCATTTTATTATACATCTTATTTCCATGGTTAAATAAAAATTATTTGAGCTAAACATGTAAAAAGGGTAACAAATTTTTATTCAATTAAAATTGAGTAAAAACCAATATTTCCTTTAAAATAATCCTCAAACACATTTAACACTATAATTATATATCCAAAACATGAATTTAAATATAAAATAAATCATGGTTATAATATTTAAGTATAATACACAGGGAAACCTACCTCGAATCTTCTTTTTCACAAAGTGAGGTGTTATTCCACCCTTAGAAGGCAAGAATAATCTTTAAGGAACTGAGAAGAATAGTAAAAACAAAAAAACTCAATCAAAAATTGAGTGGCATCAAACCCTAGATCTTTGAGACCCTCATAGGGAAATAGAAAGATAGGAGACCAAGAAGAAAAGGATAAATAAATTAAATGTGGTCCTTACCTTTAAAAAACATCAAGAATCGAATGGAGGAATCTAAAAATCTAATGAGAAGAAGTATGAAGTCTCCTAGGGATATCCTTTGGTTAATACACACAAGGAAAGGGGAAGAAAGACCCCAAAGTGGGTTATAAGTCAATAAGGATAAGGTATGAATTTCACCTTTTAAAAAATAGATAGATACACACCACGACATAGTCTCATGAACCACAGAATACTACCCCTATCCTATCATCCCTATGGTGTGGAGGTGCCTTGAGTAGCATAGCCACCACTCTTAGAGCCCTGGGTGACCATAGTGAAACCATAATGTTGATGCATGGTCCACTAACAAGAGTATATATCATAGGTTTCCCATGATGTAGCCCTAAAGGTTACATCATGGATTACTATAGTGTAGGAAACTACATAAAGATAACTCTATTTTTCTTTATGGAGTGTAGACACCTATCCCTTATACAAAATAGATGGGGTAACCAAATAGTGTATCTATAGTGTTCACACCATGGCCTACTATAAACTGTGGGCTAAAACATCTAGAAACTATAGTTCACCCCCTAGAAATCCCAAAAAACACCAAGAACCCAAATAAATAATATAAACCAAATTAGAAATCAATAATTAATAAATGAATAGGAAAAGTGAGGTTAAAGTGTGATAATACTCCCCACTTTAACACTTCCTTCCAATAGAAAGTCTCTAGTAAGATTGAATTGGATTATTTAAAGGAAACGATTTGTTTAAGCTTCCTCAAATGTGAATCGATCCTTAAAACCAACGAACACCATGACTACCACCAAAATAAATCCTATGATGACTACCAAAATTAATCATATACATATCCCAAACTCAATTCATCTCCCAAAGAACCTCAAAGTCAAAAACTAACAACTAGATACTTCTTCATGGATGTAGACACCCACAATGGCCTTTAAGATATATTATTAAGAGAGATAAGGTTAGATCCTCTATAGCAGACACCCTACCATTTTATAATTCATCTAAAATGGTGAGAAAACAATCAAACACACCCATGAGCAAGGCATCACCATAGAAAAATATGCCTCCATAAATATCCAAATGAACAATAACTCTCCATGATACCACACTGTAATTTAATATGGGATATTAAACACATAATAATGTCCAAATGAATATTCAAGAAAATCCATAAATGAATGTTAACCTCAATAAAAACATTCCATAATAAGAATAACATAAGCCTTATCCTTATGTAAAAAGTGAAAATATGAGTAACCTAGGACCTTGCTCTTAAAACACCATATCATGATGAACCTAATAAGAAAACAATACATTATCTAAATCTTAATGTAAGAACTCATAATCACATTTCCTATTTTCCCAAATTCAAACCCAAGACTTCAAATATACAACACATCAAGAGAAAAATATCATCAAAAGGGTATCATTGCATGAAAGTAAGAAGGAACAACTAATCACTGGGGTATAATAATTTCCAAAACAATCTACATTCCATAAATAAAAAACCAAGTGGATATCCAAAGTAAAAAATCAATCAATAATTTCCTCAAAATATTCGACTACTCTAAACTCAACAATCATAAGCTTCACCATCCTAAAAAAAAGTCACAACATGGAATTCCTCTTCTCCCAAAAATCCAATTACCAAAACTTTTAAAGATTTTCAATTATGCAATGAAAGATATCACTCAAATTATTATCCCAAGGTATAGACGTCCCACCCTTCATAAAGACATTTCTATGAGGTATACTCAAAATATCACAAAACACGAAGTCAATCAATTCATGTTTTCCTAATTCAAATAAAATAGTGCCAATATAGGCTATGGGGAAAACCCAAATTCATAAACCCACCAAAATAAATACACTAAAAACTTTATTTTTTCTTTCCCAAACTACCAACATCACATTAATAATTTAGATCACATTTCATGTAAGCAGGGACACCTTGAAATTATTTCACCACCTTTAAAACCATTCCTAAAAATTAACTTATATTTAAAATAATTTCCCAAGTTCCATAATGAAAACAAGTTATATAAAAACCTTTTAAATCACACTATATAGGCATTATCAAATAATCCAAACAATTCAAGAATAAATATGAACTTAAAATACTCATGAAATATAAAATCCCTTTTGAAAAAATTTTCTAAACCAATACTCTCAATTACTAAAACCACCAAAAAAATAAATTTCATTCCATTTGGGAAGAACCCTTGATCAATTTTTCAAAAACTAAACCTTTATCATCAAAACTAGTTTTCCCTAAAAACCATAAATCAAATCACTTTCCACTTAAAACCCATTTCAAAATAAAACTCTGAATAACACGCATTGGTATTTAAATCATAAACACAACATAAATCAAGTTTATTAATTCAAAATTCTTCATTGAAACAATTTTCAAAAAATCAAACATCAATTTTATTTCAAATTGTCTCAAAATTAATTTATTAATTAAAAAACTAATTTTTCACCATTGAATCATGAATAAAACCAAACCTTATTCATAATTATCCAAAAATAAATCTTTGAAAAATACAAATTAATTTCAAAATCATAAATCATCACTTAAAAATTGGTTTTTAATTTCCCAAAACATTGTAATAATTTTAAATCCATTTTAGAAAATCCATTTATTAAATCAATTTTATAAAACCAAAACATCAAATAATTTCAAAACATCTTCAAAAATCTCTTTATTAATTTCAAAACTCAACTTTTCTTACTTAAATTAAGTTTACCACCACAATTATTAGAAAAACTTTTCAAGTAACATCTCATAACATAGATAATATTTTAAAAAAATTATTAGTGTTTGTTCATGAATTTTCAACATGGTTTGGAAGAAAAAGTGCCAACCATATAATAACCACTAAGAGTTATATGGAACAATTCATATAGTCTCCATATATTTTTTCAAACTGTGTGAGCTAACATGTTCTTATAATCCTTCTCCCATTTTCATACCCCAAAACATAAAAATAATTTAAACAATCCATATATCATCAATATAATTTTATAAAGCATCAATACAAGATAAAAAATACCAGAAACAAATAAAGAAGACTCAAAACCAAACTTCCCATGGTAATTCAAGGTTTGGTACTGGTAGTGTTGACCAAACACTTCTTCATACCTACACCATAGGTTTGAACAATCCTATATCTAATATATCATTACTGCTCAAATAAGAAGGGTGTTATATAACATTTTCCCTCTTAATAACCTAGTCTAAAATAACATTTTTTCATGAACCAGTCCAGATCACCCCTGAACTAGGCACCCGATCTAGCTCGCAACATACTCAAGAGGAATTTCCAAACCCCCAGAATAGAGACAAGCATCAGGGCATCACATATGTACTCATGGTAATGATTTCACCCAATAAACATAAACTTAAACATGTGAATTCCCCTAAGAAATCCAACATGGTCACTCCATACACTGGAGTTCCATGTGATAATAAAAAAGAACAGTCTTACAATGAGAAGAACCAAACATAGTATAACAAATAACAAAACATCAATCTCAAAGAAAAACATAAAACTAGAACAAAAATTAGTATGATAATGTTTGACTTGGATGATACTAGAAAGAAACAAGACTAAAAAAATACCTATAATACCTTATGTGATCTATGCATGACCCTGAAGTCTCCATCCATCCTCAATACCACCATCACTCTATAGAGATCAAAGTAATAGTGGGACTTCAACCTAAAATTAAAGTTTATATATGTGTGATCATAAAAGTCCAGTATGTGTGCTAAAGAAACCACACCCCATTTATTACCCTTAAATAAAAGATCCAACTCATTATAGTTTGAATTAAAATCTATAAAAAAAGGTTTTACACTTTTCGTTTTAAAAAAATAATAGTTTGTTGACTTTTTCCCTTAAAATAGTTTTATTTAAAACATGTAAGTTAAAAATAGTTTTGAAAGAGGAAGACTTTTAAAAAAATCATAAAATTTATGAACTATTTTTGAAAACATTAAATCGTTATATAAAAGAGAAATATTGGTTCTTTAAAAAAGAGGAGTAAAAATGATATGAATCACTCATAATAATATAGATCAAAATAATAATAAAGTAAGTTCAATGTGATATAATGGATAGGATACTATCACAAAAATAGTAAATAAATGGTCAATATAATAAAACCAAGTACTAAATATTAGGATAATACCTTGTAGATGAGGGGAAAATATATAACATAATAAAACATGATCCATTATATCAGTGAAAATTATGATGTCCAACCACCCTAATGCTTAGTCATACCCTACCTATCCTAACTAAGGAAAAAACTAACGAAGTGGGTTTTAATCCATAATTAGTGTTGCTAGCCAAAGCATGATCATAAGTTAGTGAAACGTGTTTTCTTAGAGATTTCACTATCCAATCTCAGTTTCACATGATTTATAAGATAGATATGATACAATAATTAATAAAAAGCAATGATATAAATATCAATACACATACATATCAAGTTATATGAAGCTAAAACCATAAACAAAGCCTCACCCTTAATCACCCATCTTAAGAATATCCCCTTACTCACTGAGTCAATAATATAATAAATTTTTCATATATAGGGACATTTTAATTCATTTGAAAACAAACCAAAATATGGTAATATTCTAAGGGATTTTTTATCACGAATAACCATATTAAAATTGCTAACCATGCCTCCCAAACATTCTTTAGAAACCAAGTTATAGGATCCCTTTTTAAAGAACCAGAAAAACCTTGAAAATTTATAAAAATGTTTAGAAAACATTTTGATTATGAAAACACAACTTAAAATTTCAAAACTCGTTAATAAATGCCATTCAGGAATTGTATCAAACATCTGATGTGTATGGTTAAATAAAATATATTTGAGATAGACATTTAAAAATGGAAACTTATTTCCATTCAATGAAAAACAATTAAAACCCTATTTTTACTTCCAAATAATACTCAAACACATTAAATATTATAATTTTATATCTAAAACATGAATTTAAATAGTAAAGTAATCATGATTCTAACATTTAAAGGCTATTACATGGGGAAACCTACCTTAAATCATTTCTTTCATAAAATGAGGTGTCATTACACCCTTGGAAGGAAAGAAAAATCCTTAGAGAACTAAGAATAATCCTAAAAATACAAAATACCCAATCAAAAATAAAGATGCACTAAACCATAGGTCTTTAAGACCCTTATAAGGAAAATTGAATATAAGAGAACAAGAATAAGGGAGAAAGAGAGTAAATGAGGGTCTTAGTTTCAAGAAACATCAAGAATCAAAGGGGGAAGTCCATAAATCAAAGTACAAGAATAGGGGATTCACCTAGGGATATTATCTAGTAAAGATGTGCATGAAAAGGGGAAGAAAGATCCCAAAGTGTGTTTTAAGTCAATAAAGGAAAGATTTCAATTTCACCATTAAAAAATTTGGACAGACACAAACCACAGTGTGGTCTCGTGTTCCATGATGTAGTGCCCTGTGTCAGAACCCTTATTTCATGGACCTCTGGTTATGGTGTGGAGATTCCTTGAATGGAAGGGACACCTCTCTAAAGGCCCATGGCCGCTATGGTGTATCCTGAAGGCTGTGTCCGAGTACACCAAAAAGAGGGAGGTTTTTAGTGTATTCTCTTTGGGCTACATCATGGCCTACTACACATAGATAAGGATAAAACTAGTTACCCTTATGCATAATAAGTTACCTAATACATAGCCTTATATTCTATGTCATGACATATTGTAGTTCATTCAACTTACCCTTATGAAGTTTAGATAGGATTCCCCCACAATATATCCCTAGTGAATATATTATGGCCTCAGGTAGTCTATAGCATGAAATTACTATTATCTTCCTAAAACTCCTAAAATCTTTGGGAAGAAAAAGAAATAATTGAAACCAAATTAAAAATAATTAATTAAGTATAATAATATGGAAAGTGAGTTTGGGGTGTGATAATTATTTACTGCTTTAGCCTAGAAATATTTAGGTAAACTAAATTTATTTAACATAGATTGCACCATTTCTTGAATGGTTTTTTTTTTTTTTTTCAAAAACTTCATTTTGATGATGTGGTGTAAGTGAAGATAAATTATGAAAACATTCATTATATTTATTTATTTTCAAATTATAAATTTCATAATTCTTCACCTCTATCACTTATAATAAAGATAATTAAATAAAAAATTTATTTCGAACTAGTTTACATAAAATAAAAACTTTTCTAAAGATTCACTTTTATGAGATAGAAAATTATTGGAGTTGGTTCCCTATAACCAACTAATTTATACATTTGATTACTATTATATTCAAGTTATTTAATATTAATAAATATATTATCATGTGATGATTAATATTTTGTATAACATTTATTGTGATAATGTTCATAGAGTATCTGTCACATAGAAAGGGCACAGTAGTTCCCCACTATGATGATAACTTCGAAGTGTTATGAAAATATTCTTAAATTCATCATCTATAGTAGGATGAAATCATCTGACTAAAAATAGAAAATATAGGATATCAAGGTTAAGAGGCTCATAAGTCCTTGATACTTTTTCCCCTGAAGTTCACCCATGGTAATCTCTAAGAGAGGAGGTTATAAGAATAAGCATACCCACATGAATTCAACATATTATGTTTTTCAATGGATATTACTATCTACATATGTATGTATTGGTCTTTAGACCTTTGAATATTATTAATGCATATCAGGAGTCACATACTTTGATGTATTGATAAAAACCATAAGAACATATGTTTGTAGTGAGGTAGGATTCTTTGGGTGCATCATGAGTGATATAAAATTAATAAGTAAGTCAATAAAGGATTTTTCCCATCCAGATTTAATAGAAGAAGATATCTCTATCCATTTGATTGAAATATATATTTCTAATAAATCTATGTCCATGGTAGGATATCGATGTTTTAATTTATAAAATTTTAAAAAATATAAATCAAGTATACAAGTTTATGACACAATGAATGAAACTTTCTTGATGAGATATCTATAAAAATGGATTATGTTACATAGTGATCATTCTTAGGAGGTTGTTTTTATTACAACATTAACTTCTTTCTTTATGGGTTCTTTGATGTGTTTCAAGATTCTAATCTTGGAATTTATGTTAGTTAGACTAATTCCATTGAGAAATAATCCTAAAAGGTTACAAACTAAGTGTATCTAGAATCTTGATTAAATATTTGAATTTAACAATTTGAATAATGATTATTACTAAATTGTGGTTTAATAATTATTTTGGTACAGTTGTTCACATATACTCAGTCACCAATTGTTTGAGAGAATATATGAGTTTAATAATCAATAAATATTTATTTGAAAATTTAGTGGATATAATATTTATTTAGTTATAGAAACAATAGTAATTATTTATTTATTTAGATAAATAAAAATTATTTAAGGTTCAATAAATTTCAAAGAGGATAAGAAAATTGAGTTAAGGGGATGGTGGGAATAATATATTTAATATTGTTTAAATAAATAATAATTTATTTATTTAAGAAATAATATTCAATTAATATATGAGTTTAGTGCATGTAAATAAAAAATTATTATTATTATTATTATTTTATGTGGAGTTCTATAATGATTAATAGATTGTATATGATCCAATATAAAATAAAAAATTCTCTAACCAAGCTATATAACCATGATTATATGATTTATAGGGTATGATTATTGTTGTTCACAACATTCACCCTAGAGAATTATTTCTAACATTGAGAGAACTTTTACTAGAATGCTATCAAAAATAGAGAGAAATTATCCTACTCCTCCATCTTTAGGATTGAGAAAACAGTAGAAATAATCCTTCTAACCCAAACAGTTTTTTTGCAATCAAAGGTGAACAATATAAACAATCAGAATCATCGGCATTATTACCCAAGGATTCTATAGTGACATTGTGAGGTTCATGGGGTGTGTTTGGATACCACAAGAGGGATTGTATCCTTAGATTATTCATTGTAATAATGGTATTACATGAGTGGCCAACTGATTCGACAATGAAAAAATAATTCCAAATGGAGGTAATTCTTATCTATATAAATTAATTATAAATTATGTGTGAAAGGGTACTCTATTGGATTATTATAAGGTTAATATAATTTGTTTATAAGGATTAATCCAAATAAACTAATAAAAAACCATTGTTGGTCATGGGTCTGAAAACTTATTTTATGCCCTATAACCTTTAAGCAGTATCAGAATGGTCATATAATAATTTAATTTTTTTATTAATCATTATTCAATTTATGAATTTAATGATTGTTTTTAATTTATTGTTTTTTCGTTCTTAATTTGAAATTTAGGATAACATGATATTCCAGTTTCATATGAATAATAATAGGTTAATAACATATGAAGAATTTTTGAAGATCTCATCTAGAGGCACCGAATATTCTGGCTAGATAACATGGATACAAAGTGTGTAAATAAAAAGTACACATTGTGTACCCAGGTTCACTACACCAAGATGAGTTGTGAGAAATGTGAAACATCATGTAAAATAAGATTACACAAATTCATTATACATTGAATATTGACTGAGCCATATGGAATGTGTCTTGATGGGTTACACGGTGTGTAATTGGAGTACATTTCATGTAACCCACATAGTTTTACCACATGATAAACATAGAATTCATATGTTCAAATTATGTAGAATTTATTAATTACACATCATGTATTAATTGGTAATTGAGAAATATGAATAATTGTGACTACATGACGTGTAGTTTTCATGAATGTTGTGAAACACATATAATTCTTGTGTATATTACATGTAAATTCCATAAATGTGGTTTTTGGGTGGACACAAAAATAGAGTGCACGACATGTAGCTGGATGTACACACCATGTAATTGGCACCCTCTCACATGGAGTACATGTCAAATCAGGAAGTCCCATGTGATTCAATATACATAAGTAGAATTAATTGTAGAATTAAAACTAAACTACATATCATGTAGCTAGTGTACACACTGTGTGACATGGTTTTTTAGGTAACATACATGTCGCGTGACCTCAGTGTGTTATTTGTAATTAAATACTTAAAATTAATTGATTTTTTACATTATTTTGGAAACTACATGTTTTTTATGTCCCTCTTACATATTTTTTAATTTATTATAATTAGCAGTAGTACCAACCATGTATATTAATGGTGTGTCCATGTAGTCATAAATGTTTTTCTACCTATATGGATTGACTTATGGAACTAAACGCCATGTGATATCATGCTACTTTTTGTGTAAGTACACAGTACATAAAAATGACTATATAGATCATAGTATACACCATGTAGTGAAGAAGGGTACATGACATGTTTCCTCTAATACATTTCGTATTGAATTCTAGATGGAATTCAAAATTAACCAGCATGGTACATGTCGCATCCCTTGTTAGTACATGTCATGTACTAGATTAATTTTAAATTATTTTAATTTATTTAATTAATATAAAATTATAGTTGATGGGAATCTCTATTTCTATTTGGATAAATAATTGAGATAATTAATTTGAGTGATTTATATTAATAAATAAATAATTGACCTGAATGTTAGATCATTTATTAAATGTGTAGTTGTTGCATGTTTGGATGATCATAATATTGAATGACCAATATATGTTTTGATTTTATGTTTAATTTAATATTTATTTAATGGGTTTATTATGTGATAAGAGATTTATTAAATTAAATATGATGGTTTTTTATTCATCACTCTCACCTTTATCTTGTACGAGCCCGCGTGTCCACGGTTACTTTTATGTAACCTCATACTCTAATTCCCCTAATCTGTATGTGAGTAAAAAAATACATGTAAAGGTTGGTGCTATAAAGAAATGGGGATATTTTTAACTTGATTCAAGGTTAAATCAACTAAGGAGATACATTGGATCTAGTTGGAATTTTGTAACTTGAATAGGGTTTTGTTCAAGGATTTATTCCCTTAGGATTAGTTGTTATTTTTTTGTCTACTCAACAAACAAACCAATAGAAAATCTCATAATCATTCCACATATATTTATTTTATTCTTATCAGGTTCATGGTTAATTATATATGTCTATTGGATTTTTTATCATGATAATATAAATAAATGAATTAATAATCATAAAATATAGAATAAAATAAATTTATTATGCATAAATTATTTTATCAGTACATTTATAATAATTTATGTAAAAATCCATATAATATTAACAAGAATGTAATAAAATAAACAATATTTATGCATAAATACAAAAATCTCTCTATTAAATATTAAGTAAATAATTTTTTTCATTATTTGAGTAAAGATCAAACCATGATTAATGTGTCAGTCATGTCATAATCGAGGACATGTTTTAATTATTAGAAAGTCTTAACAAATACAATGGGTTGACTTAACCCAATTGGTATTGAGTGTAATATCTATAGTCGGTTCAATACCATTTAGAGGAAAGTATTAAGGAATTAAAAGTTTATTATTTTAGGATTGGGGAGTCCACTCAATGGGTTAAATAATTGTGAGTTAATGGTGTAATAAATACCCACCTACCTCAATACTTTTGAGTAATTTTTGTGGCCATATTCTGGGTTATGAGAAGGAAAATATGGATATTTACCACAAGAATATTCATATGATATGATAATTTTAATACAATAGGTGTTATTAGGATTTGATAAAATATTCAGAGACTGATAAATAAAATTTATTAATTTACTTTTAGTAACAAGATACAATAATAAAATCTTCTTTTACTTCTATATAAAAAATAGAAAGTGAAACCACTGGAATTATATGATCATTTATGTAAAAAGATAACATTCTCACCATCATAAATTTTCAAGATTAGTACATTGTTTTATACACTATACTATAATAATAAAATATATATTATGTTCTAGAGTTCCCTATACATGTTTTCTACCTTACCAAGTAAGAAAAGGTTAACATGAAGCCTACCAAAGATTCATGGATGATGTTTATTATATTCATTACATTGTTATATCAGTTATATTCTAATAGATGATGTTGAAACATAAGTAAATGGATACTTAAAACATGAAAACTAACCTCCTTGAACATTAAAAGACAATGATAATCTTAAGATAATTGATATTTTCAATGCACTATACTAGGGAAAATTTTAAAATGCAAACCTAGCTAGTGATCATGCCTTTAAAATTCTAGAGTATATTGATCAATTATTGAAGTTAGGATTACATATAGATAAGAAATTATCCATTAATCTCATATTATTATCCTTTACTTTTAGATTCTCCATATTCATCAATTATTACATGATCGATAATATAAAAGATCCACTCAAGAATCTTTTGACTCTACTTCTCTATGAAGATAAATATTGGATGGAACTTGGTTACTCATCCATTACGGTAAACAAAATGAACGATTGGGTTGAAAATACCATGAATAATTAAAATTAAATGGTATATTTATAAAGTATCACAAATATAAAAAATATTTAATGGTAGATCAATTAAAATGAGGCTATTTTCTTTTTATATGGCAAAAAAGGTCATTGGAAGAAAAATTTCAATGAATTGAAAAATAAGACATCAATTTCATCTACTTTGGGTATATTCATCATAAAATGTGTTTCAATTATTATGAATAAAATATAATATGTTGTTTACACATTTCTATTAAAATAAAATAACCAATGATGTTTAGAAACATTACAAGAAGTAAGGTTAATTATACCAATAGTTGATAAAGGGTGATTCCTGTATCAATAGTAATAAACATACAAATTCATATTGCCTAATGGATTGATTTCAGTTAACTATTATTTTGTATTATTTTTTACCAGAATATTTAACTCAGTATCTTGTTGGACTAAAAAATATTATTTTTCATTATTATGATGGATTTTGTTATGATATTTCATATAAAACTAATAGTATAGTTATACTTGAATCACTAATATCCAATATCGAAAATGAATGATGAATATAAAATATAAGAATCATACCTAGTTTTGAATAGATAATTATTTTTGGATGTCAAGGATATACCCATAAGGTTTTTAGAATCATTGGAACTAAATTCCAAAGATATTATCAACATACTCACTTAATGATTTTTAGATAACAAGACGGTTGGAAATAAAGTTAAGCCACAAATCTTATAGATTCAGTTCATAATGACTATGTGAACTATTATAAGTAGACTCTATAGGTAAATTCATATAATTTATGATATTACATTAATAAATTTTAGGAATTATTGGTGAAAAATGAATTCAGTTGGTAAGAATATACAAGATCCTTTGAGAAAGATTATTGGATTATATCTTAACCAGGTATTCATTGATCATTTAAATATAGAGTGAAGGTTTTCAAAAACTCACATTACCTTACACACATCAATGAGTTCATGTTAGTGTAAGTAAGATTGATGATGATTCTTAAATGTATTTTTTTCTCCCACAATCTTCTAAGACATATTTCTCAAATAGAAGTGTAGTATTTAAACCATATGATAACTAAATTGAGTAATTGATATCATATAAGTTGTGATATGATAAAATTTAATTACATCATAGCCTCGGGAGTTTTATAGGAATTATTTGTTTAATGTTAATTACAGATACAAATATACATCAAAGGAAGAATAAAATGCATCTTAGTTGATTATCCTATAATAATTTAGTATAATAACATCCCCAAGTTAGAAATGTATTAGTCAATACAAATTATACTTTTATAAGGGAAGAATATATCTTTTTATATAGTGATAGTATGCTAAAATTCAATGAAATATAGGATATATATACACATATGTTGGCATAAGAACTCTAAACTCAACAAGTTTTAGTGGGAGAAATTATTTCAAAGACACATATTTCATAGGAAAGTTAAAAACAATCAGGTGTATTTATATTCACCAAAAAATGTGGTATGTTACTCAATAAGAATAATGAATCCTATAGGTATTATTAATCTTAAACTAGATATGATTGATAAGTTTATATGAATTTAATGGTTTATTCCATGTTCCAAAATTCAGTTCTGTATTTTAATAGTTTCTCGAGTTGATGTAAAAAATTACTGATGGGTATTCAAGAGAAAATAGACATGGGTGGTAAAAGTGTGGTACCAATAAGTATTTATTAGTTAATACCAATTCAACATACTTAAATCCATTTGGATTATACATTTCATATCAACTTTTAGGATCATTGCATTGGAAATTGGATGTCAAGGCCACCTTCCATGGAGGAAAACATATAAAATATGTCTATACAACACAACCAAAAAGGGTTAGTGACATCATAGAAATACAATAACGAATGTAAGTTTAAAATAATCATTTATGGATTAAAGTAATATTCATGATCATAAAATACTCATTTTTAATGAGTATGTTCCATGTGTATGCAATAGGTTAGTGGGATCATTGTAGTTTTCCAAGAAAGATGTGTTGATGTCATATTGACAACAAATCATTAGTCTTATAGGATTAATAAAATAATTTCTATAATAATGACTTAAAGTAACAACATAGTTCTAGATATTAAGATCTATATAGGTGGATCTATCGGGTTTTTTAGTCTAATACATAGTATATACATTGACATAGTATTGATAAATACAAGATGGAGTAATTCAATTGAATTTTTTCTAGTGTTTCATGGCATGATATTTCTCTCAGTTGATGTGTAAAAGCATAGGAGGTGAAACTTGTGATATTATAAATATTACTAATATTACTTTGTAAATTTATCTCACATTCCATGATATGTAATAAGGTTTGTTATTTATTTTTGGAAAATCATAATGGGTGAATATCAAACAATACTAGGGTATCTATAAAGGTTGGCATCCAAAATTGTCTAACGATACTTGAGAAAGTATAACTAGATGATTTAGTATATAGATAATGAGAATACTAGTTATTAGAGGAATATAAAACTTTTCTTTCATTAGATTATTTAATATAGTATCAAACTTCAGATAAGGTAATATGGAAGATAAAAAAATATAACAGCCATCAGATACCAAATATATATATATAGACTAAGGAAATTATAGCTAAATAAGTGGGTTTCATAATGATTTTTCTATATTTTAGAGTTGTACCAAGATAATAAAGTGTAATAATATTTTTATGAACTTTATACTATGGTGTTATCCAAGATGTTAGGGATGATAGATAAAAAAAATCTATATACTCTATGTTATTATAACTTGAGGTATTTTATCAAACGGTCATGGTAAGTAGAAAAAACATTGGAAATTTATAGGCATAGAATATATAACCATATCCCAATAGAATCATAAATATCTTGATAGAAATAGAGGGATTAAAATTTGTTAGCAGTTGGCTCTAGTATAAGTGGGAGTCTATTGCAGTTGGTTCCCTAGAACCAACTCCTTTATACTTTTGATTATTGATATATTCAAGGTCTTGAATATTAATAAGTATCTTATCACATTATGATTATTATTCTCTATAACATTTAATTTTATAATTTCCTTAGAGTATTTGTCACATCGAAAGGTTATATAAGTTCCATGTTATGATGAAAATATTGAAGTGATATGATGATATTCTTAAATAAATATTATATATCCAAATGGAATCATCTAACTATACATATATGATATAGGCTATCAGGGGTATGAGGCTCATAAGACATTGAGACTTCTTCTCATGAATTTTTCCCTGGTAATATTTAAGAGGTGAGGTTATGAAAATAGTCTCTCCCATAGGAATTCAATGTGTTAAATGTGTCATTGTATATTACCATATATGGATGTGTTCATTGGTACTTACTCTTCATATTATTATTAATACATGTAATGAGTCATGAAAATTGATGTATTAATGAAAATAATGATGACATATGTTCGTAGTGAGGTAGGATACGTTGAGTGCATCAAAAGTGACACGACATTAATGAATATGTCAATAAAGGGTTTATCCCTTCCATGTTAAGGAATTGGATATCTCTTTCCCTTTGATTTCAATGGAACTATCTGATAAAACCATGTCCATGGTAGGATATCAATGTGTTCATTTATTTAAGTCAAAAACATATAAATCAAGCATATATGTTCACAATACAAAGTATACAACTTTATTGATGAGATATTGAGGAAAATGTATTATATTACATAGTGAGAATTCATTGGAGGTTGTGTTTTTTAAACATTAACTTATTTCTATATGGGTGTGTTGATGTGTGTCTAGATGATAATCTTGTAATTTAGGTTAGTTATCTAAATGAAACTAAGAAAGTATCCTAGAGGGTCACTCACTATGTTTATTTAGAATCTCGATTAAATTATATTTTAATTTAATAGTTTTAATAAAGATTCTTCTCAAATTTTGGTATAATAATTATTCAATTATGTTTGGTACCATATATTTAGTCACCAATTATTTGATATAATATGTGAGTTGAATATTAAATAAATATTTATTCATGATTTTAGTGAATATAATTTTTATTTATTTATTTATTGAATAATGAAGTGATATTTATTTATTTAAATAAATAGTCATTATTTAAGGTCTAATAAATGAATAGGAGGATATGTGAATCGAGTTAAGTGACTCATGGGAATGATATATTTAATATAATTTAAATAAATATTAATTTATTTATTAAAGAAATTATATTTAATTAATCCATGAGTTTAGTATATGTCAATGAAATGATAATACTATTATTATTATTATTATTCAATGTGGGGTTCTATAAGGATTAAGAGATTGTATAAGGGTGCGGGTGAAATAACCAATTCTCTAACCTAGCTATATTAACCAGATTACATCATTTCAAGGATAAGATTATTTTTGTGAAAAAAATTCACCCAAGAGAATTATCTCCACCCTTGAGAGAATTTTATCTATAAAAATATCAAGAATAAAGAGAAAAGATCCTCCTACTCCCTCTCAAGGATTGAATAAAAAAGTAAAATATTTCTTCCAACCTAAATAATTCTAGTTTTAATCAATAGAAACTGATGTGAGTGACTATAATAATTAAAGATATAACCTAAATATTTTACAATAAAATTTTGAGGTTTATAAAGAACTTGTGGATATTATTGGAGGGATTATATCCTTGGATCCTTAATCTCAACGATAGTATGATAAGAGTGGTGAACTTATTTGATAATGAATAAATAATTCAAATCTATAGTAATTATTATCTATATAAATTAATTATAAATTATATGTGAAAAGACACTCTCTTCAATTATTCAAGGATTTATATCATTCTATTCTGAGGATTAATATGAAGAAATTGATGAAAAAATATTTTTGGTTATGGATCTGAATTCTTTCATTTCACCCTAGAACATTCAAAAATAAATCCATGTATATCTATTAAAATTATCAATAATAAAAAATGAAAATTTTTTACCACCTACACTTGTAGTTTGAATAGGTCCAAATAAATCAAAATGAAAAAATTTGAAGAGGTATTACTATTTTTACATATTTAATAGATCTGAAACTTTCTCTTCACTACTTTACTTTCATATAGGAATAAAAAATGTGATTTTTTCATAATTTTAATTTAGGAAACTTTGGTATCATTTAATGTTTTTATAACCTAACTGGAAATCTAATATTTTAATGTCCAAGACTCTTTTTCCATAAAACATCATCCAACTATACATCATTAAGACACTTAAACATTTTGATTTATTAACTCCTTAAAATTAACTAAATAAATGATCTCTTTTCTGTTTACATAAAATTAGTAGAATCATTATTCAAAAATGAGGTATTTATCATTTTTAAATTCTAAAAACATTACACCATCACATAATTATGAAATAAAATTATATTATGTTTTAATCTTTTAATATATAATACTTTATAAATAAAGACAGAGTTATAAATACCAACTTAGATAAATATTTTAACTATTCCTTTGGAGTTTTCCCCAAATATAAAAGTGCCTCTGTCACAGTGGTTATAAGATAAAAATTTTTATGGATATCCAATAATTTTTCTATAGAAACTAATTTACATATACCAAATTTTATTTTTAATACTTTTAAGGTGATTTTCCTAAAAAATCAATTAGAAAACACATTTAGCACCCATGAAACTTTAGATTTAGTGGGACTAGTAAAATAATATTTTTCTACCCAAAAAAATTAATCACTTAGTATTGGGTAATCTTAAAGATAATTTTTAGAAATAAATGAATTTGTATGTCCTAAAGATTGATAAGATCTTAATGAATATTTAATTGTATAATGAACTTGAATTATACATATAAAACATGTGATTATTGATATACTTCCTTTAGAAATTTTTATAATTAATTTCTTATACATTTTAGGTAACTTTTTATCATAATCAACACCAATTTTTTAAATTATTCATATCCATCATTTTATCATATCAGCCATTACCTTGAAAAAAAGTAGATAATTTATATTTTAATCTAATAATATCCTTTTTCAAATTTTCATTATCTTTTTAAGTGTTTTTCAAATAATCATAACCCATTTCATTAGAACTTGATTCTATATTTTTATATTTTTAATATTATTCAATAATAATCATGTATTCCTCAACAAGATTATTATTACGTAATTTTAATTATTTATATGAATCACATATTCTTAATATATATCTTTTTAGTTTTTCATTCTCTTTATTCAGTTTAGAAACACTAGATTTTCAAATTTAAAATGATAGTTAGATTTAAAAACAAAATCACTAATAACCTCACTTTTGTATCCATTAGGTTTATATTAATAGATTCCTTTTAATTTTATGATTCATCACCTGAATCTGAGTCCTCTATGAAAATTAATCCAACTATTAAGGATCTATTCTCTTTTTTATCATAATTTCTATATTTTCTTCCATGCTTTAGTTTTGGGAATGTACACCAATCATTCTTTGATTTATCCTTTCCCCTTGGTGATTTCTTGTATTTATTTAAAGTTCAAGGATAATTTCTTGAGTTAAACTTTTATAACTCTATTTCCTTCTTCATTTAATTATTTATCCTCCCCCTTATTTCCCTAGAAAGGATATAACTACATATGGCTTACTTTTACTAAAATTTTAATTGTGAATTTTGTGTTTTTTGGGCTCCTATTGGATTTATTAGTAATTTTTTACCTTCATGAGGTGGATTAACACTTTCATTTGTAAAAAAATTAGTTTTATCCATGTATATGCCTCTAAACTTTAAACTATTATTTCATGTGGTTTTTAAAATAAATTTTAAATTTTTTATGGTTTTTATCATATATTATTAGTAGGTTATAGAAAGATAATTTGAATTCCCTTGAGATTTATTTGAATGTGAATGGTTTCTATTTTTATTCCCAAATTCTAAAATTATTTTCTAATTCCAAGTACACCAAGTGATCAATTAAATTCATGGTTAGATATTTTAAAGTAATTACTCAATTTATGAAGATATTTTAGTCTTTAAATAGGTTTCCATAACGTTTTATTCCAAGAAAAAGGATTTTTTTAATTATTTAAAGGTTTATTGAACTATTTTAAAATTAATTAAACTTTATGATGTTTATATTATTTGGATTTTAAAATTTTTATGTAACTTTTTTCGTAAAGATATTTCATAAATCCAGATTAGAACCTTTTTAAAAGTGATTTTCAGAGGATTTAGACCCATAAAACATGCCCTCAGTTTTGTTATAAATAGGATATTGAAATTATGTTTATGTGGTGTCATGTATTTGATTCCCCATTGAGAGAATTTTATTTTATTTTATTATATTTGAAAATGAGGTTGTTTCTATTAAGGGTGTTAGGTGTTGAGGTTGAGTTTTACTTGCTTATTAATATGATTATATGTTATATGATGATTGTTTGACTCACCTTTACTATTTTTCATTAGAATTTGATGTAGCTAGGTGGGAACACTAATAAAACTTGTAAAACAAGTGTATTATCATTTTTATGGGTAGTGTCCCTAAGGTGAGAGCTACTCTACTTAAGTATTATCCCCTTGGTTAGGACAGGTAGGGTAATACTAGTAGTTGGGGACAGTTGTTGATATCTGGTGTTGGTATTTCTATATAGTGATTATGTTATCATGGATCAGGTTTATCCCATAGTCTCATAGGTTCCCAAGATGCTTGATATCACTTGAATTATACATCAATGTGTGTTAATATACCTTAGTTATCTTTTTTTAGATAACTTTTATCAAAAAGTGTTTCAAACCATTCATATATATATATATATATATCAAAAATAAGTTTATGAGATTGTTTTAATTTCTCTTTAAATGCTTTATATTTATTAAGAATGTTTTATTTGAATTTGGAAATGGGTATTCCTTTGGTATGGTTAAAGATGTTTCAAAATAAATTCATGTGGGTTTTTTTAACAAAAATGTAAAACTTATCTTATATATATAGTTAAAACTAGCATGAAACGGTCTTATTTTAAAAGTTTATTCATGGGGTATGAGGAGGATATATATGGAGAATTTTATTCTAGTTTCTATTATATTATAGGTCTAGATGAAACATTAAGGACATGATGGTTTGTTATCATTTCCTTCATTTATTTATATGGTGGTAGAAAATAAATATGTTTCACTAGTGTAAGGAGATGGGTGTATATGGTTTTTTTCCTTTAATTATTTTTTGGTACCCTTGATGTATCATTTATTTATGTCTCCTTTGTTTTATCATAATTTTTTTAAATTTTTTCTGCAATTAATTGATTTTAGTTTATTATTATTACTATGTGAGGTGTTTGTTTCCCTCATGACTTTTTTAGTATCACTTTTATTTAGTAATTGATTACTTTGTTGCATGTACTTCCAAAGAATATAATAGTCATGTTTCATTATCATTTGGGAATTATCATTTATGAATTTATTTATTTGTTGAGTTAAATAGTTCATTGTTATTTTCATTCGATGCTCGAGCACTTGTCACCAACCTAGGATGATTAGAAATGAACCTCGGGTCATGTCATAGACCGGCTTGGGTACCCAGATTAGAGGTATCCTAGATTAGTTAGTGTAAAAATGCTATCAGAGCCTAGTTTCTATTTAGGTTTTTTAGTAGATATGAAATAGGATCATCAAAACTCATGTAGTGGATCATGGGGGTGCTTGATTGTCATGACCCATCCTCGGGGCCCATGCCATGACAACCCCAAGCCCGCCTTCCATAGGCCAGGGGCTGGCAACTAGCACCAATGGCATAAATCCCGATAAAAGGGAAGGCATTGCCTTTATATAAGTAAACAAAGAAAACAGAGTACGCAAGCTGAAGTAAACACTAGGTAAACTGAGTAAAAAAGTAAGTGCTGGAAAGTAAAAGGGACAGAATACAAAACCAACTGAAAGTACAGTACAACAGAAAAGAAAGAACAGCTGTAGTAAAGTAAACCAGCAACCACTGAGTCGTCCTCTGAAAACCCCACCTAAAGGGTGGGTATAGATGGTCTCTTCAGCTCCTCGAGTCTGTCTGTCCGCTCTGTGTACCTCCTGCCTGATAGTCCACTTCCAGATACCGTCTCACTCCACAATCCTCAACCAAGATCAGCGTTGTCTATCATCTGCAACCAACACAACATAGTGTGGGCATAGCTTATGCAGGGGTGAGTATACGATACTCAGTAGGGACTCCGAGACCCCCGAAGGTCTCCCAGAATCCACAAAGGATAAACCACAAAGGAATGATACAAACACGAAGTATCAACCAAATCTACTTAGGTATATGCCCATACATATACCAAAGTCATCAATTTCAGTTCGGCTCCAACTCACGAGCCCAAGCACAACATAGTCCACACAGGAAAGAACAACCCAGTCCACATAGGAAAGAAGTCAATCACATTGATGATACTGATTGAAGATCAAGACTCAGCTCACACAGGTATACTACTCACGAAGAGGGGTGGAGACGATTAGATGTAGCCTCTGAATCATCTCCTCTGTCGAACCCATGTAGGATCCAAGTACAGAAGTTGTCATTGTCGAACCCACGTAAGATCCAAGTACAGTAACCATTGCTACCGAACCCACGGAGGATCCAAGTACAGTTGTCCTCGTTGTCGAACCCATGTAGGATCCAAGTACAGTCGTCATCGCTTCCGAACTCACGGAGGATCCAAGTACAGTCGTCCTTGCTACCGAACCCATGTAGGATCCAAGTACAGTCGTCGTCGTCGTCGCAGTCGCAGCCAGCTCTAGGGTTTCCGCACACAGCACGCTCGATTCTGGGAGGGTCCGCTCCACGATCCAAAGGGTTGATACATCAACTGTCACAAAGTCCAGATTTGATGTATCCAAAAGTTCCGACAGGTCAAAAGGAACTCAAAGCGACAGACGGCGCGTCAATCGGACGCTCGGTCTGAGAGTTATTGGCTTTTCCGTCCTAGGGGCCCGGTTGGTTTTTAAGATAAAATCAACCCGACCATACTCCAGCTACATCTAAACCTCAAGTAGAGTAATCCAAAATAACCGTCTCACCAAGAGGAATTCAACGTAATTGACGGCACGCCATTTGGACATCCGGTCCTTAAGTTATAAGCGTTTCTACTCCAAGGGTCGGGTTGGTTTCGGGTTCAAACCAACCTGGCCATACCCAAACTTTGCCGAAACTTTGATTGTAATATACCAAAATGACCGTCTCATTCCAAGGAATCCTAAGAAACTAATGGTGCATTGATCTGAGGTCCGTAGCTGAAGATATATCTATTTAACCTAAACGTTCCAAAAATAGGTGGTCTGGGCCCGGTCCGACCTGGCCCAACACCCCCTGGGTCGGCCCGAACTGGGTCGACCCGACTCGTGTCCGGGTTCGGCCCGGTTGTTCGCGGCCCGGCATAGCTGGCACGGCCCGGCCGGCCCGTGCGGCCTGCAGCTGGCCCGACCTGCGTGGCCTGCGACTGGCCCGACCCATGCAGCCTGCGGCCCGGCTTAGAAGCCAGTCGTGGCTCGGCCGCTGGCTGAGCGGGACGCAAAGGGGGCATGGCCCCCTGTTTTTTGGAAATGGAAGACCCAGTGGGGTCCGCCCTAGCAGCTGGTCAAAAGGGTTACACTCCCCCCCCCCCCCCGGTTTCCGGGTAATGGCCGGCCATTAAGGTCGGCCGGTTTGTGAGCTGTCGGGGACCCAGAAGGGGTCCCGCCTCCTGGACATACCGGCAACCGGCTCGTACGGCCGCCCCTGCTGGTCCGTTGCGGCCTTAGGTTTTGGATAGTCTCACTGGTGCCGCGCGACGGCGCCGCGCCCCTCTTCCGCAGCCCGCTCCGGCCGCGGCCTTCCTCAGTCTCTCCGGCGCTGCACGACGGCACGGCGCACCACTACCGTGGCCCGCTTCGATCGCGGCCCTCTACATCTCTGCGCAGTGCAACGGCACCGCGCCGCCTTCACCTCAGCCTTGCATGGTCTCGGTTCCCTGCCGATCACTGCACGGTGTAATGGAACCATGCGCCTCTACCTCCAACTTCAACGAATATTAACGAAGAAGAGGGGAGCAGAATCGGTCGTGTTTTTGCGGTCCGATCTCCTCCCATTAAGACGATATCATGTGGCCAAACCTTAAGAAACGAAGAACGATGATAAAGACTTGAACAAAAATAACCCCTACCTCATGACATGATCACTCGATGGATCTGCGGAGAGGTAGCATCGTTCGTTGACGTCAGAAGATGATGTCGTTGTTTCCTTGGAGGTTCATCGCTCGTTTGATCGTCGGAGGAGGAGGTCCCTTGGTGGTGCAAAAAAATGGTGGAATAGGAGAAGAGGAAGAGAGAAGGAGAAGAGGGGGGTTTCTCCAGCGGATGCCCCCTCATCTAATAAGATCCTCCCTTATTTAATTAAGATAGGAGTTTCATTGAATTAATGTGGGTGGTGGACCCCCCACATTAATTCAAACAAATTTAAATTTCAAAAAGAAAGAATAAAAATAAAATAATTTTTATTTTTATTTCACGAATCCCGAAAAACTAACTTCCACACCACTCCGACTACGTTCGTGGTGAAGGTCCCCTTAAGCAATCCCCGATGCTACGAGTTCAACGGTGCCCTGGGAATCTGATTCTAAGAACTGGTTCAAAATATAGAAAAACCCGCTCATTCGTTCACTGAACGTACCCGAGCTAAACTTCGGAAATTGATTTCGGACACACCGGGCCTCGTAATCAAGTTCTGTCAGAATCCACAGACTCGTAAAATACCAAAGTATTTAAGAAAAAAAATTCCTTGAAATTTCAGGGTCTTTACACTGATCACCTCCTCTTCATGTTGAAACTTGAGTGTCTAGGATATGCATATCTCAAATTCATGCTTGATTCTCATATTTTTCTAGGTTTTTTATTTTTTTAGTATTTTTTATTTTATATTGATAATTTATGTGTTAATTTTGAGAATATTGGTTCTAAAATGGAATTTTATATGGGGTTTTGGGTCACATAGTTATTGTGCATGGGTTGGAAAACCATTCATAGACCATATGGATCAATCTCGGTAACCTTACAATGATCTTCACATGGTTGGCATATAGTTATCCATACCATGATACCTAACCATATAGTTTTTAGTTCTTTATAATTTTGAAATTTTGGTTACATGGAGATTTTTAATTGAATTATTATTTATTATGGTTGATTAATGTTGGATTGAGATATAATATATGGGTTATTAATGTTGTTTGAATCAAATTAATTTGTATTTTTTTTTATAAATTGCTTGGGTGTGTGTTTCGTAAGAGGTAAAGTTTTATAAAATGAGTATTTTTTTCAAAATGTTTTTTATTATCAAAGAGAAATTATATTTGGTAAATTTTTCATATGCAATAAAAATATGGTTGTGTTAAACATTTTAAAAGTGTTTATATGTTAATTAAGGAATGTGGTTTCAATGAGGTCTTAAAAATGACTTTAAGTTGTAAATTAATTGAATAAGGGGTGATTTATAAAAAAAATTTATATTAATATAAGTGTGTTAAAAGGGGTGATTTAAAATGATGATGATCTTTTAAAACAGACTTTTTTATAAAATATTTGGAGTTTATTATTCATTCTATTTTGGAATTTGGGATTGATTTACTAATTTATATTTGATTTTATGAGGTTGGAGGTCTTTTTTATTTTTCATATATATTCTTACTTTAGAGTATATCCCCACTAAGTATTGATGAATTCTCAAGAGGGTTTTGTGGGTGGTTCACTATATGCATACCCTTTGTTTGATCAATTTATATTTGAGTCAATAATTCTATATACTTCAATCAAAAGGCAATGTGATCTTATTCTTCTATCTCAATGTAGGTATATTGTTAAATAATTTCAAAATCTGAACCCTCCTCATTTTATTGGGCAACCAAACTCTATCCAAGCTGAATAATAGTTTTAGAAGATTGAGGATATTCTCTTTTGGCTTGACCTTCCCAAGTCTCTTAAGATTAAGTTCAAAACCTTTATCCTTAAATGCCTAAATTAGAAGTGGTGGAAGTACATTTATAGATAAAACCATATAAATATATCTCCTTGGATATATTTAAAGACCTATTAATCCATCGGTACATCCTTGAAGTTATGAAAGTATCAAGGGAAATAGAATTGTATTTCCTCTAGTAGAAAATCTCATCAGTGTTGGAGTATTCTTTTCATTTTTATGACCTTGTGTCATATATTCTTGACATGGATTTGGATGGTTCTATCAAGTCTTGGTATTTTGGAAGAGGGGTTTAACCAAATCTCTTATTAGTAGTGTACTTGTGTAGCCTTAACGCCTTTTAAGAGGTTATAAGGAAGGCTTTTCGAATAGAAAATAGTTTTGTTGGAATTCCAGATATGGTTAATGTTTTAGAAAACACTAACAAAGGATAGGGGAAGTAGGATAAGTCAGATCAGGTGGGTGGTATAATTAAAATACTATCATTATTTTCTTTGTTAGCTTCGTATGATAGAAAGATCCTAGTGTTCCATCAATATAGGAAACCAGGACTTAAGAACCAATCATGTCTGGAAACTACTAAGATATATCCTAGCTATTGTTGGTAATAGAAGTATGTAAATAGTGGGGTGAATTACCTTTTAAAAACCAAATGAACTATATAAATAATAACACAAGTAAGCATATCCAAAATTAAATATTAAAGATCAATTCAAAAAAATAATATTAATTAATTGAATTAGCTGTATCTTTATTTGATAAAGTAATCGCAATGGAATAAAGTAATGAGTATTGAAATTTTATTAATTATTTGAATCAAAAATAAAAATGAATTAATAAAATTAATCAATAAATTTGATAGTGTAAGCATGATGACATAATAAACCCATATCAATGTAATTTGATTGAAATGTTTTGGATATAAAAAAGATATATGGAAAGTAAAATAAGAGATGATAGATTTGATAAAGGAGTTTTTAAATATCTCAATGTGATACCTTACATATCCTCCCATCAAGTTAAGAGGTTTTTTGTATTTCTCCCATGATTTTAACTATGAACAAGTAACCAATTTATCCCCTTATTTTTCATAGTTTCATCCAAAAAACCATCCCCCTTACCTTAATAGTTGTAATCACTTGTTTATAAAGATCTATAACTTTTTGGTTGTGAGAACTTATCCCCCTTTATTTTCAATGGTTTTATCAAGAAACCAGGTGTAGAATAATATGATAAGAAAATATATCCTTTTGTATCAAATTCATTACAAGGAATCTCCCTTATATCTTAATAAGAATGGTAAAATTTAATGATAGAGAAAGAGATATAATGGAGAAGATATCCTAAAGGAATGAGAATTGAAATTGGATCTTGAAATAGGTATTTGAGATTGATGGAGAAGATCACTTGGATTTGAAGTTGGAACACTCTAAAAAAATTAATACACTGGTGAGAATATTATTAATCCAAGACTCCCATGACTCTTATTTATATACTCTAAAAGAACTGGGAACATTCATGAATTCAAGGGAGACATTAAGAAACATCAAATTCTAGATAAATTTCTTGGGGTCCACTAAGGATGAGATCTTTGACAATCTACTCAATGCCTACTGAGTACCCAGTAACCTCCACTAGCTACCTGGTGAGATGCTTGGAGATATATTCTTCTACCCAGATTCCACTAGTTACCCAGTGAGAAGTAGTGGTTAATTAATGGTGATTCTTTATCCTTAGAGATTTTATCTTCTTACCACCTACTGGTTTATATCTATCCAACAACTGGATGGTGGAATTTCTATAACTTTGGATTACTGTCCATATGGAATTTTTTACCTGGTGTCCTACACGAGCTATCCCATGAAAAATGCAACTAAAAAACTCATTCAAGGCCCTTAATGATTTCATCCAATGCCTTTTCCTGATCCTTAAACTTCCTTCCATAATTTAAACACAAGATAAATGAAAAATTAACCCCTCAACAAGATTCAATAAAGATCCATTCTATTGATTCATAAGTTCAATACATGGATTCTTTAATAATAACTATCATTCACTCAATTGAAACTATTTGATACAAATATGAGTTTTTGTGATCATGAAATCATAATGAGAGATATAGAGAGAGGTACAAAAATATCCCACTTTTTGATGATCAGAAACACTTAATATAAAAAATGTATCAAGAGTTAATCAAGAGTTAATCATATATTCAAAATAATTAAAGATATTAAATTTCAAGATATTCAATATGCTCGGGAATAAAGATATATTATTTCTCCCCTATATATTATACATTTTACCCCCCTTTGTGATTATTAAAAAAGAAAACACGGAGATTAAAATAATTAATAAGTTATATATCAAAGTGATACTTTCATAAAAGATAAGATAATAGAGACGTGCAATGTTATCTCTACCTTAGTGATTTCTATAAGCTTAAAATCCAAGTTTATACAATAAGGCATGTAAAACATAAAAAAAAATAAGTTAAAAATAATTAAAGTGTATAATATGGATTTTATATATAACATTTAAGTTTAAAATACTCATCATCTCAAATTATCATAATATTCAAAGAAACATTTCAAAAATTCAAAAGAAAAGGATAAGAGCAATTCTCAATATTTTAAAAATATAAAAGATAAGATTTGAAAAAGAAATCCAAAAAAATAAAAATGAGGATTTAAAAAATAAATCTGAAAAATAATGGAAAAGGGGAAATGGATATTGATTTCAAAATAAAACTCAAGAGAAAGATAATAATGAAGAACAAAAAATTAGAAAAACTAAACTCCTATTTATTCAAAATAAAACATTCAAAAAGAAAACAAATCTTTTCCTTTAATCCAAATCAGGGATTTAAATCCAAGAGATATAGAGAAGAGAGATCTAGAAATTAAGTTCAATATGGGTTAATTTGTAACAAAGAATCACAAGACACCCATGAGGAAAGTAGATCCATCTAAGCTTCAACAAATAAGGTTCCCCCTCGATTAATTCAATTAATGAGGAAATGGAAAATTTACTACAAGAGAGAGTATGATAATAGTAATATTATTAATGATTTCAAGATTTAACAATTAAAGATATATTAATTATTTCAATAGTTAAATCTAGAACAATGAACTCAAAAATATATCAACATCCCTTTTGTGAAAACAATAAGTTATAAAGAGAAGAAAATTATAATCAATTATTTTCAAGAAAAAAAATTCAAAATTATTCAAGAGGGAAATTGAAATATCCAATGATAAAAAATTTCCAATTTAAAACAAAGATGGTGAAATTTTTAAAAAAAGTGAACTCTCCCTTATAAAAACATTTAATGAAAGGATTCACAAAAACATTTTGAAATAAACTTCAATAAAGTGATATTTTAAAACCATGCATGAACTAAAACATTTGAGTACATGCTGAGTAATTAAATAGTACAAATGATATTTTAATAATGCACATGCTCTTTTCTCATAAAAAAATTATAAAATTATAAATAAAATACATAATAAAGGATGAATTTGAACATAAAAATAATCATAAGTCATTTCCCTTTTATAGTTGTATAGTACATTTTCATTGAGAATCCACTGTATGATATGTCAATAAGGTCTAGTGGCATAAACCTATAAAATCTTAAATGCAATTTCCTTTTAGTACCCATATTTTGGGTCCAAAAATGTAAGATAAAAGTGATTTAGGTACCCAAACATTCTTATTACAAGATTTTTTATTAGATATATGAGAATAAATATAAACAAATTTAGGTATCCCATATCTTACAATTTCTCAATCGTACTTGTAAATAATATTCCCAAAATTCTGACAATATTTATAAATTATTTTTTGGGAACATCTCTTTACAATTTTTTTTTTTTTGAGAAATATTATTTGAACTTGAAAAAATAATTCTATAATTACCTTTGGTATAAAATTGAGAACCCAAAATCATATGTATATATTGATCACCTTTTTTGAATTGACAGAGGGTATTTTTAAGCCCTTTTATTTGATATTCTAAATTATTAATGTTTTGTTGTTCTTCAAATATCAAAAACAAATCATATTTTTCTTCATAAAGGATATCCTTATCATTAATTAGTTTATCTTTTTCATTAAAAAATATTTTTTATTTTTTATTTAGATATTTTTATTTTGAAATGAGTTCATCAAAAAAATTCTCCAGTTCATTTTTATCATCATTTAGATATTTATTTTTTAGATGGATAGATGAGTAAGATATAGAGTAAAAAAGAGAAAAATAACAAGAATTAGGATAACTAACCTCATCACCTACCTCCATATGATCCATGATGTGTTTAGTACTTGATTCACTTGAGGTATTTGAGGTAGTTGAGCCCATAGAGTGATCACTTACACTCTAGGTTAAGAATTTAATATCTTTCTTACCTTTCTTATTTTCTTTAAAATTCTTTTTATAAATGTGGAAATCCAGTCTAATATGATCATTCTTCTTTCATTTATAACATGTCACATCTGGTGATTCAATTTGATTTTTACTTTTGAAATTGTGGGATTCTTTATTATTTTTCATTAATTGTTCAATCTCTTGGTCAATTGATAAATATCATATTCATTATCAGATGAATCATCATCATTAATGGCTTCGAAAGTAATGATTATTTTAGATTTTTTTGATTCCTTTTCTTCTTTATATTCTTTTTCATATTTATGCTTTATAATGATTTCATATGTCATAAGGGAGTCAATGATCTCTTCAAGTGGCATATTTTTTATACCCTTTTCTTGTTTTGTATACATCACTTTAGGATCATGCGAGATAGGTAAAACCCATAGAATCTTACTTACTAAAGTTTCTACAAAAAACATAATCACCAAGAGACATTTTACCATTGAGAATTTCAATAAACTGAGTAAACATCTCAGTAATAGATTCATTTGGATGTATACAAATACTTTCAAAATATTGTTTATGTATATCAAGTCTAGTATATTTAAATATGTTCCTTCATGAGTAATTTCTAGAAATTTTTAGATTTCATGAGATGTTTTCAAGTAGAAATATTATTAAACTTGTTTTTATCTAAACCACAATGCAAGTAATTCCTAGCTTTACTATCTAAATCAAAAGTAGAAATATCAATGGGCATCTGTTTTTCTTATTTTTCATTAGTAGGAGTATAACCATTCATAAAAAATTTCCAAATATGATAACAAATAGTTCTAAGAAAAGTAACATGTGATTTTTATGATAATTATAGTTAGAACCAACAAAATAAGGCACCTGACCTATATATTTCCCTTTGAGAGAACCACGGGTGTTTGAAAAGATCTCGTCATAAAAACTTTAAACTTTGAAATTTATTAATATTAAAAAAAAACTTTTAAAAACATGGACTAAATAAAATTTTGAAAACACAAATATCACCTTAGATACTGAAATTTTGTCAAATAAGGATAGAAATAGGGAGGGTAAATTTCCTTTTAAAACTTAAAAAAAATAAGGAATAACTAGAGTGAGCATAGTATAAATTAAAATATTAAATATTTATTCAAACCAAGAAATATTAATTTATCAAATTAGGTGATATCTTGATTTTATTGAGTAAGAATAGAAGAATAAAGTAATGAGTATCATAATTTTATTAATTAATTGAATCAAAAATAAAAATGACTTAATCAAATTAGTTGATCCTTTGATATTGTAAGCATGATGATATAATAAAGGTTTATTGACGAAATTTTATTAAATAATTATGAATATAAAAATAAATGAAAAAATTAAAAGGAGAGATGATATATTTAATAAAGGAGTTTGGTAAGATATTAGTGTGAGCCCTTGCCTCACCTCCCCTTGGGATGAGTGGTTTTTGTATTTCTCCCTTGATTTTAATGGAGATAAAGTAACTAGTTCCTCCCTTTATTATTTTTAGTAGTAGAAATAAACTCATACTCCCTTACTTTAATGGAATAAATAACTCATTTATGAACATCCCTAATTTTTTAGTTGTAAGCACCTATCCCCCTTTCATTTTAATGGTTGTAGTAAGAAACCTGTTATAGAAGAAGATGAGAAGAATATATATTTTATTGGTTTAAATCCATTACATAGCTACTCCTATATCTATTAAGAAGGAAAATACAATATTTGGATAGAGAAAGAGAGTTAATGTAGAAAAGTTCCTAGTAGAATTAGAATTAAAATTTTCTATAGAAATAGGTCTTTGATATTGATAGATAAGATCACTTTACTTCGAATTGGCATGCTCTAAAAATTCTTTCAATCCACCGATGAGATGGTATCAATCCAAGACTCCAAGGAACCTTATTTAAAGCCTCCAAAACCACTATGAACATTTTATAATTTATGGGATTCATTAAGTAACATCATATTTTGGATAAATGTTTTGGGGTTCACCAAATATGAGATCTTTGACAATCTTCTTAATGCTTATCGGTTACTTCATAGCCTCCACCTATTGCCCAGCGAGATGCTTGGAGATATCCTCTTCTACCCAAATGAAACCAATTACCTGGGGAGAAGCACTGGCTACCCAGTGGTGTTGTTGTATCCTTGGATCTTCTGAATACTTATCATCATCTAGATAGTAGCTATCTACCATTTGGCTAGTAGATTTTATAAAACATTATATTACTATCCATATGGAATCAACTAGCTGTTTTAGCTTGAAACTGTAAAAATTATTCAAGTACCTTCATGATTCCATCTAATTACTCAACATAATCCTCCAAATTCATTCCATAATTTCAACACAAGATAAATGATGTTTTAATCCCTCAATAAGATTCAATAAATATCCCTTCAATTGATTCATAATTTCAACACATGGATTCATTAATAATAATTTACATCCACTCAAATTAAATTATTAGATACAAATATGAGTGTTTTTTATCATGAAAATGTAATGATAGAGAGATATAAAGGTAAAATGGCCATTTTAGTATAGGAAACTTACAAAGGTTTTGTAAAGGAGTTTCATGTAAGAGACCCATTCAAAATATAGCCAGGTTCAACCTACTAAACCAAATGTTGATGTAGTGACCATATGAGGTATTCCTTTTTGTTTTTTTCCTTCCCTTGTGCTATTTCTAGACATGTGTTGTTTTGGATGATATTAGATTTTGTATTTATATAAATATGTTAATGATGGAAATTTAGTGTGGTTAATTATAAATCTCGATGATGGGGTGTAGTGGTTTTTTATGATGTTCCTCTTTTATTTGATTCCTTGGATCCTCTGGGAGTTTTGTGAATTGTCACTAGTTTTGAAATTTGAGGGTCGATGAGAGTTCTTAATATGGTATAGATACCACCATGGAAGGGATTCTTATGATGAGAGGATTTATTATCTTGGAATTGATGAATATGCTATAGTATGTCTTAGGTAAATCTTATCCCCTAACCCAACCCTTCCACAGATAATTCCTTTAACTTTTAATCGTCGATTCCTTTTGTTTTATCTGTACACCAATTGGGATGTTCCTTGTTATTGAGATCATGTTTCAAGGATTTAACCTTATTATTTCCGGATTCATTCTCTTGCTATCTTTTAACACCTATATATTTTCATATTCAGTCATTTGAGTGGATTAATTATCATAAAGTTGGGTTTTTAGTCGTAACTTTGATTTGTTTCTATTCTTTATTTATTGAGTCATACATTTAAGAGGAAGATAAACCTATAGTATTTTCCTTTATCGATAGATTATTGTAGAACTTTATAGGGATAAAAATTGTTATGTTGGGGATAATTGTCCCACTCCAACCTTTAGTTTCCTTTTTATTTAATTTTTTTCTATTCTTATTTTTGTCGTTAAGTTTTAGGTCTTTCCTTATGAAAGTTTTTGAAAAAATGAGATTTTTCTTGACACATGGTTTGTATAAATAATGTAGAAACCATTTATGTGGGTCTAAAGTTTTTAACACGTTTTTTACATGATAGGTTCATGTTTTTTCCAACTATGTGTTTAAATCATGTGTTGTGTCTAGGTCAATCCAGCAAGGCTCACACGGTTAGCGCATGGTTAGTTAAATCGTGCGATCGGACCATGAAGCTTGTCCATGTAATTAAAAATTTGAAATTACTATTTTCTACCAATATGGTTTTAACCCCAAAACCTCTCCACTCATCTACCATTCAAACCCCATAGCCCATGTTCCTCTCCTCCTTCCATTTATCTTCTCCCCATTAGTAATTTCTTGGATTTCTTCAAGGTTAAAAGTTTATTTCTAGAGGTAATATCTTATATCTCTATTTCTCTCATAATTTACTTATTTCCTATCCTTATTTACCTGGAAATATCATAATGATCTAGGGTTTCCTTTTTACAAGATTTTAATTGGTGGTTTTGTGGTTTTAGGGATCTTATTGGCTTCTTTAGTCTCTTTTTTCCTTCTCTAAGTGGATTGAAAATGATGTTTATAAAAGCAATGAGATTAAAGGTAGGTTATTCCATGTTTTATAATCCTTTTTATTTGAACTGGACAAAAGTACGAAAGTTTTTGAACTTTTTTGTTTTCTAGTCAGGTCGGATTTAAAACCAATCTTCAGAACTTAATTTCGAGAGTTGGATCACTTCTAAGTGATGTTTTTGGGCACGGTAGAAGGCTTGAGAATTTTCCCGAGTGGCTCAAGATGTGTCGGGAGAGCTGGACCAAAAAACTTCAAGTTTTAAATGACAAAATAGAGCGCACAGTTTTTGCACAGTCTGCTAAACCATGCGACCCACTATAGGTAATCATGCAACCCATTTTAAAAATGGGCAGTGGCTTTGTGCATGGGATTCACACTATTTTCTAAAATCATGCGCTTAGCCCATGCGGGGGGTGTCTTCGAGGCAGTAGGCACCACATGTTTTGTTCATGGTTTGGAAAACCGTGCGGGATTAACCATGTGCGACACCCTATTTTGGGATTTTAATTATTGTAAATTTTAATTAAAATTAAAAACCTAAACTAAACACTCTCCTCTCCCCCTCCTTGGATCAACCTACAGTGTGAAACACCCCCAAAGGGGTTCTCCCTTCGATGCACCTCCTGGCCTCCACTCCTCTTTGATCTCTGTCCGGTTTCCTTAAATTTTCTTGGTTGATCCATCATTGTGAGTCCTATTCTCCCTTCTCTTTCTTTCTATCGGCTTCGCTTGGACTAAATCGGTGCCCAGTGAGGTTAGACCAAACCCTAGGGCTTTGGGGGTGATCTGATTTTTGGTTTTCTCTTGTTCTAGGTACGTGAAAATGGTCTCTCAGGCACTATTTTTGCGTGTTCCAACAACCACTACTAAATGAGAGGCAGTTTGAGAGGTTTCAGTCCACCAATAATGTTTTGGGGTAAGTTTTATACCTTCTTCCTTGTTTCACACCTCTTTAATTAATATCTTTATGTGTCTTTGTCTTTTTTTTATTAAATTAGTAGGTCGTTGAGTTGTTCTGGGTGATTTCACTTTGTTTTGGTTCATCACCGAAGTGGACGGCTTGGTTCCACGCTAAGGTAGGGTCCCTTTCCAAGTCCTCTAATTCTATAAATTCATTAATTAATTACTTACTTCACTTTAGTTAGAATTTAAATTCTTACATTGAAGTATCTATATTGAGATCCCTTAAATTAATTTTAGCATGTTTCATATTTAAAATGATAAATGTAGTAAATGATTTTTGTGATAATAATTATCATGTTTTTATAATAAAACACCTCCAACAGAGGTGCGCTGCCTTAAAGCTAAAAATTAGTGGTTAGACCTTGCTTGCTTGACCTGTTAGGTTTATAATTATTATGCATTAACATTATGTTATGACATGGCATGTTTATGATATGGCCCTAATGGAATTAGAAACACTGAGTTTCCTTTGTTAAATGATTAAAGGACCAAAGCCTCGTCTAAGTGTTTGGTCCAGTTTTAGATTGGAATTACCCATGTAGGTAATTGCTCACTTTCATGGATACTTAGAGCCTTATAAATGAAATTGACATGTTTTTTATAAAACGAATGAGTTGAGTTAAATGAATGGTTTATTCTTAATGAATGACCCTCAAAGAAAATTTCCAAAAAAAATCAAATGTTTTGAATGGTAATAACACCTTAGGTGACACATGGGTTCCCAAGTAGGAATGCCATGATAGAATCAATGGGTTTTCATACTCATACATTGGAAGATACATATATTCCCATGTAGGAATTCCATGGACGGACCCGAGTTCCTGATAGGATAATTGGTTCCATGTCTGTGAAAACCCTTACTATGTTAAGGAAAGGTAACTGTGTGTACCTTGACTTTTTAAAATGCCTTAATGGATTTTACTAAATGGTTGAAATGCTACTTGAACTTTCCACACTAATGGAAGGAAAGGCTTGAACCAATAAATAATGGTTTCAAATCTACTTGACCTATCAACACTAATGGAAGGAAATACTTGAACCAAATGAATCATTACATGACTTATTTATTAAATAGGAATGGTTAAACTTGAGATTTTCATGCTTTCTAATCGGAGAATACCATGAGCACTTGTGTACCACATTTCGAATTCAAGGATGGGTTGCTAAGGTTCAGACCCACCTAGATCTTATTCCTTGTCTTATCTTTGGATGCCTTGTATACGGCCGTTGGGTCCCCCATGTAGTACTATAGGATACCTTGGATACTCTTCTTGGATCTAGCATTAACAAGTAGGTTTCTTGGATACACTCCTTGGACCCAGTCCTTACTTAGCCCTGTTTTATATTGGATGCACTCCTTGGACTCGGTAGACACCTTATTGTGGAATTATTTGAATTACGCTCCTTGTATTACACTCTTACCCCTTATCTAGACTCAAATACTAAAAAATTATATTTCTATGAGTTTTACGTTACCTTGGTTTTTACCCTAGAACTCCCTCACCAGATATCTTATCAGGTTTTCTTGTTACGTCTTGGAACCTTCACTGCTTATACTATCTAAAAGGTTGTTGCCTTGGTTATTATCTTGGTACTTTAATACTAAAAACCATCATATGATGCCTTGGATACACTCCTCGGGTCCAGCATTGACATGTAGGTTTCATGGTTAAAGCCCATCAGGACTGATCATTTCTTAGAACCATTTTACCTTGGAGGAAACTCCTTGGACTCGATTGGTGACTTACCCACATGTGGCTTATGAATTAACTGGTAATACTCAATTAATAAACTAGTTATATGTCCAAAAACTATACGAGGGCTGAAGCAGGTACTTGGTTATTTAGTTATAATGCACTGCTTACTTTATTTATGCATGCTTACACCTTTGTTAAATTATATTACACTGTCAGAATTGGGTTATACACCAGTGGTGTTGGACTATTGAGATTTATATCTCACACCCTACTTGGGCCGTTATTGCATTGGGGTACCTGAGTATACCTTTCTTGTTCACAGAACCTTGGACCTTGCTTGCTGTTATTTTCTTGTACTCAGAAGTTATGAGAAAAGGACTGAGCTGGATCTCATGATGATTATGGAGATCACCTTTGGGCTTTTACTTCCTTTCTTTACTTGAGTCCTACATTTTATTGTATTGAAAATCATTTTGTACTATTTACTGATTTCTATCATGTATCAATACCCTATTGTGCATTCATTTATTGTATACACTATCATCGGCCACTTTTGTTCACTTATATGAAATCTGTCTTCTGATGACTTTTCAATTATGTTTTAATTCTTCCATTTTTGATTGTTATTTACTCTATTATACTACTGTGCAATTCTAATAAGAGGTTATAGTCTCCCCACTAACTATAATTACACCCTCACTGCTAGTCGGCAGCCTCTAGTGTACGGAGAGGCATGCTTGAGTTCATGTGGTGACTGGTCCAGCCACCATATTAGTGGTGACCCCGGTCGGGATGTTACAAAGTGGTATTAGAGGTGGTTTTTCCTTTTGTATTACTTTTTGGGTTGGTAGACAGGAGACTGGGAAATTTTCAATGCTTGGTTAATAGTCATGTTTGGGACTGATCACCCCACGTATGGGGAATGACCAAGTGGCCAGGGTTGGGATTTTTTTTTATGTTGTTCGCTGTTATAATTGATTTGATTTCGCCTAGAGTTACTGGTGTACATTCCACTGCTTATGTTTTTTGGAATTTTGGAAACTTTCATTGTCCTGATATGGAAAGGAATTTTCATTGCATGCATCATATTAGGCACTTAGAAATTAACAATCCATGCATATATTCCATTTCATGTAGTTATATTAGTAGGTTTCCTAATAAGTATTATTTGGTGCCTTATTAATATTCCATGCTTATATTTATACCTGTTTAGGTAATACATTAGCATGCCTTCTATGCTTACTGCTCATTATAGCATGCTTCTGTAATTAAATTTCTATGTTTCTGTGATTTCAGCTTGTTGCTTTGTGCAAGTTTCTTGTAGTGACATGCTAGATTACCTTAATATATGTAAATGGTTTCATGGGATAATTTATTGGTTTCAGTTATAACGGGAGCTAGTTTTCAGTTGTAAGGTGTATAGGCACCTTATAGCTGGTAAAAGGTAACTTGTGTAATTGAACCATTGTAAAAAGGCTACTAAATTCAATTGTTAAGTAAAGTTTTTTTTGACTAAAGGGATACAAATTCCAAAATGTAAAGTGTATGGGCGCTTTGTAGGTTGGTAGGTGGACACCCATATAATTGGGATTGTTATGATGATCAAGTTAATTTCTGAATTGACATTGGTATCGATTAATGGTATCCAATTTTCAATCCATGGAGTTGTTGGGCACTTCATGAATTTGGAAATGGAAACCCATATTAAATTAAATGGCATAATGCTTTCTAAAATGCTTATAAGTGTTAAAAATGTTTAAGGTTGATCTAAAATCAAATGGTTAGATTTTAAAACACAACTAGACCCAAGTAGGGTAGTTGAAGAATGTTTTTATGAGATGACCCGTTTGGGTGTTTAAATTTTAATATTTTGTTTGTTTTCTATTGGGTTGCTTTATAGAGATCCTAGGTTGCATAAAATGGGTCCATCATAGTTCACCTTATCTACTTAAAATAAATTTATTTTGATAAGTTTCTTGGAAATGACATGATGTCAACTAATGTAAAATGTTTTTAAAAAAGGGGTGTTTATAAAACTTGCATGTTTTTCCTTAGGGAGTTAGTTAAAATCAAGTACCTTGTTTTGTTTTGAAAATGGTACTTTGATGTTTTGATTAAATATTTTTTATGATTTAAATATTACATGTAATTAAATGTATGAGTATTGGAAATGGAACCTATAGTGGTGTCCAATGTTTAAAACCCTCATGTAAAGGGTAGTTTGGACTTCTCTTTAATTGAATTGGAACAAAATCGTGGGTACTTTTGTAGGAATTATTTTCCTTAGTAATGGATTTATGATCGGTTTTGAGTCTGGTGAATTTTGTTTGTCATGACCTGGTGTTAGGTTTCAAGATTGTTCTTTATAAGGGGCTAACCCATGGTAGGTAGCACCCTCAGAACTTGAATGCCTTACTAATGTTGTGACTTTTCTCACTTTTGGTATCATTTGGGTGTCGTTGTCCCAAGTAGGACTTTCAGTTTTAAAGTGAAACCCTTTTTGGATGGTTGGTCATGTCTTTCTTGAACTTGTTATGGAATCGAGCATCAAGTAATGCTCTTTTTCATCTGGTTAGACTTGAATCAGGCATGGTTATCCATTTCGTAGGTCATTTGACCCTCTCTTATTCTCAAGTGATGGACGACTTGGTATGGCGTTGTCTAGGTATATGGTTGTCTGAGTCAATATGAATCCAAAGTAAATCTTCTTGTACTATTGAGTATGGTATCAGTTCATCTCCAAGTAGAGTGTATTGATCGTTAAAGGATCAGTTCCATTCCAATACTTGGACTAGTTTTCGAAAGACTCAGGTGTTTTGACATGCCTGTATCATTGTTATAATCTATCACGCATATGAGTAGTTAGTTTTCCTTCCTTTTTGTCGAGGACACTCCTAAGGTGGGTAGTGTTGTGCTTAACCTGATAAATGCATCCTTCCATGTAGAAGGAACACAACCTAATGGGACCATTGGGAATTGGTCGGGTTGATTGAATGCCTTTATGGTTTTCTAGTGTTTTTTTTTTTGTCGGTGCTTTCTCAGCAACATGACCTTGTTTTGGTTCGACTGTTTTACCTTACAGTTTCTTGGTGTGTTTGATTGGGAACCCCATCTTAAATCCACTTACTATACTCTTCTTAAGATATGATCATGTCCCCTACTTTGAAACCATCCTCGATGCACTAAGAGAGCGTTGGTCTTACATTACAATAAATCTTAAAAGATTTTGAACTTGTTGGATGATATTTGTCAGTGTTGCATGCTAAGTGTGGTTCTCTTCAAGGCATGGTAAGTCCTGATTAATTCATGGGTTCCCAATTAGGAATGCCTTGTTTGGACTCATGGACTCCAGCCATTTCTTTTGAATTGCTCCATCCGCCTAATCCATACTTCTACAAGATACATCGGCCAAGTGGCTCGACTCATTCTCTTCTCTTCAGTTTATGTTTACAGTCATAAGGGGTCATTTTAAAGAATGTTTCCAAGTGAAGTCAAGTGTGGTTTCAAGGTTGACAGTGGATTCTAAGAGATCTTTCATGACTAGTTCTGTTAGGTCGATCAAAATTTGACCGTTTCCTTTTATGAAATCATGCCTTGAGTGTCATAAGACCACTTAGAATTGTGCCTTGTAAGACAATTCCAATGGTGGACATACCATGATGTGAAATTGTCCCATTCTTAAGCTAAGTCCTATGGTGGGAAGCACCATTGGTCGAGTGTTATCAATAATTTGATGTGATCATGTATCTATCTGAGCAGGCTCTTGTAAGCTCTATTTCTATGTAAAGTTTGACTTTGAGAATTGGCTTGGGTTGTAAAGGCTGAAGTCCATGATGCATAGGAAATGATTAAGGAGCATTGGGCATTATTAACACAATGCAAACATTTGAAAAAAAATTCACAACCCTTGTAGGTCGGATGATGTTTATTTTGTTATCTAAGGATTCTCGAGGATGATAAGTTTTTAAGGTGGGTAGATTATAGAATCTTGTGTCTTTAAACTGGATAAAAGTATGAAGGTTTTTGAACTTTTTCGTTTGCTGGCCGGGTCAGATTTAAAACCGGGATTTAGAACTTAATTTAGAGAGTTGGATCACTCCTAAGTGATGTTTTTGGGCATGGGTGAAGGTTCGAGAAGTTTCCTGAGTGGCATGAGAAGTTTTAGGAGTGCTAGACCCAAAAAACTTCAAGTTTTAAATGATAGAATAGGGCACACATTTTTTCACATGGTCTACTAAACCATACGACCCAATACAGGTAACCATGAGACCACTTTTAAAAAGGGGAAATTTCTTTGCGCACAGGCTTTACATGGTTTCCTGAAACTGTAAGCTTAGCCTGTTCGTGGTGTGTCTTCGAGGTAGTAGGCACTTCACGGTTTACGCATGGTTTGGAAAACTATGCGGGCGTAACCTTGTGTGACACCTTTTTTGGATTTTAATTATTTTAAATTTTAATTAAAATTAAAAACATAAACTAAACACTTTCCTCGCCCACTTCTTGGCTCGAACCTTAGTGTGAAGGACCCCCAAAGGGGTTCTCCCTTCGACTCACCTCCCAGCCACCTCTCCTCTTTGATCTTCGTCCGATCTCCTTCAATTTTCTTGGCTGATCCATCACAGTGAGTCATATTCTCCCTTCTCTTTCCTTCTACAAGCTTATCTTTATCCTAATCAGTGCCCAGTGAGGTTCAACCAAACCCTAGGTCTTTAGGGGTGATCTGATTTTCAGTTTTCTCTTGTTCTATGTATGTGAAAATGGTCTCTCAATCATTGTTCTTGCATGTTCTGGAAACCTCCGCCAAAGGTGAGGTGGTTTGGGAGGTTTTGGTCCACTAACAACATTTTGGGGTAAGTTTTATACCTTCTTCCTTGTTTTACGCCTCTTGAATTAAGATATTTATGTGTCTTTGACTCCCTTTTATTAAATCATTAGGGAATTGAGTTGTTTCTGGTGGTTTCACTTCATTTTGGTTCAACACTAAAGTGGACGGCTTGGTTTCACCATGAGGTAGGGTCCCTTTCCAAGTCCTATAATTCTATAAATGAATTAATTAATTAATTACTGCACTTTAGTTAGAATTTAAATTCTTGCAGTGAAGTATCTATATTGAATGATCTTAAATATGATTTAACATGTTTCATATTTAAAATGGTAAATGTAGTAAATTATTTGTGTGCTAACCAATATCATATTTTTATAATAAAACCCCTCCAACGTAGGTGTGCTGACTTCAAGCTAAAAATTAGTGGTTAGACCTTTCTTGCATGACCTATCATGTTTATAATTCTTATGCATTGACATTAAGCTATGATATGGAATGTTTAGAACATGGCCCTAATGGAATTAGAAACACTAAGTTTCCTTTGTTAAATGATTAAAGGACCAAATCCCTATCTAAGTGTTTGTTCTAGTTTAAGATTGGAATTACCCATGTAGGTAATTTCCCTTTTTCATGGATACTTAGAGCCTTATAAATAAAATTGACATGTTTTTTATAAAAGGAATGAGTTGAGTTAAATGAATTTTTAATTCTTAATGATTGAACCTCAAAGAAAATTTCCAAAATTGTTTTCAAATGTTTTGAATGCTAATAACACCTTGGGTGACATGTGGGTTCCCAAGTAGGAATTCCATGATGGACTCAATGGGTTTTCATACTCAAACCTTTGAAGATACATGGAATCCCATGTAGGAATTCCATGGACAGACCCGGGTTCATGATAGGATAATTTGTTCCACATCCATGGAAACCCTTACCATGTTAAGGGAAGGTAACTGTGTGGACCTTGACTTCTGAAAATTCATTAATGGATTTTACTAAATGGTTGCAATGCTACTTGACCTTTCCACACTAATTAAAGGAAAGGCTTGAACCAATAAATAATGGTTTCAATTCTACTTGAACTATCCACACTAATGGAAATCAATACTTGAACCAAATGAATCATTACATGACTTCTTTATTAAATAGTAATGGTTAGACTCAAGCTTGTCATGGTTTCTTATTGGATAATACCATGAACACTCGTGTACCCTGTTCCAAATTCAAGGATGGATTGCTAAGGTTCAGACCCGCCTAGATCCCATTCCTTGTCTTATCTTTGAATTCCTAGTATACTATCATTGGGTCCCCCATGTAGTACTAAATAATACCTTGGATACACTCCTTGGATCTAGCATTGACACGTAGGTTCCTTGGATACACTCCTTGGAATCAGTCCTTTCTTAGCCCCATTTTACCTTAGATGCACTCCTTGGACTCGGTAGGCGCCTTATTGTGGAATGACTTGGATTACACTCCTTGGATTACACTCTTACCGCTTATCTAGACTCAGATACTACTAAGTTATCTTTTCGTGAGTTTTATGTTACCTTGGTTTTTACCCTGGAATTCCCTCACCAGATATCTTTTTAGGTTGCCTTGTTATGTCTTAAAACCTTCACTAATTATAATATCAAAAAGGTTTTTTTGTTATTACCTTGGGACTTTAATACTAAAAACCATCATAGGATGCCTTGGATACACTACTCTGGTCCAGCATTGACAAGTAGGTGCCATGGTTAAAGCCCATCAGGCTCGGTCATTGCTTATCCACCTTTAACCTTAGAGGAAACTCCTTGGAATCAATTAGAAACTTACCCACATGTGACTTATTAATTAAATAATACTCAATTAATGAACCGATTACATGTCCAAAAACCAGCCGAAGGCTGAAGCGGGTACTTGGTTATTTAGTTATAAAGTACTGCTTACTTTATTTACGCATTCTTACACCCTGGTTAATTTATATTACACTGTCAGGATTGGGTTAGACACCGGTGGTATCGGCCTACTGATATTCATATCTCACACCCTACTCATGACGTCATTAAACTAGGGTACCTAAGTAAACCTTTCTTGTTTGTAGGTCCTTGTACCTTGCTTATTGTTGTTTGCTTGTACTCGGGAGTTAGGAGAAAGGGACTAAGATAAATCTCAGGATTTTTGTGGAGATCACCTTTTGGATATTAGTTCTTTTCTTTACTTGAGTCCTACATTGTATTATATTGAAAATAATGTTTTACTATTTAATGATTTACATCGTGCATCAATACCCTGTCAGGAATTCCTTTATTGTATACACTAGCTTCAGCCACAGTTTTTCACTTATATGAAATTTGTCTTCCACTGCTTTGCCAATTATGTATTAATACTTATACTATTGATTGTTATTTACTATTTTATGCCACTCTGTAACTCTAATAAGAATGTATAGTCTCTCCACTGATTATCCTTACACCCTCGCTACTAGTCGTCAGCCTCAGCCGTACCGGGAGGTGCGCTTGAGGTCATGTGGTGACTGGTCCAGCCACTATCTTAGTGGTGAGCCAGGTAGGGACGTTACACATGTCTAGGCCTCTAAGCTTAAAACAATGATTTATTTTTATTTTTAAAATAAATTTTAAAGTTTATTGTGCTTATTATCATATATTCTTAGTAGATTATGGAAAAAATGTATTACCTTGAGATTTCATTGAATTCAAATGGTTTCTCTTTTGATTCCCAAATATTAAAATGATTTTCTAATTCGAATGGTTTCTCTTTTGAATTCGAATGGTTTCTATTTTTATTTAAATTACCATTTGGATATTTTAAAGGAATTATTAAATTTATAAATATGTTTTATTCTTTCAATGGGTTTCCATAAAGTTTTATTTAAAGAAGAAGTGTGTGTATGATTCTTTAAAGGGGGTGTTGAACTATTTTGAAACACTTGATAATTTATGATATTTATATGATTTGGATTTATAAAGTGTGTTATGTAACTATTTTTTTATGTTATGTCATAAGGCACAATTTACACCTTTCTAAAATTGATTTTCCAAGGATGTAGACCCATGAAAAATTACCCTATTTTTTTATAAAGTGGATATTGAAATTATGTTTATGTGGTGTTATGTATTAGAATACCTATTTGTGAAATCTTATATTATTTTATCATATTTGAAAATGATTCTATTTCTATGAAGGGTGTCTAGAGTTGAGGTTGGGATTTACTTTATTAATAATATGATTATATGTTATATGATGATTGTTTGGAACACCTCTATTATTTTTCATGGGAAACCTAGGTAACTAAGTAGGAGACCTAGGAACACTTGCTGCACTAGGGTATAATTATTTCTCTGGCTAGTGGATCTAGGGTGAGAGTTGCTCTACTTAGTTAGTTTCTCCTCAATTAGTCTGGGTAGGGTAATATCAGGATTTATGGAAGGTTATTGATAATAATTGTTGATATTTATATATAGTTATTATGTTATTATTATTTAAGATCATCCCTAGGTATACTAGGTTCCTATGATTATTAATATTGATTTACCTATATTTTAGTGTGTGAAACTATACCTTATTTAATTTTTTTGTGTTCAATTTTATAAACAAGTGTTTAAAACCATTCTTACATAGATTTTTATTCTAAAACTATTTTATAAAACTATTTTATTTTCTCTTTAAATGTTTTATCTTTCTTAAAAATGTTTTCAAAATATTATTTGAATTTGTAAATGGGTTGGCCTTTGGTATGGTTAAAGAGGTTTTAAGGTAAAGTGATATGTTTTTTTAAATGAAATATAAAACTTATCTTCTATATGTAGTTTAAACTAGCATTAAATTGTATTATTTTTAAATTTTATGCTTGGGTTGAGGGGAGAATTCCTACTAGACATTTTATGATCATGAATCATATTATTAGTCTACTCATATTTGTAGGGATGTGATAGCTTTTTTATTGTTTCCAGGGTTTTATTTTGATAGTGGTGGAAGGTGGAGATGTTCCTGTTGTGCATAGATATGGGTGGATGCAATTTTTGTTACCTTTTATTCATTTTTAGTATCAATAATTTATCTATAATCATCCTCTATTTTATTTTAATCTTGTTTATTTTTTTGAGAATGTAATTGATTTTAATTTATTATTATTACTATATGAGATTTTTTTCCTCATGATATTTTTGCTTTCCATTTTGTTTAATGATTGGTTACTTAATTTCATGAACTTAAAATCCATGGAATAATCATGAAAGATTACCAAGTGGGAGTTCTAATTTATTAATTAATTTATTTATTAGGTGAAATTTTTTCCTCTAGTTTTAATTTGATGTTCGAACACTTTTCGCCAACCCGGGGTGATCAGGAATGTTCCTCAGGTCATGTTATGGACCAGATCATGTACCAAGATCAGGGGTAGCCCAGATTGGTTCATGACACCCCAACACATGATATTCAAACATCAAATGTGTATTATCTAATTAATGTATCTAGAACATAATACATATTAATTTAAGAATAATACCATAGACTATATGAATTATCATTAGATAATGAAACTCATTTTGATGCAAGAAATATTCTAAGGAAATTATCATATCATTATTATTTAGAAAAAAAAATATTATGTGATAAGAAATATATACATATATTTTGATAATAAATTTTATGTCGAAATATCCCATGAAAAATTCTATTAGAAACTTTCACTATAAATTTCCAGTGTAAACTAACATTATATAATTCCAAACTAGAAACTTAATTTATAATTTTTATTTACAATACAAAATCCCACTGAAAATAAAATAATTTAATTCTACAAATTTAAAATGAGAAGTTTAATAAAATAAATAAATTTATATTACTGAGTTTCTATTTTAAACACACGAAAATCAATTACCAGCAATAATAAATTAGAGAAATGTAACTAGATCTTGCTTTATGTTATCACACTTATCTATGACCAACAACATGTGTCATATTTTACTATAACCACATAGATGAATATACATGAGGTCTATATTTATTTGACTCTTGTGTTCTAAATCAACAAACCTGTAATCGACATAATGATTATGGGCTCAACAGTTGACAAAAACTCTACATGAATCCACGGATCATAGACACTACAAGAAAAAAAATTAAAATAATAACTAAAATAAATTAGAATTATCCCATGATATGACCCTATCAATAAGAAATTCAAGGACTCAAAAATCTAGTGAAAAAATTATAATTTCCCACTCCTACATATTTTTTTGTTGGTAGATAAAAACACCCTTTACATGATATCCAAAATTATTCTTCTACCACTTGTAAAATAACTAATGTATTATCATCATAGATCACTATTATATGGTCCTATAAACAATGGAATTAGATATAATAAATAATTCTTAAAATGGTGGGTGGTTGGCCTTACCATTAAAAATCTAGTGGGATCCTACTGCACTTTAGCTGGTAAATTGAATTCTTAGTGTAATTGGTTGGGTTTTGTGAATTCTCTTCAATTTTCCAAAGGATTATTTTAGAAAGAGAATTTTTGGAAAGATTTTATGGTAGTATATATGGACCTTAGAATTTGTAGAAATATTTTGACTAAATCATGCTATTTTGATGATCTTTTGGAATTAAGGGAAGAAAAATTTCTATACTTGGGAGGCACATGAGTTCATTGTAAATTAGAAATCAATATGAAGGTGTAACGGTGCATCGAAGGTTTCCTCGATTAATTGAAATACAACCATGGATCTCAAATGGTGGTCAAACTAGTTTACTAAGATAATACCTCTATAAACATGAGGTGGGATCAAGTTTTTAGATAAAATTAACCTCATATTAAAGATGGGAAATTATAATTCATTATAAGGAGACTTCTACTGAGTGAGGGAGTATAGGTTTTTTTGTAATATCTTGTACTTTTATTTATAAAAGTGTTTGTAGTGCTCTCCCATGGATGTAATACTTTTTTCCAAACCATGTAATTATTATTTTTTCTTCCATTTTTTCCCTTTATTTTGTAATTATGCGTATATTGTTGATTTATTATGGATATTAGTTCATATATCTTCTTATTTATAGAACATGGAGTCAAGGGGCTGTGGAGACTTTTAGGTGGTTAAAATTTGAAAGGAGGTTCTTATTATTATTATTTTGTGATATTTATTATGGTTAGGTTCCCCCAAAAACTGGTATCAAAGGGATTTGGTTTAATTTTACACATCTAGAAGTAGAAATAATGACATCAGATGAAGGAAAGATCTGGATTGACAAGTTTTATGGGAAAAAACTTTGACTTATAGAAAATTTAATTAGAAGATATTATAATATAGAAAGGTATTGATTCTCCATTTTCTAGAGAGTTCAAAAATAGTATAGACAAAATATAATAGGTAGATTTAGATAGGAATGATCTATCCTTGGTAAGAATGTATCTTTCATGGAATGTGGCTTTCAAAATTTGAGAGAATAAAAGCACTATGAAAGTTATCAAATATTTAGATTATGTATATGAGAAACCAATGACACTCAAAAAAGTATTTATGATGTGGAAATTATTTATCTTGATACTATCAAAAGTAATAACAGTAAAAAAACATGTGAATTATTTCAACATGATCTGAGGATATCTCAAATCAGTGAAGGTTTATTTCAATGAATATGTATGAGTGTTGATTATTTTATCTTCACTTCTGAAAAGATGAGATGTTATGGTGAAAATAGTAAGTAATTTGAGTGGAAAGAAATAATTTTTATTTTATGACATTTTAAATGTGATTATTAATGAGTATTTTAGGTGTAAGGAAGTCCAAGTACCCTCTAGAAGTGCTCTCAATACTGGTGGATGGGGATAGTCACCTCAGTGGAAGGATCATCAGAATAATTCATCAGAGGATAAGTACAAAGGTAGAAGTTGGAGTAGATAAGATGATAAAGGATCTAATTGTCAGATTTATGGAAAAAATGGGCATATCATTAAGTGATATATAAATCAAAAATATTTTAACTAAAACGGGCCAACTTCTAGAATAAAAAATTCTTCCAATGCGATGGAAGATGGTAATAGTTTGTTGTTGAGTGTGAATATTCTGGAATAATCATGGGTTATTGAATCAGGTGAATCTTTATATTCAACTAGTAAGTGAAGCTAATGGTGAACTATATATCTAGAAGTTTGGGAAAATTAAATCTGGTAGATGAAGAAGCCCTGGAAATGGTTGGAAAATGAGATTTTAATAATTGGATGAAGAATTGAGGTTCTTGAACTTAAAAAATGTTAGACATGCTCCATTTCTTTGAAAAAACCTCATATTAGTTGGAAAATATAATTAAGTGGGTCTTAGAACTAATTTATTGAATGGATAGTGGAATATATTCAGATGATTTATGGTAATTGATCTTGGGGTTAATAATTGAACATTGTACAAGATTGGAAGAAAATATGAAGTTTCCATTATCAGAAACACTTCATCAGAATATTCATAAGTATAGAACTGTAAGTATGGCCACCTAAATGAGAAGAATATAAAAGTTATATCATTAAAGGGTATATTTAAACTCAATCACACAAATTTAAAAAGATGTGGGAGTTGTATTCTAGGGAAATAGAAGAAATTTTCCTTCAGTTATTATGGATGAAATCCTAGGAATATGAAGTTGGAACTTGTTTATTTTGATGTTTAGGGACTTACCCCTATGAATTCTAATGGTGTATCTATGTACTTTGTGACTTTTATTTATGAAATTACTTGAAAATTATGTTTATACTTTCTAAATAATAAATTAGATGTTTTTATTAAATTTATTCAAGGTAAATATTTGGCTAAAATGGAGTGTGATCAGAAGCTAAATTTCCACCAAACAGACAATGTTGGAGAGTAATTCAGACACAACTTATAAAACTTCTATCTGCAAAAGGGATTTAAGAATGATAAGAATGTTCCCAAAACTTTACAACTGAATGGAGTAGTTGAAATAATGAACAGGACTCTGCAAGAGATATATTAATGTATGAAACTTCATTCTAGAATGCCTAAGGGAATTTAGGAAGAATTTATAAACATGAAGAAATTATTTTTCAAAATAAGTCAAGATTTAGTTGTGGGACAAGAACTTATGGAGGAAGTTTGGTATAGTAAAATACTAGAAGTGAACCATCTAAAAACTTTTAGAATTGTTTCATATGAACATGTTGATTCCAAGGATAGAGATAAGTTAGAGTCTAAATCCAAATTATGTTTACTTTTTTGATATTATGATGAGATCTTTGGATATTATTTCTGGGATGATGAGAGGAAATATTTAATATAGGGTAGAGATGTTTTTTAAATGAAAAACTTTTATGGAAATATCGGAACTTGTAAGATAAATAAGTTTATGGAACATAAAATGTTTAAGTACAATTTGATTGAAATGATATTAAAATAAGGAACTTAAAAGAAAGATTATAAAGTTCTAAAATTACTGAGACTCATGAGAGAGTTTCATAAGAAACAATTCTATAATAAAGATTTTAAATAATTTGTACAGAACAACCAATTCAATTGAGGAGATCAACTAAAATCAATAAATAGGTTCATAGGTTTGGGTTGATATGAACTTTATATTTTTAATGGATTTTGGTGAACATAAATTATTTTAAGAAGAAGCTACCCTCAGTGACTTGATGTAGTGGGATTTATTCATGAAGGGGAAAATAAATTCTTTGAAGTACAACAAAATGTGGGAGCTATTTGAACTTTCATAAGGAAAGTGAGCTCTATAGGACAAATGGGTTTTATATCTAAGGGAATAAGCTAGTGGAAGTAAGAGGTAAAAAGCATGTATGGTAGTGAAATGTTTCTAACTAAAGTAACTAATTGACCTTTCAAGTATTTTATCATCAATCCTTAAGCACACTACTATCTGGATGGTGCTAAACATTATTACCTCTAGTAATTTTCACTTCGAGTAGATGAATGTCAATATATAATTTCTTCATAGTGATTTAGAGGAGGAGATATACAGGGTTCATCCTAATGGTTTTTTATATTATCTAAAGTCTAAACTAGTTTGTAATTTGAAGATAAGTATTTATGGAATGAATCAAACTCTTTGATAGTGGAATCATAAGTTTGATTCTTTTATTCTTGATAAGAGTTTTTCTCAGTGTGATTCTGATCATTATTTCAATAAAAAGTAATGGAATGTTGGAACATTAATTATAATTATCTTGTATATGGAAGATATATTACTTGCAATACCTAAAATTCAATGTATTGAGAATTTGAAGAGAAAAATTTCCAGAATGGTTAAAATGAAGGATCTTGGATATTCCAAGAAAATATTAAGGATGAAAATTAAAAGGGATAGGAATGATTAAACTTTGGTGTTATCCCAAAAGGAATGCATTAATAAGGTTATTGAAATATTTTTAATGGTTGAATGTAAACCTATATCAACTCCCCTTACAATATACTTCAAAGTGTCAAAGGTACAGGAACCATCTTCAGAAAATAAAATCTGAGGCAAGGAAAAGGTACCTTATTCTTTAGATGTTAGAAATTTTATGTATTAAATGATCTACACATGGCCTAATATTTAATTTATATTTGTATTTTTGATTTTTTTTTCAAGTAAAATCTTAGAATGAGGCATTAATGGGCTATGATATGGATCATATATATCTAAAAGGTTCAGAAGATACAATATTTTTCTTTGGTGATGATGATCTATTGAAGGGTTTTTTGGATGCAAATTTTACTGAATATATGGATTTTTGAAAGATAAAAATTATTTTTTTATTCACTTTTAGAAGGATAGTGGTTGGTTGGATGTCTCTATTAAAGCCTTTGGTTACCCTATCAACAATGGAATTAAAATATTTTGTTTTTACAGAAGTGGTCAAGGATTTTTTTTGGTTGGTGCATTTACTGAAGGAGCTATAAAAATATTTGAAAGTAGGAATATTTTTCTATTACAATAAGACTGTCATTCACCTTACTATGAATATTGTTTTTTATGTAAGGAAAAAACACGTCTATAACAACCCCAAACCCAGACACCTGAATTTGGTGCTAAAAACATAATCTTTATATTTATAGATTTGATACTAATAAACATGACCTAATTTTATTCATCCAAAACATACAACATCAAAAAGAAATATTAGATCACTTACATACCCAATGAACTTTTAGGTTTTGAGTTTTATAGAATTAGTAAAAAACCTTATATAACAATACCAATGTATTCACATGAACATTTTTTCCACTATAACAATCTTTTCTTATTCCACGTTAAGTATTCAACATCTCCCATAAAACTTTTTACATGTAAAACCTTTCCCTAGAAAATTCATTTAAAATAATTCTTCATAACCTGAGGAAATGGAAAATATAATAAATGTAAGATCAAATTCTTATTAAGGGTAAAAATAATCATTAATAATTAAATTTCATCAGGGATCATAAGATGAGCATAAGGGTACTATTACGTAATAAAAGTGAATAATATTAACATAAAATAATAAATACCTTTTAAAAATGGACCATTAAAAATGTGACATGGAATAAATATTTAACAAAGTCAAGGTTCATAAGAATCAATAATCATGATCCATGTGAAAACAATCCTTGAGAAAATAATCCATTGGAACTTATAGAAAATATTGAAAAACAATGTAGGTATCTTGGAACATCAAACATTCATCATCGAATCACCTAACCAAATAATTCTCATATATATTAAAATTAACCTATAACTAGTAAATTTGTTTGCCTATTATGAGTAAATTATAATCAGTTAAACCTATCGTCTCATAGTAGCAACATAACTCTACCATCTCTTAGGATTAACATTTATCCAGTTAACTCTATATCATTACCCAATGCACTGGAGGGATATAACAGAACCACCCATCACATATAAAAAAAAAATACATTAATTAATTAATTTTACTCCCCAATACCACATTAATAAATAATTTATAATTACCATATCATGAAACACAACACATATCAGCTTTCATTTCATCAAAACTATCATAACTTGATTTACTGGTGAAAAAGAAACAGGTTTCCTGACAATCTATTTAAAAAATGATCATAAACCATTAAAATAAAGGAATTGAATTGTATCATAAGATCATATCTCTATTGAATAATATAAATAATTAAAGTATTTTTACATATATTAAAATACATTTAAAATAACATTTAAAACATTTCTTGTAAAATAGGGGAAATGTCATTTTCTTTCAGTACCTTTAAAAACTAAAAATTAAAAAAATATAGAGAAAAGTATTTCCTTTGAAAATAACCATATAAACATTTAAAATAATAATAAAATAAAATAAAGTTCATTATTTCATAAAATTCCATTCATTTTATAAACTTTAAAAATAAACATTCTTTTCTAACTTTTACAAAGAGAGTACCCATGCGGAAAATGTTAAGAAATTTCCTTTTAAAACCTTTTAAAAGAAGGTCAAAGATCTTGGAAAATAAATTTAGTAAATAATTTTTGTTTACAAAATAATATTATTTAAATAATGTAAATAACATGGAGTTAGATTTTGGATAAATTCCTTTAAACCATTATAGCAACGTTTTTAAGGAAAAAATGATTTACAGTGTTTTAAAACCAAAAACCCTTTGAAAGAAAAAACATAAAAAGGAATATAAAATAACATGATTATAAAATGATTCATAATTATATTTTAATAGTAATTATATACACCATATAAATTAATATAGATAAATCAATCAAAACATGTCTCAATAAAAGAAGTTTGTGATGAGAAACCCTTACAACTTGGGTAATTCTTGAATCAAAAGGTTATTGAATGAATGAACTTAACATGATTTTTTAAAACAAATAATATCCATGAAATAATATTTTAATCATGTTCATGGGGCAGTAATCACACCATATAAAATAAAACAGTGTTTATAACATGAGTTATGTCTCAAAAAATTGAAATTGACACCATGAAAAAACTTGCACCTTTTATAACATTTGAATTAATATCTCATGAAAGAGACAAATCCAAAGGAACTTTAAATATCATGATGAAATATTCATTCATGATATAATATCTTAATATATTTCATATACATCTTATAAAAGGAATTAAGTTCATAATACAATACTTGTCTCAAAGAAACAATATTGAGAGGAATAATCCTTATAAAGATCGTATCACTAAGTGAGAATTAGTAATTGATGTGATTGTGTGTAACAATTTTAAAAATACATAAAACAATTAGAAATAAAACATAATATATTTAGTGGTCATTTTATACACAATTATTGCATATCATAGTCAATTAAGTATAAGTATAACCTAATGAATGGAAATTGAGTTAAGAAACCCCTTATAGCTTTGCTAACTTATGAATTAAAACCCATTAGATTTAATAACATGATATGTAACTTAAAATACTATTATTTTTAAATTATTAATGATATAATACATAAAAAGATCATTATATACACCATATAAAATAAATTAGTTGTATTACATTAAAACATTCCTCGATGAGGGGAAATTGAGATGAAACCCCTTAACTTGAGTCCAGACTTTCTATGTATTCCCTTTAACACCTATATAATAAACTTATATTAATATTTTACTTATTTAATAAAAAATTGGTTTATTAATTTTTCATTAAACTATTTATTTCATTTATTTCAAAGACATGTTAAATTACTTAATAGGTTAATTCCACGTCATATGTTTTGAGGACGTTCGGTTCATAATTACAAAATGACTTTGGTAGGTTGATTATGGTCAAAGGGATAATTATTACATCATATATAGAATATTAATCATGAAATAATTATAATTTTTATACACTAAATATAATTTTATAACCATTACTAAATTTCTTACATGAAAAACAAATCACATTGCTTCGTAGAGATGGTAATCTACACGTACGCACGAACGACGTTATCATTTTCCAAAAAATGGAAGGGTAATGCAATAGATGATATTTTATTTAAAAATTATAATTATTTCTTGAATATCATATATATATATATATATTAAATCCATAATTATAAATAACCATGAGTGTAAGTTATGAAAAATGAAACATATCACTTCGTAGAGGTGGTAGTCCACACATACTCAAAAATGATGTTTTTATTCCCCATTGGATTAAAAAAGATATTAAAAAGGGTTTTACCATAGTCATAATAAGATTTATGTATAGTGTATATAATGATTTTATTATATCATCATGTTTTAATAATATTTTAATGAGGTAGAAGAAGAATTAAAATGAAAATACTCGGCTAAGACGATTACCTCCTCTTCGAAGAACCTTATTTAGGCCTCTCTTTAAGGATGTTAGGGATGGTATTTTAAGAATAAGAACATCTCAATGATGTATCTAAGTAAGTTAATAATTTTTTTTCAGGTTTTTTTAGATAATTGACTCATGATGTGTGGGGAATAGAGGAGAGGTGATATCCATTTATAAGTGATGGGAGGGGCACCCTTGTAATTTACTTAAATTATTAATATAATATAAATTAACTTTCATGTTCAAGTGGATATAAATTGATATATTTCAAATATAGGATATATATAAGTCTAAATAATCTCATATGGTAAAATTTATATAATTTTATGTGATGGTTTAACCCAAATTTCTTAGTTTTAACCTCCTGTTAACCCTTTTAATGTTTACCGCGATGACAACATTTTTTACAATTTAGGGGTCAATAAAGTAACTATATAAGGAAAAGTGACACATAAATGTAAAATGGTTGATATTATATATAATATATCATTCAATTGTAAAAAAAATATTTTTATGAATTTTAAATCATTTAATAAAATATTATTTAACATAAAATATCATTAAAGTTATTTTCATAACTATTCATATAATTTAGTTTAAAAAAATATCAAGATAGTATTTTCGTTTGAATATAAAATGTTAATACATATATAATACATTATACTTTTCTAAAAAAATTGAACACCATAACGCACCCAAAAAAATATTACTTTTTATGTTTTTAAAATCATTTACTTGATTTTTATATTGCTTGAACAAGCACAGTATCGGTGTTGCATAAGCAGTTATATGAGTGTTTTATCACTAAAATTTAAAAATAAATCATGATAATGAAAAAAAATATATTTTATATTTCAAATAAACATTTATAACTGAACATTTCTTTTTTTTATCTCTATGAAAAAATATTAGAGTTATTAAAACAAAATTCATGACATTTTGGATTTATTCTTTACATAAAATAACATTAGGTTTTTATTAAAGAAAAATGGAACCAATTTGTTATATCATTTAATATTATATGAGTATGGTTTAAATAAACTTATACATTAGAAATAATGTGGGTGTTATGTATATTTTTAAATCCTTATCACATTATTTTTTACCTTAATTACCAAATTTACCCTTACTGAGGTGAAACATATTTACCACAGTTACTATTCATAATGAAAAAAAATAAAGTGAAAATATTTAAAAAACATGGAAATTATGATTAAAAATATTCAATCTATTTTTTAAAATTCAATAACTATAAATGGAATAAATTTCTTTTAAAATAAACCCACAAAACATGATGAAAATTTCACTACTGGAAATATTGACTATACCCATGGTTTTATGAAATATGGTTGATGGAGCCGTAAATATAGAGTTATACCCATGGTTTCTATAAAAACATTGGGTATAGACTAGGATATTTTATTATACCCATAGTTTTGGTTAAACTGTGGGTATATATCTATATCCACGGTTAGGAAAACCATGGGTATAACTTTTCCCATCAAAAATCATATACCCATGGTTCATTAAACTCTGGGTATAGACACTTGTCCCCATTTTGAGGAAGCATCCCTTCCTGTCCATATGGAACCTATAAATAAAATACAAACCATAGTACACATTCAATGAAATACATATATTGTATATTTAGAATTCAACTAACTACTTTTACTAATTTTTAAACCATTGACAATACTATAACATACATATACATCTATAAAACGAATAAATTCAAGTCATTCAAAAATGTCCACATGTATATTTACCACTAAGTCAAAAATGTAGGGGATAAATATCTCCCACATCATCAACATCCTCATCCTCGCCATTATCAGTAACATCCACATCACCATCAGCAACATCCTCTTCACTAACAGCATCATCTGAAGCACCAGTGTCATCATCATCATCATCACCATCACCATCGCCACTACCACCACCACCATCCAATTGATCGCCACTAGAACCCTCATTGACATCACTTGGGGAATCGTATAAAGATTTCATTTATTCCATAAATTAATCAAAAGTAGTAGCATCCTATTATGGAAGTTATGGACTTATAATTGACATGGATTTCAGGAAGTTTTTGGTGATCAATTTACTTATTTCACACTCCTGTAAAGCTATTTTTTTCCCTTGGCTGATTTTTCACATGAGTTTTTCAACTCAGTGGCCTGAGAGGTTTTAGAGGCACCTAATGAGGTCCAATACCTAGTGTGGATGATTTTTTTCTCGGGTCAACATCGAACTCTCCCCCAGTGATCCTCACCAAATACCTGACTCAAATGATCATTTTTCTTGAAATTATCATCTTCTTTATCATATAGGGCCTCCTGGGAATGTTTTTAAAAATATAAAAAATATATTTAATTATTAATTATGTATAAATATTTGAAATATAAATAAAAAAACTTACAATACTTTCTTATGTTTGTGCATTTATTTCACTTCCATCCTTTTTCTTCCTACTTGAGAAAAATAATTTTTCTTGAGGCACATGGACTTAGATGCCTAATGTATCTTACTAAAAATGATATTGATCAGTATAATACTATATTATTGAATAATATGAAAGTGATAAAGCTAAAATGAATTAAAATTATAGTTGTTGAAGAAATCCATAAAAATAAGAAGCATCTAAATATACATTTAATTATAAATTTAATACTAGTGTCATAACATATAAAATACATACTAATTATCATTATAAACATGGATATGATATTTATTCCTCTTTTATGTTCATTTTAGTACAATTCTATTTATGTTACCTTATTTGTTTATTCAGTCGCATGGTAATTTTGATCATTTGGTCATTAGGTTCATTTTTAGGTTAGGTTGTTCGGTAAATTAGTCAATTGTCCATTTGTCCATTTAGGCCAATTAGGCCATATAGGACAATTAGGCTAATTATTCCATATATTCCGATTAGTCAAATTAGGCTAATTATTCCAATGAGTTCATTTAGTCTAATTAGGAAAATTATTCCATTTTGGCCAATTAGGCCATTTATACCATTTAATCCAATTAGTCCATTTAGGATAATTAGGTCATTTAGGCCAATTTAGGCTAATTAGGCCATTTATTTGGCCAATTTAGTTCATTTAGGCCAATTAGGTCATTCATTCCATTTAGATTAATTAGGCCATTTCATCCAATTAGTCCAATTTAGGCCAATTTAAGAGAATTCGGGCCAATTCATGTCAATTCATGCCATTTAGGCAAATTAGACCATTTAGGCCACTTAGTCTAATTAGTCCATTTAGTTGAATCAGTTCATTTAGTCTATTTAGTCCATTATGACATTATAAAATTCAGACATTAGGACAATTGGCCAATTGGCCATTAGACCATTAGAAAAATTGGTCATTAAGACATTGGGTCATTAGGCCATTAGTCCAATTGGACATTTCTCTAATTTTCCATTAGGACATTAGTCTATTATACCATTAGGAAAATTGGTCGATTATGCCATTAGTCCATTAGGTCATTATTTTATTGGTCCATTAGGCCATTAGGCCAATTATGACAATTAGTCATTAGGCCATTTGACCTTTTTTCCATTATGCCAATTGGACATTATTCTATTATCCCAATTGGACATTAGGATATTAGTCTATTAATCCAATTGGACATTTGGCTAATTGGTCAATTTTTTATTAGTCCATTATTCCAATTGATCATTTGTCTATTAGGCCATTAGTCCATTAGGTTATTAGGAAAATTGGATAATTAGGCAATTAGTCCATTAGGCCATTAGGCCATTAGTCCAATTTTCTATTGGGTTATTATTCCATTGGCCCAATTAGCTATTATCCCAATTGTCCATTATGCCAATTGGAAATTTTTCCATTAGTCCATTTGGCCTTTTTCCCATTTTTCCATGAGGCCGATTCTTCCAATTTTCAAATTTTCCATTATTCAATTAATCCATTAGGCCAATTGGATAATTTTTCATTAGGCCATTAGGCCATTAGTACATTATTTCATTATGAAAATTGTCCATTAGACCTTTTTCCATTATTCCAATTGTCCAATTGGACTTTAGGTCAATTTTGGGCTAATTGGTCATTATTCCATTAGGCCACTATCCCAATTGGTCATTATTCCATTAGGCCACTAGCCCAATTGGCCATTATTCCATTTGGATAATTGGACAATTGGCCTTTATTTCAATTTTAGTCCAATTGTTCATTAGTCCATTAGTCCATTAGCCTAATTGGCCATTATCCCATTAGTCCATTATTCCATTTTTCCATTATTATATTAGTCCATTATCCCATTAGGACATTAGGCCATTATGAAATTTGGACATTAGTCCATTAGGTCATTAGTCCATTAGACCAATTGACCATTTGGCCATTAGGCCATTAGACCATGAGGCCATTAGACCATGAGGACATTAAGACATTAAGCCATTAGGCCATTATCCCAATTGCTCATTAGGCCATTAGTAAAATTATCCAATTCAACCATTAGAACATTAGTCCATTTTTTTCATTAGTCCAATTATCCAATTATTCTGTTAGTGCTAGTTTAGAATCTCTCTCCATGGAGTGTAAGAGTGTAATACAGGGGGATTCCATTGGTCTGCACCACTTTCTCCCTCCTTGAAGGGTTCATTCCTTGTACCTTTTCAAAATCAATAAAAAATAACTTTCATTCAGTCAATTAGTCCATTAGTCCAATTGGTCAATTGGTCGTTAGGTCATTAGTCCATGAGGATGATTTTCCATTAGTCCATCAGGCCAATTGGCCATTAGGCCATTTAGCCTTTTGGGAAATTTTCCCATTGTACTTTAGTCCATTATTCCATTATCTCAATTGGACATTAATCCATTAGTCTGTTAGTACATTAAACCAATTGTCCATTAGGCCATTAGGACAATTGGTCATTATTCTAATTGTACATTAGTCTATTATGCCAATTGGATAGTTGGACATTAAGCCATTTGTCCAATAAGATAATTGGACAATTAGTCCATTAGGTCATTGGGCCAATTATCCAAATTTTTTAGGATATTGTGTCAATTATTCATTAGTTCATTAGTCTATTAGGCCAATTGTCCAATTAGTCCATTAGACTATTAGGAAAACTGGCCAATTATGCCAATTAGGCCATTAGGCCATTGGTTCATTAGGTCATTATGTCATTAACCCAATTGTATATTAGGCCATTAGTCCATTAGTTTATTATGGAATTAGTCCATTAGTCCTTTAGGCCATTAGGACATTAGTCCATTAGGCCATTAGGACATTAGGACATTAGGGCATTAGGCCATTAGGTCATTAGGCCATTAGCCCAAATATCCATTAGGCTATTAGGTCATTAGTCCATTAGGCCAATTGGACAATTAGGACATTAGTCCATTAGGAAAATTGGAAAATTGGCCATTAGTCCATTAGAAAATTATGAAAATTGTCCAATTAGATCAGTAGGCTAATTAGACAATTGGTTATTAGGCCATTAGGCCAATTGGCTATTAGGATATTAGGCCAATTGGCCATTAGGCCATTAGGCCAATTTTCCATTAGGTCATTAGGTTATTAGTTCAATTTTTCATTAGGTCATTTGTCCATTAGTCCATTTGTCCTTTTGGGAATTTGGTCATTAGTACATTAGGCCATGAGGTAATTATTCCAATTGGCCATTAGACCAATTTTCCATTAGTGCATTAGGCCAATTGGCCAATTGGTCATTAGGCCAATTGGCCAATTGGTCATTAGGCCATTAGGATAATTGACCATTAGGCCATTAGGCCATCAGGCCATTAGGCCATTAGGCCAATTGTCCAATTAGTTCATTAGGCCATTAGGTCATTAGAAAATTAGGATAATTTTACATTAGTCTATTAGGTCATTAGGCTAATTGGTCATTAGTAAATTAGGTCAATTTTCCATTTGTCTATTAGGCCAATTAACCATTAGGCCATTAGGACATTAGGCCATTATGTCATTAGGCCATTAGTCCATAAGACCAATTTTCCATTATTCTATTATACCATTAGGACATTAGGACAATTGGGAAATTGAACATTAGTCCATTAGGAAAATTGGAGGTTGGGCCATTAGTCCAATTGGCCATTAGACCATTAGGCTGATTTTACATTAGGACATTAAGTCATTAGGAAAATTAGTTTATTAGGCCATTAGGACAATTGGACATTAGGTCATTAGGTTATTAGAATAATTCTCCATTATTCTATTAGTTTAATTGAATAATTTGTCATTCGGCCAATTAGGCAAATTTTCCATTAGTCCATTAGGCCATTAGGCCATTAGGACATTAGGCCATTAATCCAATTGGCTATTAGGCCATTAGGCCAATTATTCATTAGGCCATTAGTCCAATTTGGTCATTTGTACAATTAGTCATTAGTAAATTAGTCCATTAGTCCACTAGGCCATTTGAATGGGGTATTTATAGACTTATATTAAAGGGTTTAATGATAATAAACTTAAATTTCATATTTAATTATAATAGTATAATCATGTACATCATCGTGTAATCATTTCTTTTGGGTGAAAACAATCCAATAAACAGTTTAACCATGGTTCGTGATATAATAAATTAAATTCTGATAAATAAATCCCATAATGATAGGATAATAAAAACAAACATTAACTCTTATAGTTAACTTAAATATGATTCCCAACAATAAAAATATCTAAATCCCTAAAATATTCCACCAAAAGAATCTAAAATTTAATTTAAATTCATAATAATCCCTAGGATAGTTTTCAAAATAAATAAATTATAATTAAAATATTACTTTTAGGAATTTAATTAACTATATTTGATCTTTATTAGACTATAAATTTAAAAACATTAGGATAGAATTGATGAAAACATGCTCCAATAGAATCACATGCATAGATAAAAATTAAAATAACAGCCAATAGAAGAGAAGACAGATTAGGAACTTACAAATCTAATGTCAAATAAGATCAGAATCAAAAAATCCTTGAATTAGGGGAGAAAATTATCCTTCACTCAGGTGAGGGGAGAAGAAATAAGAGGAGGGAAGGAAAGCTTACCTCTCAAATATCGCAACAAAAAATGCCCAAAATGGAGGAAGAACACCTAGAGGATAGGTGTAATGTCCCCTAAGGTGGGGAGGGGGGACTCTAAGGCTCATATGAGGGGAGGTTATTAGGGCTTCAAATGAGGAGGGGAGGGGGAGCCCGAGGGTAGCCAGGTTTTTGAAGGAGTTATACCCATGGTTTTTGAAAAACTTTTGGTATAGATCAAGCTATACTAATGGTTTTTTCAAATTGTGGGTATATATTTGGGTAGAATATATATACCCATGGATTCTATAAATAGTGGGTATAGATGTGTGAGGATATATCTAGTTTTTAGTAGTTTTTTTCCAGAAAAATACATTTTTAAGTATAAAAATGTTTTTATACCAAAGTTAATCATAATTTTATTTCCAATGAAATTAATTAAATTATTTTTAATAAAAAATAACTGATTAAATTTTAAAATATCTTCAAAAAAATGGGACTTTGTGAATATTTTAATGGAAAATATATTTTTCTATAAAATCGGCATTTTTTCACTATTCACTAAGAAATTAATCTTTCCCAAAAATCCAAATATTTTACCTTAAGATAATTTTGAAATGATAAAATAGAAAATGATATATTTATTATAAAATAAAATTTATAAAATTAAAATAAATTAATTATGATATTTTCTCACAAGTGGCAATAAAAACCCAATTTTGAAGAAAAGTTGTTTTGGAAGCATAAAATGACTTCACTAAAAATTGAGTGATTATTTCATAAGAATTAGTCAATACATTTTCATTATATAAAACCAGTATATATATATATTTTATAATTTGTTCATTACTAATCATACCTATTAGTTTTACGACTATGTTACAATGGTCACATTTAAATAACAATATTTTTATATAATATATCAATTCTCTTAAGGCTCGATATTATGTGTGGTGCATGAAATTGAACATAGTATTATTTTTAAACTAAAATATCAAGATTTTACATTCTAACCTATCACGACCCATCCTCGGGGCCCGTTCCGTGACTACCCCAAGCCCGCCTTCCATAGGCCAGGGGTTGGCGACTAGCACCAAATGCGTAAATCCCAATAAAAGGGAAGGCATTGCCTTTATATAAGTAAACAAACACAACAGAGTACGCAAGCTGAAGTAAACACTAAGTAAACTGAGTACAAAAGTATAGCACATGAGCCTTAGCCCGGTTGGCAATGTCTCTGATGGTGCATCCAAGCGACCAGGGATCAAAACCAGGCGGAGGTAGGATTTCTGGGGGGGTACTGTAGCAGTACTGTAGCAGTACTGTAGTAGGCACTGTAGCAGTACTGTAGCAGGCACTATAGCAGGAATTGTAGCAGGCACTGTTTGGCACTGTAGCAGCCGGGAATATGCCCCCGTTTGGGCCTTCGGGCATCAGATTTGGTCCCCGAGTCCTTCATTGGCCTTCGGGCACCCAAGCCTTCGGGTCAATTGGGCCTTCGGGCTATCCATATGGCCTTCGGGTCACCTACAGATACAAAAACCAGACCAAACTACAAGGAACATGCTCTACAAGGAGGATGAGCAAAGGAGCTTTCACCATAGCAGGAGCTAAACGGATTGCAAGAATGAGAGGGTATGGCACCTTCCATCAGTCAAGCCTGTGCATGCATAGGAATGCCTAGCTAAACAGCTATGCGGAGGTGAAGAGCTGATTTCAAAGATGAAGATGCTGGGGAGGAGCAGTTCCAAGTTTTTAGTCTGGGTTGTATGGTATGTTTGTGCCTACGGGCATTGGTTCCTATATGGCCTACGGGCATGTAATAGGGTTCCACCTCATCCCTTGAAAGGTGGATTATCAATCAATAAAAAATGAAGGCCTTCGGGCCATTGGAGGAGGAGTACAAAAGTAAGTGTTGGAAACTAAATAGGCCAGTATACAAACCCAACTGAAAGTACAGTACAAATGAGAAAGAAAGTACAATAGCTGAAAAGTAAAACAGCAACCATCGGGTCGTCCTCCGGGAATCCCACCTGAAGGGTGGGTATAGATAGTCTCATCGGTACCTCAGGTCTGTCTGTCTGCTCTGTGTACGTCCCTCCATGTGGTCCACCTCCAGATATCGTCCATCTCCACAAGCCTCGACTATGATCAGTGTTGTCCATCGTCTGCCACCAACACAACGTAGTGCTGGTGGTGTCCGTGCAGGGTTGAGTATATGATACCCCTGAGACCCCTAAAGGTCTCCCGGGATCCACAAAGTATAATACACAAAGTAAAGATACAAACACGAAGTATCAACCAACTCTACTTAGGTATATGCCCATATATATTCCTAAGTCAACAAATCAGTACAGCTCCAACTTCCAATCCCAAGCACAACAAGTCCACACAGTAAAGAATTCAATTATACCAAAGATAAAGATTGAAAGTCAAGACTCAGCTCACACAGGTATACTTCTCATGAAGAAGGATGGAGATGATTAGATGTAGCCAAGTACAGAAGTCATTGATGCCGAACCCACGTAGGATCCAAGTATAGTAACCATCACTGCCGAACCCATGTAGGATCCAAGTACAGTCGTCATGGCTATCGAACCCACGGAGGATCCAAGTACAGTCATCCTCACTGCCGAACCCGCTTAGGATCCCTATACAGTCATCGTCGTCGTCGCAGTCGCAGCCAGCTCTAGGATTTCCGCACACAACACGCTAGATTCCGGGAGGGTCCGCTCCACGATCCAAGAGATTCGATACATCAACTGTCACAAAGTCCAGATTTGATGTATCCCAAAGTTCCATCTCGTCAATAGGAACTCAACGCGACAGATGGCGCTTCAATCGGACGCTCGGTCTGAGAGATAATGGTTTTTTCGTTCCAGGGGCTCGGTTAGAAATATGCTCGTTTCTCACACTAAAGATATCCATAGTCATCCAAAACTCACTTAGAGTATCGCAAAAGAACCGTCTCGTCAAAAGGGTCCTAGTGCCACAGACGGTGCATCGATCGGACATGCGGTCTTTCAGTTATTCCCGTTTAAGTGATTAATAGGGCCGGCCCATTTAGCCCAGTGGGCCGACGGGTCGGGTTATCCCAGTTTGACGGGTCTGACCCAGCAGGGGTGTCGGACCGAAGTGGCGCGGCCCAGCCTGGTGGAGCGCGGCCCGGCAGGGCGCGGCTCGACCCGGCCCGGCTGGCTCGGCTGGCTGGCCGAGCAGGTTCCAAGGGGGGGGCATCCCCCCCCCCCCCCCCGGTTGTCCGCACCGGTGGTGCCGCCCTTCCCCGAACCGGCTAGCTAGACCGATCGGTCTTCTGCGCATGCGGCCCACACAGGTGGGTCGCCGGTCTTCCAGTGCGGCACCCTCCTGGCGCCACGGTCCAGCTCTGCCCGACCGGCCGACGGGCTAGCCGGTTCCTCAGTGTGGCGCCCTCCTGGCTGCGTAGTTTGTATCCGCCCGGCCGGCCGATGGGTCAGCCGTTACTTTCGTCGAAGCGTCCCGTGTAGCGGGTCGTGGTTCCTCCCGCACAACCAGCGCGACGGCGCCGGTTTCCTTTTCTAGGTTCCCGGCACAGCGCGATGGCGTCGTACTTCCTCTGCCATCAATTGCCAATTCTAAAATAATAAATGAGAACAACGGAGGGTTGTTGGTCCGTATTTGTTCAGCCCGCACCCTCCGTGTAAAATGATAGCAATCGGCCATATTTAAACAACAATTTCCAACAATTACGGGGTACGTAAACATCCACTTTCAATAATATACCCCTACCTCGATAATCGATGTTGTTCGCCAGGCGTCGTGAAAGATGGTGTCATGGGGCGAGGTTTGTAATCGACGTCGGAGTGCACCTGAGGAGGAAGCGGCATCTCCCCTTTTGTCATGGAGAGAAGAAGAGTATTGTGCATCGTTGTTCTTCGTGGAGTTGGTGCTCTACGTCGAAGAGGTGTCGTTCTTCGCAGAGAGGATGATGTTCTTCAATGAAGGAGGAGCTTCCTTATTCTTTCACACAAAGGCTCTCTCCAAAATCCCCACACAACAAGCCAACCAAAATAAAATAAGGCCACCCCTTATTTTAATTGAACATGCCATGCATTTCAAAATACAAATTTCAAACACTTATTTAATTAATGAAAGAGTTTCAATTAATTAATTAAGGTGTGTGTTGGTAAGTGTTTAAGTGGGGAAGTGAAAAGGTTACAAAATTTAAAAGGGAGTTGCCATGTAATTAACATGGGAGTTCAAAGGGTTTAAGAAGTTATGGAATGTGAAGGGTTGTGGCTCGTGCAGGCCCCACCTCTCAATTATCCCCACATGGGTATTTAGGAGATTTTGGGTCCTACCCCAACTCCCCCATGTAGGATATAACCACTTTATATATAAAAATAAAATTGTCCCACAATTTTATTCACTTCTCATTTAATCCAAAAAAATTAACTTCTCAACCTGTGAAAACGCAATTGCGATAAAGGTCCCCTTAAGAAATTATCAGTGTTACGAGTTCATCGGTGCCCTCCGATTTCAATTCCGAGCACCAGTTCAAAAGATAGAAAAAAACCCACTGGTTCGTTCACTGAATGTACCTGAGCTAAACTTTGGAAATTGGTTCCGGGCACACCGGGCCTCGGAATCAAGTGTCGTCAGATACCACAGACTCATAAAATTCTAAAGTATTTAAGAAAAAAAATTCCTTGAAATTTTCAGGTCTTTACATTAATCCCACCTCAGGGATTTACATCCCCATAAAGTTATATCATAAACTAGGGAAACAAATGAGGGTACTGAGCATGCATCTGAGCCTCCCGCTCCCGTGTGCTCTCCTAAAGGTTCCCATGCTGCCAACAAATGCGCACTAGAAGAATCGACCGCCCACTTAGGACCCGGTCCTGTTGATCCACGATCTCCACTGGGACCTCCATGAATGTACCCCCGTCGTCAATGTTCAGCTCCCCGTGTTCGATGATATGCATCAGGTCGTGCACGTATCTCCTCAGCTGAGATACGTGGAAGACGTCGTGCACTCGGTGCAACTGAGGTGGAAGGTCCAGGCGGTAAGCCACCTTGCCTACCCTGCTGAGGACCTGGAATGGTTTGATGAATCGCAGAGATAACTTTCCACCCCAGCCAAATCTCTATAATCCACGTCGAGGTGAGACCTATAAGAAAATGTGGTCGCCATCCTCGAACTCTAGTGGTCTCCGCCTCCTATCAGCATAGGACTTCTCTCTGCTCTGTGCAGTCCTCATCCGCTCCTAAATGATCTGTACCTTCTCTGTTGTAGCCTGAACCATCTCTGGTCCTACGAGTGCTGACTCCCCAGGGTCAGTCCAGCACAGAGGTGATCTACATGGTCAGCCATACAGTGCCTCGTATGGTGCCATCCTAATAATGGAGTTGTAGCTGTTGTTGTAAGCAAACTCCACCAAAGGTAGGTGATCCTCCCAACTGCGACCAAAGTCAAGGACACATGCATAGAGCATGTCCTCGAGTGTCTGAATGGTTCTATCCGTCTGGATATCCATCTGAGGATGAAAGGCGGTGCTCAGGCATATCTGCATCCCAAAAGCCTCCTGTAACCCCTTCAAAAGCCTAGAAGTAAAGCAAGCGTCCCAATCAGAGATGATAGATGATGGAACACCATGAAGCCGTATGATCTCCTGAACGTAGAGATGTCCCAAGCTCTCTACTGAGCCTTGCTCTCTAATCGGTAGGAAGTGGGCCAACTTGGTGAGTCGGTCTACGATCACCCAAATAGAGTCATGTCCTTTGGAAGTACATGGGAGCCCCGTCACGAAATCCATGTATATCTCGTACCACTTCCACTCCAGAACCTTTAAGGGCTGTACCAAGCCTGCTGGTACCTGGTGCTCCACCTTCACTTACTGGCAAGTGAGGCATCATGAAACGGACTCTGCTACAGCCTTCTTCATACCCGACCACCAATGCTGTCGTTTGAGGTCCTGATATATCTTCGCCACTCCTGGATGTACCGCTAGAGGGGAAGTTTGAAACTCCATTATAACTTCCTCCTGTAGTGAAACTGGTACCATGGTACGTCCCCTAAAGAGGATGACGTGCTCTGCTCCTTCAGAAAATCCATCAGGCGCCTTCCCTGTGGAAATCTGAGCACGTCGCATCTCACAGTCAACGTCCCCATACTGTGCCTCTCTGACCCACTAAAGTAGTGGAGGAGTGACTATGAGGGATTGTAGGAAGGTTGCCCCATCTCTATCCACAAAGGGTGTCTGCAAAGCGGCTAACTGCTCCATTTCCTCTCCAAGTAGCTGAATGCTCGACCTCCTACTGAGAGCATCAGCCACAACGTTACCCTTCCCAGTATTATAGGCTATCTCAAAGTCATAGTCCTGGAGGAACTCGAGCCATCGCCGCTATCTTAGGTTCAGGTCCTTCTGCGAGAAGATGTACCTGAGACTATGGTGGTCAGAGTAGACTATAAAGCGCTCACCCATCAGATAGTGTCATCACATCTTCAAGGAAAAGACCACTGCTTCTAACTCCAGGTCATGGGTAGTGTAGTTATGATCATGTTTACTCAACTGTCGTGAACCATAGGCGATCACTGCTCGCTCCTGCATCAGGACACACCCGAGTCTGGTCCTTGATGCATCGCAGAAAACTATGTACCCTACGCCCTCCTCCGACATCCTCAAGATGGGTGCACTGGTCAATCTCTGTCTCAGATACTGGAAGCTCTACTGAAATCTATCTAACCACACTAAGGGTTTCCCCTTCTTCTTCAAAGATGAAAGCAGTGTTGCAACTCTGGAGAAGTCTGGCACAAATCTCCGATAGTACCCAGCCAGACCTAGGAAACTCCGCACCTCGGTCACGCTCCTGGGTGGATCCCAAGAAAGTATTTCCTCGATCTTCATAGTATCCACAACAACTCCCACCTCCAAGATGACGTGCCCCAATAATTGAACCTCTTGAATCTAGAACTGGCACTTCGAGAGCTTACCATAAAGCTGGTGCTCTCGAAGTGTGTCCAGTACAACCCGCAAGTGGTAGGCGTGCTCCTCCTCAGTAGTCTAGTAAATCAGTATGTATTCGATGAAGACTATGAAAAAACGATCGAGGTAAGTCTGGAATATCTTGTTCATGAGACTCATTAACACTGATGGTGCATTGTTTACGCGAAAGGGCATAACCAAGAACTCGTAGTGGCCATACCGACACCTGAAGGTCATCTTCTGCACATCCTCGTCTTGAACTCTGAGCTGATGATAGCCTGACCTAAGGTCTATCTTCAAGAACCATCATGCTCCCTTGAGCTGATCAAAGAGGTCATCAATCCTCAGGATTGGGTACTTGTTCTTTATGGTCACTTGATTCAGGCGACGGTAGTTGACACATAGTCATAAGCTCGCATCCACCTTCTTGGAGAATAAAATCGGAGAAGACCAGGGTGAAACACTAGGTCGGATGAATCCCTTTCCCTACAAGTCCTCCAGTTATACCCTCATATCACGAAGTTCAGCGGGATCCATCCGATATGCTGGTGTAGATATTGGTGTTGTCTCGGGGTATAGGTCAATATAGAAGTCTATCTCTCTGTGAGGAGGTAGTCCTGGAACGTCATCAGGGAAAACGTCCACATACTGATCCACCAGAACAGGGAAACTCGGACTCCGCACATCAACCACTCCGAGGATGAGACTATCCAACTGATGTGTGATCGGCTACCCTCTCCTCTGCGTAAGTCCATCCTACGCTGCAAAGTCTCCCTTCTCGTCGGTGAAGGTGAACCTTCTCCCATCTGTGCGGACACACCGCACTTTGCGCCTAATGCAGTCAATCTGAGCATGGAATGTAGACAACCATCCCATACCCAAGATGACATATTAAGGCCTCGACACCACTACAAAAAGATCCCAGCCAAATCTCTCTCCTCCTAGAGTAAGCTCACACTGTCGGCACCAGTGCGTAATCATCGAGTCTTCTCCCGTAGGAGTCTCTAGCCGTAAGGATCGAGCCAACGGTTCCGTCAGAATCTCCGAGCTCCGAACAAGGGTAGTGGCAATAAAAGAATGACTCGCTCGTGTGTTTATAAGAACTGCATCAAGGGTGGAGTAGACACATATAGTACCTCGAATCATCTCAGGTGCACTGTGGTCATAGGCCTCGACTGCCTAGAGCTGAGCCTTCCCCTGTCTGTCACCTCCCTGAGGTCGGGGTGGCCCTTCTAGAGGTGGTGGTGGTGGTAGAGCCTCGAAGCATCGTCCACCACCTACTGCTCGGTCAGCTCCTCTGCCTCGTCCACCTGCTCCCTGCCAACCACCACGGTCGAACCTCTACCTCTGCCTGGGAGGTCCCTCTGCTGTCTGCTGCTCCTCTGCATGGCGGGTCGGGCAGTCATGAGCCATGTGGCCCTGCCCACTGCATGCATAGAATTGACTGCCTCTCATATGAATGGCTCTGCTACGTGTTCCCCGCACATCTGAACCAGAATCCTGGGGTCGCCCACCTGATGTCCTGGTCCGCTTGAACCTCAGCGACATCTTTCTACTACCGACTACAGAAGACTTCGCTACGTGTCACCTTGAGGTAGGCCTTGCTGCTGGCATAGGCTCAGCAAGAAATATCTCCACAAGAAGGGATCGCTCCAGTACTCTTGCCTACATCGGAATGCTGAGGGAGATCATCGAAGCCCTGATCTCATGTCTCAGTCCTTGCTCAAAGGTCCGGGCCCAGAAGAATGGGTATCATACCATGTCCGTGGATTAGCACGAGAGGTCGATAAATCTCACTGAGTACTAGGCTACTGTCATGCTGCCCTTCCGCAGCTGTAGTAACTCCTAGATAAGCACCGCACGGAGGGTGGCTGGAATAAACTCCAAGCAGAAGAGGCTCTCGAAGTCTGTCCAAAGTAGTGATGCCTCTTCGTGCACCTGGAGCATCAGGCTCCACCATCTACCTGCTGATGCATGCAGGATACTCGCCGTAAGGATCACCATAAGATCTGCTAGTGTCCCTACAAATCTGAAGACTCGGATGATAGCCTCTAGCCAATCCTCAGCTGCCTGAGGGTCCGTCTCTCCGCGGAACCTAGGTGGCCTCTGTCGCTGAAACTTGTGCAACGCACTCAGGAAGTGTGCACTCTCCGTTGTTGGGGCTGCTGGTATCAGTGGCCCAGCGGGTAGAGGTACCACTGGTGCCTCTGCTATAATGAGGCCCTATACTGAGGCCTCGTCGCTCGGTGGGCTGCCATCTCACACGTAGCTCAGAACCCTAGATGGCTGCCTTCGTGGGGACATCCTAAAAATAAACAGGTGCGCCACAGTCAAACAGTATACCTGGTGAGATGACACAAATTAATCACAAAGAAAACTTTTGAAACACACATGCAGTCAATGTTTTCGAGCACTAAGTCGGAAATCAGAAGTCAGGGTCCTGGTGTATGGATACGTCAGCCGCCGCACCAACACTGAACTCCCTGGACTGAAAACCACACTCCATACTCTTAACACTATTGCTTCACAAAGAAGAAATTATCAGAGTCCTGAGTTCTACTGTATAATCGACTCCTTTGATACCAATTTGTCACGACCCATCCTCGGGGCCCGTTCCGTGACTACCCCAAGCCCTCCTTCCATAGGCCAGGGGATGGAGACTAGCACCAAAGGTGTAACTCCTAATAAAAGGGAAGGCATTTACTCTATATAAGTAAACAAACACAATATAGTACGCAAGCTAAAGTAAACACTAAGTAAACTGAGTACAAAATTAAGTGCTGGAAAGTAAATGGGCCAGTATACAAACCCAACAGAAAGTACAGTACAACTGAGAAAGAAAGTACAATAGCTGAAAAGTAAAACAGCAACCACCAGGTCATCCTCCGAGAATCCCACCTGAAGGGTGGGTACAGATAGTCTCGTCGGTACCTCGGGTCTGTCTATCCACTCCGTGTATGTCTCTCCAGGTGGTCCACCTCCAGATATTGTCCAGCTCCACAAGCCTCGACTATGATCAGTGTTGTCCGTCGTCTGCAACCAACAAAACATAGTGCGGATGATGCCCATGCAGGGGTGAGTATATGATACTCAGTAGGGACCCTGAGACCCCTGAAGGTATCCCAGAATCCAAAAAGGATAATCCACAAAGGAAAGATACAAACACAAAGTATCAACCAACTCTACTTAGGTATATGCACATACATATTCCTAAGTCAACAACTTAGTACGGCTCTAACTTCCAAGCCCAAGCACAACCAGTCCACACAGGAAAGAATTCAATAATACCAAAGATAAAGATTTAAAGTCAAGACTCAGATCACATAGGTATACTTCTCACGAAGAGGGATAGAGATGATTAGATGTAGCCTCTGAATCATCTCCTCTGCCGAACCCACGTAGGATGCAAGTATAGAAGTCGTTCCTACCGAACCCACGTAGGATCCAAGTACAGTAAACATCACTGTCAAACCCACGTAGGATCCAAGTAGAGTCATCATCATTGCCGAACCCACGGAGGATCCAAGTACAGTCGTCCTCACTGCCGAACCCACGTAGGATTCCAGTACAGTCATCATCGTCGTCACAGCCGCAGCCAGCTCTAGGATTCCCTCACACAGCACGCTCGATTCCGGGAGGGTCCGCTCCATGAGCCAAGAGGTTTGATACATCAAATGTCACAAATTCCAGAGTTGATGTATCCCAAAGTTCCGTCTCGTCAATAGGAACTCAACACGACAGATGGTGCGTCAATCGGACGCCCAGTCTGAGAGATAATAGCTTTTCCGTTCCAGGGGCCCAGTTAGAAATATGCTTGTTTCTAACCCGGTCGATATCCATAGTCGTCCAAAACTCACTTAGAGTATCACAAAAGAACCGTCTCGTCAAAAGGGTCCTAGTGTCGCAGATGGTGAGTCAATAGGACGTGCGGTCTTTAAGTTATTCCCGTTTAAGTGATTAACAGGGCCTGCCCATTTAGCCCAGTGGGCCGACGGGTTGGGTTATCCTAGTTTGATGGGTCCGACCCAACAGGGGTGTCGGACCGGTCCGAAGGAATACATAACTCGGCCCGAAGGGGTGTGGACCGGCCCGAAGTGGCGCAGCCCGGTCCGGTGGGGTGCGGCCCGGCCCGGCGGGGTGCGGCCCGGCCCTGCGGGGCGTGGCCCAACCCGGTGCGGCCCGGTTGGCTGAGCAGGTTCCAAGCCCCCCCCCCCCGGTTGTCTGAACCAGTGGCGCCAAGTGGCGCCGCCCTTCCCCAAACCAGCTGGCTAGACCGACCGGTCTTCTGCGCACACGGCCCACACAGGCGGACCTTCAGTCTTCCAGCGCGGCGCCCTACTGGTGCTGCGGTCCAGCTCCGCCCAGCCGGCCGATGGGCCGGCCGGTTCCTCAACGCAGCACCCTCCTGGTGTCGCGGTTTTCCTCCGCCCTACTGGATGATGGGCCGGCTGGTTCTTCTGCCAAAGTGGCCCATGTAGCGGGCCGCGGTTCCTCCTGCACAACCGGAGCGATGGTTCCGGTTTCCTTTGCCATGTTTCCGGCATGGCGTGACGGTGTCGTGCTTCCTCCGCCATCAATTTTCAATTATAAAATAATAAACAAGAACAACAGAGGGTTGTCGGGCCGTTTTCGTTCGGCCCGTACCCTCCACGTAAAATGATAGAAATCGGCCATATTTAAACAATGATTTCCAATGAGTACGGGGTACGTAAATATCCACTTTGAAGAATAAACCCCTACCTTGATAATCAATGTCGTTTGCCGGGTGTCACGGAAGATGGCGTCGCGGGGCAAGGTTCGTAAGCGACGTCGGAGTGCTCCTAAGGAGGAAGCGGCGTATCCCCTTTTTTCACGGAGAGAAGAAGAGGATTGCACGTCATTGTTCTTCATGAAGTCGGTGCTCTATGTCGAAGAGGTGTCGTTCTTCGCGGAGAGGATGACTTTCTTCAATGAAGGAGGAACTTCCTTCTTCTTTCACACAAAGTCTCTCTCCAAAATCCCCACACAACAACCCAACCAAAATAAAATAAGGCCACCCCTTATTTTAATTGAACATTCCATGCATTTCAAAATACAAATTTCAAACACTTAATTAATTAATGAAAGAGTTTCAATTAATTAATTAAGGTGTGTGTTGGCAAGAGTTTAAGTGGGGAAGTGAAAAGGTTACAAAATTTAAAAGGGAGTTGCCATGTAATTAACATGGGAGTTAAAAGTGGTTAAGGGGTTGGGGATAGTGTGGGCCCCACCTCACAATTATCCTCACATGGGTAGTTAAGAGATTGTAGGTCCCACCCCAACATCCCCATGTAGGATATAACCACCTTATATATAAAAATAAAATTGTCCCACAATTTTATTCACTTCTCATTTAATCCACAAATTTTAACTTCTCAACCCGTGCAAATGAAATTGCGGTAAAGGTACCCTTAATCAATTACTGGTGTTGCGAGTTCATCGGTGCCCTCGGATTTCAATTCTGAGCACCGGTTCAAAAGATAGAAAAAACCCGTTCATTCGTTCACTGAACGTACCCGAGCTAAACTTCGTAAATTGATTCCGGGCACACCGGTCCTCGGAATCAAGTGCTGTCAGAATCCACAGACTTGTAAAATTCCAAAGTATTTAAGAAAAAAATTGCCTTGAAATTTTCGGGTCTTTACATAACCCCTTAAATAAATTGGGTCCTGACAATTTTATCTCATTCTTAATAAAAAGGGGTTTAAAACATTTTTTAAATCAATTCCAAGGAGTAGAATAATTAACATACAATCATGAAAGGAAAAACCTTTTTAATATTTAAGAATATCCTTATTGAAAATCCACATAATAAAAAGGGATAATAAAACTTCATTTGAAAAAAGTAAGTGGAAAACATAATGGTTACTTGAAATAACACATAATTAGGTTCTTATATGAGGATAACATTAAAGAGAAGTGAAAATATGTACATGGAGGAGAAATATAATTTCCAAAGAATAATAGAGAGTGATAGAGAACATGATTATGATAAATTTAATGACCACAAAACCATAAATCAATATGGGATAAATAATATCATTGATTCATCAAAAATGAATCCAAAATGATAATATTTTTATTTCAAGATCATTTTCTTATAGTTGAGTAATTAATTTACCATCTAGACTAAGAACATAAGAAAATATACTTAATTTATTTTCTTAAAATACATAAACACAATTTCATCATTTGGTTGTGTGTTTAAATCAGTGTCCACCTTTATCTCATCTTTACCCTAAATGATGAGTATGAAAATTTAATGCATGAATCATTATAATCAACTTCTAATTGACCATGGGGTATATGAAGGGATGAAAATATATTCCTCCTATATTTAATAAAACAAAAATGTTTAGAACATGATAAGATAATACCAAAAATGAATAAAGCTTCATATGAAGAAATAATACATTTAACTCTAAAATTTCTATAACAATAATAAAGGTTTAACTTATATCATTCCATAATTAAATAACCATACATCCCAAATAACCTAAATAACCTCAATAACCTCAATAACCTCAATAACCTCAATAACCTCAATATTAAAGATAGGTTATCCTATGCCTTTCATTTTACATCCCAAAAAATATAATATAATTATTCATAAATAATCCTTTATATTAAACCAAAGGGTTACATATACCTCAACCTAATAAAATTTCTCCTAAAATAATCTTGATCATCTAAAAAACTCATCACTTAAAACCTCAAAAGGGGTTTCTATACATTTGAACTTATGATCAGCCTTAAACTTATAAACCCATGATGGTATCCATAACTCTTAAGTTAACCTCACATGAAAGAATCATAATCTATAAATTTATCTAAACCCTACCTTTGATACAAACTATAATATCCCCAAACCCACACTCCTGAATCTAGTGCTAAAAACATAATATTTACATTTCTGGATTTGATACTGATAAACGTGACCCGATTTTAGCCATCCAAAATAAAAAATATCAAACAAAAATATTACATCACTTACTTACCCAAGAACCTTTTAGGTTTATAGTTTTAGAGAATTAGGAAAAACTATTACATAATAATATCCATGTCTTCAAGTGAGAATTTATCCCACTATACCCAATATTCCTATTCCACATTAAGTCTTTAACTTCTCTCGTAAAATTTTTCACACATGAAACCTTTCTATACACAGTTAATTAGCATCATTCTTTATAACATGGAGAGATGTAAAACATAATAAAGTTGAGATCAAATGCTCGATACGGGTAAAAATAGAAATTAATAATTGAATTTCATCGGTGAGAATAAGATGAACATATAGGTATGATGAAATAATCAAAGAGAATGAGCTTAACATAAGAGAATTCATTACCATCAAAACATTGATCAATAATCATGTGACATGGAATAAATATTTAAAAAAGGAAATAGTCATAAGAATCAATAATCATGTTCCATGTGAAAACAATACTTGATCAAAGTATCTATTAAAACTCATAAAAACCATTGAAAAATTGTGTGGCTATCTTGTAATATCAAATAGTCATCATGGAATCAGCTAACCAGATAATTTACCTATCTCTTAATAATAACCTATAACCAGTAAACTCGGTCATATATTAGGAGTAACTTATAATCAGTTAACTATGTTATCTCATAGGATTAACATAAATATGTTTTATATTAGTTGTAACCTTAATCCAATTAACTATATCACATTAACCAATGCATTGGAGGGCTATAATAGACTCACCCATCACATATCATACAAAATCCCTTTAAGTGATTGGTTTTACTACCCAATCCTTCTTTCATCAATAATATCTAAGTACCCCAACATGAAAAATAACACATGGATGATTTTATTTCATAAAAACTATCATATCTTGATTTACACGTGAAAAAAGAAATAGGTTTCCTGACAATATCTTTATTACATCATCATAAAACATTCAAAGAAAGTAAGTGAATGGTATCATAAGATCATATCCCCAGTGAATCATAAGAATGATTAAAGGATGTTTACATGGATAAAAATATTGTTAAAATAACATTTAAAATTTTTATTAGAAAAAAAGGGTAAAATACCCTGTCACAAACCAACCTAGGTCAACCTCGAACTGATCACCCGAGTTGATTCTCAACAAGGCCCAAGAGGTGTTCTCGATCCTCTCAAGCTATAAGATAGTATTAGGAATCCAAGATAACACATTTTTGAATGATTTTAGGCCAAAAATAATTGATAAATAAAACAATATATAGTACATAGAAAAAGTAGGAGGAACTAATAACCACTGAATAGAAATAAATATTTAAATAGATCTAGATACAGCTGTAGTGGAACAAAACAGGTAACAAAACAAAAACTGGGACCAAACCAAAATTGAAAAAAACACCATGTGACCATATGTTCATCTCCATCCACAAGACTATACCAATCTATGGTAAAACTTGATCAAAATCTGAACATGAAAAAAAATCAGGTCTACCGATGTCGAGTGGCACAAGTAGGGTGTAAGTATAAAACAGCTCAGTAGGTAAATGCCAAAAAATCTATACCTGTTATTTCCCAAAATAGTCTATAAATTATAGTTTGAATATATAAATAGAAAATAATTTTTTATCATTTAATGATCCAAACACATATTTACATTCTAAAAACCCAGTTTGAAAAAAAATCTAAGTATGAAACATAGCCTAAAAATGCATAAAAGAAAGGAAAATATGAACTAAGAAAGGCCGAAGGGTATATCAAACCAATCCAGAAATGAAAGAAACAACATAAGTAAAATCATACAAATAATAAAAAATAAAGTAACCAAAGTGATGAAAAATAAAACAAAAATATATGAATATATAATCATGGTTGTTTTCTAAACATCCCAAGAAGTAATCCCTAGATGTACTTGGTTCAGAACCACCTTCTAGCATATGGTGCACCTCTATAGTCAATAACCATCTTGGTTAGTCTAAACTAGCCTCAAAAATGGAAATAACTCCTATCATATCCTTTTTATGGGGGGTTATTTTTTTTACTCATCATTCAGTCATCTTTATTAAGGAGAGAGTACAAGAAAGACAAACCACGTAAAGAAAACAGCATACAAAAAAGACATGAAGAGTTATGGAAACCTAAAGTAATGCAACCTGAGAGCATCACCTCTTACCAGATTCTCCCCTTTAGTGGAAAAAAGAATACACATATAAGGGGAATATGATGGATATACCAGTGATTGGCATAGAATAAAGGTGATCAATAACTCTATTACCCTTCCTCTAGGTGTGTAAAACCTCTATGGAATCACTGATGTATCTTTTTCATCTTCTAATGATATAATATATAGACCAGGGAGTGGTGATATTTCAATGAATGGAGTCATGGATGATGATGGAATTTGTCTCCACTATGGCTAAATCAATGTTCCATTACTTATATAAATGAAGGCCAGAAATAAGGATCAATGCTTCGGCTAGTAGGGAATGACCAAGCCAAAGTGAGTAGAAAAGGCAAGAATAACCTATCCCTTCAAGTCCTAGACCACACCACCACCCCTCATGTCATTTTAGCAGCATCAAACATTGTTTTTAAGCTTAAAACTACTAGGGTATGTCATCTAGTGAACCTAGTGGCTAATATTTCCCATTAAAACAACATCAATTCCTACTTGAAGTTGTCTGAGCGACGGAGCCACTTGCCATTTCTTAAAAAAAAGCACCATGTCGATCAGATGGTTATTAGTTATTATGATCAAATCTTTCCCAGAACAAACCAATCCATCATGTTTGGCCTTGTTCATGGCATCCAAAATAGACCAACAACCATCTGCCAAGATCATGTCGTGTGCTTTCTTTTCTAGACCTATCTCCTCCTCTCCATGAAACCAAAATTCAAGAAAGGAAGATTCTATAAGATCCCAAGAGGAGATACCTATGAAATCTCTAAATGATCACCAAACATCACTAGCCCACTGACTAAATAAAAAAAATTATCCAAGCTCTCCTCTTTATGATCCCTGCAGCACAGACACCTGGAATCTAGATTAATACTGATTTTATTTACATTCTCATCTGTGGGTAGAGCCTAGTTTCTGATCCTCCAAATCAAAAAAATTATACTTGACTAGAATTTCATTAATCCATGAGTCCAGACCCCAAGAATCAGGGCTAATTGAGATGTTTCCCACCCTATAGTACTCATTTGTAGAAAAGTTCCCTAAAGAAAAAACACATTTATCAGGTTCTTCATTAATATCGATAAGATAAAAATATGCTCATTGATCATTATCCAACACATCATTGATGAACATTGGGAACATGATTTCTTGTTTGAAAGTAATATCAGGAACCAGATAGCCTGGAATTTGGAGTTTTGAACTAACCCAGTTGTGATTCCATAAAGTGATATCTCCTCTTCCAACAATCCACTTGGAATAGGATTTCAGAAAATTATAATGTGCATCAATCATGCGCCAAGGGGTTGAAAGGTTCTCTCCTTCCATGTTGTTTCCTCCTCTAAACTTAGATCTCATTAATCTACCTCAGATAGATCGCTCTTCTATAACTTCCCATGCAATCTTAGCATGCATGCCATTCAATGTGTCCAAGATGCTTCTAACTCCGATGCCACCTTCCTGTATTGGCCTTTCCATCATGTTCCACGAAGTCCAATGTCTTCTACCATCCTCATTAGCATCTCAAATAAAATAATAAAGGATGTTATCGATTCTGGTGATCACACCCTTTGGGACTTTAGTGGATGAGAGATCGTGACTTAGAATAGAGGATATGAAATAGTTGGCCAAAGTAATCCTCCCATCGAAAGAAAGAGAACAGCTTTTCTAGTTTATGACTAATCATGCTTTTCTTCCAAAAATTATATCAAAATTATGAATATTCATTCATCCAAGAGAAATTAGGGCACCAAGATATTTCATGTGGAGGGACACCCTCTGTATTCCCAGCCTATGGCTCAAGCTATTAATCCTTATCTCCAAGCATTTTTCTGATATGATAAAGTGTCTCTTGGGTCGATTGATTATCTTTCCACTATAATGATAGTAAGATTCAAGGATATTATTGATACCATAGACTTGACACTTATAGGTATTTAGTAAAATGATCGTATCATCAATGAATATGTGATATGAGATACATATAGGGCATGAATTATAATGATAGGGAAGAATATAACCATATATGATGGATTTTTTGATGATTCTTCTTATAAAATCTTGGGAAATGATGAAAATACTCAGGGATAAAGGGTCCCCTTGCCTCATTCCTTGTAAATCCTTAAAGAAACCATGAATTTTTCCCATAAAGAAAACACATAGCCATGAAGAGTTGAAGCATCGAAAGATAAGATCATAAGCTCAAGGAGAAAATCCCATACCTATCAAAAATTTAATAATGAAACTCCATTCAATCCTATCATAATATTTATACAAGTCCAATTTGATAATGTTGGGAAAAAATCCCTCAAGGAATCATTGAAGTATTTTTGAGGTGATTGTGTTTGTTGACAAAGTGAACATCTGTGTTGTGATTGTTGACAATGCAAACCATGACATAAAAATTTTTTGACAAAGGGAATTTCATGGTGTAATGTCGAGTTCAATAGTTGTGGTCAACGATCCATGTTTTATTCAAGAAACTTCGACAAAGGAATGGATGATCTAGAGGCAGAATAAAAAGAACAGATACAAGGTGGCGCCATTTTCCAGTGTTTGCCAAATTTGTGGGCCTGAAAATCAACAAATGAAGAAAAGTGTTTTTGGAAAAGGGACTTGCGCGCCGAGGTCTTGGAGTATAGGAAACTTGCGATCCATATGTTTTTGAATATCATAACATCAAAATATGGCAAAGGGATAAGGATTGTACAAGTATTAGGATGGTCGCGCAGGTGACTTGCGCACCGAAGAATGGACTTGCGCGCCGGTGCCTAGGAGGATTGGAAACTTGCGCACCTGTGGTTTTTCAAGATCAGAATATCAAAATATGGCAAAGGAAATAGGTTCGCACAAGTTTAGAAGTGGGTTTTGTAGGTGACTTGCAGGGGCAGAGACCTGCGCGCTGAGACTTTCACGCTGAAGGGAGACTTGTGCGCCATCGCACAGGGTGGTCAAATTGCCTATAAATACTAGACCACCCCTCCTCATTTCTCACCAGAGTTCAACACTTTGAATATTCAGAGCTCTCGTTTCACAGGTGTGGTGGTCGCGCAAGTGGTGTGTCGCACAAGTGGGACTTGCGTGCCAGTGTAGGAAGTTGCGCGCCAAGTGTTAGTTGCATGCCTGAGGTGGTTTAGGAAAGGAAGGAAGTGAGTCACACAGGTTTGGAGTTGCAGAGAGTTGTGCCGTGTAAGTGCGAAGGAAGACTTGCACGCCAGTTGTGACTTGCGCGCCGATACTTGTGTGCCGGATTAGACTTGCGCGTCAAGTAAGGTTTATTTTCTAGCAGTGTTTTCAGACTACGTGGAACCTGGAAGTTTGCCTGATACCTTCGTTGCAAAGAGAAATTCATCTACGGGTGAAAGTTGGACTTCAACAGAGCATCTACATACAGAGAAAGATGCATTCCTTCATGAAAATTAAGAGACCTATAGGTCTATAAACTGTGAGTGGATTCCTTCCAGAGCATTGAGCAAAGGAAGAGAAAGAAGGTGATCCTCTCCACCGGCAGTGAGCCAAAGAGATAGAAATATGGAGTGACCCTTGGGAAAGCAGTGATCTGACCCTAAACATTGTAAAGGCAGTGAGCCTGGGTATATAAGTGATCTAGCCTGAACCTTGTAATCCACAGCTATTGAAGTTTATTGGAATTTGGTACGACCGACAACTTGTCGGCGTATGCTCCTTGGACGTAGCCCTTAGTAGTGAACCAAGTCAGATTGTTGTGTCCTATGAATGCTTTACTTTCTACTTTATATTGTTCTAACAGGAAAGAGAGAGAAGAGTGTCTTGCTTAATAGAAAAACAAGATCAGAACGGGCTTTAATTTTAAATTAGTCATACCCTGATTCATCCCCCCTCTCAGGGTATTCAGCCTTGTGGGCCTAACAATTGGTATCAGAGGGAAAGGTTGATATCTGTTCTTCTCTCAATGGAGGTCACTAATCATAGAGGGATTCCGATCTTCGACGAATGTAATTTTCAGATATGGAAGAATCGAATGCAACATTATTTTCGATCTCTAGGAATGGATGTGTTTTCAGCAGCTATGCATGGTATCACAGCTGATATTACTAGTGGGGCATTATCAGAAGCTGATTATAGAGAATTGGATGCGGATGCCAAAGCAATAAATTCCTTAGGGGGATCCCTTTCCAATCCCATATATACAAAGTTGATTTCATGAAAAACGTCACATTCCATGTAGGAAAATCTTTTCAATATTTATGAAGGGGATACAAAGGTCATAGAGGCAAATCTGCAAGTGTTGTGGAACAAGTATGAAGATCTGAGAATGAACCCAAATGATTCTGTTGATGCATTTTTTGACAGGGTAAATGTTGTGGTAGAAGACATGCGAGGTCTTGGTGAGATTATCGAATACATTAAAATTGTAAAGCGCATCTTGAGAAAACTTCCACCTCGGTTCAATCCGAAAGTTTCTGTTTTGGAAGATAAAGACCTGAAAGAGCTGACATTGGATAACCTTCACAGCACTCTTGTTGCATATGAAATGAGAAATGATGATAACGATGATGTGGAAAAGGGGAAATCTAAAGAGGTGGCATTTAAGGCTATGAAGAAACTCACTATTGAAGATTCTCAGGAGGAAGAAGAGACAGATGAGTTGATTTCATTCCTTTCTTCAAATCTGCAAAGAGGAAAAGTAAATTTTAAAGGGAAACTTCCATTATCATGCTTTCGATGTGGAAAGTTTGGTCATCTTGTTTCAAGATGCCCCAAAAAGTTTCAAGAAGAAAATGATGAAGATGAAGTTGAAAATCACAAGAAGAAATCTTCAGCCTATGTGAAAGGAAAGAAGAAGTTCAAGAGAAATTTCTTCAAGAAGAATAATCTTCTTTCACAAGAAATTGACAGTTCAGATGAGTCTGAGGATAAAGAGGTTGAAGAGTTTGAAAATTTTAAAGATCATGGACAAAATGCTATGGTGGCGGTCGTCGGTAGTTCTCATGAAAAGGAAGAAACTGATGTTGGAGAAGAAGAAGAAGAAGTTGAAGGAAGAGTTGATATGGAAGCCGAATTGGAAGCAGATCTTGAGGAGATAGATGTTTGGAGAGAGAAAATGAAGAAAGACAATAAATTTGTTTGTGATGCCAAACTCTATATGAAGCAACAGGAAGATGAGAAGTCTGAGTTGATGGAAGAAATTGAAAAACTCAAGTTATCAACACCAGAGAACTCGGAATCAGTTAGTGAGCATAATCTCAAGATTGAAGAATAGAAAAGGGAGATCGATGGCTTGAACAGAAAAGTAAAAGATCACGTCAAGCATATCGAAGAGCTTAAAGAAGAAGTTGTCGGTCTATGGAAAAAAGTTAAAGACCAGGAAAAACCCTTGATTCCCAATACATTCTTGGGATATCAGATCGTTCTGAAGACTGAAAAGATGAAAGAGGAGTCTAGTAGTTCAGCAGGAAAGAAACAGCAATTGAGCTCAAATGTTAAATCTGATTCAGGGCTTGATCAGAAGAAAAATCTGTGGCAATTGAAGTCAGACCGCAAGCACCCGTCCCAAGATTGAAGGTTGATTTGGGCACAAACCAAAATCAGAACATTCATAGATCCCAAGGGGAAAATCATAGTGCTGAAGTACCACGAAGGAATGCACCATATATCAGGTGTTATTGTTGCGGGAAGATGGTACATTCACAATATGTGTGTTCCATATCCAAGAGATATCAAATAGAACAAGAATAGAGGTGGCAACCAAATAGATAATGGTTTTCCAGAACATATTTCGAAGGATATTGTTTTTGGTGTGGAGGATTTGGGCACATGGCTAGGTACTGCACTTCGACCATTCAAAGAAATGTGCCAAAGATGAATCAAAAATTTTGCAAGTATCAGATCAATAAACCAACAGGTGAGTTAAAAATGCAGAATAGATTTGCGGCTTTTCATGATGAAGTTAGTCCATCATACTCTGAGAAATAACAGAAGTCTCAATCCATGCCGAGTATGAAAGAAAAATTATGGACCAAGAAAAAGAAAAATGAGAATGTCGTGGTGGAGGAGATTTCCCTTAAAGCATCAGATCGTTCTGGTGTATGGATCCTTGATAGTGGTTGCACATCTCACATAACAGGTAATAAGGATCTTGTTACAGGCATAAAATATGACAAAGAAGGAGTTGTCAAATTTGGAAATGATGAAGGCCTGAAGATTGTTGGCTCAGGGAAATCCAAGTTTGGGGGCAAAGAAATGAAACGTGTTGATGTCTTGGTATTAGAGGGTCTTAGTCATAACTTGTTCTGTGTCAGTCAACTATGTGACTCTGGGAATTCTATCCAATTTACCAAGAAGAAGTGTGTTGTGAAAGGAAAAGATGGATCAGTTGTTCTGTTGGGAAAAAGGACAAAGGGAAATCTTTATCTTGTAGTTGGGGAAGAAGATACGTGTCTTTTATACAGAGAGGAAGAAAACCAGCTATGGAATAAGCGAGTTGGTCATATATTCCAACCATCCATGGAAGATCTGGTGAAGTGTGATGATGCAAGAGACCTTCCCAAACTATCACATGATTGTACTCATATGTGTGATACTTGCCAACAAGGGAAAATCATCAGAAAAACATATAGGCCAAAGGAACAGAAATAAACTGGAGTGCTTGAATTGGTGCATGCTGATGTATGTGGACCTATCTCACCACGAGTTATAGATGGGAAAAGGTACTATGTTCTTTTCATTGATGATTATAGCAGAATGGCCTGGGTATTTGTCATTACCCATAAGACAGATGTGTTCAATTGTATAAAGCGGTATAGGAGGGAATCATAAAGGATGCTTGGGCAGAAAATTCTGAAGTTTCTTACTGATAATGGTATAGAATTTACAAACATTCAAGTTAAAGACTATCTCAAGAAACACAGGATAAGGCATCAAGTTTCATGAGTGAGAACTCCCCAACAGAATGAAGTTGTTGAGAGGAGAAATTGAATCATCAACAATATGGCCAGAACAATGCTTATTGAAAAGGACCTACCAGAGAAATTTTGGAAGGAAGTTGTTTTGACATCGGTCTAAATTTCGAACAGGTCTCTGTTGTGTCCGAAGCAAGGGAAGACTCTGTATGAAATGTGGTACGGAAAGAATCCAATGCTGAAATACTTTTGAGTTTTTGGGAGTAAGTGCTCCATTCTTAATAAATAAAATCAAAGGAAGTTTGAGTCATGAGGAGATGATGGTATATTCCTTGGCTATTCAGGGAAAAGAAAAGAATATAAATGTTTCAACAAGAGGCTGGGAAAAATTGTTGAGAGAAATGATGTCACTATAGTTGAAAATGAACAGAATACTCAACGACCCAGTGAACAGTTTCTGGATGAAAGTGATGATGAGTTAAGCAACACAGGGGGAGCAGAAGTGGCAGAGGCTGACTTAGAAGAAGATGCTGATGATGAACAAGAAAGTGTCAAGTCTGTGTCTGCAAGGAAGCCAAAGAGTCGAGCTGAAATTGACAGGCAGAATATCATTGGTGATCAGACAGCTCCGGTTCAGACTCAAAGAATGAAATCATTACAGCAAACATCATTTCTATCTTAGGTGGAGCCAAAATTATTTTCCGATGCAGCTGAAGATGAAAACTGGGTTCAGGCTATGAATGAAGAGCTTGATCAGATTGAGAAGAACTGGACATGGGAGATTGTTTCGAGGCCAGCAGAAAAGAATGTCATCGGGACTAAATGGGTCTATCGCAACAAGATGAATGAAGATGGCATAGTGATTCGGAACAAAGCACGACTAGTGTTCAAGAGATACTCCCAGATAGAGGGAATAGATGTTGATGAGACATTTGCACCGGTTGCAAGGCTGGAGACAATAAGATTATTTTTGGTCATAGCAGTGCAAAGAAATTTTAAAGTGTTCCAGATGGATGTCAAATCTTCATTCTTGAATGGAGTTTTGTAAGAGGAGGTGTATATTGAGCATCCATATGGTTTTCTCATTCATGAGGATGAGAACAAAGTTTGTAGGCCGAAGAAGGCGTTGTATGGGCTAAAACAAGCACCAAGGGCATGATAATCAAGGCTTGATCAGTAGTTGAAGAAGCTTGGTTTCCAGTGTGGAGGAGTTGATTATAATCTCTATTTCATCAATAACAGTAATCAAAGGATGATGGTGCTGGTGTATGTCGATGACATAATTTTTGGCGGATCAGATGAATCTCAGTGCAGACAGTTTTCCAAATTCATGAAAAATGAGTTTGAAATGTCAATGATTGGAGAGATAATGTTTTTCCTTGGTCTAAAGGTGACACAAGGAAGGAATGGAACATTAATTTCTCAATCTAAATATGCTAAGGAGGTTCTGAGAAGGTTTGGAATGGAGAATTACAAGGAAATGAAGACTCTGGTTGCTACTCGGATGAAATTATCAAAAGATGAGGATGACAAGGCAGTTAATATCACAGAATATAGGAAAATTATTGGAAGTATGTTGTACTTAACCGTAAAAAGGCCTGATATTGTTTTCGCCACATGCCAAGCAGTAAGATATCAGAGTAATCCCAAGGAAATCCACATGCTTGCAGTGAAAATAATACTTCGGTATATCCAGAGCACAGTGGATTTCGGCTTGACATATACTGACAAATCTTAGACAGAGTTATTGGGATATACTAATGCAAACTGGGTCGGTTCAGCGGATGATATAAAATCAACATCAGGTGGTTCATTCTATCTTGGTGGATTGTGTATTTCTTGTCTTAGAAAGAATCAATATTGCATTTCATTGAGCACCACGGAAGCTGAGTATATTGCGGCCACTCAAGCATGCACACAGTTATTGTGGATGAAGCAGCAGCTTGAAGATATGGGAGTTGAAGTGAAGTCTTCAATCAGAATCCAGTGTGATAACTCAAGTGATATTAATCTTAGAAAAAATCTCATCCATCACTCAAGGACAAATCACATTGAGATAAAGTATCATTTTATAAAGGAGAAAGTTGTGCAAGGAATTTTGAAGTTGGAGTATGTGCCTACAGAGCTACAGGTTACATACATTCTGACAAAGACCTTACCCAAGGAAGCATTTGAAAGGCATCGACTGGATCTAAGAGTTCAGTCGACTCCCCGCACTTGAAATAGTGTGGATGAGGAACCCCCACCCCCCTCTCCCCGAGGTATGATGTGTGTTCTTCCCTAATGTACTGATATGTTTTCTATACTCTGTTACAGACTACAAAGGCATGACCTTTTGGTTCATTGACAAAGGGGGAGAAAATAGTGATTGTTCAAGGGGGAGATAGTGTGGCTATTTGATAAATCATGAAAGATATGGGGAGAAGCTGACAGGTGGAGCAGCCAGATAAGGGGAGATCAATGACAAAGGGGGTGTATAAATATGACGATGCTAGAAGTGATCGATCAAAGAATAGATATCACGACAGCTGAGGATCGTGATAAAATCATAAGAGTGGTGTTGGAATGTGGAGAAAGAATATTTACAACAATTGGTATCAGTTTGGTACAAATTGGTATCAGTTTGGTACAAATTGGCATCAGTTTTATGTCAATAGTGGGTGTTAGAGATGAATTGATTCATTGATGAACTTTTCATTTACTCTTGTTTCTCACGCCGAGCATTTCTCATGTGGTCTTAGAGTATGTGTTGAGTAAATCCTTGATTGCTATCAGGAATCGCAATAGGGGAATAGTGGCTGAAGAAGCAATGATGTGTCTTTTTATGGAATAGTTGTCAACAAACCCAAAGGGGGAGAATGTTGGGCAAAAATCCCTCAAGTCATCATTGAAGTATTTTTGAGGTGATTGTGTTTGTTGACAAAGTGAACATCTGTGTTGTGATTGTTGACAATGCAAACCATGACATAAAAATTTGTTGACAAAGGGGATTTCATGGTGGAATGTCGAGTTCAAGAGTTGTGGTCAACGATCCATGTTTGATTCAAGAAACTTCAAAAAAAGAATGGATGATCTGGAGGCAACATAAAAAGAACGGATACAAGGTCGCGCTGTTTTCTAGTGTTTGCCAAATTTTTGGGCCTGAAAATCGAAAAATGAAGAAAAGTGTTTTTGGAAAAGGGAATTGCACACCGAGGTCTTGGAGTATAGGAAACTTGCATGCCATATGTTTTTGAAGATCAGAACATCAAAATATGGCAAAGGGATAAGGATCGCGCAAGTATTGGGATGGTCGTGAAGGTGAATTGTGTGCCAAAGAATGGACTTGCGCGCAGGTGCCTAGGAGGATTGGAAACTTGCACACCTGTGGTTTTTCAAGATTAGAAGATCAAAATATGGCAAAGGCAAGAGGTTCGCGCAAGTTTGGAAGTGGGTCACGCAGGTGACTTGCAGGTGCAGAGACCTGCGCGCCAAGACTTGTGCGCCAAAGGAAAACTTGCGCGTCGTCGTGCAGGGTGGTCAAATTTCCTATAAATACTGGACCACCCCTCCTCATTTCTCACCGGAGTTCAACACTTTGAAGATTCAGAGCTCCCGTCGCGCAGGTGTGGTGTTCGTGCAAGTGGTGGTGTGTCGCGCAAGTGGGGCTTGCGTGCCAGTGTAGGAAGTTGCGCGCCAAGTGTTAGTTGCACACCTGAGGTGGTTTAGGCGAGTAAGGAAGTGAGTCACACAAGTTTGGAGTTGTAGAGATTTGTGCCGCACAAGTACGAAGGAAGACTTACGCGCCAGTTGTGACTTGAGCGTCGATACTTGCACACCGGATTAGACTTGCGCACCAAGTAAGGTTGATTTTCCAGTAGTGTTTTCAGACTGCGTGGAACCTAGAAGTTTTCCTGATACCTTTGGTACAAAGAGATATTCATCTATAGGTGAAATTTGGACTTCAACAGAGTAACTACATATAGAGAAAGATGAATTCCTTCATGCAAATGAAGATACCTATATGTTTATAAACTGTGAGTGGATTCCTTCCAGAGTAGTGAGCAAAGGAAGAGAAAGAAGGTGATCCTCTCCACCGGCAGTGATCCAGAGAGAGAGAAACAGGGAGTGACCATTGGGAAAGTAGTGAGATGACCCTAAACATTGTAAAGGCAATGAGCCTAGGTATATAAGTGATCTAGCCCAAACCTTGTAATCCACATCTAGTGAAGTTTAGTGGAATTTGGTATGACCAAAAACCTGTCGGTGTATGCTCCTTGGACGTATCCCTTAGTGGTGAACCAAGTCAAATTGTTGTGTACTATGCATGCTTTACTTTCTTCTTTATATTGTGCAACAGGAAAGAGAGAGAAGAGTGTCTTTCTTAACAGCAAAACAAGATCAGAATGGGATTTAATTTTAAATTAGTCATACCCTGATTCACCCCCCCCCCTCAGGGTATTCAGCCTTGTGGACCTAACAGATCACCATGTAAGATCCATGTGTTTTAAGGTTGATGTAGTTGAAGACCTCCTGAACTAAGGCGATGGAACCCTAAAAAGAACTATGCTAGATAAATCCATGTTGTTCTATAGAAATCCAACTAGGAAGAAGAATAGAAAGCCTTTTTTGATGAAATCATCCATCAATTTGTATTTAAAGTTACACATGCTCACTAGCCAAAAATGCTGGAGGTTGGAAGGGTTATTTATTTTAGGAATAAGTACCATGGTGGTTTCACATGTAGTATGGGTAAGACTGCCACCTCAAAAAAATCATGGATTTCCATGACCATATCATCTTTAACCATGTTCTAGGAAGCCTTGAAGAAAGATCCTAAAAACCCATCAATCCTAGGAGCACTCACTAGATTAAGGCTCTCCATGACCACTAAAATCTCATATTCACTTGGAATAAATTATAACCACTTGTTATCATATCCATAAAAAACATTTGGAATCACATTCATTATATCTTCATGACCAATTCAGGATCCATTAGGCATTCTAGTATTAGGACTACCAAGAAGGTCTTTAAATAATGTCCCATCCATGCACCCAACCATGCTCTGATCGTCTTTGTAAGAATTTTCCTACAATCTAATATTGGGTCTAGTATCCCTCTGCCTCTCTTTAATGCACACATGAAAATAACATGAATTTTGATCCCCCTCATGAATCCATATTACCCTTGATTGTTTGTGTGTTGTGCGGTCATGTCTTAGAATCATTTCATCCATTTGGTTCTTCTTTCTAAAAATATTAGCAAAAATATCTGCATTCCAATAATCTTCCAAAAGAGATTATAGGTGATCAATTTATAATTTCATTATATCCATGTCCTGAGTTGGTGGGGGTTGTGATTTTATCCAATCGTGAAGGTCCCCCCTAATCTATCTTAACCTATTTTGTAACCTTTCCCATCCTCTTCTATGCATAGGATTTTTTCAAGAATCGTTCACCACCTATTGATAGCCTATGTATTCACTCCAAATATGGGGAAAACTATGACAATACCTCCACTCCTGATTGGTTAGAAGAGATACTAGAAGTGTGGAATGATCGGAGACAGTGTTTACAAGATGATAAACCTTGACACTTGGATATGCTGATATTGCATGAACATTATAAATACAATGATCAAGCCTTCACCAAGTAAGCTTTCACCCTCTTTTATTATTTCACCAGGTGAACCGGTTCTCAGAAAATCTTAGGTCCATCAGCCCTTTACACACCATAAATTAATTGAATTCCAAGATGGCCTTGTGAGGGAAGGTCATTATGCCTTTCTTCTCACATGGATCCGCAACCACATTAAATTCACCTCCAACAAACCAAGAAGAATCCACTAGGTCGAATGACTTGAGATCATGCCATAGAGAAACTCTCTATTGAGTCTCACAGCTTCCATAGGCAAAATAAAAGAAAAAGGTTTAGGAGATGTTTGAAACCTTCATAGTGACATATTGATCCATGGATTGGATGAGATCTATTGAGATATTTTTGTTACAAAATATCCATATATGAATATTGTGTGGGTCAGCATGCATAAACCCACTCATTTTAATTCTACAAGAAAATTATCCTATTTTTTAGGAACTTTTCTTGTGTTCAAGCACCATGATAGTAGAAACATGATGAGATAGGACCTCATTTAATATTAGGTTAGTTTTAACCCAAGCACCTAGGATATGATCATTCCATATGAGAATGGATAACATTAAAAATGTTGACACATGGCTTTAGCACCTAGAAGAATAGACATATTATCCTGAGAATAAGTTTTCTGATGATAAATTCTTGACTGTGATCTGGTTCACACTTCAGTGTGATCCAAAGAAGAGATCACTGGAGGGGGACTTTAAATGGTCTCGACTCTGGATACATGCCCCCTAAAGTTGAGTTATGTTAGTTTTAGTGGGAATAATTTCCAGACATCTTTTGAAATATGAGGCTCACTAGTAGGATAAGCATGATCATCCTTCAAAGACATGTTTTAATGTAAAGACTCAGCCAGGAGACAAAGAAGAAAATCTTCCCGATCGAGAGGAATGATACTGAGAGGAACTTATGAAGAAGGGTGCATATCATTTGTCTAATTTTTTGCAATAGAGTAGGGATATTTTATATGAGGGGATTCAAAACCCCATTACCTTTGGATAACCACAAAAAAAATCATGTTTTATCTAAAGGGAATACGAAAGAGGGTCCTTAAAAGTAACCAAATCCAAGAAATGATCTCCTCCAACCCCCTGGTGATATGGTTGAGGAAATTCATGAAACAAGTCATTTGTACCACCTTGACAAGGATAACCTAGAATACTAGAAGTTGAGGGAGATGAAAACTGCATCACCTGATCAGCAACTAGAGCTTTAGATTTGATAGGCCATCTATAAAGAGAGTGCTTCCCCAAAACTTCTGACCCTTTCCTTTTGCAAATAGGGATATAATGACCTTGAAGGTGGAAGTAGGAGTAAAAAATAGGAGCTTTAGGATAAACGAGAGCTTGGTTCCATTCAAAGGAATCTTGGACACTAATAAAGATATTATCTAGAAGTAGCAAGGATAAATCCATTTCCACGTATATCTGATCCATTGAAACATCATCTAGGAGTAACATGCATTCATCTGCACAAAGAAATTGACCAAGGGAATCACCAATGGAGAAAAAGAAGGAACAATTTTGGAGAGGTATAATAAGCCTAGGTAAATTTATCCACACTGAGGAAAGGGAAGATTCCTTTCCAAAATTAACATCCAATTCCCACCGTAAAAAAGTGAAATTCCAATGGCCCATAGATCTAGAATATTTTCACTATGTGAGATGAAGTCCTCCTATAAATCCAACACCATGAAAAAAGATCTTCGGTTTAGGGAAGAAACCCTAATCAGAGCTATTAGGCCCCAAGAATACACAAAACAATGAAAAGTTGGAAGTGGCAGTCTGTCGGGGCCAAACCTGGCCACCAGTGTCCAACAAAGGACTTCTGAGGCAGCACTGAATGAATCGAAAGAGAAATCCAGAACTGGGCAAGTCCCATCCAATGAAAAAGCTGAGGAGGCACCAAGAACCTTCGGGAAGCAAGGGAAAGGGTTTAGGGGAGAATATAAGTGAAGAGCCTCCTTAAATGACTCCCCCGACCATGGATGAAACCCCTCCCCTCCTATGATAGAGTCCAAGGAATAACAGTAGCGGAAAATGGGCCAAGATCAAAGGTCATCAGAGCAGAAGTTTCCACCTTTGGAGAACCAATATAAGAAGGCCTAACGGTTGAAATTTTTTGAAAAGAGGGAGGTATGTTTGATATAGAAGTTAAATCCATTTCATCCCTCTCCCTTTTTGGTGGGTTATAATCCAACTAATGAGGAATATAAATAAATCATCACTCGACCATCTAGATTACATCTAAGAATCCCATGATAATAGTATAATAGGGAATGAGTATTTCATCACATGATTGGAATTAAACATAGATCACAGATTCCATTGTGCATGCCTTTCCCAATCCCTAAAACTGTCTATGTGAAGGACCTCTCATCGCAAGGATGGCAATAGGGGTTCCCAACTTACATAGAACCATTCAAAAGTGAAAACCAGGCCTACATGTCATATGAATTTAAAACCAATTTCTAAACCATCACAAAGTACCAAATGAGCCTTATCATTTATGAATATAAAAACATTTCTAATGAGTATACCTTTCTTCTCAAAACCATTTACAAAACCATAGTTAAAACATTATTCATACTTGGAAGGTTCTAAATGGACCTTTTAAGTCATGGTTATCAATCATATTTCAAGGTGCTAAATGGGCCAAGTTTTGGAAAACACAATTTAAAACCTCATTTGAATCTATTTTGGAGACCAAAATACATGGGGAAGACATTAGGTGTTTTTAGAAAACAATTTGGAAGATGTATAGGAAGAGAGAACAAAAAATGGAGGAGGGTGTTTTAAAAATCAGGGTTTCAAAATAAATGTTTTTATGGAATACCATTTATATAGGTGTGTGTCTATCCATATGTTCAGCTAGTGCACATGTGGATATGCCCACATTTACTAGAATACATATGGAAAACCATAAAGGTACCTAAATTCCAATTAAATAATCATTAGAAACCTCAAAACCAATCACATGGATCCACACATAAGCACCAAATTGTAAAAATTCAGTAAAACCCACACACAAATCTCAATTTCCCTTGTTAACTAAATCCAAATAATTCCAAAAAAGGAAAAAATAATTTCAAAATTTCTAAAAAAACTTATTAGGCCAATTGTAATTTTATTAAACACCTTTTATACATATATATATATAGGTATAACCAAGGAAATATTTTGAAAACCCCATTTTTATAATATTTCCAACATATAAACACCATAATAAATCAAACTAACACATAAAAAACATGAATAATGCATTTAAAAATTATTTAATAAATCTTAAGGATCAAATTGAATGTTCCAAAAAGTAAATAGATCTAAAAAACATACCTCAATGATGTGATAATGTGGTGAAAATCCATGAGAAGAAAGAACTGAACCCAAGAAGGCAACCACACACCCTATATTTGAAGGAGGATTACTAAGGATACAAGTATATCCCAAGAAGGATGGGTTTGGAAGCCTCTTCATGAACCTCGGATAGTTTGGGGAGGAGAAACCTAAAATGGTGTTAAAATATAAGAGGGAAAAACTTGGAATTTCAATTTTTCAAGATTCTGTGAATGTTTCGTGGTTTGGATGCAAGGTTTGAAAAACTATGAGATAATCATGAACACCCAACTTGAAGGAAGGGACACCTTCATGGGTTGGTCGCACATTTCGAGAAACCATATGTCAACCATTCAACTCAACTCTGTCCAAATGACAAACACCCTCGCATGCTTGACGCATGGTTCCCACTAACTGTGTGCAAGTCGTGTTCCTTGTCCCTTACACCACCAAGAGGTTGCATGGTTACTCCTTTTACTCACACGATTTGGGAAAAATTGTGCTCATTCCATGAAATAGAAAAATAAACTGTAAAAACCCTCTGGCTCTATCATCTAAACAATTTCTCCCCTAACCATGCATAGGGCTAAAAACATCCCAAACCCTCCAAAAATAAAAAATTATCAATGGGAACCCAACCCGAACCTCAACAAAAATATCAAAAACAAAGAAATAAATAAAAAAAAAAGAAATAAAATAAAACTAGGGTTAGGGTGTGACAATTTTTCCTACTATAAAAACTTTTTACCCATATAAATTCAACTATCCAAATGAGGAACAAAGTTATAACTCAAAACTAAATGAGGTCAAGTGAAATCAAAAACCTCGATGTGACCTTTCAAATCCACAAGTCATTCATGACCAACCATAGAGGAAACAAAAATAATATCCCTTTTGGGTATCTCCACCATTTAATATTCCATCCACATGGATCAACTCCCAATATAATATACCCCAATGGAAAAAAACTCAAACCAAACATCAAGCCAAACCACAATTCATCATTTCCAAAAGACATGAACATATCCAAAATGATCATAATCCAAATCCAAAATTGATTCAAAAAGCTAACCACAAAATTTTCATAATTCAAATTACAATAAAAAAACTAGAAGAAAAAGAGTTCACCAAGCCTTTCATAACAAAAAAGGGACTTTCAAAAACAAATAAAACCACATAGGGAAACTTAAACCGTGCCCATCCCAAAATGGGGGACAAAATCTGGGCCAGTATCACCCACCACACCACGAAATTCATAACTATATGAAAAGATTCATGTCGTGGCCTATGGATAGAGCTCAGGTACCATAAATCATTTGTTACACTGATTTTAAGAGCTTAAAGCCTCTGATTAATACTTTCTATTTTAGTGACATAACTTGCATAACTTCTCCAAATGACCCAAACGACCACATAGTCGACACACCTTCAGAGGATTATAGTAAAGTGGCTTTGATTTCCCAAATAGACCTCACTAGAATTACATGATCGGGTGTTCTGATGAATGATAAGTAAGAACTAACGAGGGTGGATCCTTAAAAATGGGTTACTCTGGTTTACACTCTTCACTATATGGGGGACCTTCATGAGAACCAAGAGAAACTTTATTTACACCTACTAAAGATTATTCTTTGGAAACCATCTCAGATAAAAATGCTTCATCCACTAGCCTCCTAAACATAATTTCCTAGGATGAGAGAACTTGATCCTTAATCTATGGATGAAGACCCCAAATGAAGATAGATGATTTCAACAATTCCTTTGATGATATATCTAGAGAAAAATAAACTAGCTCTTTGAAGTGGTCAATATAGGCCTTCACCATCCATTTACCTTGTTGAACATCTAAGAGATCTACCATTTTCCTTACCTTCACTTCCTCAGGAATAAACCATTGGATAAAAGTGGTCATAAAGACTTACTAAGACATTATAACTTGTAATGATGATGGGATGACCACCTTCCATCGATCCAAACCCAGAACCTCAAACGAACCTAGGAAAACTTGCACCCTCACATCCTTAGGAGTTCCCAAAGATATAAAAACACTTTAAACTTCCTCAAGAGATTCAAAATCATCTAATGGACCTCTATCACCATAGAAAACCAGATACAAATGAGAAAAACTCAACTCCACCACCCCATTGGGAGTTTGGGTAGGGCCAATGACTGTAATAGACACGCTATAAACCTTTGGGACCTATCAGGGTGGAATAATATAAATGAAATAATAAACACAAAACCAAAATGACATCAACCCAAAATTGAACCAGGAAAGAACATTCCAAACCAAAACAAGAAATTCATAAATCAAAACATCACAAAGCAAACCAAAATACTCTTTTAAAAAGTACTATTTCCATTCCAAATTAAAAACCATTTCAAATGCCAAAATCACTTAGTAGGACAATTGGTATTTTATCAAACACCATATATACATATATATATATATATAGGTATAACCAAGTAAATACTTTGAAAAAACCCTTTCTTATCAAATTGAAAACATATAAACACCATAATAAATTGAACTATCACATCACAAACATTAATAAAACATTTAAAATTTATTTAATAAATCTTAAGCATCAAATGGAATGTTCCAAAAAGTAAATGGATAGAAACACATATTTTAACAACATGTGAATGCGAAAAAACTCTAGGATAAGAAAAAACCACGACCAAGAAGGAAATTTCACATCCTAGATTTGAAGTAGGAGCACCAAGGATCTAAGGATAGCCAAAGGAAGAGGTTTTTTGGAGCCCCATCATGCGTGTAGGTTGATTGGAGTAGGAGAAACCCGAAATGGGGTTAAAAATAATAGGGGAAAACTTGGAATTTCAAGTTTTCAATATTTTGGGAAAGTCACCTAGTTTGGACACACTTTTTGAAAAATCATGCACCAACCATGTGCACTGTACTAGAAGGAATGGACACTCGCATGGGTTGGTTGTATAGTTTTTGAAACCATGCGCCAACCATGCAACTCATCTCTTTCAAAATGATAAAATCCCTCATATTATTTATATACGGTTCCCACTAACCATGAACAAGACATGTGCATTATCCTAGAAACCACAAAGAGGCCGCACAATTTCTCCTTTGACTCACATTGTTTGGGACAAACCATGTTCATACCATGAAATAAAAATCATACAAGAACAAAAATGAACTAGAAACACCCTCTACCTCCACCATTCGCTTGATTTCTTCCCAAGCCGTGGACAGGGCCAAAAATATCCTGAAACCTCCAAAACTAAGAAATTATTACTAGGAACCCAACCCAAATCTCAACTGAAAGATCAAACATGAAGAAATAAATAAAATAAAATAAAATTGAGGTTGGGTTTGGGGTTGGGGTGTTACATACCCTTTTCTTTCGGTACTTTTAAAAACTAAAAATTTAAAAAGTATTGAGAAAAGTATTTTCTTTGAAAATAGAAATGGAAACTTGTCAAATAATCTTAAAATAAAATAAAGGTCATGATGGAGTAAAATTACATTCATTTTTTAAATGTTAAAAATAAACATTATTTTCAAAAAAAAATTAAAGAGAGTTAAAATTGAAACATATGGAAAAAGTTAAGAAATTTCCCTTTAAAACCTTTTGAAATAAGGTTAAAGATCTTAGAAAGTAACTTTAGGAAATAATTTATTTTTAAAAAATAACATTCTTGAAATAATATAAATAAATTGGAGGAATATTTTGGATAAAATCCTTTAAAACCATTACAACAATGTTTTTAAAGAAAAATCTATTTACGGTATTTTAAAATAAAAAATCATTTGAAATAAACATAAAAAGGAACATGAAATATCATGAGTATAAAAAGAGTTATTATATTATATTTCAAGAGTCATTATATACACCATATAAATTAATATAGTTGTGTTAATCAAAACATGTATCAAAGAAGGAATTTTGAGATGAGAAGCCCTTGCAATTTGGGTAATGCTTGAATAAAAAATTCATTGAATACAGGAACTTAACATGATTATATAAAACCAATAATTTACATGAAATGATATGAGAAAAAAATTCATGATGTAGTAAGTACCCCATATAAAATAAATCATAGTACATAACATGAATTATGTCTCAAAGAATTGAAATTGAGACCATGAAAACCCTTGAAAACTTTATAACATTTGAATCAATATATAATGAAAGTGAGAACTTTAAATGAACTTTAAATATCATGTTCAAAGATTAATTCATTATTTAGTATCTCAATGTTCAACATATACACCTTATAAAAGGAAGTAGGTGTATAATATGATATATGTCTCAAAGAAACAATATTGAGATGAATAATCCTTACAAAGAATGTATCATTGAACTAAGAATTAGTCATTAAGGTGATTATGTGTAACAATTTTAAAAACACATGAAGAATTAGAAATAAAACATAATATATTCAATGTTAATTTCATACTTAATTCTGGTATAACATAGTTAATGAAGTTGAAGTATAACCCAATGAATGGAAATTGAGTTAAGAACCCCCTTACAGTTTTGGTAACATCCGAATCAAACCCCATTGGATTAAATAATATTAATTTTAACTTAAAATATTATGAATTATAAATTATTCATGATATATCATGTAAAATGGGTATTATATACACCATATAAAATAAATTAGGTGTATAACATTAAAATATGCTTCAATGAAGTGAAATTGAGATGAAATATCTTACCTTGAGTCCAGAATTGTTATATATGACATTTAACTTCTATATAATAAAATTATATTAATTATTTACTTGTTTAATAATATTTTAAATATTTATTAATTTAACATTAAACCATTTATTATATTATTTACTTGTTTTGAATATGTTCAGTTCATAATTTCAAAATGACATTGGTAGGTTGACCATGGACAAAGGGTCCATTATTCTATAATATCCAAAATATTAATCATGAAATAATAATGCTTTTATACATTAAATACGATTTTATAACCATCCATTAAAGGCATACATGAAAAATTAATCACATAATTTTGTAGAGGTGGTAATCCACACACACACACGAACGACGTTTCCATTTTTCAATAAATTGAAGGTAAATTAAATAGATGATATCTTATATTTATAAAATTATAATTATATAATTAATATAATATATATATTTATATATATTAAATCCATTATTATAAACATTTATTAGAGGTAGTTATGGAAAACAAAACACATCTCTTAGTGGAGTTAGTAGTCTGCACGTACGCCCAAACGATGTTTTCATTCCCCATCGGATGGGAAATGGTTGTACCATTTTTGTAATAAAATTTTAGTATATTGTAGATATTTTTTTATTATATCATAATATTTTAATAATATATTAAGAGGTAGGAGAATAATTAAAATGAAAATTCTCAGTTAAGACCATTGTCTCTTCTTTAAAGAACCGCCTTTATATATCTCCTTAAGGACCCTATTAATGTTATTTTAAGAAAAAAAATTCCTATAATATTTATATAAAGAAGTTAAAAAGAGTTTTTGTTAGGGTTTGGTTGAGATAAGTGGCTCATTAAGTGTGAGGAAGAGATAAGAGTTGATGTCTCTTTATAAGTGGGGGGAGGGGCACCCTTGGAATTTACATAAAGTATTAAATTATATAAATTAATTTTCATATTCAAGTGCCTATAAATTGATATATTTAGAAAATAGTAAGTAGATAATTCTAAATCATCCCATTAAATAAAATTTATACAATATTGGATGATTTTTTAATCCATACCTATTAGTTTAACCCCCCCCCCCCCATTAACCCTTTTAACAATTAATGTGATAACAAAGTTTTTTACTATTTAGGGGTTGAGAAAGTTATTATATAAGGAAAAGTGAACCATAAATGAAAAATGGTTGATATTATCAACCATATCTCATTCGCTTATCCAAAAAAATTATAAATTTTAAATCATTTAATAAAATATTATTTTGCATAAAATACCATTAAAGTCAATTCTAGGACTATTCACATAATTTACTTTAAAAATATCAAAATAATAGTTTAGTTAAAATATAAAATTTTAACATGCTACTAATACATTATAGATATCTAAAAATTTCATGGAACTCCATAAATCACCCAAAAATATTACTTTTTAAGTTTTTAAAATCATTTACTTGATTTTTCTACTACTTGAAAAATAACTATGTTGGAATTTTTTGTAATGTTCCCCGGTCTATAACTCTCTCACATGGCCAAATCAGGTTGGTTATTATACCTCAAGTGTGCCTCCTAGAATACCATAGGTTGTAGACTAGGATCATGGGTGTAAATAATATAGTGAGGTGATTATACCCCCTAGTATAGAGTTACAATACAACGGAAATAAAAAATAATAGAAACTAGAGTAATGGATATAGTGGAAACAATACAACATGTGATTGGAAATTAAAGGATGAACCAATAAATAAAATAATAGTGAACCATATAATGATATAATATAAATTATTTAAATGTAAAACTGAAATTAATACAAATAAATAAATAATTTGACATAATAAACTCAAAATACCCTAGTCATGAACCCCATGTCGGTCTCGTCCCTAAGCTCCAACCCATCCAGCAAGAAACAATCAACAACAAGTTAATTTACCCCTTTTCAAACCTGAATCCATTTAATATTATTATGTACTAAACAATGACCCTAATTGGGTATGATTAAAACTCAGTAGGTCGGCACCACCATGTCTAAACAAAACCAGTCTGATAATAAGTTCATGTAATAAAACGATAAATAGGTGTATTAATTTAGAAATAAATATAATAACAAAATCAACCTACCTTATCACCATGCTGGAATATCTTTGAGCATGCATCATAACCATGCCAACCATAACCATAAATCATGTCATAATCATGTAACCAAACAAATCCCTCTGTATAAGCATTACAGAATAACCGGACCAAGCCCTATAAGCATTATAGCATCTGGGTCAATCCCTCTATATAATCATTTCATCATAACCGGTCCAAAAAAAATTATAAATTTTAAATCATTTAATAAAATATTATTTAACATAAAATACCATTAAATTCATTTCCAAGACTATTCACATAATTTAATTTAAAAATATCAAGATAATAGTTTAGTTAAAATAAAAAAAATTAACACATTATTAATACATTATAGTTATCTAAAAAATTTGTGTAATACTATAAATCACCAAAAAAATACTACGTTTTAAGTTTTTAAAATCATTTAATTGATTTTTATACTACTTGAAAAGGCACTATGTTGGTGTTGCGTGTAACGTCTCCCAATTCGGCACTCTCTGACATGGACAAATCAGGTTGGTTAATGAACCTCAAGCATGCCTCCCTATATGCCATGGGCTGATGACTAGGAGTATGGGTGTAAATAATATAGTGGGGAGACTATACCCCCTAGTATATAGTTAAAATATAATGGAAATAAACAATAATAAATATAACAATAACGGATATAGCGAAAATATTACAGTATACAATTGGAAAGTAAAGGAAGAACCAATAAATCAAATAATAGTGAACCATGTAATGATAGGATGGAATGTATCTAAATTTCAAACAAAAATTAATTCAAATAAAGGAATAATCTGACATAATAAACTCAAAAGACCTCAGTCTCAAACCCCACATTGGTCCCATCTCTAAGATCCAACTCATCCAATAAGAAAAAATAAACAATAAGGTATTTTTCCCTTGTCTAAACCTACATCCATCTAATCTACTCAGGTACCAAATGGAATCTTGAATAGGGTGTGAGTAAAACTTAGTAGGTCAACACCACCATGTCTAAAAAAACTATTATGATAATAAGTACATGAAATAAAGTAATAAACAAGTGTATTAATTAAGAAATTGAGATAATATCATAATCAACCTTTTTGTCACCATACTGGAATATCTATGATCATGTAGCATAATTATTCCAACCATAAAAACAAACCATGGCATAATCACATAATCGGTCAAATCCCTCTGTATAAGAATTACATCATAATTAGACCAAGCCCTATAAGCATTATAGCATCTGGTTCAAGCACTCTATATACTAATTTCAGTATAACTAGGCCAATCCCTCTATATAATCATTTTATAATATAGGATCAATCCATCTATATAAGCATTTCATCATACTGGATTAATCCCTCTATATAATCATTTCAACATACTAGTCCAAGACCTCTATATAAATATTTCAGCATCAAACAACACAAATCAAATATGGCATGAATAACATGTCATAATATCACATATCACATTGGTTAATTCTGTTAATTACCATTTGTCTTTAAATTACCCATTTATTCATTAAATTATATCTTAGGCCATTTCCATTCCAGTTTTAACATCCAAAAATTTTCAAATCATCACTATCCATTTCAATCATCAATTTATCTATTTTCTAAGGTGAATCTATCATAATAAATTACCTAAGGTCTCATGTCATGATAAAGCATACTTTAATCCATTTTCCATTTCAATATTATTATAGGTAGGCTCATTGTATGGGTAGCTTCAATCCAGGTCTCAATGCCATTGAATCCAAAGGGATCCAATGAATAATTCAATGCAAGATTTATCATCATCCATCATTAAATTAATTAATGCACATATTGTGTCGGTGTAGTCATGTGATATTTCACATACTTGAACAATAGAAATAGACCATAGGGTATTGTTTTAGACAACCTACCTTTAACCAATGATCAACACAACACTTCCAATAGGTAACACCAACAAGAAATAAGGTGAAGAAGATCTCAAGAAAAAACCTAGATCACATAAGACCCATATCAAAACCCCAAAACAACTACAATCAAAATATTCCACTACTATAATTGAGAGAAATGCAAGAGAAGGGAGAACCAAATAAAAACAACTTATTGGGGATTAGACACTTGATCTAGACATTCGTAATGGAATAAGGAACTAAAAAATCACTTGGATTCTCTTGGGGTTTGATATAGGAGGGATGCACATGTATGAGAGAAATATTATATGCATAATGTGGCCTTAAAACTGTTGAGCACGAGAAATACATGACATGTAATCCTTTAACATTGTGTATTTCTCTATTTTCAAGTTATGAAAAAAATGAATCACCTTAGGTTAAAAATAAATCAATCAAATATTTCACATCATGTAAAAGTTTTGTGATTTGTAACCAATTCATGTCATCAACCAGTTCACAGCATCTTTCTGGAGAAATTTACACATCATGTAATAGGTTCACGGTATATAACCAATTCATGTTTTGAACCAGTTCATGATGTATTCCTAGAAACATTTACACATTGTGTAATAGTTTCATGATGTGTAAATTTATATACTATAATACTCAACCTGGTTTCTTTAGAAGATCCTGAACCACCTTTGAATCCTTCCTAACTCATGAGAAACCCTTGTAAGCCCCTTTAACATGTTTATATTCAGACTCCATTAATTCAAAAAAAATCCTTGAATCTTTAGGACATTTTCCCCAGAAATTATCTTCATTCCCAAAAATGGAATCAACCACCAAGGTTCAAAGATGAATGAAAACCCAAACAAAAGAGCTTCAACACACAAAAAAAAGAGGGACGTGCCTGGAAAAAGACAGGATCTTATAACCTCCTTACAATATAATAGCTTGTCCCTGAACTGCTCCAAGAATCATTGTGGGGTCTCAAAGAACAAGTATGGACACTATGCTTGCATATCATATTTTCTCTCCCAAATCTCCTCTTGAAAACACCCATGCTACCACTGCACTTGAACTAGAGGTACGGACTTTCCCTAAAGATAATTCTCAATATGATCCACATTCTACATTGGATGATCCTCAAAGGATGCATCTACACTAAGCTCAGTGTCATAAATTTATGTCACATGATAAGGGCCAGGATGATATCTTTGAAGTTAAGACATATTAAACACGTTGTGCATGGAATTATAGTGTTGTGGAAGGGATAATTGGTATGATACTAGAAAAACCTTTTCCACTATCCTAAACAGATTGAAAAACTTGGGTGCTAGCTTTCCCTATTTCCTAATATAGAATTTCCCTAACCTAGGTGACACTTGAAGTAAAACATGATGACCAGCCTCAAACTTTAAAGGTCATCTTCAATAGTTAGAATAAGATTACTACCTACTTTGTGTGGTCACCAACTTCCATTGGATCAACTAAACCTTCTTAGACATCTCCTGCATGAGACTAAGTCCAACAATCATTGAATCACTACCTCTAACCAAAAAAGAGGTGAACGGAACAAATTTTCATACAAATCCTAGAAATTTTACATTTTAATCAATGCTTGGAAGCGATTATTATATGAAAACTCCATGAGTTCCATATTCTTCTCCCATGAACCACCAAAATACAAAACACAAGATCATAACATATCTTCCAAAATATGAATAGTCTACTTAGATTGACCATTATTCTATGTATGATAGGATAGACTTAGAAGAACCTATGACCCCAAAGCCTTCTAAGGACCCTTCCAGAACCGAGACATGAAACTGAGATATCTATCAAAAACAATGCTCCTTAGAACACCATACAACCTAACTATCTCCCGCGCATAGAGACTACTTAGATCATCAACAATGAAGTTCTCTCTGATAGTAAAGAAGTGATATACATTCATTATTTGATATATTATCACCCATAAATCATCATTTGTATTGGTTTTCTTGGGTAATCCTTTCACAAAATACATATTTACATCATCCCATTTCTCATCTGGAATGGGTAGAGGTTGCAAAATCCCAACATGCCTCTAATGATCGGCCTTAAACTGATGACAGGTGAAACATATCTCCATGAATCTCACTAAACCCTTCTTCATTTATGGACTCCATTACTATATATAGAGATCATGAAACATATTTTTCAAACTAGGATGTACTGCTCATCTAGAAGCATAAAACTCTCTCATCAACTCCTCACACAAACCCATAGGAACCCATACTTGACCATAGATAAGAATATAATTTCCACTGCTAAGAGACTATCCTAATGGTGGATCCCAACCATATAATCTATCTCTCAAAACTAATCCCTCTGGATCAGATAACTTCTCAATATTGATCTGGTCCAAAACATGGGTATGATAGATGTCTAAGTTAGAGTTACTTGTTCATAGGACTCCTAGACATATAGATGCATGTCTAAAAAGAGCACCATCATATGCTACTCATTGTAAGACTCCTGCACTACCATTTTATTATTCTTCTATCTCAAGTCATTAGCAATGATGTTTCCATTTCCTAGTGTATAATCCAACTTAAATTCTAAAGACTATAGATAATCGACCCACCTCCTCTACCAAAGGTTTAGGTCCTACTGAGAAAAGACGTACATGAGGATCTTATGGTATGTACACTAAAAACATCTCACCCAAATGATAGTGTCTTAATCATCTTAGGGTGTGTACCACCTAATATAACTCTAGATCATGAGTAAGATAATTTATCTCATGTGGTATTAGTTATCTATACCCATAAGAAACCACTTGATCCTCCTGCATTAGAACTAATCTGATTCCAACTCTAGATGTGTCACAGTACATGGTATATTTCTTACCCATCACTGGTAAAGTGATTATAGGTGTTTAGGCCATCTTTCTCTTTATCTTTATAAAATATTTATCTCAAGCATCTGACTAAATAAACCTCAACCCTTTCTTGGTTATCCCAGACATTGGTGCTTCCAAATGGTAAAAGTCCTAGATAAAATGATGATAATAACCTACTAAACCCAGAAAACCCTGAATCTCAAAGAAATTCTTTGATTTCTCCTAATATACAACAATTTTAACTTTATATGGGTCCACTGATAATATATCCTCTAAGATGGAGTGTCCTAATAAGTTCACTTTATCAATCTATAATCTACATTTGGTTAGCTTGGTATAAATTTGATGCTTTATCAATGTAATCATGATGATGTGAAGATATTGGTCATGATCATCCACTTACTTGGAGTACACTAACATATCATTGATAAAAACCACCACAAACTGGTCTAGAAAAGGATAAAATATCTGATTCATCAAGTCCATGAATAATGTCAATGTGTTTGTCAAACCAAACGACATCACTATGAACTCATACAATCCATACCTACTACTAAAAGTAGTATGAGGTATGTATCATAGTCTCACACTCAACTGGTGATACCATGATCTCAAATATATCTTGGTGAAGATCTTAGAACCTCTCAGCTGATTGAAGAGATCATTAATGCATGGAAGGGTATATTGGTTCTTGGCCATCATCTAGTTCAATCTATGATAATTAAAACATAAGTGCAAAGTCCCATTATACTTCTTGGTGAAAAGAACTAAAGAACCCCATGGAGATGTACTAGGACATATGAAACCTTTAGCTTCCAAATCTTCCAACTGAACTTTCAACTCCTGAAGCTCTGCTAGTGTCATCCTATAAGGCGGAATAGAAACAAGATTTGGTCCCATAACCAACATCATCTCCTACTCAAGTAGTAATCTGCATAACTCATTAGGAAATACATCCTAAAAAGAATCTACCACTAAAAGAAAAGTATATTATTGTATTCCACCATTATCTAGAGAAATACCTACTATTTGATCCATGCGATAATATAATCTACACTGAATTGGTCCTGCATGACTAGCCTGAAGATTCCACTCACTCTTGTGAAAATAATTGCATCATTATAGAGATAAAAATGTAACTCTCCTCTGGTAATAGTCAATATGAGTCTGGTATAGAACTAGCCAATCTATACCAAGAATATAATAAAATACTATCATTTTTAGCACCAATGGTTCTCAAAAGAAATAGTAACCCCCAATTTCTAGAGAACACACCTTGCAAAGTTTGATATTCTATAACTACATTCAAAATGGTGTATCGATGGTAAAAACACCATCCAATATTTCTACAACCAATACCAAACCATTTTCAAAAAGGGAATATAAAAAAGAATTTTATGATCCTGTATAAAAAATTCAAGCAAGGGTAGATGATATAAGAATCGTACCTCTGACGACATAAGCTCATCCATCCACACTAGCTAGAGTAGACTACATAGCATGAAGCTAACTAGCCCCTCTATCCTAGGCTCCGGTCTGAATTAGGATATTCTCTCTACATGGTGCAGCCACTCTTACACTGGGGTACTATGTCCTCTACCTCGACCTAAATGTCTAGTAGAACTCTAGATACCAGTCTATTATAGGGTAGAAAAGTCCTCCTTAGAATTTGTTACCTATCATAATCCCCTTATACTACTCTAATATTGCACACCCCTAAAAACCTCTATAGAAGACCCAACCTACCACAAGCATGGCACTCCAAAGTAGGTAGCAGACATTGAGGCCAATTTTGGATGAACTTACCACATTGATAGCACTAAAATGGAACACATTCCTAAGATGGCCGCCCACTACCTTGGATTTTATGCCCACTATTTTATTGGTGATAACTATCATAGCAGTACTTCTTTACAACAAAATAATATCTCTTGATTTTCCCTTCTGAAATAGCATGTCAGTTACTCGAGGCCTTTCTCAGATTTCATTCTGTGATGAGTGTATGATTCATCGCATCTAAAAATATACTCATGAAAAAGATGCTCACCTATGACCTGATCTCATAGTGAATCCCATCCTGAAAACCTCTCACCTTAGATATCTCAACAATATAGAAAGATGGCACAAATCGCTATAAGTTGTTGAAATGTCTAGTGTAGTCCATCAATAACATTCCATCCTATGTCTGGTGCATGAACTCTCAATCCTTCTCACACCTAAACATCTCTGGATACAAGTGGATTAGAAACTTTCCCTCGAAGTCCTTCCAGGATAACTCCTCTTGTTATTTATCTTTCTTCATAATATCCTACCAATGCTTAGTAGGTCCATGAAGCATTTATGCAGCAAGCTTCACCCTCCTATCAGCAGGTGTCTCAAGGTTCTTGAAGATCGTATGGACTGACTCGATCCACAACTCAGCTATCTGGGGTCCTTATTATCTAGTGAATGTAGGTGGATATTATAACTTAAACTCTCTCTATAACTCATACATCAAAGATATAGTTTAAACATTATCCTTTTCCATGAATTGCATGACCCTTAGGAAGCTATCACAAAGCTGAACATCCATATGATCCTTAGGAGCTACAAGAATCTCTGGTTTAGTTGTGTTAGGAGTGTGATAATTACAACTCTCCTCACACATAATTCAAATATAATGATGAGTAATTTTCTCTACAAGAAAAACGTAATCCTTATAACACTAGATAACAATAAGGTCAAACTAAATAAGTGATAAAAATAGAGAACCACTAGCTCATGGTCTCTATAAAAATGGCTTACAAGTGTTTTATCATGAAATAATAGTTCTTTCATTTCATTTATTAGATATAATAGGTATCTCATTTCACTGTTTCATACAATAAAATATATCACATGAAATAAATATGTCCCTATAATGAATAATGCATGTCAGGATATATTTTCATCTTCCTATCATGATACATGCATACTCATCTTGTGTTATACTAGTCCATGAGTAAAAATATCAAGAAAAAATAACATCACGCAACATGTGAATCCCCCAAGGTGAATAACATCAATCTTAAGAAGTGAACATCATGAACAGTAATACCATCTCGGGGAACTTAGATTTTCCTCCATACATGGGTTTGATACTCTCATGCACAAGCTCATTACCAAGTCCCAACATATCCTAGTCTCCTTTCTACATTTCCCAAATAGTAAATCAATAGAAAAAAACAATCAGTTGCCTCTTATACTAATTTGTAACATCCCCCAATTTGGAACTCTCTCACATGGACAAATCAAGTTGGTTATTGGACCTCAAGAATGATGCCTTGTACACTAGAGGCTATTGAATAGTAGCAGGGGTGTAAAGAATATAGTGGGGAGACTATAACCTCTAGTATAGAGTTACAATATAACATAAATAAAAAATAATAAATATCATAGTAACGGATATAATGGAAATATTACAACATAAAAATTTAAAGTAAAGGAAGATACAATAAATCAAATAACAATAAAGCATGTAATAATAGGATGGAATGTATCGAAATGTCAAACTGGAAGTAATAAAAATAAAGGAATAAGGTGACACAATAAACTCAAAATACCCCAGTCCCAAACCCCACATCGGTCTTATCTCCAAGATCTAACCCATCCAGTAATAAATAATCAACAAAAAGGGTTTTTCCATTTTCCAAATCTATATCCATGTAATCTTAGTGGGTACCAAACGGTGGCCTGAATTGAGTATGAGTAAAAATCAGTAGGTCAACACCATTATGTCTAAACAAAACCAGTCTCATAATAAGTGTATGCAATGAAATAATAAATAGCTTTATTAATTAATCAATTAATATAATACCATAATAGATATACTTAAACACCATACCATAATAACTTTTATCATGTATCACAACCATGCCAACCATAACCATAAACCATATCATAATCACATAATCGGGAAGATCCCTCTAAATAAGCATTGCAGCATAATCGGTCCAAGCCCTATAATCATTATAACATTCTGGCCAAGCCCTCTATATAATCATTTCAGCATAATCGGGCGAAAATATATATATAATCATTTCATAATACCAGGAAAATACCTCTATATAATCATTTCATCATACTATACCAAGCCCTCTATATAAGCATTTCAGCATACCGGGTCAATCGCTCTATATAATAATTTTAGCATCAACACAACACAAGTCAAATATGGAATGAATAACACAACATAATATCACATTCTACAATATTTAAGGTAATTATTTCATAAATAAAAATTAAAAATAAATTACCATGATAAAAACAATTATTTAATATTTCAAATAACTATTTAAAATTGAACATATCATTCTTTTAACCCTATGAAAAAATATTAGAGTTGTTAAAATAGAGTGAAATTTTGGATTTATTCATTACTTAAAATAATATTAAGGTCATTATCAAAGAAAAGTGGCATCAAGTTTCCATATATTCAAATATTGTATGAGGATGGTCTAACTAAACTCATCCAATGAAAGTAATCTAGGTGTTATATAGATTTTTAAAGCCCTATCACATTATTTTTAACCTTAATTTCCCAGTTTACCTTTACTGAGGTGACAGATATTTATCACGGTTACTATTCATAATGACCAAAAGTAAAGTTGACCTATTTACCAAATCTATACATATTGATTCAAAATATGGAACTCATTTTATTAAATTCAATCCATTTAAATGTAAGAAATTAATTTTAAAATAAAATCACAAAATGCAATGAAAAATAGTTTTTCATAAAAAAAATGTATTTTTAGGTTTATAAATGTTTTTATACTAAAATTATGCATAATTTTGTTTCCAATAAAATTAATTATATTATTTTTAATCAAAAGTAACTAATGAAAATTTTAAATCGCTTCAGAACAAAATGAGGATTTTTAGATACTTTAATGGAAAATACAGTTTTCTATAAAATCGATATATTCACTAAAAAAATATTCTTTTCAGAAAAAATTATAGAATTTCACCTTAAGATAATTTTAATGTGATGGTTTATAATATGATATCATTTTTTTAAAATTAAATTTATAAAAATTATAGAAATCAATTATAATATTTACTCATAAAAAGTAATAGAAACCCATTTTTGAAGAAAAAGTTTTTTTGAAGCATAAAATGACTTCACTAGAAAAAGAGTGCTTATTTCCTAATAATTAATCAATAAATTTTAATTATCTAAAACCATTATATATATTTTTCATAATGTGGTCATTATTATTCATACATGTCTATTTTAAGGCAGTATTATAATGGTCACATTTAAATATTAATATTTTTATAGTATGTCATAATTTTTTTAAAGAATGGTATTACATGTGGTGCACACGGTTGAACATAGAATTATTTTTAAACTAAAATTTTAATGTAACATCCTGTGTTTTGGACCAAGATGAAAATTACTTGTGAATTTGAACTTTTTATTTGGTGGGTGATTTAAATCTTTAACTGAGCTTCGGAACATAATTTCGAGCATTGGATCACTTGAAAGTGATGTTTTTAGGTTAGGTTTTAAGTCTCAGGAGGTTTCCTAAGTGTTTGGATGAGTTTGGATGCATCAATATCTAAAAACTCAGTTTCAAGAGGAAATAGTTGTAGGCGCATAGTTGGTGCATAGTTAGTTTAGCCATGCATATCAACTATGTGGCCCCTTTTCTTAAGGGTAATTGTTTTTTTGAACCATGAAACCTACTAGGGAAAATTGTGCACCTTATCGCAGGTATGTAGAGGTGACCTGAATGGGTTTTTCATTTTCCCAAACCATGCACCTTTTCATTACCCTTAGTTCCAATTAACCAGTAGTTATGCATGGTTAGCACACGGTTAGATCAAATTGTGTGACCTAACTGTGTGGGGGTGTGGATACTAGGTAGAGGAGGTCACATGATTGGATAACGATTTACCAAACCATGTGTCTCTTTAAAAATCTAAGAAAGATCGTTTTTACTTCTCCTTATTTCTTTTCCTCTCCCGATTTCCTCTTGATTCACACGTAGTAGTGAGGCTTCTTGAGCTCCCTTCCCCCTCTCCTAGTCTTTAGGAGATCTTCCTCATATGACTTATGAATCAAGTGTTGTTAGGTCAGTTGGAACTGTATTGGTAAGATCTCAAATCCTCATGCTTATCTTATTCGTTTACCTCTCCATACAAAATACTAAATCTATGTGAACAATTTTTCACTATTTTCAAGGTGTTCAATGATTCTTTTGATTTCTCCCATTCCGACTCAAATCAAATCCCAATACTGGATGAGTGGACTGTACTAAGCATGAGGTAGGTGTTCTATATAATTTTACCTTAAAGTTTCATTATTTATATAATATTTTTATTATGTCGTGTGTCATACCATCCAGATGTCATCTCTAAAATATGGAATTCCCTAAATAAAATTCCTAGACCACCTTGTATTGTGTTTTAGACCCCCCCCCCCCCTGATATGGTTGGAGGTTATGGCCTCAACACAAACTACCCCATATGGTGGGTTCACTTAAACACACATAATTATTATGTTTTCTTTATTACTAAACCACCCTTGTGGTGTGTTAATTATAATGGTTGTGATTATATTCAACTAATCATGTTTGGATTTCATCTTAGATCACCATGTTTTGTTGTATTAAATTTTTCCACTTGAGTGAGATACTTAAGTTGAATTAAATGAGTTGTTTGATGAAAATATCATGTTTTCTAATAAAACTTCCTTTTGAGGTGTGTTGTCTTATAAAACAAAAAGTGAATTGATTGATGATGTGTGGTGATGTGCCTTATGGTATGGATATTTTCCATGGCCATCTTATGAATTATAAATAAAATGGTATAGTGGTGTAAATAATATTGATTATAAAATGGATGGTATTGTGGCCTATATTTAAAATGTTAAATTTGATTATACTAAAAATAATCCTCTACACCATGAGTGATGCTAGTTTCCTATTTACAAAACATCAGGCTAAGGGATCATAGGTAAAGTAGGATTACCTTACATTTTATTATGACTAGAAGGACCTTAGTTAGGGTCATTGAGAATAATGTATCACACCCCGGGTCAAGGATGATGGGCATGGAATCTCGCATCAAACTACTACAAAATTGGCCTTTAACAGCACTAGAAATTTTCATTATCAGTGCTGGAAAAGTACTAACTACATGAGTGTGGTTAAAAGCCCTAGTATTTTATCAGTGCTAAAAAGAACTGATAAAGGGGTATTTTATCATCACTTTAATTTAGTTCCGCTAAAGAAATCATTTATCAGTGCTTATAAAAGCATTCATAAATATTCTTTTATCAAAACTTATAAAATAACTGATAAAGTATACCTTTATCTATTCTTATAAAATCACTGATAAAGTCTCATACTACAGTGTGTTGTAACAACACACTCCAGTACCACTACAATGTGTTGTAACAGCACACTAATGCACCAGAAACACACCAAATATCAATATAAATAAGTACTAATACAGTATTTAAATGAAATTAAATTTATAACAAAAACACAAGAAAAACAAACACTATATTATAGACATTTCAAACATTGGTTTATACAATTACATAAATACTAATTATTACATACATTCGAAAACATCAATGTTCCTTTATCTTTTAATCCTGACCTGATTCATGAAATTACCAAAAAAATCACCCCTGATTGAGCAAAAGAACACACCTATATATGAAAATACTTCTTATGTTAGTAATAATATAAAGAAATAAATTAATATAAAGTGTTGATTTTACTAAAATTGATGTCAATTTTAAATAAAAAGATGAAATTTGAGTCATACCAATCACACCATGCATCAGATTGAGGTTTTAATTATTTCAACATGGCTCAAATGAATTTTGGATAATTTTCCTAAAGTATCAAAACAATATGACTGTGTTTGCTCGGTTTTGAGTACATCAGCTGTCTTGTTTACTAATATGTCATTTTAAACTGGAAACATGCACTTTTGAATAATTATGATCACATAATGTATCAGTTTTATGTGAAATAGATTCCTAAACGTCACAAAATACTTATGATTTTTTTCCTAAATTATCAATAAAATCCGAGTGTGTTTGATCGGTTTTTAGTGAGTGACACTTTTTGAACTAAAATGTCAATTTTAAACTGATAATGGACACTTTGAGTCATATCAGACACATAGTGTATCAGATTATGGTGCTTCTAATTCCTACACGCAAAAAATGAATTATGGATTATTTTCGTAAATTATCAAAAGAATTTGAATGTGTTTGCTCGGTTTTGAGTAGGACAGTAGTCCATTTTATTAAAATTGATGAAAATTTTAAATAAAAATATGCACTTTGAGTCATATCAGTCACACTGTACATCAGATTGAGGTGTAGATGGTTCATACACATCCCAAATGACTTATGGATCATTCTCCTAATGTTTAAAAACAATATGAATGTGTTTTCTTGGTTTTGAGTATGTCACTTTTCTTTTTTACTAAAATGTCATTTTAAAATTAAAACACGTACTTTGACTCATAATGATCACATTATGTATTAGATTTAGGTGCAGTTAATTCCTACACATCTAAAAATTACTTATGGATCATTTTCCTAAAGTATTTAAACAATTTGAATGTGTTTTCTTAGTTTTGAGTAGGTCGGTTATCCTTTTTACTAAAATTGATGTCAATTTTAAATAAAAACACTCACTTGGAGTAATACTGGTCACACCGTGTGTCGGATTGAGGTGTAACTAATTTTTACACATCCCAAATGACTTATGGATCATTTTCCTAAAGTCTCAAAACAATTTTAATGGGTTTGATTGGTTTTTAGTATGTAACTTTTCTTTTTTACTAAAATGAAATTTTAAAATTAAAACACATACTTTGACTCATACAAATCACATTGTGTATCAGATTGAGGTGAGACTGATTCATACGCATCAAGAATGACTTATGGATCATTTTCCTAAACTATTTAAATAATTTTAATGCATTTTATTGGTTTTTAGTAGCTCATTTGGACTTTTTACTAAAATTGATGTCAATTTTAAATAAAAACACACACTTGGAGTCATATCAGTTACATCGTACATTAGATTGAGGGGCGGATGATTTAGGCATGTCTCAAATCACTTATAGATATTTTTCCTAAATTATCAAAATGATCTGAATTTTTTGTGCTCGGTTTTGAGTACATCACTTTTCTTTTTTACTAAAATGTCATTTTTAACTTGAAACACGCACTTTGACTCATACAAATCACATTGTGTATTCATTTGATGTGAGACCGATTCCTACACATCAAAAATGATTTATGAATAAATTCCCTAAATTATCAAAAAAATTGAGCGTGTTTTCTTTTTTTTCAGTGAGTGACACTTTTTAAAGTCAAATGTCGATTTTAAACTAATAACAGGCACATTGAGTCATATTGGGCACATCATATATCAAATTGAGGTACGACTGATTCTTAAACATCAAAAATGACTTATATATTGTTGTATTAAATTATCAAAACAATATAAATATGTTATCTTAGTTTTAAGTATGCCAGTTGTCTTTTTTACTAAAATTAATGTCAATTTGAAATAGAAAGAAGTACTTAGAGTCATACCGGTCACATCATGTGTTGGATTGTGGTGCGGTTGATTCCTACACATCCCAAAGTCTCAAAAAAATCCTAAATATTAATGTTACCATTATTTCCATTGACTTTGTTTTTCTAACTACCAACACTACATGAGAATATTCGAATAAACCGCATCAACTTGAAAAAAAGAATCCACCTATATAAGAAAACAATTAATATGATTAATACTAAAATGAAATAAATTAAACGTAAATATGAAATAATACATTAATTATATAGAAAATTATTTTACTGTGCAAATATCAATATTACCTCTGTGATTAACTAGTGGAGGGAACTTGAAGAAAAGTGATAAATCTCAACACTGTAGAGGTGAAAGGTTTTGAGGGAGAATAAGTATATGGGATTTTTGGTGCATAAAGGCATGAAAGATGGATAGATCACCTCAACTCGAACAAAATAATCCACCTATATAAGAAAAAAATTATTACATGAGTAATATTAAAAATAAATAAATTAAACATAAATCTGAAACAATAAATTATTTATATAAACAATGATTTTATTGTGAAAACATCAATATTGGCTCTGTAATTGAGCATAGGTAGTTTAGTTACTCTTCCTACAGAGGCAATGGTGGTAACTTTAAATAAAGTAATAAATGTACCACTGTATGGGTGAAAAGGTTTTAAGGAAGAAGAAGTCTGTGGAAATTTTGGTGTAGAAAGGAATGAAAGATGGACAGAGCACCCCAAATCGAACAAAATAACCCACATGTATAAGAAAACAATTATTATGTGAGTAATACTAAAAAGAAATAAATTAAACATAAATATGACACAATAAATTAATTCTATGGACAATGATTTTACTGTGAAAACATCAAGATTACCTCTATTGAGTAGAGGCAATGTCGTTTCTCTTCCTACAAAGGTAGTAGCGGTAACTTGAAAGAAAGTGATAAATGCATCACTGTAGGGGTGAAAAGTTTTTTTGGGGAGAAGAATTCTATAGAAGTTTTGGTGCATAAAGTCTTGAAAGATGGAAAGAGAACCCCAATTTGAACAAAAGAATCCACTTGTATAAGAAAACAATTATTATGTGAGTAATACTAAAAAGAAATAAATTAAACATAAATGTGAAACAATATATTAATTCTATGGAAAATTATTTTACTTTGTAAACATCAAGATTACCTCTATGATTGAGCAGAGGTAGTATTGTTTCTCTTCTTGCAAAGGCATGACACATGGATAGAAATCTTCTAAAATAAATGAACTTTGTAAGTAATAATGAAAATTAAATCAACATTCTATTATATAATTTTTTGGTAAAATAGAGAAAATATATCGTAACATTACCTTTACATATTTCTAATGAGTTTTCTTAATTATATTTTATTCTTCTGAGGGATTAGTAATATCATCATGTACAGAATACATTGTCTGCATGAGTAGTTAAATATTTAATTTATATTGTGTTAATGCAGTAGTGAACGTATATTATTATGAGGAAAAACATAACATATTAAAAAACACTTTTACTTTCTCATTGAAAACTTTTTCTTTTTTTAAAGGCTTCAAGTATTTTGTTCCTCTATCAAGAATCAAAATACCCTCTTTGTGGTCCCCTCTAATGTACAATACATTGTCTATATTGGGACCAGCATGAACTGATTGTGATGTCCCAATGAAAGGGTCATCCTCGATTGAATTTTAATCTAACTCAACATTTGTTTTAGTCGCCAGAAGGACAATTGAGAAATTCTTGATTGTTGGATCAGAGACATAAAATACTTTCACTACTTGTGATATCATTATAAACGACTCATCTTTTTCCCCTTCCATATTAAAATTCACCTTCACAAAGCCCATTTCATTAAATTTCACACCATTGATATTGTCAACCCATTTGTAATGGTAAATTGGCACTTTAATTGTTGTATAATCCAACTCATATATCTGTTCAATAATGCCAAAATATGACATATTTTCATAAATTGGATTTCTATCCTCATAACCAGATATGTGCATCACTTCATCCACAAGCATAACACCACTATTTTGCATCATACTAAATCCAATGTGTTCTTTTGTATAGAACGTATAACCATTGATTACAAAACTAGTGTAAGATATAACATTTTCATTTGGTCCTCTGGCTAGCCATTGAATTCATTTGGTAATTGAATTTATATTTTTAGATAACTCCTTATAAATTTGATCTCTAAATCATTCTATAAACTATTGATTATGTTTATTTTATATCCATCCTTCAGCCCTTGGTGGATTCAAATCTCTAATAATTTCTTTGTGGGATTCAATGTATGGATCAATATCTTCACTATTATGCAATATGTAAAGATGTGTTTGCTCCCACTTTGTCAAGGTGATTTTAACAATATCTCTTTCAGAAATCCCTTCACCCATAAAGTATTCTTTGTGATAAGACTTTGGGAGACCGATGATTTAAACATATGATAGGTAATTGATATAGAATTTAATAGCTTATTAAACAATATATCATTATAAAATACAACCTTCTGGACGAATTTGATTCTTTACATACCCTTTGAAAATCATCATATACCATTCAATGGGGTACAACCATCTCTAATGGACATAACCACATAGTTGAACCTCTCTAACCAAGTGAACCATCAGGTGGATCATTATATCAAAGAATGATGGTGGGAAGAACATCTATAAATCACATAATATGACTTCAATCTCCTTATTCATGATGGTAAACTTCACCATGTCTATAAATTTACTACATATGGTTTTGAAAAAGAAGAAAATTATGGTTAATGTATGTCATACAATTTTGAGGTAGAATGAAATAGAAAGAAATAAGCATTAAATCTTACATCAAAACATGACATTCGTGTGATTTTAGTCATTTTAAATTCAAATTATTCATTGACACATAATTCTTGATATTTGATGAATACCCCTGTGGAACTTTTATACTAGTAAGGAAAAGGAAAATTTGTAATTTTTCTAATCTGAATATAGTGTAAGATACTGGAGGAATAAAAGTTTAACTTTTACCCTTCACCAATACCAAATCTTTCCTTATCCCCATTTCAATCATGTCTAACCTAGCCTTGATGTCATATTTCTTTTTTCTAGAAACATTTAGTAACATTCCAATAACACTTTCAAATATATTTTTTTCTTGCATGCATGACATCAAAAAAATGTCTAACATACAAACAATTATAATATGGTAATTCAAAGAAAATTGATCTCTTCTTCCAACCTGATTTTTTAAGGTTTTTCAATAATGGTTTACCAAAAATAGTGTCAATATTTTTTACTTTTTGTGCATTTTATTGCCCATTACTAGAGACGGTGTTGTACCGTGTTTGATATTCCCATCGAATGTTGTCATCTAATATCGGTATTTATGTCGTTAAGATAAAAATTTCTGATGTCCTAAAAACACAGTATTCGAAGAATGTTTTGACTGAACTGATTGTGTGCGTTTTTTACAAATGGGACACCCCAACATTCCTTTAATGCTATAGACAGATAAATTTCCATAATTGGGGAAGTCATTTATCATTCCGTAAAATATGACCCTCAATGTGAATTATTCACTTCTATGAGAATCATACATTGTAACACCTGTATCCCACATCAATTTTAGATCTTCAATCATTGGATCCAAATAGACATCAATATCATTACTGGGTTTCTTTGGTCTAGATATAAGAAGAGACAACATAATGTATTTGTGATTAATGCATAACCATGGAGGCAAGTTATAATTTGCCAACATGATGGGATATTTACTATGAGTACTAATTTATATATCAAAAGGATTGATTCCATCTATAGATAACGCAAGACGAAAGTTTCTCAGCTCATCTCCAAATTCAGAAAATTTGTGATCAATTTTCTTCCATTGAGTAGAATCTGCTAGATGACATAGGTTCCCATATTTAATTCTTGTATATGTATGTCATGTTAATTGTCTCATGGTTTCCTGACATTTATATAGTCTTCTAAACCATATAATGATAGGAAAGTACCACACAGATTTCGAAGGACTTGACTCATTTTTCTTATATCAATTTGTGCCACACTTAGGGCATTTTATGAGTGATTTATGGTCCTTGCAAAACCATATACAATCATTTGGAAAAGCATGTATTTTTTTAGATATCATAAACATTGAATATAATATTCATCTAGCATCATATGTTCAGAAAGGTAGTTAATTTTCTTCTGGTAGTATATATTTCAGAAGACCAAGTAGTTCTATAAAGCTGGTGTCACTCCATCCATTGCCAGATTTCAAATTATATAACTTCAATACAACTAGAAATGTTGTGTATTTAGTACAATTGATATACAATGGTTTCTTGGAATATTTATTTAAATTCTAAAACAACTTTTTAAAATCACGAAGGTCATCTCCAATGTCCATTTTCATTTCTTCCATGCTATCTCCATTATCTTTTACAAAGGTATTCATATCAAATGATTCATAAATTATAGTATCATACCAATTGATGTCCACATTCAGTTTTTTCCCATGTTTAGTCCAACATTTATAGATTTGATTTATTCCATGACAAGTCAAATGTTCTTACAACTCTTCTGGATGAATTTTTCTTGAATAAAAATAATGTAAATGCTAACAAAGGATTTTAGAAGGGTCGTCTGCATGATCTCTTGCAAAATTGATGAACTCTTTAACTCCATCTTCATATTAGTTTATCAAACGATTAGCATGCATCCATTTTAGGTTCATATCCATCCTATTGGGTTCATAAAAGATTAATTTTATATATTATATAATTAAATACACATAAGATATTCATTATCAAAAGTGAAAGTTATATAAAATTATAATAAGGGAAACTCAATATTTGATTATTTCAAAGAATTTTAGTATGTTGAAGAAAATGGGTAATTGAATTTAAGAAAATAAATACTCCACATTAAATATTTCTTAAATTCCCTAAACAAATGAAAATATAATATAGGAAATTAAGGAGTAATAAGAAACTTGAATATAATAAAAAAATAATAATAAACTCTCATTCAATCAACTAGATTAGTGGTTTCATGGATCTAGGAATAATGCTAATGATAAAAGGGAGAGAACTATCATTCTTTTTGTAGAATTTTGGTGCATTTGGAAAGAAAGTAATAAATCTTGGTTCAAGGGGATTAATACTTTGATGAAGAGAAATATGGATCATTTCTACTAGAATATATAAGTGCCTAGATATTCTAAATCCAATAATAAGAGTTGTTGGGATTTGAAAAAATGGCGGGAGATATAATATAATAATTAATAACATCACAATCTATAATCATTAAAATGTAATAAATATTATTTTATTTTTGAAGATAATAGAAATTTACTTTACTATATCACTTTCCTTATGATCTAAATTGGAGAAAGATAATCTCATATCCAGTGAAAACTTCTAGAATCAGTACAAACACTAATGAATTATATTATACCAAGAATAGAAGTTAAATTTTTTGGAATCCCTTATACTTGATTATCAACCATGTAGAGAGAGTGAGAGTGAGAATGATGTATATAGAAGGCCCATAGGGGATGCATCATATTTATGATGAATCATGTTATTAGTTATGTCTCTGGTCTGAGGATACAGGATAAGGACATGGATGGATACAATATATTGAATCAACTCAAATAATATGATAATGATAGGGAGATAAAGGCAGATAATAAATGATATTATCACTAAACTTTATAGGTGTAAATTGAAAGATGGATAGTGTAATGACCCTAGCATGAATTACCCAAAAAACACCAGGTCAGATCATCATATGACCTCTAACACACCTCAAAGCCACTAAAGGACGGTCTAAAATTTGGGTGTAAAAAACCATAAATGGGAGGTCCCTCCCCCCCAATAGAAAAAATTAGTATGAGAGGTCGAACAAAATTATAGCATGACCCTTGAGGTCAATGGACATGGAGACCCAAAATCATCATTACCCGATATAGGCATACTTATTAAAAAAACTATGGAAATAAATGATTCAATAGCTATATAGATACACATACATGTCACAAATAAAAACTCAATTATAGTCTATAAGAAATATAAAATAGATAAAAACCTGATATTCAAACATAAAATAAACTAAATGCACCATAATGATTCAAAAAGTGAAGGCTTGATGTGATAAAACCTCATGTGCTTAACTAGGGATGGCCCCTTTGGCTCCATAAGAAAACTAAGGACCATAGTAAATTCTAAGAGGAACTAGATTCTATGATACATATAACCAATAGAGAAACATACATCACTCCACTAACTTGGTTCCTGAAAAATAACATATGAAGCTGCATGTCCACTAAGGTGTCCATGAAATGTGTTAGCATATATATAATCATTAGGGAACCACCAATGTGCCCCAAATCAGTAGTTAATAAATAAGAATATACATGAAAATTTCTACACATTTATATATATATATATGAAAAAATTATTTAGTAAGAACATATAAAACATAGTATTAAAACAATAATGAATAAATCCAAGGTTCAATGTCAGATATAACCAATAAATCCATATATCGGGAGAGTCCATACATCGATAGTAAATCAAACAAGAGATCATAAACTAATCATTCTTTTCATAATCTAAAATCAAAATAGTATAAAATCACTGAACCACAAATAATGATATCATCGAAGAAAAAAATCAAAAACGAAACCAAAAATACACAAAGAAAATCCAAAGGCCTACCTTGCTAGGTTAAAGAAAATCTGAGACCCTCTTCGGAATCCCTAACTGTAATAGAACAATGAATTTAAAATGAGATGTTTGACCAACTAGAGGTTGTCGAGTTGTGTGATTCGAGCTTTGATTCACCAAGAGGAGTGTCGGTAGTAGGCGGCTTCCATAGAAAGCTTCTGATATCGCAACGGGTTTGCAAATGGTTTGGGTTTTTTAAATAGATCGGGACACTTTTATCAGTGCTTTTTTAGCGCTGATTATGGTAGGTCTTTATCAGCGCTAAAGGTATAGCGCTGATAAATATTCATTTTATCAGTGCTTTATTTAGCGCTGATAAAATATTTATAATTATAATTATAAATAAAAAAAATTATAATATTTATATATACTTAATAAATATATATAAATATAAATATAGTAAATATATTCCTTTTTAAATATATTCATTATAATTTCATAATTATTTATTTATAATTATAGAATTTTTAAAAAAAATAATATTTATATCATTTTATATATTTATATAATTAGACATATATATATTTAATAAATATATATAAATATAAATATAGTAAATATATTCATTATTTAAGTAAATTTATTATAAATTTAATAATGATTTAAATATATATAATTATTTATTTATAATTATATAAATAATTTTAAAAATATATCTATTTATTTATAATTATAAATATATAATTGTATAAATATAGTAAATGTGCATTTATAAATATATTTTTAACATTATTAATGAATATTTAATGTAAATCACATAAATATTTTGTAATATATAAATCATATTTATATACATTAATATATATCTATATATTTAATATATACAATTTAATAACATTAATTATCATAATTATCAAATTAATAAAATATTTAATATTTAATAATGTATAATCAATTTATTCAAGTTTATCAATAATTATTTAATTAATAAAATTTGTATTATTTTTTTAATAAACTCATTTTTTTATTTTTTTATTTATTTAATTATATCATTTTATTTATTCAGACCTTTATCAGTGCTAAAAAAGTGATGATGAAGTAAGTATTTATCAGTGCTTTTTTAGCACTGATAAATACCAATGCTATTAAATTAGGGTTTTTTAGTAGTGTCACTTAGGTTGTTGGGCATGGAATCTCACACCCCCTCAATTAGGATGTTGAGCATAGCGGTCACATCCATGAGTAGGATGACAAACATTATTTTTGTATCATGTTTTTAGATATTTGGATTATGACCCATTTATTATAATATCCTATCTTATTATTATTATTTTCCCCTGAGACTATTAGATGGGATGACCTTATTCATTCATTGAGTTATTATGGGAATGATATCCCTTACAAAGTATGATACTCTTATGATTATATAAGGATGCCTGAGTTACGCCTCAGTTCCTGACTAGTATGATGTATTTATATATACATATATATACACTTGTACCTATAGAGTGCATATATATAAAAACAAACTTATATAAATATTTATGTAGGGTAGCATGTTTAGAGATATCCTAACTTAGGCTGAAGCGTATATAGTCAGCCAGGTGTCCTTGAGGAACCTTATCCTGACATGTTTACATTTATGATTATTGTATTGTTTTACTTTTGATATACCTACACACTACTTTATTTTATATTCATAGACTATATTATGAATTATACACTGTTGTTGGTAGCCTAATTAGTATATCTCACACCTTGTTTGGGATGACATTTCACTAGGGTACCCGAACAAACCTCTTGGTTACAGTTTCAGGTTCATGGATTGTGCTTTCTTGTTATTACCCTTCTTGATTAGGATAGAGTTTGGGAGCTGAGGACCAAGCTAGTGCTCGTGATGTTATTGGATATAGTCATGGTATTTTTATTTATGTATTTCCTCAATGATTCTTTCTATGTACTGTGTATACCTTCCAATATTTATGTCAGAGCATGTTCATATATAATCATTTACTCATTCATTAGTTATTTACAATTATTATTATATTACAATGTATTTATGTTTATTTCTTCTTTTGTATTTATTACTAATCTATAGGGTATAGTCTTCCCAGTGTACCACCATTAGACCCTCGCTGTTATTCAGATGCCTCTGGCATATGGGGAGGTGTGCTTGAGGTCTAGTGGTCGACTGGATTGGGGAACTGTTTTACTGGATCTATGGTTAGGACACTACAAATTATATCAGAGGGTTTATTTTCCCCTTTGGTTTTATTATTTTGGGATGGTAGATAGGAGACTAGGAATGCGTCGGTACTTGGTAAATAGCTTTTTTTTGGGTCCATCCAACCCATGCGTGATAGAAAGATCAAGTTTCCATATAATGGGATTGTTTTTCATGATGTTATTATTATAGTTTATTATTGTTTCACCTTGATCAATTGTTGTACTTTTTTTATTATTGATTTATAGATTTATTTTTACCCTTATCCCGATATGTCAAGGAAGTATTATTGCATGCATCATTGTAGGAATGTAGATATTCACATGCCATGAATATTAAATACCATGTAGGTTGCATTGTATATTTTCTATTCATTATTATACAGCATGATATTTTATATTCCATGATTCTATGATTATGTGCCTTGTCTATCTATACACAATGTTTGGGTAATTTTTTCCATGATTTTATGCCTTTATTTATTTGTGATAGCATTCCTAGTGATAATTGTGACATAATTTTGATTAAATAAAGTGTATTCATCAACCTAGATGGTGTTTTACCATATAGATTGATGATGGAATTCTATTTAATCAATTGATTATTTTATTTTTGATCCATGTACCATTGGTTGCGTGAGCTGAAACATTGATGGTTGTGATTAAATGTATGCCAAAATTTCAACTTATAAGGAGTATGGGCCCTTATAAATTATTAATGGTAACCCATGTAATCGAACCATCGTATATGTGTTATATTTGAGACAAAAAGTGGGAATCTGGTTGCAGTTATATAAATTCCAATTATAAATTAGAAAGGAATGCACCTATATAATTTGGGAATGGTGATTCATATAACTGGATCATTATATGGAATAAGAAATTTTAAATCTTGAATTATAATGAATGGTTAATGAATTAACCTGGTTGGGACCTTGATTTGTAAAGAAGATAATTTTTTTTGAAAAATTTAAACCAGAACTTATTAATTTTAGTTAAATGTGTGATAAATATCAAATTATAAATGCTTACACCTCTATATTTTGGGCATGAAGACCTGTATGAATAATTTTCCAAATTAAAAATTGGACCCAAGTAGGTCGGTTGGGGTGTGTTTTTGTAAGATGTTCCATTTTAGGGGTGTGATAAATCTGAATAAATCCTTATGTTTAATTGGACCCAAGTAGGTTGGTTTGGCATACTACTTGTGAATTAAACCCACTAAGGGTGTCTTGAAAATTTAAAAATATAAACTATAATGGGTTACATTTTATTGAACCCATATTGACGTGATGGGACCCTTATAGGTCACCTTAATCTTTATATTCTTTGATACTTAACCTCATGGGGGTTCTTATGTTAATGGGGTGGTTATTTAAAGTGTCTATAGTTGCTCATATGGTGTTACATATAAATGTATGGTGGAATATTACTTGACCAATCCCTTTAATTAATAAAATCCTTGTTATCTACCTATGAGTTTTATTATTATGAGGCATCGGTTAATTAAAATGACAATTACAAACTAAAGAGTGTTTTCCTCTATATATTTGAAATTGACATTTTATTTAACTAAGCTAGTTGTAGAAACTATTAAATCAAATAAATGGTTAAAAAGGAAATTATAAGATAAATTTCCTAAAATGTTATATGATATAATATAAATAAATTGATTAGTACAATTTTTTTAAAATTGGTACTTGACATCCCTTATATGCTTGTTGTTTAAATGTTTAATAAATAAGCATCATTTAAATGCCTTGAAAGTGGAACCTATTATAGGTGTTTATAGTAGGAACCCTCGTGTAAGGGTCTTTTTTTTATGTTTCCTTGGATAAAAAACATAGATGTTGCCTGTAGACCCCAATTGACTTCTTTCTAGGCTGTGTTGGACCTAGAGGTTAGGTGGTAAGACCTAGTGATCTTTTATGGCATGACCCTATTTTAGGATCGATGGATTATGGTTTAGTAAGGGTATATCCCTATAGATGTAGTGCCCTATGAACCTTTAAGCATTTCTAAATGCTTGTTATAAATTTTTTAATGAGGGGTGTCGTTTAGATGTCATTTTTTCCAAGTAAGACTCCTAGTAATGAAGTGATGCCCCCAAGTAAATGGGTGATTGATCATATTTTAAATCCTTTTTAAAGGTGTGATCATCGTGTAATGCTCCATTTTAGTGAGTTTGACATGCCTCGGGCATGTTTAACCTCTTCATAGGTCATGTGACTTTATTTCTTATCTATGGGCTATCATATGCTAGGAATGTGTAGTGTCGATTGTATTGTTTTTTTGTCACAGTGGCATGCATTGTTACGTGTGGTGCCTATCGAGTTAATAGTGTTATGTTAAATCATAAGTTATTTGAGTGAAAAGGTCATGTATTGCCTTAAAATGTATGGTTACCCGACTACTTAGATAAAGGGTTATGGGTTCATGTAGGCTATTTTTATGAGTTATCTCCAAAGTAGAGTGACTTGAGCATTGTGATATCATTATGAGTGTTGTACCTTGAGCTAGAAATATAAATTTCAATTGTACTAGTGATTTGGGATGATGTTATACAAAGTATCGTGTGTTGTGTCATGATCTATCTGGATTAGTTTTGGATTTTATGCATGATTCTCATGACGCATGTGGAATTTACTATATATCCCCGAACCCTTTCTTCTGGGTTCAGCACATATGAATGATGTGTATTTTTTAAAAAATGGATTGAACAAATAAACAACATTTATTATATTCCATGAAATTTTATTGATCTAGGTTTTGGATAATTAGATACATATCATACAACTTAAAAAACTATACAAAATAAAATAAAATAAATAGAAGTCTTTAAGCTTGTTGCCTCCTCAATAAAATACACATCACAAAGTAAATATACTAAACCTATGAAAAATAAATTTAAAACATAGGGTGAGCAACTATTTTTCCCAGTAATGGATTTTAAAATCACTAGTAAGTACCTTTTAAATAATTAGTTTGAATAATTATTTACTTAAAATAAGTTTCCAAAATATTGAAATCTAATAAGTTTATATGATTTTAAAAAATATTAATTTACAAAGTAATAATATTTTGAAATAAATCATTCAATTTATCCATTGAAAATATTAATTTTGGTGGATTAATTATGATACTCAGTAGACCATAAGAAAACCATAAGGAAACTTAGTTGTATCACATATGTTACAATGTCCCCTTAAGGTCATGTGTTCACTCCCCATACTATAACTTTACATTCAATACACTAGTGCCAATTTTAAGAAAACATTTTAATGGTCTATCTTTCACAATAATAATCCAAAAAAAATTTAAAAAATAATACATACATAAATTATTTTCTTTTAAATAAAATAATCTCACATATATCATAACATGGCATATTCACTTCTTTGAGAACTTCTAAAGTCACATTTAAGAGAAATCTATATTTGTAACAACTGTTCTTATTTAAAATACATAAAAAATAAATTCATAATAAAATAAATGAATACTTGAATAAAATTCATGGTATTTTGATGATGACTTAGATGATGGATATATCTAATTTATTAATGACATACATGGATGATTAGAAACATTTTTCAACATGAAATAATAGGTTTTATTTAGAATTATCACATAAAATGATAACATTTATCATTTATATATGTAACATACACATAAAATAATAACTATAAAATTATTATTGTATCCCATGGAGATTTCATTTATGAAATAAAGAAATTAAAATAATCAATCTAAATAAAGTAATTTAAAGTAAAAAATTTGAATTAATTGATTTGAAGTAAACAATAACAAAACAATGTTTTTTTATTGTTTAAAATAAATAAATAGCTTATGGGACAATTCATTAAAAAATTAATTCCTTGCATGATGTTCGATTATTTTTAGAAGGGTTTAAGTTAAAGTTTATAAATAAAATAAAAAATTTGTTTTCCAAGAAGACTTGAAGAACCTATCATGTTATCATCCTAAAGTTTGAATGTATAATTATACAATTATATAAATGCATAAATTGATAGATTAAAAACAAAATCAAACTCTTAAAATTAAATTTGAAAATAAATGATTAATCATTTACTTAATAAATTATAAAAATAAATATAAAAAAATAGATAGATGGATATTTATGTATACATATATACATATACCTTTGTAACATTAAATGATAGATTAAAATTAAATTCAAACTTTTGAAAATCCATAAACATAATTGGATAAAATTAAATATTCCCTTACATTAATAATTTCCTAAAACAAGTAGATAGATATATTGTTATATATATATATATATAATTTAAAAATAACTAATAAAATAAATTAAACCCTTACCTGATTTGAAAAAGAAGAAGAGCAAGGCTGCTGGATAGGGCAAGGAGGATGGAGGGTTCGACTTGGGGAATAAATTCTAGGTGTTTCAAAGTGCACAAAGAAGGGTTTAAATAAAATTTGTTTTCTAAATGAACATACCCATTTTGAAAAATTGATCATGGGTTTTGGACCCATTTTTTTAATTTTATCAAATCAAATTGACATATATATTTAATAATCCAAGTTTCTATATAAAAAATGGAAAAGGGGGTTTAAAATCGGCCCAATTCGAATCAAAATAATGGTGTTAGTTGCTATAAAATTGGATATATATATATATATACACACATATATATATATATATTATAATAATTTCTTATAAAGGAAGATGGATATGTTCAACTCAGTTTAAAATTAAAAAAACCATTCACGTCATTTGTGTGGAAATTGAAACCGAGATGGGATCACGGTGAAGGGGAGTTCGACGGTGGAGAAGGAAAGGGTGATGGTAGCATCAACCTACTGTTGTGGATAGGGTTAGATGAGGGAGATATTGGGGATTATGAGGGAACAAATTGGATGATATGAGACTAATTAGATGGATATAATTAGACTTAGCATTTTAACAAAGGATAACATGAGGTCTCATCAGGGAAAAAGATGTGGACAGACCAGATGAGCTCGGTCAGATCGGACATCCCAGATCACTTATCCCAGAAAACACACATCCCACATTGAAACATGGCAGTTTATATCACTAACTTATAATAAAGTGTGTTACTCCTCTCATATCGATGACACAAACACATACCACAAGGATCCTTACGCACTGGCTCCTGCTTGGGCTTCGGCCCACCTATGCATGGTTTGATTCTCAAGGGACCTATACACTTGCCTAACTACTGTACTGCTTGAGATGGGATTAAACTATTATTGTATTGAACATAAGTCTTGGCCCTACATGGGCTACCCTTGGTTTACAAATTTTTTGTAGAAAATTTTTGAAAACATGAAAAAAATAGAAAAATATCAAAGAATATTATATATTTTTAGCACTTTTATCATTTAAACCATTTTATTTTATGAAAAAAAAATTCATTAAATTATTAAGTTATAATATAAAATTTTAAAATCTTAACAAATAATTAAAACATTATCATTACATGTCATCGTTTATATTATTTTAAAATATTATTTTAAATTCATTTTAAAATTTTAAAACATCTAACGACTAAAAAAACCCAATGGTTTTCAAAAACATCAACGATCATATTTTCTTCAATAGCCATAAAAGGTTTTATAAATACCCATATTTATGGGTATTCGGAAACACACACCAAAAATTCATTGAACTTCATTTCTTAATTCGTCATAGTTCTATACATTCCTTTGGTTCTCATTATTTTCATTATTCTTCTTGTTATTTTTTTATTTTGGCAGATCTAAGGGAATAATACTATACATTCAGACTTATTATGTTTATGGGAGGTGTTCTGGTGGTGATACTAGTACTTTTAATGAGTTTTCTGAATTATTCATGCTTTCTTAGTTGTAAATATGTAATGTTATCAGTGGTTTAATTAATAAAAGTATTCCTTGTTTGTTCATAATTCTTGAATTCCGAGTTTAATAGAATTTATTAAAAAATAACAATAATAATAATAATAACACAAGAAAATCATGGATTTGGGGCATTACATTGACTTGGTGGGAGCTTCGCGTGTATGTCTAAATGTGAATATGATCTAGTTCACTTATGAGTGGCTGGTTTTCCTCTCTTCTTGTAATCTTCTTGTTGAAAATGTTTTGAGCCATGTCCAAGGACTAGGTTCTATGGTGATGGAATGAGTTTCATTGTATTTTTTCATGTTCTTAGTAACATGACAACAAGTACATTCATAAGGTGGGGATCATTACAATGGTCGTAGGAAATGTGTCCTTCCAGGTAGAAGGAAGGTGATCATAAATAAATATTTTAAAATGGTCAAAATGGGATTAAATACTTAATGGATTGTGGATTCATGTCTTCAAGGTGAGTTCCAAGGGATATCTTACCTTAATGAGAATGAATTTCTGGGTATCATTATTAGCTTGGACTTGATGATTAAAGACCCATGAGAGTGTGAGTTGGATCTTGAACTAAGTAGTATGGGAGTGTGCACCCTCTACATAAGGCAGGGTTGGTACACGCCTATTACGTGGGGTACCTTTTTGATAAATAAATGGTGAGTTTCTATGTGTAAACTGAGGATCAATGGTTTCAAATTCTGGTGCTTTCGGGCATGGAGACCTGGAGATTGAGTAAATTAAAGGTAGTTCCCATGATGAGGGCTATCCTAAAATCAAATTGGGCATCATGAGATAGTTAACCCATGTTTGAACCTAGACACTCATGGTCTGAAGACATGGTGTTGGAAATTGGTTAAGGCTGTTATAACCTATTTTTGATACGAGTGTGGCTTATAAGTAGAATCATGTGCCTAATGATGAAATCTCAGTGTATTTATTGTTTAGAGGTGACCATGACCCCTATCTTGACTTCGTCCTGAGTACATTGAAAGAGCATTGGTTATATGTCAAGATAAGCTAATCAAATTTCCTTTCTATATTGATGGATGGTCTCCTTATATGTGCACCCAAACAATGATTTAAATTAATCCTTATGGTGTATATTCCACCATAGGTAGTTGGTAGATGACCCTCTTTAAAGAATGGTTATGAAAATGATAGATCGGTTGTTGGACGGTCTTTTTGGCACTCATATTTCATTTGATAAAAAGAATCCAGAATGTTTTGACTTTGAGACATGCCCAGAAGTCAGTTATGAGCTTTGCTGAATGTAATAAATATTATCTCAAGATGCCTCCACTTAAGGTATTGGGATCTATCATTTGAAATGTGTCGACCGTCTAAGATGAGTGTTTTTTAGAATAGTCGGTCAGAGGTGGCTTGACTAGATCTATCTCAGAATAACTTATGTGGTTATTTTTGAACCATTTCATGCACATCATGGGTTTACATGGGTACTAATAAAGGGTTGTATATAATTTTAAATGGAATTCAAAGCAACTAATTTTGAGTTGGGTCAATCAAAGTTGACCGTTGAGATCAGAATGAGGGCCAGGAGCGGTGTGTCATGACCCAACCCAAGTTGGGGATCGAGCCATAACTACCCTAAGCCCACCTCTATAGTTCAGGGGGTGGAGACAAGAATATAAGGCATAAATAACATGGGGAGGCCTTTTCCTAAGTACCTGTACACACACACACATCCATCTCGATGTAGGAGTCCAGAGGGAGTAAAAGTAAAAGTAGCAAAAAACTAAGAGAACAACCATGCATGAAAAAACTTTAAAAAGTACAAGATTACGATAGTGTAAACTAAAAAGTGAGTGGTGAAATACACAACTAACTAGAAATATGTCCCAACCTGACAAAAAACTAGGAAAGTAAACTTCTAAGGGATACTAGCTCCTGAAACTCAAGCTACGACCACCGTACGTGGTCCAAAGTACCAGGTATCCCTAAGATTCTATGAAGTCACTGTTAACCTATCTATCATTTTCATAAGACATTACACATGAGGGAAAAGGATTTTTAAGGGTGAGTATATTCATACCAAGTAGGATGACCTGAAATCTTAAGGGGGTTGATAAGAGATACAATGGGAATAGAAAGACTGTAGGTGCAAGATACAGTCAAATAAAATAGCTCAACCCAAACCAAGAGTGGAAGTAACTTCATAAAAACACAAGGGGATCAACATGGCAATTAGATGAACTACACGTTGAGTCTTTACCAACTATATCAGGAGAGTAGACTCATCCAACCATGAGAAACAAGACATAGAATGCATGTGGAATACCCCTCACGTCTTCACCAATAATGGAAAGAGAGTAACCAAATCAAAGGGTATAGATAATAAATAATATATATATATATACACTCAGTCAAAAGAATATCAAAATAGATAGTAAGGGGATCTCCAACTCACAACTTTGCCCAAGAAGAAGAGTCACCAATAGTTCCAAAATTCCATCAATGATTCCCAACATCTCATGCGTCTGCCTAGAAGCAACCATGTGAAAGCCCATGCCTCGCCATTGTGCCACACGGGCGAGGGGCAAAAACTCAAAGTAGAGGACTCATGACCTAGTGTATCAGGTGGTTTCTACTCTATAAGTATCTATAGAGAAATCACTCCCATACTAATGGGGGATTCCACTCTAGTTTCATGAGGACCCTCTCCCTATCTGATAGGGGGTTCCACTCAGTAAGTAGAAGACTCGCACCCAAGCTAATGGGGGTCCACTATATAGGTAGAGGACCTATTCCTTGGTGTGATAGGGGGTTCCACTATGGTCATTGAGGACACATGTCCTACCCGGTAGGGGGTTCTACTCAGAAGGTCGAGAACTCATGCCCTAATGTGATAGGAGGGTTCCAATCTAGTCATTGAGGACCTGCGCCCTACCCGGTAGGGGGTTCTATTTAGAAGGTTGAGGACCCACACCCTAGTGATATAGGAGGGTTAATTATAGTCATCTAGGACTTGAACCCTACCTAGTAGGGTGGTTCCACTTGAAAGGTTGAGGACCCACACCCTGGTGTGATAGGGGGTTCCACTCTGGTCATCGAAAACCCATGCCCTACTCGGTAGGGGGTTCCACTAAAAAGTAACTATATATGACCCATTCCCATGCTGATGGGGGTTCCACTCTAGAATAATCCTCTGATGATTTTGCATAATCACTGCCATCATCGAGCATTGCCTAAACAAGAACCATTCTTAGAACATTTCACATCATACATCATATCTCGAAAGCCAAAACAAAGGGAACCATCTTGTTCTATGTGGAAAAAAACTCAGGATAGGCTACTTAGATTCCAAAATATGAATTCAAATAAAGGAGATACAAAACCTTGAATTTTTCTTAAAAGAGGCCAAGGGGTACACAATGTGTGAGGGGACCCACACGATGTGTCACCCCGCTCCACTGTCTGGTCGTGTCCTTGTCCAGTACATAGATCTCACCCCATGTAGGGCTACATGGAATGTAGGGAGTCTACGTGGCATGTCCTAGTACTCAGGGTCCTTTTCCGTGCACTGTGTCCATGTCCGTGTACATGATGATGTGTTACTTCACATGGGGTGTTGCTTGTGTGATCTATTCTTGTTCATGTAATTTGGTACACAACCATGCGCCTATATGTTTACTCCCACATGGAGTCCTTCTAGTGTGACTCATCACATGGATCGTCTACTTGGGGATGAGTTACATGACATGTAGAAGGGATACACATCATTTCATCCTTGTGTTTTTCTGAAACCCTAGTCACCGTAGCTAAATGGCTACACACTGTGTGCTCATCCTTGTACACAGTGTGTAGTCGGGTTTCTCACTAATTCTCAAATTCACTTATGATGCCTTGAATCCATCCATCCCACTTCAATTTCAGCCCTATCTTCACCTGAAGCTTATGGATCTGGTTTTGGATCATGGTTTCCAACTACCGTTCATCAGAAATCGAATTCTAGTGGCACTCAGTGGTTTCTTCATTCAACCCATATGCACCTCAACTTTTTCCTTTTATTTATTGATCTTAAATCATCAAAATGATAATTTTTGCCTCACAATGATTCCAGATCTACCCTTTTTTATTGATCCAAGCCTCAATCATCGTTTCATCATAGTTTAGAGGGTCTGATCGGGCTCGGTACTGCCTGATAATGTCGAACCATGACCGTGGGGTCCAAACAATGAAGAATGCGAAGAAATTAAGGGGGGAAGCATAAGATCAAAGGTTTAATCATATTTGGCCAAGAATTTTTGGACAACGATCAATAATGGGAAACCGGGCTTAGAAAAAAATTGAAATTAATTAAGTTTTAGTACACAGGCACATGAAATTGGCCACAATTAGTACAAATCCAATAATAGGGATCGATCTGATAAATATATTTAATCAAAGAGGGAATAAACCACAAATTTAAGACTCCTAACTTGAGATTGTATCATTCGTCATTGAATAACATGCTCACCTCAAGCTTCCATTTAAGATTTGTCTCATCTTCTTTACGAAACTGTGTGCCTGAAATATAAAATATATTTAAAAAATTTATAAAATTAATTTTGGGAACATCGGGCCTCAGAATCACACTCCTTATTAGTGCCTATATCTAGAAATATATACATAAATATTTCAAATACTTACAAGGAAAAAACCAGGTCTCTACATAGTATCCTCACCTATAATCAGATATATTATTTTTAGAAACATGTTGGGAGCATCGTTAGAACACTAAAGAAGCGCTTCAGTTATAATTTTTTATGGTTCGAGTGTCATGACTTGGAAGTAGCCATTAAAATGTTAAGACCTAATATGGGTAGAACCTTAGGCTTCTTGATAAAAGATACAATGATGGGATTTTTTCTTAGGTTAGACGAGCTCGAGTAAGCTTCGTCTGGACGTTTTGGTCTTGGTTACAAGTGTTGGCTCGAGTTTACGCACTTAAAGTATTGTTTTCTTAAATTAAATAGTGGAGGTGTGTTGGGTGTTTAGAAACACAACATGACCCTTTAAGAAAAACTTCACAACATGAGTAGGTTGGTTATTGTTTTCGTTATCTACCAAGGATCCTCAGGGATAAGAAGTTCTAAGGTGGGGAGATTGTAACATCTTGTGTATTATAAAGGGTTTAAAATTCATTGTGAATTGTAACTTTCCAATTGGTGGGAGATTTTAATATTTAAATGAGCATAAAAATATAATTCTGAGCATTGGATCACTTTAAATTGATGTTTTTGGGTGAGGTTTAAGTCTTGGGATGTGTCCCGAGTGTTCGGAAGTGTCGGGCTCTGAAAACTCAATTTCAGGAGGAAACAGTTGTAGGTACACAGTTGGTGCATTGTTAGTTTAATCGTGTGGATAAACCATGTGGCCCCTTTTCTTAAGAGGCATGTTTTGTTTAAATCATGCAACCTCCCAGGGGTAGTTGTGCACCTTTTTGCAGGTATGCATAGGTGACCCACATGAGTTGTGTTTGGTTTTCCCAAACCATGTGTCTATCCCACACCCTTAGTGCCACTTAACTAGTAGCTACACATGGTTGGAACATGGTTAGATCAAACTGTGCGACCTAACTGTGCGAGGTGTGGCTCCTAGGTAGAGGAGGCAGCACGATCGGTGCACAGTTTTCCAAACCATGCGGTCAAAACGTGTGAATCTTTAAAAAGCTATAAAAGTCTTTTTTTCCCTACTCCCTATTTGTCACACCCTAACTTTTGAAATAAATTTTATTTTATTATTTTTTTGGGTTTTGAATATTGTTGCCGATGTGCGGGCTGAGCCCAGTTGATTTCTTTCATTTTTGTAGATAAATTATTGTTTTGGGCTTGGTCTCATCCGATGCACAAGCAGGGCACGGTCAAAGCTATGTGGATTTTCTAGGTCACCGTGCAGCCTACTCGGTATTTAAAAAATTATTATTAATTAATTAATGGGATGAATGATAAAATGAGTGCGCAATAAAATAATAAAAATAAATTGAATTAAGAGTTTTTTTAATAATAATAATAATAATATTGTTTAAGATTATTATTATTATTCTTGTTGTTGTTGTTGTTGTTGTTAACATTTTAATTAAGTTATTATTATTAATATTATTAAGATTATTCATATTGTTAATATTTTATTAAGTTATTATTATTATTATTATAAAATTATTAATATAAAACTTATTATTATTATTTTTACCAATAATTATTATTATTATTATTATTAATCATTAATTATTATTATTAGGTTTATTGGATTTGGTTTTTTAGGGATTTTATTTCTCTTTTATTTTCCTTTTTCCCCTCATTCTTTTCTCTATTTTTTTCTTTTCTTTTCCTCTTCCTCCCTTACTCTTTAACCCATTGCCCCCACTTGTGTCGCGCTGCAACCCCCTGTGCATCGAACCCTAGGAGGTGCTTCTTCCTCCCTCCCTTAGACAAACTTTTCACCAGTGCACTGGCACCACCCCATCTCCCCTTGTCCTTCTCATCCCTCTAGCAATGCCTTGAACTTACCATCCACCTTTCGTCGAACCCCAGCACACCTCCCTCCCTCGGATGCTCTCCCGGCCACTACCCCTTGGTCGTACCCTCCCTCTGTAAAGACTCCAACCAGCGCCATGTCTCTCCGACGACATTGCACCAGCGCCCCACTACCCTTCCGACCCGCATCGCACCACAAATCCCTCCCCCCACGTCGCCTTCCCTTTCTCGATTGTATTTCTGGTGTGTCTCACTTCTAGTAACACTCTCCTCATGTGACCAGCAATCTGAACCCCTCAACCCAGGTCCGTTCAACTCTGATGATTTTTTATTTCCATTGGTAGGATTTCGGGTTAGGGTTTCATGTTGTGTAGGGGTCTATTTTGATTTCTTTGGTTCGAATTCTTGAATTAGGGTCTAATTGAGTTTTTTTGTGATGCGGATTGGGTGTGATTGGAGTTTTGCAACAAATTTTTGAGGTTCAACACCAAAGGTAGGTGGTTCTGTGTATAAATATTATTTGATGAATCATTTTTATTATTTAATTAATTTATCATGTTCTTTAGTTAATTTTCTTGGTGTGAACTTAGTTTTTAAGGGAGTTTAACATGCATTTTTTTTATAGAATTTTTATACGACATGGAGTCTATTTTTAGTAAAAACCCATATTGATTCATTTTTTAGTGTTTTATGAATTGTGTAATTAGTTTATTCAACTGTGAAAGTGGTTAGAATTGTGTTTTGATGTGGCTTTGGTGTGTGTTTGGTCGTAAAACAGGTTTTTGAGTGGGTTTTGTGAGTAAATCCAAGTGACACTTTTCGAAAATTGTTTTATAAAATTGTATTTATGTCTTATTAAACTATATGGAAGGTGTGAAACATGTTTTTGAACAATGATTAGAGTATGTTTTGGTATGTGTAATTCCTTTTTTTGGTATGTTTATTTGATTGTATCATGTGATGTGAACTTGGAACTTGAATGAGCACGAAGGGAAGCCTGAGTAACTAGATGGGAGGACTCAGATTAGTGTTCTAGTGATAAAAAAGTGACATTAGCCTTGTTTAACTTAGAAAGATTGACAACTACAACACTAACTAAATATTTGGATGATGATTGAAGACCACAAGAGTTACAGTGATGTCCCCTACTAGTAGATCGTGCATGAGAATGTAGGTTTTCGTGGTTCTTATACCACTTTTCACTAAGATGTGAGGTTCTAGGGTCCCACTACTTGCTATTACCTACTGGGACCCTTCCATGTTTAGTTCTCTTTAGCTATTAAGTGCTCACCATCGGCATACAGTGTGGAATTTGGTTTATTTCATAAGTAAGTGTGTTTTTAATTAAATTTTCATTCCTTATAGTTATTTTCATTAAAACTTATTTCCTTAAAATTGTTCATGCATTTTTTTTCCTTTCATTTATTAAACAAGCATGTTTATTCATCCTTTAATTTTTATTACATGGAATCCTTTTTGGTGGCATCTTGTTTAGTATTATCTCAAAACCTACTTACACCTTTAGGTGTAAGTATATTTGGTTATGTTTGATATAGGTAAGGGTAAAGCTTTTGGATATGGTGGTTCGGGTTTCTAGTTGTCTTTCTTGGTGAGGTGTTATTGAGATGGCTTGAGGGTGGTTCCCTCTTGCCAGGTGGTGGTTTTTGAGTTGGTTTTTGGTCACCCCACTTTGTGGTAGTCTTTGGGTTTTGGTTTAAACTGTGTAACTCAATTCTAAAAAAATTTAAGGTTTGTTTGGTTTGAAATTTTCAGATTTGGTTTATTAGTTATTGTTCATTGTTTTATATTTTCATATTTAGGTAAATTATTCTCACATGTTAAAATTTATACCTGGGCACTTATGTCAGCCTGTGGGGATCGGGAACGCCCTTCAAGCCTTGTCATGGACTAGGTCGGACGTCGGTTGGATGATGAACTGACTTGGTTTGTGAAAAAATGGTATCAAAGGGAGGTTAAACCCTTTTAGTAATTTTATTTGGGATGATTCTGGTTACACAAGAGATAGGAATGTTGGGGCTCGAAGTTCTAGTTGTGAGTAGGGTGTCTGGATAGCACACCTCATGACAGACCTTAAGTTGCCATGGGATGTTGGGATGTTGGTTTGGATTCTCCTCCAAGAAGGACATGATGGCTGTAGATTGTATGTGGACAATGAATGGAGGTAAATTGGTTTGGTCATTTAATGTAATTACAAGTTTGAGTTATTTATGTTTGATGATTGTTGAAAATTTTGAGACCTATTGTACTAATGATATTCTTGTGACTGTTGCTTCTTGTAGCAGCATGCCTCCCCGGAGAGTTCCTCTACAGCCACGAGAGGAATCCAGATATATTTCTCCCTCACCGCTTGATCATAGGTTAGTGGAAGTTGTGTTATGGTCTGTTCATGTCACACCTGGATTTTTTATTCTATTATTTGTTTCAAATCCTCTTTTGTTTCTTAGATTTCTCTTAGTTTTTGAGTGTTCCGGGTTTGAATTTTGGTGCCTCTTGTGTTATTGATCTATTAACGTAGTCTTGGGGTCTTGGATGGTAGTTGGACTCCTATTTTTTCAAAGGGATGGTGTGAGTTTGTGTTGTTTTGGAGTTGGATTAGTGAGACTCCTAGTGGTACCACTTGTGGGGTAAGTTGTTGAGGTGGTTTATACCCTTGAGTTGGATGAGATTTGGGGTGAAAAGGATGGTTTCTTTTGGGACCTTTTCTCCCCTATACTTGGCCTATATTTATCCTAGGTTTCCCCCTTAGACCCCCCTGGAGTTGGAGGATAATGGATTGGTTTTGGGTGGCTAGAACAGGCTGCACGGTTAGGCCGCACGGTTTACTACACCATGCAGTCAAACCGTGTAAGGGTGTCTAGGTCACTAAAAATATTTTTTAATTCCTATTTTTCCCTTCTATAATAAACCCAAATCCACCCCATTCTTCCCCATTTAATTCCTTACCTCCATGGAAAACCTCCAAGCTCTCTCTCCCTCCCTTTGAACTCAATTTTGAAGGGAGATTTGATTGGGGAAACATCAAGATCATGCAAATAAGTCTTTATATCGTTGATTTATTCTCTTTACTTAGGGTTTATTTCACCCTTTATTGAATTCTAAAATGTCTATATTATAGGTTTCATACCTAGGGTTTAACTGTGAGCCTTTTTTCTGAAATCTTGAGGTTTTAGGTTGCTTTTCACTCCCTTGGGGTGCGGCGGTGGTGCGGTTGAAGTTTCGCACCAAGATTTAAGGGTTTTGACACAAAAGGTAGGTGGTTCCATGTGTAAGCATCCTAATATGAGTTATATTTGCTTCATTTATGTTTTTACCATGTTCTTATTACATTTTGTTTGATGTGGGAACCAATTTTTGTAGTGTCGATTAAGCATTCAATTTCAAAGTTTCATATTTGTTTGAAAATGTGTGTTTTTCATGTGTATCTTTTGTGGTATTATTTGAGTTAATTTTATAGCACTTGAGAGTGGCTTAATAAATGTTTTTAGGGATTTAAATTCTATTTTGGATTGGTATTGGTGTTATTTTGGCCTTTAAAGAGTGCTTTAAAATGGGTTTTGTATGCAAAACATAGTTATACCCCTTGGGCTTGTTTTATGAAAATTGAAAACGATTTAGTGAGTTAAAAAGGTGAGAAAATGATGTACATGTATTGTTTTGGTGATTTTATTCACTTAAAATGGGTTTTTTAAAGTTAAAGAGGTGATTTAATAGGCCAAACATTTTTATAATGTTTTATAAATTGCTGAAGTGTTTTATTAAATTGTGATGTGGGTGCGAAACATGTTTGTGGGTTGTTTCGTGTGAGTTTAATGATAAAATGAATTTGAAGGTGAAAAGGGTATTATGAGAAATTTTTGTGGGATTTTATGTGATTTTTAATATATTGGAAAGTTTTTATAAAAAAATTTAAGGGATTTATTGAAGTGTGAAAGATATGTGAAAATTGTTGTGGGTTGTTTTGGTGTGAGTGTGATTTCAAAATGAATTTGAATGAAAAAGGGGATTATGTGACTTGTGTGTTATAAATGTGGGTTGTTTGGTGAATGTGTGATGTGGAAGTGGTATTTTCATTTGAAAATTATATTTCATGGCTTATTGAACTTGTTTGAGCACAAGAGGGAAACCTAGGTATCTAGGTGGGTGGACGTGTACTAGGATGATAGTGATCCCATGGGGTTTGGCCTCAGTTTCATATAGCAAGTTTGATGATGACAACAATAACTAAAATATGATGATGATGATTATTATTATGGGGAAGCACTATTTTATGGTTATGCTCCCTACTAGTGTCTCATGTGCACGAGAACCGATATTGTGATGGTTACTTTCACCGAGATACGAGGTACCTGGGACCCACAGCGAGCTAGTTCCTAGGGGTTATTTCTCATTTCTTGTGCTCATTAGATGATTTATGCTTACCATAATCATACAGTATAATTGGATGTAAAATTAAGTAACTTTGTTATTTTATTTAAAAGTGTTGATTCTTTAAAATAGACCACTTGAAAACTATTTTTATTTAAAGTTACATCTTTTAGAAATTGTTACTAGAATTACATGTTTATAAAAACTTGAAAGCTTTTCATATTTGAATGTTTATCACATGGAATCTCTTAGTGGTGGTATCCTAATGGGATTTTTCTCACACCCTAATTACATATTTGGGTGTAAGTATACTTTTTTTGTTGCGGGTTTGGGTACAGTTTTTTTGCCAATGGTTTGGGTTTTTAGTGGTCCTTCATGATGAAGTGTTGTGGAGATGGCTTGAGGGTGGTGCCTCTTTCCATAAAGAGGTTCTTGGGCTATCTTTTTTGGTTTTATTCCTTTTTAATGGTCTTTGAAAATTGTTTTAAATTATGTAATTTAGTTCTGAAATTTTGTAAAATATGGTTTTGTTTGAAAAATCCAGATTTGGTTTATTGGATTTGTTTGTTGTTTTATGTTTATAAACTCAGGTAAATCATTTTCAAATTCCATTTTGTGATACCTAGGAACTTGTGCCAGCCCATGGGGATCAGGAATTCTCTTTGGTCCTTATCACAGGCTAGGTTTGGTGCCGGTTTTGATGGTGACCAGATTCTCTTCGTGATAGTTTAGGCTCTAGGACTGGGAGAGGCCCCTACTCCTACTCCTTCCCCAATTAGAGAGGATCAATATAGTCCTAGGAAGGAAAAAGCTCAAGAGTTTCTCAAGAACAAACCCCCTTCATTCTGAGGTACCATGAAGCCTCGGGAAATGTAGGATTATCTTGAGAAGATTGAGTGCATGTTTTAGTTTATCGATACTCCTAAGGAAGTCAAAGTAAAGTGTGATTTGTTTCTGTTAGAGGGTCCTAGTTGAAGGCGGTGGGACTCAGTGCTTCAAGCTAGTAAGAATGAGTAGATGAGCTGGAATAACTTTAAGGCGATCTTTAATGACCAACTCTAACCTAAGGTCTTGGAATATTCTAGATCTCATAAGTTTATGTGTCTTGTTTAGAGGGACCAGTTAGTGATGGAGTATGTCAATCGCTTTTCCGGTCTAGTTTAATATGTACCTGAAATAGTCTCCAACAAACAGATGAAGGCTTAGAGGTTTGAAAAGGGTTTACGACCAGAGATCTATTCTTTAGTATTCCTATTCAAGTTGAAGACCTATGCTAAGTTAGTTGATCGAGCATGTATGGTGTATATTTATCACAAGTGTGGGTTTGGTTCCTTTAGAGATATGTCAGTTTTTGGTAGTGGGAATTAATCTGAGAATAAGAGGAAGTAGGATGAGAAAGGGAAGAAGGGTGGTGATAGATCAGTCCATCCTTCTAGGTGGACTTCATATGTGGATTCTAGCATAGGATCTATTGTGTGCCATCAATGTGGGAAATTATGACACATCAAACCTGCATGACCTCACCCCCTAGGACTTTCCATCAATGTGGGTCTATGGGGCACCTACAATGGGTTTACAGGGCAACACGCCATTATTAGAGTGGGGAAAGATCTGTGGATTCCAGGGGAGTGTCAGTTCAGTCAGAGCCGACCAGGATGGTGGGGTCTCAGTTTGGTGGTCATGGCAGCAAGACCAGATCATCTTCTAGATAGAGCCAGATCAAGGCAGAGCCACATGCGATCAGTCATTCTCAAGAAAGGACCAGGAATCTGCATGTTGTGGATTAGGCACCAGATGGATCAGATGTTGGACCTCTGATAGTTTGAGATATCATCCTAATTGCATCTTCTGTTGTAGCTATTTTATTTGATACTTGTGTGTCAGTTTATTTTATCTCTATTTGTCTTATGAATATGTTTAACCTACCAATTGATATGATGTATTTTATAATGGATTTAGTAACACCATTGGGTAAGTAGAAGGATCAAGGTCACAGGTGCTTGTCTTGTGCACTCTCCATGGTAGGGGTTGAGATGGAGTGGTACTTTCTGGTCTTAGATGTGGAAATTTTCAACATGATCCTCATAATGGATTGGATGGTGTTCTTTCAAGCGCATATCGATTTCTACAGGTGGCGGGTGAGTTCATGGAACCTGATGGGAGTCCTCAAGTATTTCTTGGGGAATGGGATCCTCAGTCGGGTCATGTGCTACCTCCACTCTCAGAGTTTGGAAGTCTTGAATTTCATTTATCATCACTCTCTCTGGAGGACAATGGTGGTTCTCCTCAGTGTGGATTACCTCCTATAGTGTATGGGTTCCTAGAGGTATTTTTAGATGATTTTTAGGGCTTACCCCCAGAGTGGGACTTGGAGTTATTGATTGAATTAGCACTGGTAACACAGCCTATATCTCTTCCCTCATATAGCATGGCCCCTAATGATTTGAGGGAATTAAAGATATAGCTGGATGATTTTTAATCCAAAGGGTTCATTCACCCGAGCATCTCTCCTTGGGTCACCCCAATCTTGTTCACAAAGAAGGCTGAAGGGTCTCTCTGGTTGTGCATCGATTACTGAAATTTGAATAAGGTAACCATTAAGAACAAATACCCTTTCCCATGAATAGATGATTTATTTGACCAGATGAAGGGGGTAAAGTGGTTCTCCAAAATTGAGTTGTGTTTAGGTTACCACTAAGTCAGGGTGAGAGAGGTGGACATCCTGAAAACAGCTTTCTTAAGAAAGTATGACCTCTTTGAGTATTTGGCTATGCCTTTCAGATTAACAAATGCTCCAGTGGTTTTTATGGCTCTCATAAATAGAGTGTTCCATCAGTATTTTGACACCTTCGTTGTGGTATTCATGGACGATATCCCGGTTTTCTCTGAATCTGAGGAAGAGCATGAGCATTGTTTTTAGATCATGTTGGTCACTCTGCGGGATCATTTCCTTTATGCAAAGCTTTCAAAGTGAACCTTCTGGATTAGGGAAGTGAATTTTTTGGTCCACATCATTTCTGAACAAGGGGTTTCAGTGGATCCTGAGAAGGTTAGTGCAGTCATGTTGTGGGAACATCCAAAGAATGTGTTCAATATCATGAGTTTTATTTGCTTGGAAGGTTATTATAGGCAATTTTTTTGGTATTTATCATGGCTTTCTTCCTCTATGACAGAACTCACCCAAAAAGGGGTGAATTTTTAATGGATCCTAGAGTTCCAGGAATCCTTTGAAGAGTTTAAGAAGTGTTTGACTACCAAATTGTTATTGATATTTCTAGAGTATGGGAAGGTCTATGTGGTTTATTGCGATGCTTCAGGTATGGGACTTAGGTGTGTGCTCATGAAAGATAATAATGTAGTGGATTATGGTTCTCACTAACTCTGACCACATGAGAAGAATTACCCTACCCATGACTTGGAATTGGAAGTGGTGATGCATGCCTTGAATACTTGGCGACATTATATTTTTTGGGAGAAATTTGTGGTTTACTCGGATCATAAGAGCTTAAATTACATATTCTCGTAGAAGGATCTTAATCTAAGGTAGTGTTGTTGGATCAAGTATATACAGGGGTTCGACTTTGATAACATCTATACCCCAGGAAAGGGTGATGTGGTTCCTGACACCTTGAGAATAAAAGAGTTAGTGCAGGTTTTGAGGAATTCCAATGATTAATGGACCTTGATGGGGCTCTTTTCCCAAATGCACTTAGAGACCAAGGAGCACAGTGGAGGTGCGTTCTTGGAAAGAGTTCAGTTGACTCCTCTTATGGAGTTGATTTAGCATGAGCAGCCTGGTTATGAGTTGTGTCAGTAGTCCATGTAGTTTCTTCATGGTGGGGATACTTTTTTATTTGTTTTCGTCTCCTAAGGGAATATTGTGCTTTTATGGTCATCTAGTGGTGTCGTTGTCTCTGTGGAAGGTGGTGATACAGGATATCCACCAGTCTCAATGGGACATCCATCCTGGTTCTACTAAGATGTATTATGATGTTCATCGGAAGTTTTGGTGGCCAGGCTTGAGGAAGGACATAGTTGATTTCGTATTAAGGTTATATACATGTCATTCGGTTGGTGATTGACTCTTTAACCAAATTATCCCACTTCATTCTGATTAGATATACAACTAAAGTGGATGAATAAAGTCGATTGTATATTCAGGAGGTGGTCAAACTTCATGGTGTGTCATCAGCGATTGTTTCTAATAGAGACTTATGATTTACCTCTCGATTTTGGGAAGGCCTTCAAAGGGCATTGGGGTCATAGATCAAAATTAGAATGGTATACCATCCTCAAATGGATGGTCAGATAGAGTGGGAAAATTATCAATCCTCTATTCTAATGGACCCTTTTAAGGTGCTCTATGGTCGACCATGACGGTCTCCTTTATGTTGGGCTGAGGTAGGCGAGACCTCACTTTTGGGACCGATCCTTGTATAGGAGATGTCTGAGAAATTCAAGTTAATCAAGTAGTGGTTATTGACATCTTAGATTCACCACAAATATTTTGTTAATCAGAGGCATCGAGATATCAAGTTTTATGTGTGTGATCATGTGTTCTTGAAGGTGGCCCCTTGCTTGGGTCACCATCATTTGGGAAGGCAGGGAAAGCTAACGCCGAGGTATGTCGGGCCTTTTGAGATCAGTGAGTGGATTGGCATGGTAGCATACGGGTTAGATTTACCTACTCAGTTGACATTAATTAACAATTTATTTCATGTCTCCCATTTGAAGAAATGTAATTTTGATCTGTACCATGTATTGAATTGGAAAGAGTTGGAGATAGATCCCGATTTATCAGTGTTTGAGAGGATAGTTTGGATAGTGGATTCCTAAGAGATGGTGCTTTATGGGAAGTCTATTATATTGGTTTGTATACTTTGGGATCATGGGAATGATGAACATGAGACTTGGTAGTGAAATTCATGGGTTGAGTAGGAGTATTCATTTTTATTCTCCGATCAGGCTTCGAGTTGACTTTCTGAGGGTAGAAAGTTTTCATGGTAGGTATAATTGTCACACCCTAACTTTTGAAATAAATTTTATTTTATTATTTTTCTAGGTTTTGAATATTTTTGTCGAGGTTCTGGCCGAGTCCGATTAAATTTTTTCATTTTTGATAATAAATTATTTTTTTGGGTTTGGTCGCATCCATCGCATGGGTGGGGCATAGTCGAAGCCATGCGGCTTCGCCAAGTCATTGTGCGACCTGCCCGATGTTCAATAAAAATTATTATTAATTAATTAATTAATGGGATGAATGATAAAGTGAGATCACAATAAAATAAGAAAAATAAAGTGAATTAAGAGTTTTTTTAATAATATTATTATTATTATTGTTTAAAAATATTTTTTTTGTTGTTATTGTTATTAATATTTTAATTAAGTTATTATTAATAATATTAATAAGATTACTCATATTGTTAATATTTTATTAAGTTGTTATTACTATTATTATAAAATTATTAATATCAATGTTGTTATTATTATTATTACCATTAATTACTATTATTATTATTATTATTAATCATTAATTATTGTTATTAAGTTTATTGGATTTGGTTTTTTTAGGGATTTTATTTCTCTATTATTTTCCTTTTTTCCCTTATTATTTTCTCTCTTTTGTTTTATTTTCCTTCCCTATTCCTCCCTTTCTCTCTAACCCATCCCCCCCTTAGGTTATGCTATAACCCCCTGTGCATTGAACCTTAGGAGGTGTTGATTACTCCATCCCTTGGTCAGACTTCGCACTGGCGCACCGGCACCACCCCATATCCCCTTGACCTTTTCATCCCTCCGGTGATGCCTCGCACCACCCAACCACCCTGTGTCGAACCCCAGTGTGCCTCCCTCCCTTGGATACTCTCCTGGCCACCGACCCTTGGCTACACCCTCCCTCCAGAAAGACTCCGCCCAGCACCCTGTCTCTTCGATGACATCGCATCGGCGCCCTGCTCCCCTTCCAGCCCATATCACACCACACAACCCTCCCTTCATGCCACCCTCCCTTTCTCGGCTGTATTTCCAGCATGGCTTGCTTCCGGCAAGACTCTTTTTACACGAACAGCTTCCTAAACCCCTTACCATAGGTATGTTCTACTTTGGTAATTTTTTCTTCACTTTGGTGGGATTTTGGGTTGGGGTTTCATGTGTGTGGGGGTATATTTTGATGTCTTTGGTTCGAATTCTTGAATTAGGGTCTAGTTGAGTTTTCTTGTGGTGCGGATTGGGTGTGATTGGAGTTTCACACCAAATTTTGGAGGTTCGACACCAAAGGTAGGTGGTTCTATGTATAAATATTATTTGATGAATTATTTTGCTTGTTTAATTAATTTAGCATGTTCTTTAGTTAATTTTTTTGGTGAGAACTTAGTTTTTAAGGGAGTTTAACATGTGTTTGATTTATTTTTGTAGCATGTTTATATGATATGGAGTGTGTTTTTAGTAAAAAACCATATTGATTCATTTTTTAGTGTTTTATGAATTATGAAATTAGTTTATTCAACTATGAAAGTGGTGAAAATTGTGTTTTGATGTGGTATTGGTGTGAGTTTGGTCATAAAACGGTTTTTTGAGTGGGTTTTGTGAGTAAATCCAAGTGACGCTTTTTGAAAATTATTTTATGAACTTTTATTTATGGTTTATTAAACTTTATGGAAGGTGTGGAACATGTTTGTGAAACATGCTTAGAGTATGTTTTGGTATGTGTAGTGCCTTGTTTTGTCTTTTTATTTGATTTTGGCATGTGATATGAAATTTGAACTTGAATGAGCACTAAGGGAAGCCTAGGTAACTAGGTGGGAGGACTATGACTAGTGTGTTAGTGATACCGAAGTGGTATCAACCTGATTTCACTTAGAAGGATTGATGAATACAACACTAACTAAATATTTGTGTGATTATTGGATACCACTAGGTTTACAGGGATTTCCCCTACTAGTGGATCATGCACAAGAATGTAGGTTGTTATGGTTCCTATAACACTTTTCACCAATCCGTGAGGTTCTAGGGTCCCACTACTTGCTAGTACCTATAGGGACTTTTCCATGTTTAGTGATATTTATCTATTCAGTGCTCATCATCGGCATACGGTGTGGCATTTGGGTTATTTCATAAGTAAGTGTGTTTTTAATTAAAGTTTCATTCCTTGTAGTTGTTTTCATTAAAGCTGCTTTCTTTAAAATTATTCAAGAATTTTTTTCCTTTCATTTATTAAACAGGAAAGTTTATTCATTCTTTAATGTTTATTTCATGGAATCATTTTTGGTGGCATCCTACAGGGCATTATCTCACAACCTACTTACACCTTTGGGTGTAAGTAGATTTGGTTATGTTTGATACAGTTAAGGGTAAATATTTTAGAGATAATGGTTTAGGTTGTTAGTTATCTTTCTTGGTGTGGTGTTTTGAAGATGGATTTATGGTGGTTTCCTCTTGCCAAGTGGTGGTTTTTGAGTTGTTTTTTGATCACACCACTTTTTGGTAGTCTTTGGGTTTTGGTTTAAAATATGTAAATCAATTCTGGAAAAAAAAAATTATGGTTTGTTTGGTTTGAAATTTTCAAATTTGGTTTATTAGTTATTGTTCATTATTTTATATTTTTATATTTGGGTAAATTGTTATCACGTATTAACATTTATACTCGGGCACTTATGTCAGCCCGTGGGGATCAGGAAAGCCCTTTGGGCCTTACCGCAAACTAGGTTGGGCATCAGTTGGATGATGACCCAAATTGGTTTGTGACACTATTTCTTTTCCACTCCCCCTTTCCTCCTCATTCATGTGCATCAGGGAGGCTACTTGAGCTCTCTTCCTCCTATCCTTGTATTTGGGAGATCTTCCTCATATGAACTCTAAATCAAGCACTATCAGGTGCATTGGAACCATATTGATAATCTCTTGACTTCTCATTCTTATCTTCTTTGTTTACCTCACTATATGGAATGATAAATCTATGTGAGATCTTTTTCCTTATTTTCAAGGTGTTTGAAAATTCTTCCAAATTATACTATTCCGTATTGAAATCAAATCCCAATATTGTACGAGTGGAACATCCTAAGCATCAGGTAGGTGGTCTATATTATTTCCCCTTAAAGTCACGTTATTTATATAATATTTTCATTCAGTCATGTGTCGGACCTTCCGAGCATCGCCTATAAAATGTGGAATGCCCTAAATAAAATTTCTAGACCACCTTGTATTGTGTTTTAGACCCCTTGATATGGTTGGAGGTTATAGACTCAACCCGAACCCCCCTTAGGGTGGGTTCACTTAAAAACACATAATTATTATAGTTTATTTATGACTACACCACCCTTAGGGTATGTTAATTATAATGGTTTTTCTTATATTCAACTTCTCATGTTTGGATTGCATTCTAGGTCACCCCATTTGAGTGTATTAAATTGTTCCACTTGAGTGAGATGATTAAATTAAATTAAATGAATTGTTTTATGAAAATATCATGGTTTCTAATAAAACTACATTTTGAGGTGTGTTTTCTTATAAATCAAAAAATGAATTGATTGATGATGTGTGGTGATGTGCCTTATGGTATGAATGTTTTGCATGGCCTTATTGCGACTTATAAATAAAATGGACTAATGGTGTAAATAGAATTTATTATCTCTTGGATGGTCTTATGGCCTGTATTTAAAATGTTAAAGTGGGTTATACTAAAAAGGGTCCTATGTGCCTTGAGTGATGTCGGTTGCCTCTTTAAAAAACATCGGGATAATGGCTCATAAATCAAGTAGGATCACCTTAAATTTTATTATGACAATAGGGACTTTGGTTAGGGTTGTTGAGCATGACGTCTCACACCCCCAGGTCGACAATAATGGGCATGTCATATCTCATCACTTGGGTTGTTTTGAATGTCATCTCACACCCCCTCGATTAGGATGTTGAGCATAGCAGTCACATTCATAAGTAGGATGACGGACATGACTTTCATATCCCATTTTTAAATATTGGGATTATGACCCGTTTATTATAAGAACATGTATTATTATTATTATTATTTTTCCCCTGATACTTTTTGATGAGGTTTTCTTATTCATTCATTGAGTTATTATGGGAATAGAATCCCTTACAGAGTATGACACTCTTATGATTATATAAGAACGTCTGAATCCCACCTCGGGTCCTGACTAGTACAACATATTTAAATATATGAATATTTACGCTTGTATGTATAGAATAAATATATATAAATGAAAAATTATATATATGTGTGTGTGTGTGTGTGTGTGTGTGTGTGCATGGTGACATGTTCAATGATATCCCGACTTAGGTCGAAGTAGGTATAGTCATTCAGATGTTCTTGAGGAACCTAAGCCTGACTTATTTACATTTATTATTAAAACACTGTTTTACTTTTGATATACATGCACACTACTTTATTTTATATTCATAGACTATATTATGCATTAAACACCATTGGTGGTGGCCTACATGGTATATCTCACGCCCTATTTAGGTCGCCATTGCACTAGGGTACCGAACATACCTCCTGGTTGCAGGTTCAGGTTCATTGATTGTGTTTTCTCATTGTTACCCTTCTTGGCTAGGATGAAGTATGGGAGCAGAGGACCAATATAGTGCTCATGATTCTACCATAGATAGATTTGGTGTCTTTTATTTATTTATTTCCCCTATTAGTCTTGTTATGTACTGTGTATACCAGCTTGTATTTTTGTCAGATAATGTTCATGCATGATCATTCATCCGTTCATTATTGATTGTTGATTATTATTATATTTCGCTACCTTTATGTTTATTTATTCTGTTATATTTATTACTGGTCCTTATGGTATATTATTCCTAATGTACCACCATTAGATCCTTCCTATTAGTCGACAGCCTCTGGTGTATGGGGAGGCACACTTGAGAACTATTGGCTAATTGGATTAGGGCATTTTTTTAGTGGATCCCAATCCGGGATGCTACATCAGGGTGTTACAATATCGACTTGAATTTTTATTTTATCTAAAATATGATAGAAGTTAGAGTTTTTGAACTTCATAAAGTGACTATAAAGTATATCCCTATGAACATGTTCACAAAGGTGTTAGTCCAAGAAAGTGTGAGGTTGTATTATACCTTAGTTGGCCTCAAGTGAACTAAAGGATATGAAGAACTCTATATGAACCAAAATAAGATGAAATATGATTAATGAAAAAGGATGTTAGAATCCCAAAAAATAGTCTTTAATAGGGAGATTGTTGGTTTTTGTGAAGCCTCTTTAGTTTTTCAAAATGAGCTTTTTCAAAATGAGTTTCTGGAAGTGACAGTCGACTTCAGCATTTGCAGAAGGAGTCTAACTGAATAAAGTTATTCATAAGATATGTTTTAAGTATTATAATGATATTTTAATTACTTGGACAACAAGGATTTTCACCAGCTATTAACAGTAAATATTATGGTGTAATAGTGATTCAAAGGTTTCCTCGATCAATGTAAGGATGATCGTGAATCTTGGAGGGTGTTAAAACTGGTTTACTAGGGGAAGACCTCTATAAATATGTGGAGAGACCAACTGTCAAGATAAGAATGAAATCATATTTAAGACAGATGATTATATTTCATAAAAAAGAGACTTCATCTAAGTGAGCGAATAAATATTTTTTTTAATATCTTATACTTTAATTAATAAAGGTGTTTTCAATGTTCTTACATTGATGAATGAATTTTTTCTGAACCACACAATTCCTGTGTGAGCTTTTGTGTTTTCCTTTTATTTGGAAATTGTGTGTGTGTGACTGATTTCATGTAGTGATTAGTGTTAAATATGCACTAATATATAAATATATATATATATATATTATTATTATATATATATAAAGTGTATATTTAATTACATGCATTTGATGCATGTAATGCATGTATTAAATACATGCAATAATAAATATATATATATTTGATAAATATTTATTTCTCCTAAATGGTTTAATTATTAGTTACAATCCATTATGAATAGATTAATTGGATTGACCGCTCATTGAATAGGATTAAATGAATTATGGGAATAAATGTATATGAATACATTAATATGAATGATAGGTTTTCATTTAATAACACACTTCATGGATGACTATATAAAGGGATGCAATCCCTCCTGTTGAGAACAAGTGATTTTGTGATAGGAATTACATTTTGATGTAATGTTTAAAATCTATTACTACAGCAACCACGTGAGGGTCATGTTATATATCTATGTGTTTAACAGTTAAGAGATTGGTTATACTATTTTTAAATGTATCATGTTATTATAATAAATTAAATCTCCATTTATCATTCATTCATGTATGTTTCAATTTATTTTACATGAATAGTCTAATGATAAATATCCCCACAAAGTAAAAACTTTGATTTTTCCCTAATTGATGGTCATCATGGAGTTTAATGGGTTTTAATGAAATATAAATGTTAGCTTAAATATATTCTTATATCCATTACAAAGGGTTGTATATGAGATATTGAAGAATATATTCTTGAGGTAATAAGTAGTTACTTATTTCTTGGACTAATCTGTTAATGTATATCTCATGGGATGTCATACATTCATAGATATACTTAGGGGTGTATGCTTATTATAAATCCTTATTACATGAGGTTAACAAGATACCTAGCATGAGAACCTTAATACTTTGATACCCTACTTACACAAGTCACCATATGAACTTAGTTAATCAGGGGGTGTTTGGGTATGTTGTTGATCATGTAGTCGGTTGGAGTGAAACCAAGAAGGGAATTATCCACTTGTATTAAAAAGAAATACATATGTCCCTTTACTGAATTAGAATGAGGAATGCATGACAAAGCTTAGTTATTTCACATATAATGTGTTCAAATACTTGTATAAGTGACATGTGGTGTGCTTATTGGATATATGAATGATATGTGATGTGTTCATCCACTTGGTCATTCTTTTTCATTGAATCAAGAAAATGATGAGAGACCTATACTATATTGACGTGTTCTATGTCTAGTGGTCACTCGATGTCAGGAAAAAAGAGATTATATAAGATACATATGGTGTATATGATATATATTGTGGTGGACATGTTCATATAGAGATGTGAGTATGTTTGATTGAGATCACACCAGACCCCTTAGTAGCTTGAGTAGAACCGATGCTTTGCTAGAGGACGTTCTTTGCTTACATATATGAAATATAGATTTCATAGTTGTTGTAAATACTACTATAGCCTATAGGGTTACACAATTAGGCCCTTAGGTAAGGATAAAATTTTGGAAAAAGTTTCTATTCAAGATGAAGAGAGTTTGATGAAAAAAATCAAATCCAAAAGAGTTTGAATGAATTCACAAAGAGTTGTGATGTTATTCCTGAATTCCTTGTGAGATTTTAGTGTAAGCGGTAGATTGTTAAATATGAACTAATATATATATATATATATATATATATATGATATTATAAATATAAAGTGTATATTTAATTACATGGTCTGATAAGGAAGAAGGCTGATATCATTGATAATCTCCAGGTATGTTGTTATACAGTTTATTTACATGTTGATTCTCAAAGATAGATCTAACAGTGTTTTGGTTTGTCTTTCAATTCACATTGTCATATGATGATAAAACAAAACCCAAAAATTAATCCGTATATCTTTCAAGTTCTAAAACATGGAGTCACAGGTTGTGGATACTTTCAAGAGATAGATATTCAGAAGGAGGTCCCCCCAAATTGTTGATTTGAGGACTCTTCTAGTTCGGCACCCCAAAAGACTTCCACTAGGAGCTCAGTGGGGAACTTGAGATTACACCCTCTTACCATTCCCACCACATTTTTGGTGGGAACCCATCAAACTTGTGTGGGTTTTCAATAGCCCATTGGCTCCAGTGGTCTGTCATCATTCTTGTTTTTCTAACCCAAGAACTGCCAAATCTCTTCCCTAGTCAAAATACACTTCCTTCCACAAGGAATAATTGAAATTTAAACCAAAATTCACATAAAAAACTATGGGAGTTACATCATATAATTTTAAAAAAATGTATCATTTAAAACTATAATAAATAAATAAAACCATAAATTTGATTTACATTAAATCTAAATTTCCATTTAAATAAATTTTATATAAAAAATTTGAGTTTTTAAAATAAATTTATCATCAGTGATTTTTTGATATATATATATATACATATATATATTAAAATAAACTTTATTTTTTATAATAAATTTACTTATTAATAAATTTAAATTAACAAATGTAAATATAAATTATATTTTGAACTGTCACATATTGATAGTGATTTTTTTTAAAAAAATAAACCCTGTAAAAAAAGAAAAAAGAAACAAAAAGAAAATTAATGAGGCATCCTATATATATATATATATATATTGTTATGTTTTCATAAAAAATATTGTTAAAAAAATTATATATATATATATATATTATGATGTTTTCATAAAAAATATTGTTAAAAAACATTATCATTATTTATTCTAAGTAAATTTCTTAAACTTAATTTAAAAAATGTTATTTTAAATGTTTCCTAACCCTACGATTTTTTTATATATTTTTTGAAAAAAAAAATAAAAATTCATAGGTTAATTTTTTTTTAAAAACATGTGTATTAAATGTGGTAGGTCCACAACCGTCTCCCCACCACCACCACCACCACTGCCGCTGCCACCTTTTCCCCATATTGATGACATGGAAAAGGCAGTGGGGGTACCATCTTTCACCTAAAGATAAAGCGAAAGGTGGAAGCAGGGGAGCCTCCTTTCACCTAACATAAAGGCAAAAGGCATCCCCACTCATTGCCTTTACCATAACACCCTATAAAAGGGCACCTCATCCCCTTTCTCCTCACTTCCAATTTCCCTCATCTATCTACATTCCACAGCTTCTCTCTCTACAAAAAGTCCTTTTCGTATGCAGTGGATCTGGTGGTCTAAAAGAAGTCCTAGTTTTTTTTGAAGCATCATTTAGAGGTATTTTTTATTTAATTTGAATTTATTTATTTAATTGAATTTTTTTTAGTTAGTTAGAAATGTGTCATTTATTAAGTAGTTTAGTTAATTCTAAAAAAGTTATTTATTAAATAGTTTATTTAGTTATATTTAGTTTGAAATAATAGTTATAATTAGTAATGATTTATTATAGATTAACTAATGAATAACTTAGGATTAAACGTTCTAAAATTTTGGTAGCATAAAGATTATGTGGTTATCTAAGCAATTAAATCCTTATCTGGATACAAACAAGTGTATGTGGCTCTGACATAGATGTACCTAGGAGTTTGAACTCTGACAAGGTGTTTCAGGCTTAACTCAGGTAACCTGGTACATGATAATGGGTCTTACTGAACTCCTAGTTTGAAACTTCTGGGGGATATGCTTTAGATGATTTGTATTTTATTTATAAACTACTAAAATACCTAAGAAAATAACAATCAAATCAGTATATTTATCAATGATAAAATGATAATTATGATGATATAAAATGAAATGGACAAGGACAAAGACATTAAAGAATGAAATTTATTATTATTAATTGAATTATTTTTAGTTGGTTTTAAAGATGTTATTTATTAAGTAGTTTAATTAGTTATATATAGTTTAGAAATGATACTTATTATTAGTAATGATTAATTATAGATTAATTAATGAATAACTTAGGATTAAAAAATGAATACATATAATGATTAGGTAATAATAATTAACTAATGAATATCATATGATTAATGATTGAATAAGGAATGATTATATAGTGATTAAAGAATTATTAACTAATGAATAACTTAGTAATGATTAACTAGTGATTAAAGAGTGATTAACTAAGTAAAAAATGTACTAAGAAACATTAGTATCGTAGTTTAAGATATAAAAAAATGTTTTCAAATTTTAGTATCATAAAGATTATATAGTTTATAAATAATAGTTATTATTAGTAATGATTAATTTTAGATTAATTAATTAATTACATAGGATTAAAAAATAAATACATATAATGATTAGTTAATAATACTCATGATCATATAAAGTGAAATAGAGAAGAACAAACACAATAAATAATACATGAATGATTTACAACATATAAGAAATACCTTGACATTTTTTAATAGAACATGGTTTGGATGAGATGAGACTCACTTCAGATGTGAGGTAAAATTGAGCTTATTTTCACTTCTTAGCTTAATAACATCTTTGAAAGTTATCTACTTAACTTTTGAATTTTGAAAATCTTTCGGCCTTCTAATAACATATAAGATATGTTATTAGAAGACTGAAAGATTTTCAAAATTCCAAAGTTAAGTACATACCTTTCAAAGATGTTATTAAGCTGCCAAGTGAAAATAAGATGGATTTTACCTCACCTCCGAAGTGAGGCTCATCTCATCCAAACCATGTTCTATTAAAAAATGTCAAGGTTTTTTTTGTATGTTGTAAAGAATTCATGTGTTATTTAATGGCTTTTTTCTTCTTCATTTAAATTTATATGATCATAATTTTCATTTTATCAATGATAATTAAACTAATTTGATTTTTTCTCTTCTTTTTACATCGGTTTCCAAAACATTTTGTGACTTATATTCTAATAAAATTGTATATAAAAAAACATTAGTATCATATTTTAGGGTATAAAAATACATTCTAAAATTTTAGTATAATAATTATTATATGGTCAACCATCATTTTCAATATTAGTTACACTATTAGAATATTTATCAAAACACATTTTTGACGTAGAGAGTCTGTAGGTTTCGGGCGCAATGGAAGCGCATTGGTGGGTGCACCCAAATTTAATTTTTCCATTAACAATGATCAATCAGAGATATATCACGAAAATAAAATGTAGAATCTTCGAAATATAATGAATAATGAAATAAAGGAAGGGAGTACCAAAACCATAGATAGGATCATCATATTTGGGTTATAATTGATTTAATTAAAAGAAAAGAATTACCTTGATGTAATTCTCTCTTTGTTGATGTTTTCGATCATGATCCGATGTGATCTATCATTGCGTCATAGAATCCCAAGTGTAAAATTCATCTAGTGGTGATCCACACATGCTCCACATATCTCTAGATGTCACCGAAGGGATCTTCGGGTGCTAGCACAGAAGATCCATCGCTTTTGATGTCCTCCTTAGATTGCCTTGAGAGCCTCTTGAAAAAACGCTCTGTTTGATCTAGTGGGGGAGGATCTCTCTCATAGCTTGAGAGTGTTCTTGGAAGAAAAGAAAATCTCTCTTGGATTGAGAGCTTTCTCTAGATCTATTTTGCACGACCCCAAAAATGGCTAGGCTAATGAGAATTATATAATTGGGATTTTAATTAATTAGAATAATAAAATTAATTAATTACCTGAAATAATTTATTCATTTTATTTATTTCTTAGTAAGACCCTATGTATAATAATAAAAGTTAAATATTATTATTACTTTAAATTCTCCCAGTGAATTAATCCTAATATTATTTAATAAAATAAATAATATTTTTTTCTCACAAATCCCCAGAAAAACTACACGGCGTGTATATTAATATACATGGTGTGTACTTTTGTTTTTCCATTTTTATTTATTTCCTCCACCACATTTATTAGACCTTTAATAATGGCTATTTATTTCTCAAATAAATATCACTACATTACTCACTAATAAATATATTATTTCACACACAATATATTCTCTCGAATAACTAGTGTCGAAATAAATGCGATCAGACATCCTTGAATAATTATTAAACCACAATCGAGAATAAAATTTATTCAACTTGTTAAATTAATATTTAACTGAGATACTTGGACACACTTAGTGTGTGACCCTCTAGGCCTCTTTCTCAGTGGCATTAGGCAGATCCTACCTAAATTCCAAGGTTAGCATCTAGCAACACGCCAAAGCACCCATAGAGAAATAAGTTAACCCTGCAATGACGTGTCACCTCCTACGAACACTTACCATGTAATTTAATTCCTTTATCTCGGTATCTCGGATCAAGAGAGTTGCATGTTGGTTCCATCAACCCATGTGCTCGATTATTCTTTCTTTGACTTCATGGAATAGAACTTTCCCATTCATTACCATGACCATGGATTTATTTAGGATATATCAATTCCATCAAAGGGCCTGAGATATCTACTTCTATTATGGAACAGAAGGGACAAATACTTTCTCATATTTTCTATTAATGTAGTATTACTCATGACGCACCCAACGTATCCTACCTCGTTGTAAATAGTGTGTCATCACAGTTTTTGTCAATACATCTAAATGTGCGATTTTTAATACCCATTAATAATAATCTTAAAGTCTAAGGACCAATACACACATCCATAGATAGAAACATCCAATGATACTATGAAATGTGGATTTCCTACTAACGGGTCTCGTTCTCATAATATCCTCCTAGACGTTATCAAGGGTGCACACCATGATAAGGTGCCTCAAAGTTTTATGAGTCCTCACCCCTAATGGCCTGTATTATTTTTGTCCCCCAAATAACATCATCCGTCCATAGAACATATATTCAAGAATAGTGTTATGGCACTTTATAGTTCTCATCATATCAGGGATCCTCTATGACCTTTTAGTGAAACAGTTATCATTAGGACATTATCACATGCATTTTCATGTAGAAGAACAATCAAGATGTGATAAGGTATTTATTAATGAATAAAGTACAAAGTAGTTGGTTCTAGGACACCAACTCCAACAGACTCCAACTTGGACTAGAGAAAACTGCTAACAACCTTTAACCCATTAGCTCTCACATGATATTCATGCTTCTACTGAGATAGGCCTTTAGGCATGGGGTCTACCACGTTCTCTTCGGTGGACACTCTGCTCACTGCAACTTCACTCCTTTGATAGAAATCCCTCAATAGGTGATACTTCCAAATTATGTGCTTTGTCCGTTGATGTGACCTTGGTTATTTTTCAAGATCCACTGTTGAAGTATTATCACAATACAATGTGCTAGAATCTTTACTATTAGGCACCACATCAAGATCCTGGACAAAGTTATGAATCTAGACGGCTTCCTTGGCTACATCAGAAGCCGCTATATATTCAGACTCCGTTGTAGAATCAGCGACAACTGGTTGCTTTGAACTCTTCCAGCTCACAACTTCTCCATTGAGATAGAAAACATATCCAAATTGAAACTTCAGATCATTCTGATCTGTCTGAAAACCAACATCAGCATACCCATTGATGAAAAGCTCCTTGTCTCCTCCATACACCAGGAACATATCCTTAGTTCTTATCAGATACTTAAGGATAGTCTTAAGAGAAGTCCAATACTATTATCCTGGATCTTCTTGATATCTTCCAACCATGATTAGTGTATAGGCAACATCAATCCTAGTACATAACATGGCATACATGATGGATCCTATATCCGAAGCATATGGGATCTTACCCATTCTATCTTTCTCCTATTGTGTCTGAGGACACATTTTCTTAGAAAGATATAGGTCATGTGACATTAGAACTAATCCCCTCTTGGATTGATCCATACTAAATCTCTTTAGTATATGGTCAATTTATGTACCCTAACTTAGTCCAATAAACCTCTTGGATCTATCATGAATGATCTTGATCCCTAGAATGTAGGTTGCTTCACCTAAGTCTTCCATGGAGAAACACTTGTTTAACCAGTCCTTAACATACTATAAGACTGGTACATAATTTACAATAATTAATATGTCATCAATATATACTACTAGGATAACAACTACATTCCCATTAAACCTCTTATAAACACATGTCTCACATTAATTCTTAATGAAACCAAATTCCTTTATGGCTTCATCAAATCAAATGTTCCATGACATGGATTTTTTCTTTAATCCATAAGTGGATTTCTACAACTTTCAAACTCGTTTGGCTTCACCTGGTGTCATAAACCCTTCTAGTTGTGTCATATATACATCTTCCTGAAGATTCCCATTAAGGAATGTCGTTTTGACATCCATATGTCAAATCCCATAGTCATGGTAAGTTGTTTTGGAAATTATGATTCTTATGGATTAAAACATGGAAACTGGAAAGAAGGTTTCATCATAGTCAATTCCTTGATGTTGTTTAAATCCTTTAGCCACTATACTTTCTTTATAGGTGCTAACTTGACCTTCCATGTCCATATTTCTCTTAAATATCTATTTTTTTCAACATGATTTACATAAACTGGCTCATCAACCAGAACCCAGACTTGGGTTTGATACATGGAATCTATCTCAGAATTCATAGCTTCTAGCCATCTTGAAACTTCTGATATTTCTACTGCTTCCTTTTAGGATAGAGGTTCATCGTTGTCCAACAATAATGATTCACTATCCTTGGTGACTAGGAAACCAAATCTCTCTGGTCCTCTTACCTATCTTGAGCTCCTACGCAGTACTTGTGTCTCTGGAACCTCTTCCACGGGGGCTTGTATAACTTGTTCCTATACCAACTCTTGTGCATCTTGAGCATCAAATTCATTAAATTCAATATTACTCCCACTATCCTTCTTGAGGATGTGCTCCCTCTCAAGAAATACAACTTGTTTAGTGACAGTCACTTTCTTGTCTGAAGGGTTATATAGGTAATATCCTTTTATTTCCTTAGGATGTCCTATAAAGATACACCTTGTGCCCCGGGGTTCTAGTTTGTTTCCTGAGAAATACTTAACAAACTTCTCGCATCCCCATACACATGTGTACGAAAAAATGGGTTTCTTTACATTCCATAACTCTGAGGTAATTCCATTTGCTGCCTTAGTTGTTACTCAATTTAATGTGTATACTGTAGTTTGTAATGCGTATCCCCAAAAGGATAATGGAAGATCTGCATGACTCATCATCAACCTCACCATATCCAACAAGGTGTGGTTTCTCCTTTCAATAATACCATTCCACTGTGGTGTATAAGGAGTGAGCTGAGATAGAATCCCAGAATCCCGTAGAAGACTGATGAACTGTTGGTTTAGATATTCTACACCTCGATCTGATTGAAGTTTCTTTATCTTCTTACCAAGATGATTCTCTACTTAATTCTTGAATTAATTAAATTTATCTAAGGAATCTAACTTATACCTCATTAAGTAGACATATCTATATCTACTCAAATCATCAGTAAAAGTAATGAAGTAAGAATATCCACCTCTATATTCTACTGGAAATGCTCCACACACATCTGTGTGCACCAATCCTAGAAGCTCTATGGACCTTTCACCTTGTCCAATAAAAGGTGGCTTGGTCATTTTACCTTGTAAACAAGTGTGACATCTATCAAGTGGTTTTAGCTCAGTAGATTCTAAATAAACATCTTGGTAGAGATTTTTCAAGCGCTTCTTATTTACATAACTGAGATGGTGATGCCACAACTGGGTGATGTATGAGTCATGTGATTTTGTTTTGTTATCGATTACCAACACTTGGTTTTCATAATTTAATACATACAAACAATTATTTAAATGTTCCATACCATAACATATGTTGTTCTTATAAAAGAAACAACCCTTATTTCAAAATTTAAAAATAAATCCATCTATATCTAAACATGATACAAAAATTATGTTCTTGGTAACACTAGGCACATAATAACAATTATGTAAAACCAAAAGCATCCCAGTTGTAAATGAGATATGTTAATCTCCAATAGCCAACACATCCATCCACATGCCATTGGTAGCTTGAAGATCCACCTCTCCTCTGGTAATCTTTATAAATCTACTTGGTTCCTGCATTTGAATACAGATGTGATCCCCACAAGCTGTATCTAATACCCAATGTGTAGAAATGGAAAGATTACACTCGATAACGAATACACCTTTAGCATACCCATGCTTCTGGGTGTAATTCCTCTTCCAGTGGCCTAGCTTTCCACATTCAAAACATACTGCCTCTCATTCCTTTACCTGCCTATGAATCTTCCCCTTCTTGGAGGGACGATGGTTAGGGGCTTCAGATAGTTTATGAATCCTTGGCCCCTTTGTCTTGTACTTCCTTTTCTTATTCACCATAAGGATTTTGAATTTGTCACATCCCATGTCCTTATCTACCTAGATAATTAAGGTCATAAGTTCTGATAGACTCTTCTCATTTTTTCTCATGTTTTAGTTGACAATAAAGCTAGATAAGGTCTTGGGTAGTGATGATAGGATGATATCTGTACGCAACTCATTCGAGAACTTAATCCCTAAGATGTCTAGGTGTTCAATGTATCCAATAATCTTGACTACATGAGGCCCAACTGATGAAAACTCTCCAAGATTAGTTATGAACAAGGCATTGGAGATCTCATGTCTCTCCTGTCTCACCTTATCTTGATAGAGATACTTAAGGTGATAAATCATGTTATACACTTCCATGTTTTGATGTTACTTCAAGAGCTCATTAGACATAGCCAATAGCATGAAACATTAGACATATGTGTCATCATCCATATGTTTTATATAGAGAGATAGTTCCTCATCACTGGCCTCTTTTCCAGGAACAACTAGAACAGGCTATTCCAGTCCATACAATTTCCTCTCGTGGTAAAGGATGACTTGTAAACGCCTCTGTCATTCCTAGAAACTGGTTTCGGTGAGAAGGTTTTACTTCTCAAGTATGATTCAAAATGATATGTTTGAAGTCATTTTTCTTTCATTTTCTATAAATTAAAATGAGAAAAGGTTTATTACTTTATCAGGATAAAACTGAGACAAATAAATAATTTAATACTTATTAGTCTCCCACTATTTTATCAAAATCCAATAGCCCTCACCATTAACTTTGGAATATTATATTTCCTGAATATTCTAGTGTAAAGGATCCATATTTCCCTTCGTATTACCCCAACTAGGTTTGGTCAAACAAATTTAAGGGTTTTATGTAGGCATTCCAAATGTCAACTGCATTAACTCACAGCTCCTTGATCCGCTAAGTGGACTCCCCAACCCTAAAATCCTTTTATTTTGGATTTACTCAACCTTTTCCTCTTGGTCACACCAAGTCCTACTGTAGAAGTTAACCCTTTATGTGAACCAAGTCAAGTCAACCCAAAACCTTGAATTATAATTCCTAGATAATTGAAAGCACCCCAACTAGGGTTGATTAAGCACTTTGAACTATGGTTCGATTCTAAGAAAGATTATGGAAGGCTATATAGACTTAATATTTCTTTGAGGGATTTTATCCTTATACATAAATTGTAATTTTATTATCTTTCTTACATTCTTGTTAATATTAAGTGGGATATAATTAAGTGATTAACCATGTCTAAGATAATATTTATGCATAATTCAGTCTTATTTTAGTTCCATATTTCATTCTTGTTTAATTCATTAATTGTGTGATCGTGACAACACACCCACAATACATAAACCATGAAACTGAAAGAAATAAAATAAATGGTATGATCATGAGATTTTTTCTATTGGTTCGTTTATCTAGAGTTTGATAAACTAACCCAATACCTATGGGAGAAACACCTTGAACCTTTTGGGTTTGTGTTTATAGCTTTCCACCTATTAACCTTTATATCTCCTTGGATTGGTTTCAACTTGGTTCCTAACTTGAGTCACCTCCACTAGCTTGGGAGCTTAATCCATTACATATGCTTTTATCTCACTCGCAGGTGAGGGGTAAAACAGGATCTTACATAAAATAAACCTTGGGCACGCAGACCCTACTATTAGACTCCTCATGTGTTAATAATGTTTTAATGATCACAAATACTATACATTTTGTAACAATTGTTAATTCTGTGTAATCTGTCTCAAATCATGTGTACAGATTATTGGTTTCTTCATTCTTTAAATAAACTTATCCAAGATCTTAATTGATATGTTTAATTACTGTAAACTATTTTTTAATTCATGTTATAATGAATTTTCTTGATAAATGATTGAGTCAAATACATTATATGAATATCACTGTTTAATTATGTATATAGATATTTGGCTAAGTCTTAGAAATCATGACCCAGACACCATGACCAGACACCGTGACCCAGAAACCGTGACCAAACACCGTGACCCAGACACCGTGACCCAGACACTATGACCAGACACCGTGACCCAGACACCGTGACCAGACACTATGACCCAGACATCGTAACCCAGACACCGTGACCAGACACTGTGAATCAGATACTGTGACCAGACACCATGATACTAACACTGCATATGTGCTACCAGTTCTTGATCTCTATACAATTGTGTTGTCATAGCTATCTCACCGCTCAAAGGAAAACAAGGATACACTGTTTCAAGGAGACACTGTTTCCAGATAGACTGTAACACCATTTCATAATCTATTTTTTCGTTTTTCAATTTAATCTCTAATGGTCATATTTGAAGCTTTTAAATTCACTGACATAATTAATATTTCTTTGTATACATGTCACATAACAGTATGAGGTATGAGGTGTAGAATACATGCATCTTGTCATCTCCCACACATGCATTCTTAGAATAAAAAGAATAGTGTGTCCAGAATAAAAGTGTGACAATAGTGGCAACAGAGAAACAAGTGTGTGCATGATAACAAAGAAGCATGAGCATTATTGAAAGAAGAACCAACACATGCAACCCGACATTGAAAAATAACACATGAATCATACTTGAATCCTAGAGTTAAGAACATTTTCACACTATCAACTCCATGAAGAACACGAGCTATATCTATCTGACTTGTGATACTCTATTTTCCACAAGAGGACTCGATTTCTACATCTACTTCATCCTAGAAGTCCAGAGCTTCATAGACTAACACTCAGAGAACTTCTAACCTTATATCATCATTTTTTCTATGTTGTGTGTTATTTTTATCTTTTGACCAGTGTGTGTGTGTGTGTGTTTATGTATAAAAACATGCACTGTCTCCTGCATTAAACTAAAGGATACAAGATATCCTTTCTCATACATCTTTTTACACATGTGTATTCCCATGTATAAGTGTGTAAGAGTTCCCTATGTGACCTAACAATTCATACCCACGAAGAACTGTAGAAGAGGTCGTGTGACCTGGACAGTCCTTTGTACTATTGTTAATCTCGATCCAGGGTGTGGATCAAGTTTAGTTATATAAACTTCTTGGTGGTAGGTGATCACCAAGTGGAGTGAATTAGGTCTCAGCTTGAGACTGAACCACTTGTTTTATATCCATTGTTTTTTTTAATTTAGTTTTCTTTTTTTTACTATATAATTTAAAAAACACTAAATTTACTTTGATAGTTAATCTTGGAAAGAAGTTATAATTGATTTTCCTTATTAGAATAGCTTTAAAATTAATGTAAATAGCTGATATTAAGATTACTGAGAATTAATCAATCTTCTGAGAAGTTATTTAAATAGTCAAACTTTCATAACTGTATTACTTTGATTAACTGGGATGTATTTAAATTCATTGGGGAACCGTTTTAAGAATATTTTTTAAATAGAAATTTTTATAGATACTCAATTCACCCCCCCTCTTGAGTACTCTACTCTGACCAACATTTGGTATCAAAAGTTTGTTTGGTATTTCTATTAAGACTCTATTTTTTACCCTATTCAACTGTGATTTTAGTTGTACTTTAAAGATCTGTAAATTTATATTAATTCTAAATTTCTCTCTCTTTAAAAGTATTTCTTTATTATGTATAATATATTGGAAGGTGATACAACAAACAGACCACCATTCTTTAATGGAACCAATTATGCTCAATGGAAAATTAAAATGAAAATGCATTTAGAAAGTATGAGTTTTGAAATCTGGTCTTCAATTATAGATGAATATAAGATTCTTTCTACTGATAGAATCACTTGGGATGACCCTAACAAGACTTCCTACAATAAAAATTTTAAATCCATGAATTATTTATATTTATCTTTAGGAGATGAGGAATTTAATAGAATTTTTACATGTAAAAATGCCCATGAAATTTGGGATACTTTGTATGTTTCACATGAAGGAACTTCTAGTGTGAAAGAAATGAGACTTAATACTTATACTATTAAATATGATAACTTTAAAATGAAACATGATGAGTCTATTTCTGACATGTATCTTAGGTTCAATGAAATTTTCAACACAATGATTTCTCTTGGAAGAGAAGTCACTGCTAAAGAATAGATCATGAGGATTCTCATATGCCTACCTGATAGATGGAGAGGAACCTCTGTCACTATTAGAGAATCATGAGACATCAAAAAATTACCTATAAAAGAACTCATTGGAAAACTGATGATTTGTGAATAAGATATGAAAGTCAACAAGGAAGAGGAAGATAAACCCAAAAGAAAATTAGTTGCATTCAAGACCGCCACCTCTAAACACAAGGAGAAAGGAAAGTTGGAAGTCTCTGTAGAAATTTCTAGTAGTGAAAAATAATCACCTGACAGTGACGAGGAGATGGCTCAATTATCCATAAGGTTTAAGAGATTTTACAAGAAGAATAAATTTTTCAGAAAGCCTAACTTCAAGGGAAGATATGATCAAAAATGAAGCTGGAATAAATATTGGAAAATAAATGACAAGTATGATGAGATAGTCTCCTATGAATGTACGCGAATGGTACATATAAAGTTTGAATGTCTCAAGCTCAATTAAAAAAAGAAATATGAGTAAAAAGATAGAAAGTATAAAAAGGCAATGAAAGAAACACAGAGTGCTTCTGAGGACATTTCAAGTAACTCAGAATCTTCACATTATGAACAAGATAACAAATCCAATATGTGTTTTATGACAAACACATCTGAGGTAACACTGGAATCTCTTGTACACAATTCCTATTATTCTAGAAATGAGAGTGAATCTGAAAATATTTCTAATTAGAAAATGTTTGAATACTGTAATATGCTTGAAGAGACATGCAATGAATTAAAAGATAAATACAAGTCTTTGAAGAAACAGAATGCTCTTACCTCAACTGTTAAAACCGAACTTAGTATATAAAGGGATAAAAATGCTCAATTACTCAAAGAAAACAATGAACTAAAACTATCTAATGAGCAATTAAAAAAGGATCTTGAAAGTTTCACTAATGGTAAAGATACCTTGGTACAATTGCTAGGTAAACAGATTTCTTCTAAATATACTACTGGCATTGGATATCAACCTGGTAAAAGAAATTTTGGAAGAAATAATTTTGTTTCTAAGTCTAGGACATACAGATTTACTCTTAGTTCTAGAAAACATTCAGCTAGTTCAAGTTATGATGCACACTCTACTGTTTCAAGATTTTTTGGACCAAATAGAGTTTATTTTTCAAGTACTTTACATAATGCTTATATATAACCTATGAGGAAGATATGGGTTCCTAAAGAACTAGTCACTAATATTACTAGGCCTAAAAAATTATGGGTACCAAAATATGATTTCATTTGACCATTTTGTAGGAAAGTTTCTTAAAGAGTTCCTGTAAAATATTATGGTACTTGAATAGTGGGTGTTCAAGACACATGACAGTAGACTATTCATGCTTCAAGAATTTAATAAAGATTGATGGTGGGCATGTCACCTTTGGTGACAATGCCAAAGGAAAGATTATTAGCCTTGGACAAATCGATAACTCTAACTCAGTTTTGATTTCCAAAGTACTTTTTGTTGATGGATTGAAATATAATCTACTTAGTATTTTACAACTATGTGATGATGGATTTCATGTTAAATTTTAAAATAATGCTTGCTATGTTTTCAATTCTAAAAATGAATTAGTATTTTATGCTTTAAGAAATGAAAATGTATATTCTATTAACTTAGATTCTTTAGTCTCTCAAAATGTTTCATGCTTAAGTGTATTTCACAAAGAATCTTGGATTTGGAATATGAGACTAGTACACTATAATACTCACTCCCTTAGAAAGTTAACTAGAAAAATATTAGTCAAAGACCTACCCAAAATTGAGTTTCCAAATGATAAAGTGTGCAATCCTTGTCAAAAGGGAAATCAACATAAAATTTACTTCAAACCAAAGAAATAAGTGTCAACTTCTCAACCTCTCTAATTGGTTCACATGGATTTGTTTGGACCATCTAGAGTTTCTAGTTTAAATGAGAAGCACTGTTTTTATGTTCTTGTATATGACTTTTCTAGATATACTTGGACTTTCTTTTTGGATCACAAAAATGAAGCCTTCTCTCATTTTACCAAATATGACAAAACTGTAGAAAATCTTAGTGGACTTAGAATTAAATCCTTAAGAAGTTATCATGGTTGTGAGTTTGAAAATCAAGAGTTTGAATCCTTTTTCTCACAAAATGGATATAGTCATAATGTATCTGATCCTATAACACCTCAATATAATAGAGTTGTGGAAAGAAGAAATAGAACCCTACAAGATATTTCTAGAACCATGCTTAGTGAATATGACTTACCTATTTATTTTTGGCCTGAAACTATAAATACAGCATGATATATTATCAATAGAGTGTTGATTAGACATGTTCTTAAAATAACTCCATATGAGTTTTGGAACAATAGAAAAACCAAAGTTAGATACTTTAAATTTTTTGGTTGCAAAGTCTATATCCTTCATACTAAGGAAAATCTTGAAAAAATTTCATCCAAGAGTAATGAAGGAATATTTTTAGGATATTCAATCTCTAGTAAATCCTATAGAGTGTTTAATAAAAGAACTAAATGTGTGGAAGAATATGTCCATGTCAAATTTGATGAAACAGATCCACATGAGCCTAAAACCACTCTAGAGAACCTGGAGGAATATATATCAAATCTGTACATTAATTAAAAATCCTCTAACCATCCTGTGAATGAATCTGTGAAAACTTCTAGTTCTGGAAATTCTTTAGATTCAAGTCACAATGAACCTGAACCTATTGGAGAACTTGAAATCACTAGTCTGTCTTTTTCTAGAGCTGTTAGAACTCTTAAGAACCATCCTTTATATGTTGTTGTAGGAGAATTAGATAAAGGAACTCAAAATAGAGATTCTATTAGGAATTAGGTTGAACATCAAGTCTTCTTGTCACAACTTGAACCTAAAAACATTAATGATACTATCAATGATGAATTTTGGGTGATGGCTATGCAAGAAGAACTTAATCAGTTTGAAAGGAACAAAGTTTAGAAACTTGTTGACAGACCCAAAGACACATTCACCATAGGCACTAAATGGGTGTTTAGAAATAAGGTAGATGAAGATGGTAATATAGTTAGAAACAAGGCTCTATTGGTTCTACAAGGCTATAGTTAGGAAGAAGGAATTGACTATGAAGAGACATTTGAACCAGTAGCTAGACTTGAAGCCATCAGAATTCTGCTTTCTTATGTTGCACATCTGAATTTCAAACTATATCAATTGGATGTTAAAAGTGAATTTATAAATGGTTATATAGCTGAGGATGTCTTTGTTGAGCAACCCCCTAGTTTTAAAAATCCTCATTTTACAAATCATATTTTTAAATTATCAAAAGCTTTATATGGTTTAAAACAAGCTCCAAGAGCCTGGTATGATAGATTAAGTACTTTTATTATTTTCAAAGGTTTTACAAAAGGAATAGTTGATCCTAAACTATTTATAAAATGAATTTCCAATGATGTTTTAGTAGTTCAAATTTATGTAGATGACATTATCTTTAGATCTTCAAAAAATTCTTTATGTATTGAATTTTCTAAAATGATGAAAAATGAATTTGAAATGAGTTTAATGGGTGAACTAAAATTCTTTCTTGGATTTAAAATCTTTCAAGATAATGATGGTATTATTTTAAATCAAAGAAAATATACTAGAGATCTTATAAAAAGTTTTGGTTTGGATAGCTCTAAAAGTAGTGACACTCCAATGAGTACTAATTGTAAGTTGGATCTTGATAAAGATGGAAAATTTGTTGATCAAACCACTTATAGAGGAATGATTGGAAGTTTGATCTACCTAACTACTAGCCGACCTGACATTATGTTTAGTGTGTGTATGTGTGCCCGTTTTCAAGAAAATCCTAAGGAATCTCATTTAATGTTGTTAAAAGGATTTTCAAATACCTCAAGAATACACCCAATCTAGGACCATTCTATCCCATAGCACAATCATTTGAGTTAGTTAGTTATTCCGATGCTAAATTTGGTGGTTTCAAGTTAGATAGAAAAAGAACCTCTAGAACATGTCACTTTTTAGGCAAGTCACTAGTATCATGGTGTAGTAAGAATCAAAATTATGTTGCATTATCTACTGTAGAAGCTGAATATGTAGCTATTGGTAGTTGTTGTGCATAAATTTTATGGATGAAACACACATTACTAGATTATGGATATCAATTTAGGCATGTACCTATAAATTGTGACAATACAAGTGCTATTAACATCTCAAAAAACCCCGTTTCACGCTCTAGGACAAAACATATTGATGTAAGACGTCACTTTTTGAGAGATAATTATCAGAAAGGTGACATCGCTTTGGAATTAATTGGAACTGAATATCATCTTGCTGATATATTCACTAAACCATTAAATTCTGAAGAATAGATTACATCATACATGAGTTAGGAATTATAAATATTAAGTAGTAAGTTTATTGTTTCACAATTTATGGTTTCACAAGTCACTATCTAATAGTTCTATAATTTTATTATCTTAAGAACTGTTGTTTCATGTTTATGGTCTCACTGTTACTGTCTGGAAATTACTGTCTCAAACAATATGGTTGCACAGTTTAGAAATCACACAGTTATGGTCTCACCATGAAATCCAGTTATGGTCTCATCGTGAAATCCAGTTACGGTCTCACCATGAAAGTTGATTATGGTCTCACCGTAAAGACTCTTTATTGTTTTATTTATACATTATAACCCGTATCATGTTAATTAATTATTTTACCCATTTAATTTCCCGCATTTTTGATCCTATGATGCTTGATATCCCTAAATGATAAAATAAAATAAGTTTCACTCCTTTCTTCACTTGAGCTCTCTTCTCTAAAATTGTAACCCCTCTCTCAACCTTTTAGTTTTCTCTCTCTTTCTCTCAAACCTTCGTTGAATGCCTAGGATGAAACGCCCATCTTCATCAACTCCTAAGAAGCACAGTTCAAAGAATAAGTTGAAAATAGAGCCAAAGTTAGTGCCTGAAGGTCCTCTGAATTCAAATCTGGTAGACATAATAGTGGTACCCGAAAAGAAGATATGCCCTAAGTAGATTATGTTAAGTAAGTCTTTAGTATTGAAAGTACTTAGAGAGAAAGGATGGCTGGATTGGTTCACAAAGGAGGATAATCCTATTTAACTAAAATTAGTTGCACAGTTTTATCAGTATGTTCAATTCTCTTTTGATACAAAAGATGGCTATGTTGTGTGAAGTTGGATCAATGGCCAGAGTTGTACCTTTTCTTCGAGGTTATGGGTTGCATTCCTTAGGATACCTCATGAGAGTATTTTTGAGGACTACTAGAGAGTTCCTCCACCTCCAAGTGAGTTCTTTGCTTTAGAAGAAGCATTGGGAAGCTTAATTGGGAATGAAACAAAGCGAAGAGCCATAGCTGCTGAGCTAGATGGTGAAACCAGACTTCTGTTTAAAATTTTTCAGAATCTGATTAGCCCCATAAAAGGTGATTTTTCTACACTCAAGTATCATGATGTATTTTTGATACATCTCATGAAAAATGGAAATGATATCAACCTATGAAAATATGTTATACTCCATATGTGTGAGTTGATCAAGACAACCTCCAAGTCAACCTCCCTGTTCTATTCAAGGATTATCTTAGTTATGCTTCATGAAAAAGGGTTGGTTGAACCAGATGAAGAATATATTAATGATTATGAGTTTTATCTTTCAAAATTTACAGTAAAGAGAATGAAAATTAGTTGGAATCCATGGAGAAAAGCATGGGTGGAAGATAATGATAGGGTTTATGAAAAGTTTAATCTGGTGGAACACTCTTCAAGACCTAAGGATATTTCTAATCCTAGTTTGGAGCCAGGTGAGATTATTGAGTATTCTGATGAGGAAAAAGAGGAAGAGGTTGTTGTACCTACAAAAGAAACTATTATATATGGGAAAGACAGTGAACCTAATCACTAAGACTTAACTGAGAAGGAAATACTTGTTCCTGAAGAAGTTACTGGTTTGGAAGAATAACTTGCTACTGAAGAAGAATATTTTTCTAAGATAAATGAAAAGGATTTTTTATAAGAGCATATAGAAGAAGATCTTTCTATTGTTTAAGAAGCTTCTCTTGAGAAACACTCATAGGAACAAGCTATTCCTAAAATTATTCCATCTGTTGAAGAGAGAATGGGGCAATCCTTTTAGTTGGCTAGAAAGGAAATGGGTGTGGATGTCAGGGTTGAAATCTTAGAAATAGATCAAGGATCTAAATATATTAGTCCTAAGAAAGATGCACCTATTGAGGGGGATCAAAACCTGAATCTGGTACCTATTGAATTACCTAGTCTCGTTGATCCAAGCTCAGTGGATACATGGTATAAATTCTCTATTTATTTTGATGTGAATGATTCCCAGGAATCCTCAGTGAAAGGTATAGATCTGTCTACTGTATTTTAATTGAAACTAGTATCTTCTCTTGATGTTATAGCTGCAAAGAAACATGATCCTGTCTCATCTCCTATTTTTGAACCTTCACAAACCTTCAAACTTGGTAAGTAAGGATGATTTGAAAGCTTTTGAAGCTACCCTATTGGTTGGGGTTGAAAAGCTCATGAATACCCAACTGGATCCTGTAACCAATTTAAGTGAAAGAGATTCTACTATATTGTTGGAAAATATCATATGTAAAATTCAACCCAAGATGATTCATGAGATTCAAGAAGTCAGATTTGAGAACAAACAGTTAAGTGATGAAGTAAAGAATCACAGAGGTATGGTTGAAGAAATACAGAGAGTGGTGAACTCAAGATCATAACCTATTTCTTATCCTATTGAGGATATTGTTAGTTAGATTCCATAGGAAGTATCCTCCCTAATTCAACATAATCTAACCTCCTTGGATGACAAGGTAGCTGAAAGAAACAAGAATATTGTTCAAGAGATGCGTGAACTTGTTATTGGTCTTAACAAGTTGATTGATGAGTATAAAGGATGTCTCCAGAAAGTTCTAAATCAACTGAAATATCTTACTTTGGATGTTACTGCTTATCATGCCTCTGGAAAAATCTCTTAACCCTCTTTAGATAGTGATCTGATCAGATCAGTTCTCAAATAAGAACTTCAGGATGTGCTCAGTGGTTTTGACAAAGAGTCTCTATCTAAAGTTGTCAAGAACAGTGACAAAGTTCTTGATTTGTTGAGAATTCATTCCAAAATAGCAGATGATGCTCAAGAAGATATTACTAAGAAGGTGGACTTCTAATTCAATAGGATATTCTCAAATCATGACATGACCAACCACTTCAATTACCTTGTAGAGAATCTGAGAATCCCTCCTATCACTCAAGCTTTAAAAACTCAAGTCCAAAAGATCAAATATTTCACTCCTTTGTTGGATAAGTTTATAGAGAACAAGGATAACTTTGATAAAGCCATGCAGTATGGTGGTGAGATCATTTTTGAATGCATCAAGATTTTGTGGCCTTATCTTCATGTCTAGAGTACTTCCATTTTTTCTCCTGCAGTTGCACCCCTGAGATCTGGTTTGCCTACCTTCTCATCCTCTTCCCTTGCCTCTACATCTATGTCTGTCTCTCAGGATCTGAGTCAGATTAGACCAGTTATCCTTGATCAACAGTTTCCTCCGTCTTCCACTACACCTACCTTGACCCCTTCTATTTTTGAAGGACTCCCTTTACCTTCTCTGTCAACTGGTTCACTCCCTTCGTCCACTTCCACCTATGCCCCTATGGATTACTCTTCCAATGTTGTTGACAAGGGAAAAGAGAAGACAATCCATTACTAAAGAAAAGTAACTACTATATTTTGATAGGGATGATTTATGTATTCTTGTTACTTAATTTTTGTAATAACACTTTTTATCCATCTAATGCATTGTGAAATTTTATTGTCTATTTCTTATTTACTCTTTTTGATAATCCCAAAAGGGGGAGAAATATGTATTCTATATGCACACTAAGGGAGAGACACATTACCTAATAATAGATCTCTCACTCACATGATTTGTGATCATAAAAAAGGGGGATATTATTGGAATCCTCATGTGTTAATCATGTTTTAATGATCACAAATTCTATACATTTTGTAACACTTGTTAATCCTGTGTAATCTGTCTCAAATCATGTGTACATATGATTGGTTTCTTCATGCTTTAAATAAACCTATCCAAGATCTTAAGTGCTATATTTAATTATTGTAAACTATCTTTTAATTCGTGTTATAATGAATTTACTTGATAAATGATTGAGTCAAATCCATTCTATGAATATCATTGTTTAAGTATGTATATAGATATTTGGTTAAGTCTAGGAAACTATAACCCAGACACCATGACCAGACACCGTGACCACGACACGATGACCAGACACTGTGACCTAGACACCGTGACCCAGACACCATGACCAGACACCGTGACCAGACACCGTGAATCAGATACCATGACCAGACACCGTGATACTAACACCGCATATGTGCTACTAGTTCTTGATCTCTATATAATTGTGCTGTCATAGTTGTCTCTACACTCAAAGGAAAACAAGGAGATGTTTTTTCAAGGAGACACTGTTTCTAGATAGATTGTGACACAGTTTCTTAATATATATTTTTATTTTCAATTTAATCTCTAACGGTAATATTTGAATATTTTAAATTCACTGACATAATTAATGTTTCTTTGTAGACATGTCACCTGATAGTATGATGTACGAGGTGTAGAATACATGCATCATGTTAGTTCCCACACATGCATTCTTAGAATAAAAAGAACAGCATGGCCAGAAGAAAAGTACGACAACAGTGGTAACAGAGAAACAAGTGTGTGTGTGATAATGAAGAAGCATGAGAATTCTTGAAAGAAGAACCGACACATGCAACCCAACACTGCAAAAGAACACATGAAGCATAATTGAATCCTAGAGTTGAGAAAAAATTCACTATCAAATCCATGAAGAACACGAGCCAGATATAGTTGACTTGCGATACTCTATTTTCTGCAAGAGGACTCAATTTATGCATATGCTTCATACTAGAAGTACAGAGCTGCATAGACTAACAATCAGAGCACTTTTAACCTTATCTCATCATTTTTGCTCTATTTTGTATTATTTTTATCTTTTGAGAAGTGTGTGTGTGTTTGTATAAAAACACGCATTGTCTCCTACATTAAACTGAAGGATACAATATATCCTTTCTCATACATCTTTTTACACTTGTGTATTCCCACAGATAAGTGTGGAAGAGGTCCCTGTGTGACCTGACAGTTCATACCCATGAAGAACTGTGGAAGAGTTCGTGTGACCTGGACAGTCCTATGTACTATTGTTAACCCCGATCCAAGGTGTGGATCAAGTTTAGTTATATAAACTGCTTGGTGGCAGGTGATCACTAAGTGGAGTGGATTAGGTCTCAGCTTGAGACTGAACCACTTGTTTTATATCTGCTATGTTGTCTAATTTATTTTTCTCTATTTTACTATATAATTCAGAAATCACTAAATTTACTTTGATATTTAATCTTGGAAAGAAGTTATAATTGCTTTTCCTTATTATAATAGCTTCAAAAGTAATGTTAATAACTGATATTAAGATTACTGAGAATTAATCAATCTTTTGAGAAATTATTTAAACAGTTAAACTTTCATAACTATATTACTTTGATTAACTGGGTTGTATTTAAATTCATTGGGGAACCTTTTTAAGAATATTTTTTAATCAAATTTTTTTATAGATACTCAATTCACCCCCCTCTTGAGTACTCTACTATGACCAACACCTACATATTAATGAGGAGAAGGCTCTTAGTCCAAAAAATTTAATTTAAATAAATTAATTAAAAGAAACCATTCATATACAAAGGTCTTGGTTTAGCTCATGATCATCTATACATGCAACAATATTTACACATAAATAAAACTAGAATTCAATTATTTAATCATTCTTGTTTAAGATAAATCACGCTCGAATCAATTAATTATCTTTAATTAATCAATCCTTTTATCTTAAACCCTTTTCTGAATTTCCTTGAGATTCTCATCCATCATTACTTTAAAAAAAATTATTTAAAATTATCTTTATACGTAACTTGTATCTTGGAGGTAACCCAGTGAATTCTAGTTCATAACTATCTAATGAGTAGAAATTAACATTATACAGATGTTAAATTAAAAACATATATATAAAACACCTATCAAATTTTGTACCTTAGCTTTACACCTTCACTATGGTACACGTATCAAGGGTTTGTATAATATAATAATAAATTTTAATAAATCTGTGTAATTTGGATGAGTACACGGTGTGTAGTTCCGACTACACGGCGTGTACTTTTGTTCATCATCCATCTAAAGTACATGCCCGGGGACATGGCGTGTAGATTCACTTCAGAAATATTTGGAGTACACGACGTGTTCAGTGGGACACACGCCGTGTAGTATTCAAGTTACACAGTTTCTAGCTGGGCAAGCCGTGTACGGGGTACACGGTCCTACCCAAACCTGAAGAGACTATACGCCATGTTCAATGGGACACATAGTGTGTAATCTGGAAACCGTGTACCACCTTTTCTTGGTCAACACACGGAGTCTTAAAGACTTAGATATGATCCATTGACATGGCCTGGTTTGGCAGACCAGTCTGATGCATTGAACCTAGACTACATGATGTGTATTACCAAATACACACTGTGTGTTCTGGTGTTGTACGGCTAGGAACATTTGGAACCTCTGGATGAGATCCTCTATTTTATTTTAATCAAAATTAAAATAAAATATCATTTCTATAAGGTGAATGAGAAACGAGAGAGGAGAAACAGATCTTGAGATTCAGATTTGCAGAACAATTAACTTGAATTGAAACAACTAAATTATTAAATGCATAAATCATCAACAAAAAACTAAATAATTATAATCAATGATATGATCCCTTTGATACCACTTGTAGGTTCTAGGCGTAGCGTAAGAACGTTAAATGGTGTACCCAACTTTAATTTTTCCATTAACAACGATCAATCTGAGATCTTTCACGATAATAAAACGTCAGATCTTCGAAATAGAACAAAGAAAGAAAGGAAAAAAGGGAGTCCCGGAACCATAGAGAGAATCATCATATATTGGTTATAATTAATTTAATTAAAAGACAAGAATTACCTTGATGAAATTCTCTCTCCGTTGATGTTTCTGGTCACGATCCGGTGTGATTTTTCATTGCGTCGTAGAATCCAAGTATAGGATTCCTCTAGTGGTGATCAACATGTGCTCCAAGTATCTCTGGATGTCACCGAAGGGATCTCCGGGTGCTAGAGTAGAAGAGCTTTCGCTTGTGATGTCAGCCTTAGATCGCCTTGAGAGCTGCTTACAAAAAACCTATGTTTGATCTGGTGGAGGAGGATCTATCTCGTAGCTTGAGAGCATTCTTGGAAGAAAAGAAACTCTCTCTTGGCTTGAGAGCTTTCTCTAGATCCATTGTGCACAACCCCAAAAATGGCTAGGATAATGAGAATTATATAATTAGGATTTTAATTACTTAGAATAATAAAATGAATTAATTACCCGAAATCATTTATTCATTTTATTTAATTCTTAGTAATAACTCATGTCTAATAATAGTAGTTGACTATTATTATTACTTGACATGCGCCCAGCGAATTACAGATAATATTTTTTAATAAAATAAATAATATTTTTTCCCACAAATCCCCAAAAAAACTACATGGCGTGTATATTAATATACACAACGTGTACCTTTGTTTTTCCATTTTTCTTTATTTCCTCCACCACATTTATTAGACCTTGAATAATGGCTATTTATTTCTCAAATAAATACCATTGCATTACTCACTAATAAATATATTATTTCACCCACAATATATTCTCTCGAATAACTAGTGCCGAAATAAATGCGATCAGGCATCCTTGAATAATTATTAAACCCCAATCAAGAATAATCTTTATTAAACTTATTAAATTAATATTTAACTGAGATACTTGGACACACTTAATGTGTGACCCTCTGGGCCTCTTTCTCAGTGGCATTAGGCAGAGCCTACCTAAATTACAAGGTTATCATCTAGAAACATGCCAAGTCACCCATAGAGAAAGAAGTTAACACTGTAATGATGTGTCACCTCCTACAAACGCTTACCGTGTAATGTAATCCCTTTTTATCGATATCTCAAATCAAGCGGGTTGTATGCTGGTGCCATCAACCCATGTGCTCGATTATTCTTTTTTTGACTTCTCGGAATTGAACTTTCTCATTCCTTAACATGGACATGGATTTATTTAGGCTATATCAATTCCATTAAAGGGCCTAATATACCTACTTCCATTATGGAAAAGAAGAGACAAATCCTTTCTTGCATTATCTATTAATGCAATATTACTCATGACGCACCCAATGTATCCTACCTCACTACGAACAGTGTTTCATCACATTTTTCATCAATATATCTAAGTGCACGAGTTGTAATACACATTAATAATAATCTTAAAGTCTAAGGACCAATACACATGTCCGCAGATAGGAACATCCAATGACACTATGAAATGTGGATTTCCTACCGACGGGTCTCGTTCTCATAATATCCTCCTAGAATTACCAAGGGGCGTACACCATGAGAAGGTGCCTCAAAGTTTTATGATTACTCACCCCTAATGGCCTTTATTATTTGTGTCTCTCAAATAACATCATCCGACCATAGAATATATATTCAAGAACAGTGTTATGACACTTCCGGGTTCTCATCATAGTAGGGATCTGCTATAACATTTTAGTGCAATGTCTATCCTTAGGACATTATCACATGCATTGTCATACAAAAGAACAATCAATATGTGATAAGGTATTTGTTAATGAATAAAGTACAAAGTAGTTGGTTCTAGGCCACCAACTCCAACAGAGTCATGTTTTTCTATGTGTACTACTACAGGGAGGTTATTAAAACTGAGAAAGGAGCTTCTTATAGTACACAACCAACAAAAGTGGTTAGTACAAATGATTGTGAATCCCAAAGTGAACTCCAAGATAGAATTTTTGGTTCCTTAAATCTGGGACCTAATCAAGAGATCAAGTCTATGAGCTATATACATTTACAATTCCCAAATACACTATGGCATCTAGAATATCCATTGGTTGCTGATGCGCAATGGGTCTAAGCAATAAATTTATTTTTCCAGAATGCAAAATAATATGGACTAGCATCAAGAACAAGGGAAAAGTTTGTGATGCACTATTTGTCATCAAGAAGGTCATAACCAAAAACAACACCCTAACATTGTTAGGTCAATTTCACACTCTCAACCACAATGATGTATTGTATCCATTGTGATATTCTCCTATTGTAAATTATATGATGTTATTTAATGTGTTTGTTCTTCTCCATTTCACTTTATATGATCATAATTGTCATTTTCTTAATGATAATTGAACTTATTTGGTGTTTTCTATTCTTTTTACCTCGATTTCCAAAACATTCTATGATTGATATTCTAATAAAATTTTATATAACGAATCAATAGTATCATATTTTAGGGTATAAAAAGACGTTTTAAAATGTTAGTATAGTAAAGATTATATGATTAACCATCATTGTAAATATTAGTTACACTGTCAGAATCTTGATCAGAAAACATTTTTGATGTAGAGAGTCATGTTTGCCTGTGTGTACTACTATGGGGAGGTTATTCAAACTGAGTAAGGAGCTTCTTATAGTACATAACCAACAACAGTGCTAATTTTGTAACCCTAAGTGAATTTTAAGACAGAATTCATGGGAAATGAACCATGACGCAGTAGGAATGGTGACAATAACGATGACGATGACATAAACCCATTCCATAACCAAGAATAAGAAGAAAGAAAAGAAAGTAAAGAAGGTGAATAAGGTAAAGAAGGAGAAGAAAGAAAGCATGTGAAAAAATAATCATGAAATATACCATCATGCGAGAAATGATACATAAATTACAAAGCACCTCATTTTCTAATAAACTTTTAGATAACAAAGACAAAATGTTTATATTTATGAATATATAAAACCATATCTTACAAAACACCCTTTTTTAGGTAAAAACATATCTCAAAAACACTTTACAACTATGCTTTGAGAAACATGAATGCGTGCCTTTTTCTTTTGATAAAAAATAACTTCATAAAACAATGTTAATAAACATGAAATTTCTTTCATTCCATAAGTTGTAACATTTTGTTGACCATAAAGTTATATTTACATTTTACACTTATGACTCATTTCATTTTTTTACATACAGATAGAGGATACTATACTACTCACTGAGCAGGATGAGCATGTTTCCCAAGTCGTGCTATAGGGTGGTGTGGTTTGACAGATCAGGGTGCATTGAGTGCACATTTTTCATCACAGGCTGCCTCCATATGCCATTATACCATACCTCTGTCGTGCTAGCTTCTATGGGGTTGCAGTATCTAATTTCACATTTGTGGACCATCACCTTCTTATTGCCCTCTTGAATAGTTAGAGACCAGAGACACACACATTCCACCTGCCTGAGGGAGATATGGCCATCAACCTCGAGGATGTCACAGTCCTTCTCGGTCTTCCTATCCAGAGGGAATCTTTTATTGGACCCACCCGTGCACATTGGCCTGACCTTGTTCAAAGATTTCTAGGTGTCGACATTTTGGTCGACCCTAGGGCTACAAATAGAGGGTCAATATCTATGCCCTGGCTTGAGACACACTTTCAGCATTCACTCGATGACACTGATGAGTAGATTGTCATGCGTCATGCTCGTACATACATATTATGGATCATTGAAGGGACCTTGTGTGTTGATCACTCAGGGAAGCATGTGCACATGATGTATCTAGCCCTACTAGAGGGCTTTGATCAGGCATGTATAGCTGGAGATCTGCTTGCTTTACTTACACATACCAGGCATTATGCACGACATGTCACGCAGACCACACAGATCTCGGGGGATGCGCCATCCTTCTTTAGATATGGGCATGAGAGAGAATCCCCGTAGTATGACCTGATCTTACTGGAGAGTTTGTGTCTATAGAGGTGTTGCATGATGCTCCACGTGGATGTTGATATGATCACTTGTCTCTATTGGTTTCTAATTCTAGTAGGAGTTATTGAATTTAATTTCTTATTATTTATCACTTTCGATGTTTTATTTTATGAGTGGACTCAGAAACACAACTTCGACAAGATTATGACACACCATTTGGGTGTGTACCGTCTCAGGTTGGACAGTCTGCTACCCGACCAGGTAAGTATATACAATCTATCATTGTCTAACAAATTTAATAATAGCATCAATTTTGGTTTTTAGTAATGAACTTTTTTAACAAATCTGACATGTCATTTCAGATTGCATGGATGTCATATTGGACTATATTAGTTTAGTTGTCAACATACTACACTACTGGACTTCATGGAGTTAGGGTTTTAGTACCACTTATTCACTTTAATATTATTGAGTGGCACCATCCTGATAGAATCATGCGCTAGTTTGGTTGTGTTCTGCCCATTCCATTTTTTTTCCATAAACACAGGAGCTTCATGTGTTGAAGCTGACAGGGAGACAGGATGATGACGGGTGTCGATGGCATGCCAACTTTCTCAACCTCTGGGGGAAACGAGCAGAGCATCATATCCAAGGTATACTTACGATGTGATTCCATATTTCAGAGTAGTTCGAGTATGAGTGATGGTATAGACTGAATTCTATATTGTATCTCACCCAGCACGACAGAGCGCTTCATGATATCATAAGTCAATAAATTTCCATTAGTTTGTTTGTTAAACTCTTTTCTAAATCATTTTGAATATATTTCTAGCGTTCTCATTCAAAGAAGCTTATTAACATGATTGATCCTAAGGAGGAGTGGGTCTCTATCCTGGCAGTGATCCATGCCACGACATTGGCATTGAGGCCAGCTTATGAGGTGATTCACAAAAGCAACTTCGATCGACCACCCTCGAGAGTGGAGGTTCCTGCTCAAGAACCTCCTCTGGCAGCTGTTGATGCTGAGGGGTGATAAAACACTATTTTATTGAATATTTTATTGATAATAAATGATATAATTTCCTCACATTGTGTTAAATATGTTTAATTAGAAAGTATTTTGGATTAGATCATTCATTTGAATATTTGATGAAAATTCCAGTTTTACCCTTTATAGTTCAATGTAGTATTTTGAAGCTAAATATTTTCATATTTATTATTTGAATTTGAACTTTTGTAACCGTGTTCCTGAAATAATTATATACCACTTTTATTCAGGACACTAAAGCTAAAGAGTGCATTTGGTTGTTGAAAATGGTCCATGAAGTCAAAGTTGGGGTGGACTCGCCAGAATGGAGAAGCTTCTATATTTCGGACATAACTCCTTCATCTGGGACTGGATTAAGCCCAAATATTTAGAGGAGATAGAGGACCCATATCCACACATAATATCCTTCTTGAAGGCCGGACAATTCACTCGTTTTGGTGGTCAAATGGGTGGTTTAATTTGCATTAAAATATTTGGCCGAATTTCCACATTCACACTTGAAACCACTTGTAACCTCTCCTCCCTCCCCTCTATAAATTAGAGTTTTTCTCATTTGGAGGGGTTGGGAAGTGCATTGTTAAGTTTAGTGAAGAGGATAAGTGGATCCACTCCAATTATCCAACCACTTCAATAAGGGTATCTCTTGAAGCAAGGATCCCTTCGATGAAGCCTTCTTCTTCTCCTTCATGTTGTAATGATTTTGTTTATGTAATAAACTTCTTTGTTCTTCTTTTATTTCTTCTATTTTATTCTGTTTTGTTTAAATTTATTCTTATTTTAATCTTCCTATTTGGGATGGAATTCTTGAGTAGAAGCGTTATTGGGTTATACCCATTTTAAACCTTTGCACATGCAAAACGCTTCTACGATGATTACGCCACCCATGGAAGAGTAGTTCTTTTTAGTAATCGATCGACTTCTATCCTTTTTCATTCATTTATTTTGAATAAATGATCTAATGTAATTCACATAATATGATCCATGAATTGTGTTTTTAAATTACAAGAAACTAAGCAAGCAATTGAACAATTAATACAAAACACGCGAGGTCGAGATTTTGTGTAAATTGTGAGAGCGCGATCTTAATCGGTAATACAAGAACACACGGGATAAATTTGTAGAGTTCAAATATAATACCTAAACACAATTCATCCTCATATCCAGAATGGATATGTGCTCTAATTAAACACTGACCATAAGCTATCCTTAGAACAACAATCAAAGCAGAGTGTTGCGATTGCGTGTTCCGAAGCTAGCCTAGGGTTTAAGTAATTTCATCTTTGTGGTTAAGTTAACTCTCGTAGGGTTCGAGGGATACCAAATCAGGGGATCATAATTAAGTGGATATTAATTTAAATAATAATGATTAATAAATGATTTAAGAGGTATAGTTAGATCGATTACGCCTTTTAAAATAGATTTCTAAAAAAACATCTTTTTGTTGTGTCATTTCAATCGAACTTCATTTCAAAACTAAAAACAAAAAAATATACAATCTTCTTCCAGAAAACTTTTTCTAGATTCATAAAATATAAAAAATACCAATCCTTTAAATTAGTGTTTTTATTCTATTCTATTTTATTTTTTTAGAATACCTTTAATAAGTTGTTAAATTCACTTCCTCCTTTGAGATATGACTTTGGTCAGCCACTCTGCTGCACCTAAGTACCCCAAAATCACACTAATCATTTGAGGGCGCCCACGAAAACGCTCTATAAAATTGGCGCCGTTGCCGGGGAGGCAAGTAATTTATTCAACCATTTAGAGGTATTTATTTTATTTCTCATTTTATTATTTTCTTCACCTCTCTCTTTAATCTTTACCCTTTCTCAAGTTTTCATTTTTTTCATCCTCTTATTTTCTTTTTGGACCATCAACTCAACTTCTCATTTTTATTTTACTATGGTCCACTCACTTTCTTTTAATTTTTATTTGATTTATGACACGAACTAATCTCGAAGATATCTTAGATATTGACCCTGAGATTGAACGTAGCCTTAGGGCTCGAATTAGACATTCTCAGTCTACGGGAAGTTTCAATATTCAACCAGTTGGTGAATTCCTCTCTTATGGAAACATAGAAATTGGAAGCAATTAAAATTAAAACATAAAAGAGGAACCAATGGCTGGAAATAATGGAAATGAACTTAATAGAACCATTCGAGAATTGGTTGCACCTGATATTAACTATCAACCAAATTGTATTCCATACCCAAATCTCGAATTAGACTTTGAACTAAAATCTGGGTTAATTCACTTATTTCCAAGTTTCATGGCCTCTCTGGTGAGGATCCCAATAAAAATTTGAAAGAATTTAATGTGTTTTTATCAACCTTGAAACAAATAAATGTATCTGAAGACCAAATCAAATTAAGAACATTCCCATTCTCACTTGATGGAGCTGCGAAAGATTGGATGTATTATTTACAACCCGAAGATGTAACTTGTTGGAACGATTTGAAACTTCTTTTCTTGCAGAGATTTATTCCAACATCAAGGACAACATCCATTCATAAGGAAATATCAGGGATCAAGAAAGCACAAGGGGAGTCAATGTATGAGTATTGGGAGAGATTCAAGAAGTTGTGCGCAAGCTGTCCACATCACCAAATCAGTGAGAAACTCCTCATCCAATACTTCTACGAAGGACTCACACCCATGGAGAGGAGCATGGTTGATGCTGCAGCTGGAGGAGCATTGGTTGACAAGAAACCAGTAGCTGCACATGCGTTGATCGACAAGATGGCCCAAAACTCCCAACAATTTGGTGATAGAGGTACACCACATATCAGGGGAGTACATCAGGTAAGTCCTTGTTCTCTTGAGAGTCATTTGATTGATACCAAGTTAGAAGAATTGACAAATATGGTGAGGAAAATTGCTTTGGCACAAAAGACATCTCTATCCCATCCTTCAAGGCCTTGTGGCATTTGCACTGAGACAAGCCACCCAACTGACTGTTGCCCACAACTACAAGAGACAGAGGATTGCGCAGCAGTATTCCCAGGGAGACCATTTCAGCAGCAACAATAACCATATCCCCAAAAGAAGTTTGATCCAGCATACAACCAAGGGTGGAAAGATCAGTCGGACATGAGGTATGGCTCTGGACAACAACAAAGGGCCCCTTTTCAACAAAACTTCTAGCAGCCTCCGCCTTACTAGCAGGGTTTCCAACAACCCCAAAGGAGATTTGAAGCTCAAACATCAACAAGCCAACAACAATGGAATCCTCCACCAAAGGTAGATTCTAATACTGATAATCTTTTGAAGCAAATTGTTCTTAATCAACAGAATGAGCTGAAGAGTCAAAGTTCGGAGATAAGGGAGTTGAAGACTCAAATGAGCCAGATTGCCACCGCCCTCCATGAACTTGTGATTAAGAATTCTGGAAATCTACCTTCCCAACCCACTCCAAATCCAAAGAGTAATGTTAGTGCCATCACATTGATAAGTGGGAAGAAAATGAACGATACATCTGGACCTACCATTCCACCGGGGTTCACCTCTACTCCAGAGAAGCCGCATTCCATACCAACTGATGAGAAATCCAAGGAGAAAGATAAAGGTAAGAAAAAGATTGATGATGTTCCTCCTAAACCCCTTCCTTTTCCAAACAGGGTTGTTCAAACCAAGAAGATGGCTGAAGAATCAATGCAAAAGGAGGTTTTGGACACATTCAAGCGTGTGGAGATCAACATTCCTCTACTTGAATCCATTAAGCAAATCCCAAGGTATGCCAAATTCTTAAAAGAACTCTGCACCAATCGAAGAGGGATCAAGGGAAATGAGAGGATCAACCTTGGAAGGAATGTCTCAGCACTCATTTCACCAACTCTAGCAATGGCGACAAATTGCAAGGATCCATAGACATTCACCATCCCATGCACCATAGGGGAGTTGCACATTTATGATGCACTTTGTGATTTAGGTGCTTCCATAAATGTGATTCCTCACTCTGTATTCTCTTCCTTGCAGGTTGGTGAGTTGAAGCCAACAAGAGTAGTGGTGCAATTGGCGAATAGAGCTACGACATATCCAGCAGGAGTCCTTGAGGATGTACTTGTCCGGGTAAGAGACATGATCTTTCCAGCAGACTTCTATGTGCTTAACATGGAGGATGATCAGGTAAGTTATCATGCCCCCATTATCTTAGGTAGGCCCTTCCTCAAAACTGCAAAAACTATCATAAATGTCAATGAGGGTACACTTTCCATGGAATTTGGAGATGAAGTTGTGATATTTAATGTTATGGATTCCATGAAGTACCCCTCAGAGGACCATTCTTCTTTTGTTATCTCCCATTTTGAACCACCAAGTAAAAACACCATGGAATTTGATTGTCCTATGCTTATGGAGATTATGAGTATTGGTTCTAGTTTGATGTCTAAGAGTACTTCTACACTCATTTTTAAGGAACAACACTCTCTAAGATTTGATTTTTAAATGGAATCATATTCTGATTTTGATCATGTGAACTCTGATTATGACATGGCTATTGAGTATGATGATGGATTTGGTGCTTTATTCTCTGATTGTGAGGATTTTTATTCTGATACTGATGTTCATTGTGCAGATATGTCTGTTGCATCAATTTCTCCATCCATACATCACCCCCCTACATTGGAACTCAAGCCATTGCCCCCAAATCTTAAATATGCATACTTTCTAAGTGTTGATAGATTACCTGTTATCATTTCTAACAATCTCTCTTTTGAACATGAAGAAAAACTTTTGAATCTATTGAGAGATAACATTAGGGCAATTGGTTGGACATTGGCAGACATATCAGGTATTAGCCCCTCCATTTTCATGCATAGGATTCTCTTGGAGGATGGGGCTAAACCGGTGAGGCAACCACAAAGGAGACTCAATCCAACACTTTTGGAGGTTGTTAAAAAAGAAGTTGCAAAATTGCTCGAGGCAGGTATAATCTATCCTATTTCATATTCTCAGTGGGTAAGTCCAATTTAGGTTGTGCCTAAGAAAACTGGTTTCACTATTTTAAAAAATGAAAATGATGAGTTAGTTCCTGTGAGAGTTCAAAACAGTTGGCGAGTGTGTATTGATTATAGGAAACTAAATCAATACACTTGTAAGGACCATTTCCCACTTCCATTCATTGACCATATGCTTGAGAGACTTGTAGGCAGGACACATTATTGCTTCTTGGATGGTTTCTATGGATATTTTCAGGTTCCCATTGCAGCATAGGACCAGGAGAAGATGACATTCACCTGCCCATTCGGTACCTTTGCTTACATAAGGATGCCATTTGGACTTTGCAATGCCCCAGGTACCTTCCAGAGATGCATGGTGAGTATTTTCTCAGATTTCATTGAGACCTGCATGGAGGTATTTATGGATGATTTTACAGTTTATGGATCCTCATTTGATGAATGTATCTCTAGTTTGGGTGATGTGTTGCATCGTTGTATTGAGAAGAATTTGGTCTTAAATTTTGAAAAATGTCATTTCATGGTCGAAAAGGGAATTGTCTTAGGTCATATAGTCTCACAACGTGGCATTGAAGTTGATAAATATAAGTTAGACATTATTTCATCCCTTCTATATCCTACATGTGTGTGTGAGGTTCGATCATTCCTTGGACATATTGGATTTTATCGACGCTTCATCAGAGATTTTAGTAAGATCGCTCTACCCTTATCTCGATTGCTTCAAAAAGATATTGACTTCAATTTTGATGATTCATGCAGGGTATCATTTTATGAGATAAAGAAGTGTCTGACCATTCCACCAATCATATAGCCCCCGCGGTGGGACCTTCCTTTTGAGCTTATGTGTGACGCCTCCAACTTCGCAGTTGGAGCTGTCTTATCTCAGAGGGTGGAGGGACGTTCACATGTGATCGCCTATGCATTGAGGACACTGGATTCAACCCAATAAAACTACACTACCACGGAAAAGGAGTTTCTTGCAGTCATATTTGCTTTAGATAAATTCTGTTCATATTTATTGGGCTCTAAAGTAGTTGTTTTTTCTGACCATGCAGCTTTGAGGTACCTCCTAAAGAAGCCAGATGCAAAGCCCAGGATGATTCGATGAATGCTCCTTCTTCAGGAATTTGATATTGAGATAAAGGAAAAGAAGGGTTTAGAGAATTTGTTGGCAGACCACATGAGTAGGCTTACTCACACACTAGAGGATGACACCTTGGACCAGGTACCACTTCGGGACACTTTCCCTAATGAGAATATTTATTCCATCTTAGGTACACATCCTTGGTATGCAGATTTAGTTAACTACCTTGTTGCCTCTGAAATCCCTTCAAACTTAAAGAAACATCAAGTCCAAAAATTAAAGAGTGATTCAATATTTTATGTTTGGGATGATCCATACTTATGGCGCATGTGTAGTGACCAAGTTATTAGGAGGTGTGTTCCTGATCATGAGTTTGAGTCTGTTTTGCAATTTTGTCATACACTTGCATGTGGTGGACACTTTGGACCCCAACGGACAACTAGGAAGGTTTTGGACTCTGGATTATATTGTCCTAGCTTATTCCATGATGCCCATGTGTTTTGTAAGTCATGCTCTCATTGCCAACACACTGGGAACATTTCTAGGAGACATGAGATGCCCCAACAACCCATACTATTCTGTGAGATTTTTGATGTATGGGGCATTGATTTTATGGGTTCTTTTCTTAGTTCCTTTGGTTTTTTTTACATTTTGGTTTCTGTTGATTATGTGAGTAAATGGGTGGAGGCTAAGGCCACTAGGACTTATGATTCTCATGTTGTTGTGGACTTTGTCAAAGCAAATATTTTTTGCAGGTTTGGAGTACCAAAGGCCATCATCAGTGACCAAGGGACACACTTTTGCAATAGGAATTTTGTTTCCCTCCTTCGAAATTATGGGGTGACACACAAAACATCAACACCATACCACCCCCAAACAAATGGCCAGGCTGAGGTTTCGAATCGTGATTTGAAACAAATATTGGAGAAAATCGTGCATCCAAATAAGAAGGATTGGAGCAAGCGCTTGGATGATGCATTGTGGGCTTATAGGACAGAATACAAGACACCCATTGGTATGTCCCCATTTCGGATTGTTTTTGGGAAAGCATGTCATCTCCCAGTGGAAGTCGAGCATCGGGCATATTGGGCTATAAAGAAATGCAACATGGATTTGGCCCAAGCTGGAATTAAAAGGAAGTTGCGAATTCAAGAGCTTGAGGAGATTCGACTGTCATCATATAAGAACTCAAGGCTCTACAAGGAAAGATCAAAAGCAGCTCATGACAAAATGATCCAACAAAGGGATTTTCATGTTGGAGAGAAAGTCCTTCTCTACAGTTCACGACTGAAGTTGATGTCTGGTAAGTTGAGTTCCAGATGGTTAGGTCCTTATATTGTATCTAATGTTTTTCCTTATGGTGCAGTGGAGATCACACAAGAGGACACTGGAAGGAGATTTACAGTCAATGGGCAACGTTTGAAGAGATACATTGAGGGACTTCCTACTGATGTAGTGGATTTTATCACACTGCATGACCCCATCATCACTTGATCACATCAGGCTGTTCCTAACCCTTTCACTTTTATATTATTTGTCCTATTTAAAAATTTTGCATTTCGTGTGCATATATCATCTCATGGTTCACATTGAGGACAATGCAATATTTTAAGTGTGGGGGAGGGAACCTTTTAGTTTAGTAATTTCAATTGTTTTCCTGTTAAAAAAAACAAAAAAAATTGTGTGTTTTTCAAATTTTGTGTGTTTATTTTACAATTTTTTGTGTTTTTTTTTTGAAACTTTTGAGCCAAAATGATTCTCATCACCATTTTTAAATCCATATCAATGAGTGAAATAATTTATCCCAATAAACTGAGCTTAAATGAATGCTGAAATGATTTTGTTTCAAGTTCAAATATTTAGTAATTTCATGAAAAGTACGCTGAATTTTGAATCCCATGCCACATCTCACTGTCTTTATATTTGAAATCACTTTCCTATGAGGCTTATAAACCATTATTTTCATATTATTTACATTCACCTCACTTCTTGAGAGAACCAAACCATGCTTGATTTAACCAGAATTTGATTTATTCCTGTCAAAACTTGAGGGTTTGAGGTACTTATGTTTAAATGATTGAAGAATTTGTTTGGTATTAAAGCCCCTATTTCAAAGAATCCTTTTTTATAATGGCCTACCTTGAATATTTAATCCTTTTAGCCCTTAGAATCCATGCACAACCTGTTAGGTTAGCCACATTACAAGCCAATTTTCCCTATCCAACCAACTCTTGAAGTGAAATTGCATAATCTAGTTGAGCTTAAGTGTGGGGGAAGCTATGTTGTGTTGTGCTACCACATTCTGTGAAACTTTGGGTGGAAAATTAAATTCTAAATAGATGTGTTTGATGCTTAAGAAATTAATTATATTGAAAGCTGTGCCTTTTCTGGAGCTTTCAAGACAAGTGAAGCTGTGCCTTTTCTGGAGCTTCTAATTGAGGTGGAAAGTTGTGTCTATCTGGAGCTTTCAAGAAAATCATGTTTGAGAAGATTGACATTTTTTATGCTAAAATGATGAATGGTGTAAACTTTTTATGACTTTTCATGATGATGGAGCTGAATTGATACTATGGGGATTAATGAGGAGACCATATTTAAGTGAAAATTAGATTAATGCAATTTTGCTTCAAAAAGAGTCAAGCCCTCCTTATTCAGCCTCAGAATTTTTCACATCTAAATCCTACCAACCAAAAGCCACAGAACAACCCTGAAAAGTCCTCATGATAAATATATGTCCTTGACTCACATCGGGTAGCGATGTAGGAATCTATCAAGCCTATGGTGACCCTTGTATGAGTTTGGATGAGAAAGACATTGCAAAAAAAATTGATATTTGAGTGATGAGAGAAAATTCAAGCAAGGTAAGTGTTTTGTGTATGAGAGGATAAATGAAGTGGAAATATATTGAATGATATAAATGAAGAACTTGAAATAATTTTTTTTTATGAGGCATGATATCTTTTGTTTCTTGGTGTGTAATTGTTTGATCTCAAGGATATGTGTTTTAAAATTGGTTTTGATTTGATATTGATGTTTACTTGATATGAGGTTTTGCTCAGGAGTGCAAAAGGGTAAGTGTGGGGGAGTCGATAAAACACTATTTTATTGAATATTTTATTGATAATAAATGATATAATTTCCTCAAATTGTGTTAAATATGTTTAATTAGAAAGTATTTGGGATTAGATCATTCATTTGAATATTTGATGAAAATTCCAGTTTTACCCTTTATAGTTCACTGTAGTATTTCGAAGCTAAATATTTTTATATTTATTATTTGAATTTTAAGTTTTTTAACAGTGTTCCTGACATAATTATCTACAACTTTTATTCAGGACACTAAAGCTAAAGAGTGCATTTGGTTGTTGAAAATGGGCCATGAAGTCAAAGTTGGGCTGGACTCGCCAGAATGGATAAGCTTCTGTATTTCGGCCATAAATCCTTCATCTGGGCCTGGATTAAACCCAAATTTTTATAGGAGATAGAAGACTCATATCCGCACATATTATCCTTCTGTAAGGCCGGCCAATTCACGCGTTTTGGTGGTCAAATGGGCGGTTCAATTTGCATTAAAATATTTGGCCGAATTTCCATATTCACACTTGAAACCACATGTAACCTCTCCTCCCCTCCCCTATATAAATTATAGTTTTTCTCATTTGGAGGGGTTGGGACGTGCATTGGGAAGTTGAGGGCAGAGTAGAAGTAGATCCACTCCAATTCTCCAACCACTTCAATAAGGGTAGCTCTTGAAGCAAGGATCCCTTCGACGAAGCCTTCTTCTTCTCCTTCATGTTGTAATGATTTTGTTTATGTTATAAACTTCTTTGTTCTTCTTTTATTTATTCTCTTTTATTCTGTTTTGTTTAAATTTCTTCTTCTCTTAATCTTCCTATTTGGGCTGGAATTATTGAGTAGAAGCGTTATTGGGTTATACCCATTTTAAACCTTTGCACATGCAAAACGCTTCTACGATGATTATGTCACTCATGGAAGAGTAGTTCTTTTTAGTAATCGATCGACCTCTATCCTTTTTCATTCATTTATTTTGAATCAATGAGCTACTGTAATTCACATAATATGATCCATGAATTGTGTTTTTAAATTACAAGAAATTAAGCAAGCAATTGAACAATTAATACAAAACACGCGAGGTCGAGATTTTGTGTAAATTGTGAGAGTGCGATCTTAATCGGTAATACAAGACCACACGGGATAAATTTGTAGAGTTCAAATATAATCCCTAAACACAATTCATTCTCATTTTCAGAATGGATATGTTCTCTAATTAACCACTGACCATAAGCTATTCTTAGAACAACAATCAAAGTAGGGTGATGCGATTGCATGTTCCGAAGCTAGCCTAGGGTTTAAGTAATTTCATCTTTGTGGTTAAGTTAAACCTCGTAGGGTTCGAGGGATAACAAATCAGGGGATCATAATTAAGTGGATATTAATTTAAATGATAATGATTAATAAATGATTGAAGATGTAGAGTTAGATCGATTACGCCTTTTAAAATAGATTTCTAAAAAAATATCTTTTTGTTGTGTCATTTCAATCGAACTTCATTTCAAAACAAAAAACAAAAAAATATACAATCTTCTTCCAACAAACTTCTTCTAGATTCATAAACTATAACAAACCTCAATCCTTTAAATTAGTGTTTTTATTCTATTATATTTTATTTTTTTAGAATACCTTTAAAAAGTTGTTAAATTCACTTCCTCCTTTGAGAGACGACCTTGGTCAGCAACTCTGCTGCACCTAAGTACCCCAAAATCATACTAATCATTTGAGGGCGCCCACGACGGCGCTCTATTAAGGGGCGATGACAACGACGGCGTAGACCGCGTCGTCATGCACATGAGCCCTCACCAGTTCTACAGGCAGAGGTCGGCCTTTTAGCAGTCTGGCCTCAGCTGGTTGTGGATGTGCATCAGGATGCATGAGATCCGCCTTTCTTGACAGAATATCCGCAATTCTCTCCTGCTTGGGGTCCAGATTCATCGCAGACTTGGGGTCCAGATCCATCACAGACTTGGTTCCCCGCTGCGTTGATTACAGGTCCTTCTACTACTCTAGTGAGAGAAGGATTGAGAGCACAATGCGACATTCAGTTGACACCTCCTCTCATTGACACACAGGTGGAGCATGCAACAGACGACATTTCAGTACCCGAGGATCAGCCCTCTCCGGGTCATCAAACTCCACCCCAGCACGGAGCTCGGCGATCTCAATACAGGCGTACCCTTTGCAGACCACCATGTTAGACAAAATCTCCTCCCCATAGACATTGATTGTACTTATTTATGTATATGTTTTATGTATATTGGAATGACGATATTGTGATTACTATAAATCATTTTTACATGTTTAATCAGTGTTTCAGTTTTCATTAATATTTTAGTCACAATTTATATTTTATAAGTTTTCAAAGTCGACTACTTCAAACGTATACAAACTTATTAAATTTCAAGTAGATAACTTTAAAAGTTTATAAAATATACACTACAAAAACAATCTAAATATAATTTAAAATATAGCCTAAACATCTAAAAAGTAGTTGAAGATAAAATGAATTTCATAAATATAATAAATAATGTCTATTCAAATATTTTTTTAATGACCTAGATCTCGTATACATATTATTACATCATCTTTATCATAAACATCTATATAATACTCCAAAAAATCTAGAGGTCCAACATCTTTGCGAATTGGGGGCATGATAAAAACAACAGTCTTTTATTTCCATCTCCATACTTTCTCCTAGACCTCACCTTACTCTTACTACATTGAATATCTTCAAGACATGTAATGAAAACAAAAATAGAATGATTATAAGACATCACTTACAAACATGGCATAAGAGTCAAATATCATAAGAGTATGGTAAACATTAAGAGACCATAAAATGTGACACAAACATAAGACAATAAATATAAAAAACATGAATATATATATATATATACACACACACATATATTTTGTGGAAAAGTGTCATACGAACTGCTGCCTTTAAACCAAAATACTAGCTACTGCTTTTAATACATATTTTTTTTAAAAAAAAAATTAACTGATACATTTTTAATTTTTTTTTTCAGAAAGCATATATAAAAAAAAACTCTAACCCTGCAGATTCGGGGCGACGGATGGTTCGAAAGCTTGCGCTTCGGTCGGGGGGAAGGAAAAATGCCCGCCTTCCTGGGTTACGCGAGCGCTAGGGTTTTCAAAGGCTGCGGGATGATTCTGGCTGCGGCGAAGGGCGCCACCAATGCGGCAGCCACAGGGACCACCGCCGTAGCGGCAAATCGCATGTCTTCGTCAACCAAACGGTCGCCCTTAAAATCGTCAGCAACGATAAGCGGCAGGGTCGGGAGTGGCTCCAAACCGCGGTCGAACTCCTTTTCGCTCCCGTTACCAGTTTCCGCAGCACTCCGCGATTTCATCGGAGCGCCGGAGGCCTCTCGAGCCGGCGTCTTGAAGAAAGTCTGGGAATACATCAAACTTCACAATCTTCAGGTTTCTGGTTTCTTCTCAATCTTGCCCTTTTTGGATTTTCTGAATTTCGTGTGGCGAGAACATATTGGACTTGGAAAAAGCTTAAGGAGGGGTTTCAACTCCCGCAGCTTGTTTTATTTGTGCTAACGAGCCTGATAGTCTAGCTATGATGGGAATTTTTAAGGAATACAACACATGTAACTTATTTCTGGTATTATGCATTTTGCATATTTATACATAGGGCAGTTTGTCAAACAATTTTCAATTCTTAAACATGATTAGGATCTCTTAAATGAGTCAGTGCTTGAATTTGGACCCACTTGTCTGGCTGTTAACTGTTTGGTGGCCTTCATTTTCCTCTTGTTAAAATTTGATGTCGATGTTTCACAATTATGTGAGATTTCACATGCTGTCCTGGTTTGAATGCTGAACCTCTACTATGTGCATATCTTACATGGTTTTCATACTTTAGGTTGACATGTTTTTTACTGATATAGGTTTGGTTTAGTACATTTTAATTCCTGTGAAACACTTTGTAACAAAAAAAGAGAGATTTTGGGAGAATTTAAGAAGAAGCGTGACTGAGTTGCTCATCAGCATGTTGAATTTATGCTGATTTGAGGACCTTAGAGTGAACACGGGGTTAGCATGCACTGTGTCACCAGGTCATTCCACATCAGAATTTTAAAGAGTTGACATTTTGTGTTCAGTGTGAGCATGTTTTGTCGAGTTATGTTGAAATTGGGCCATGGAAGATATGCCAACACTCCCTGTTGAAATATTACATGCCATGTTGGTACACCGAAGACATTTACTAAAGGTAAGGAGCTACGCTCTGTGTCCGAAGCCGGTGCAAGTCCAAGATTCTACCCATAAGTCATGTTGGTTGTCAACATGTTGTGCCTAGAAACTGTGTTTCCTAAGCCCTCGTCTCTGTTTTTTTTTTTTGAGTTTTCAACATGTTGCGTCTTTAAGAACAATACGCTGCGCTGGAGGTTGATGGGTCATTCCTAGATAAGTGAGTTTTCAACATGTTGTGAATATAGACCGTATCTCCTAAGCCCCGTCTCTGTTTTTTTGAGTTTTCAACATTCCGTGTCTTTAAGAACTACACATCGTGTTGGAGGTTGATGGGTCATTCCTAGGTAAGTGAGTCCTGAGAAATTTGGTGTCCCTAGGTAATGGTGTCCCTTATAAGGAGCCTGGTCATTGAGAAGAGAGATCAACACGTGTAGGAAGGTTACATAAGAAAGATCTTGAGATTTTAGAAAATACAGAGACAACACAGGGTGTTCCATGAACTGCATGATCATGTTGGTTTGACTTTCTAAAAATGTTCACAATTGCTTATAAAAGGAACAAAATTCAGGGAAACCTACATGAACTATTTTTGAAACCCGCATCAATCATTTCAATTAAACGATTCAATTATATTTCTTAATCTACTGTCACAGAACCCGGCGGACCGGCGGGTGATTATGTGTGATGAGAAATTGAAGACCATATTTGCTGGGAAAGACCAGGTTGGGATGCTGGAGATCGGGAAACTGTTGGCCTCCCATTTTGTGTAAAGACTGCCTGCCTGTTGATAAGGTGACCCACTTTATTTGGGTTTTGGGTTCTGTTTTGGATTCTGCTTATGCTTCTCCAAGATTTGAGGCAGTCAAAGATCTTAGGTAGGCAGTTAAGGATACAATCCTATGAAGTTTTAGTATGAACATGTTTAGTTTGTCATTTATAAGTGCAGTAGAGAATTAAAATATGAAGGCCCTCTGCCATATAGTTTAAAGGTAACCATTACATCATTTTTCTTTGTAAGTAATGCATGAATATAAACAATCAACATATTGTCATGACTAATCACTAAGTTATTGTATGGTTAAAAACTATTTGTTAAAACATTATATTATAATGCACAAGGTTGATTGCTAATATTATGTGTAATATTTTCAAGGATAAGTCTTGAAAAAAACCCCCTTTGGGCCACTCTAATTTCGAGCCCACCTATCCACATATATTAATCTGTGCATAATATATAAAGATGTTATGTTACATCCCAAATTTTAAGTTTATTTTTATTTTAATATTTCTTGGTTTCGGATTCTCTCGTTGAGGCTCGAGTGAGCGCGAGTCAAAAAAAAAAAAAAAAAAAATTCATCGTTAATATTTTTACTGGGCTTTGGATCCGTGAGCGGTCACCGCGTGGTTGGCGGTGGCCGTGCAATCGGCCCAGAAGTCAGACAATTGCTCATTTTTTTCCTATTATTATTATTGTATTTATTGTATTATTATTATTATTATTATTATTATTATTTTTATTGTTATTTATTATTTTTATTATTGGTATCTTTATCATTGGCATTTTTATTATTATTATTTTTGGTTGTATTATTATTATTATTATTATTATTATTACATTATAACTAAAATGAAAAAAAACCCAAACCCTAATCTAATCTCGCCTAGCCGGCGCCCCCTCTTTGCCCCTCTCCTTCGCTCGACGCTCCCCTTCTCTGCCCTTTCCTTGCGCGAGCCGCTCCCGACTTCTCCCCTCGCCCAGTCATCCTGGCCTTCGCGATCCAGGTGCGCCCTCACGCTGGCCCCTCGTTTCCTGTACGCGCTCGCCCTACAGGACCCCGTGCTCACCTTCAGCAACTTGCGGCCTTCACCCTTGCAGCCGATCGTGCCCAGGCCTTCCTCCTCCGACCCCCCGCTCGCGCCCCAGCCTTCGCGCCCAGGCCCTTCGCCTTTGCTCTCCCACTCCACCGTCTGCGGCGCACCCCCATGCAAGCCCCCGCCTCTGCTCGCCCTCCGCCGAGCTCCCCCCACCCCGCCCTGCGTATTTCGCTGTTGCGCGCCCTCCCAGCTCGGTCGCGCCCCTCGTTGACCTTTGTCCGGTCGAGTCCTCGTCGACGCACCCCCTGTCCAGCCAGCCCTCCTGCCGGTGCACCTCCTGACCAGTGCGACAACCTCCTTCCGTTGTGTGCCTCGTCGACATCCTCTCCCTTTGGTGTCGTTTCTTCCTCTTTCGGTAAGGGCCTGCATGTTAGGGTTTGTTATTTAGGGTTAAATCATAATTTTTGGTGTGTTTGATCTTGTTCCGTAGGTTGGTTTCAGCTTCCCGAGCGTGCGATTGAGGTGCGTATGTGATGGTATTAAATTAGTTTGGTCTGAATTTAGTTGTGTTCGATGTTTTGTACCCTGTTTAGGTGAATTGACGTAGTGTGCACAACGATTTTGTTTGAACATGTGGTTTGTATCTGATGGGTTTTTGCAAGCAAAGACTTAATTAGTCTCGTTGCCCCTTGCTCGTAGTTTGAAATTTTTAGAATCAATTAAGAGTTTTTTTTAAATAAGTTTTTTTTTAAAAAATATTTTTTTTAAAAATAGATAGGTTAAAAGTATTTTTTAAAGATGCCACCTTTCACCCATAACCCTCCAAAAAAATTAAAAATTTTATTTTGTTTTGTTTTGTTTGCGCACACACATATATAAACAAAACAAAACAAAACAAAATAAAAATAAATTTTTTAGCAGAATTTATTTGCTATTTAAAATCCAGCAGTACTGTCATTACAACAGTTTGAATTCTGATAGAAGCTCTCACCCAGAGCTCCCTTTTATAAGAAGGCTTACCCTAAAAATCATTCTGCATTTCTGATGTGAGATTTTGGTTCTCCCTTTTTTGCGCAGAATATTCTGCATTTTCGATGTGAGATTCTGTTTCAAGTACATGGCTTTGAAAGATTATAAAATATAAACTATAAGAACAATATAAATGAAACTTAAAACATGGATTAAACATATAAAAATAGTTGAAAACAAAAAATAATTTCTTAAAAAATGGTAATGGAAAATAATTTATATGGTTTCAAATACATCTATTTGAAAAATAAAAATATTTCAAGTACGTGACTTTGAAAGCCTATAAAATATAAACTATAAAACCAACATAAATAAAACTTAAAACATTGATTAAATATATAATAAATACTTGAAAATAAAAAGAATTTCGTAAAAAATGTTGATAGAAAATAATTTATAAGATTTTAAAGACACATACTTGAAACTTAAAAATGTTTCAAGTACGTGATATTGAAAGTCTATAAAACATAAACTATAAAACCAACATAAAATGAAACTTAAAACGTGGATTAAACATATAACAAATAGTTGAAAAAAAAATTTCAAAAAAAAAATGTTGATGAAAAATAATTTATAAGCTTTCAAAGTCACCTACTTGAAACTTAAAAATGTTTCATGTGTCTTTGAAACTTAAACATATAATAAATTATTTAATTAGCTAATTAATAATTATTAATTAGTAATTTATAATTACTAATTATAATGAATAATTATAAAGAATAATTATATTACTAATTAACTAATTAATTATTATATAATAATTTTTAATAATTACTATTTAATAATTATAATGAAAAATTAAATTTATAATTATATTACTAATTAACTAATTAACTAATATATAATTAATAATTATATCACTAATTAACTAATTAATTATTATATTAATTTTTAATAAATACTAGTTAATAATTATAATGAATAATTATAATTTATAATTATATTACTAATTAACTAATTATAAAAAAAGCATCGACTCTATCTTTCTTAAAAAATTAACTAATCAACTATTATATACTTAATAATTATATTACTAATTAACTAATTAATTATTATATAATTAATGATTAATAATTAATAATTAACTAATTACTAATTTTATAATTAATAATTATATTACTAATTAACTAAATAATTATTATATAATTAATAATTATATTACTAAATAAATAATTATTAAATAAATAATAATTATATTACTAATTAACTAATTAATTATTATATAATTAATTATTAATAATTACTAATTAACTAACTAATTATTATACAATTAATAATTATATAATTAAAATTTTGGTATAACCGCGAAAGCGGCACACGACGCAAGGAAGAAAATTACATTAAATTGCAAGACCGGGGACTTGACCCTGCGACCTGCCCGTCACCCCCCCAAACCCTTACAAATTAACTAATTAATAATTAATAATTAATAATTAATAATCAATAATTAATAATTATAATGAATAATTTTAATAAATAATTATATTACCAATTAACTAATTAATTATCATATAATAATTTTTAATAATTACTAATTAATAATCATAATGAATAATTATAATTTATAATTATATTATTAATTAACTAATTAGCCCGAATGGCCCGAAGACCTTTTTATTTTATTATGGATAATCCCTTTTTTAAGGGTTGAAGGGGAACCTGTACATGACCCGTAGGCCCAAGGCCCGGCTGACCCGCAATACACGACCCGAAGGCCTAGAGGCGTACTGTGCCCATGACATGACCCATATGCCCAATCCACTAGAACTGCCCCTCCCCAGCTTCTGCGTCATTGATCACCTAGCTCCTCACTTTGCATTGCTGATCGACTAGCATTGCCCCATACAAAGCTACACGGTGCCTGGTCCCGATTGCGGCTGTCATACCATTTCATTCTTCCAATCCGGTTAGCTCTGCTTCTGGTGGCTGCTACTCTTGTTGCTATGATCCTCTTTTAGGCCCTGTTCTGTGTGAACTGGGCACCCCATCGTCTCTGTGGCCCGAAGACCCTGTGGCCCGAAGACCCTGTGGCCCGAAGACCTTTGATGACCTGAAGGCCCTTAAGACCTGTAAGCCCCAATTGGTGGCCCGAAGACCCAAATTGGGTGAATAGTTCCGGCTGCTACAGTACCGAACAGTAACTGCTACAGTAACTGCTACAGTAACTGTTACAGTACTGCTGATTATTAATTATAATGAATAAATATAATTTATAATTATATTACTAATTAATTAATTAACTATTATATACTTAATAATTAAATTACTAAATAACTAATTAATTATTATATAATTAATTATTAATAATCACTAATTAACTAATTAATTATTATATAATTAATAATTATATTACCGATTAGCTAATTAATTATAATATAATTAATAATTATATTACTAAGTAACTAATTAATTATTAAATAAATAATAATTATATTACTAATTAACTAATTAATTATTATATAATTAATTATTAATAATTACTAATTAACTAAATAATTATTATACAATTAATAATTATATAATTAATAATTATATTACAATTTAACTAATTAATAATTAATAATTAATAATCAATAATTAATAATTAATAATTATAATGAATAATTATAATAAACAATTATAAAGAATAATTGTATTACTAATTAACTAATTAATTATTATATAATAATTTTTAATAACTACTAATTAATAATTATAATGAATAATTATAATTTATAATTATATTACTAATTAACTAATTAACTATTATGTCGTTGGAGTTTGACTTCGTGACAAACACCTTGTAATCCTACATGAAAAACGAGGGTTCAAAACTCATTGGGCGCAAGTTACTCTAACAGTACTATAGCGGTATTGTAGCAGCGACGAACACTATAGTGGCGGTAGGGAACTGTAGCGGTGGCAGGGCACTGTAGCAGCGGCGGGTACTGTGCGACACTGTAACAGTCGGGTACTGTAGCAATACTATTCATAGAATGAGCTTTGAGCCAAAAAATTGGGCATACGAGCCATGTAATATGCTACATGTCCCCTAGGCCTTCGGGCTATGTAATGGGTCTCCCCCTACTCAGTTAAAAGAGATTTTTTTGCTTTGCTTTAATAATAAATGTGGTTTCAGTCCCAACTTAAAAAAAACTAACTATTATATAATTAATAATTATATTACCAATTAACTAATTAATTATTATATAATAATTTTTAATAATTACTAATTATTAATTATAACGAATAAATATAATTTATAATTATATTACTAATTAATTAATTAACTATTATATACTTAATAATTATATTACTAGATAACTAATTAATTATTATATAATTAATTATTAATAATTACTAATTAACTAATTAGTTATTATATAATTAATAATTATATTACTAACTAATTAATTATTAAATAAATAATAATTATATTACTAATTAACTAATTGATTATTAACTAATTAATTATTAATAATTACTAATTAACTGACTAATTATTATACAATTAATAATTATATAGTTAATAATTATATTACAAATTAACTAATTAATAATTAATAATTAATAATTAATAATCAACAATCAATAATTACAATGAACAATTATAAAGAATAATTATATTACTAATTAACTTATTAATTATTATATAATAATTTTTAATAATTACTAATTAATATTATAATGAATAATTATAATTTATAATTATATTACTAATTAACCAATTAACTATTATATAATTAATAATTATATAACCAATTAACTAATAAATTATTATATAATAATTTTTAATAATTACTAATTATTAATTATAATGAATAAATATAATATATAATTATATTACTAATTAACTAATTAACTATTATATACTTAATAATTATATTACTAATTAAATAATTAATTATTATATAATTAATGATGAATAATTACTAATTAACTAACTAATTATTATACAATTAATAGTTATATAATTAATAATTATATTACAAATTAATAATTAATAATTAATAATTAATAATTAATAATTACAATGAATAATTATAATGTATAATTATAAAGAATAATTATATTACTTATTAACTAATTAATTATTATATAATAATTTTTAATAATTAATAATTAATAATTATAATGAATATTTATAATTTATAATTATATTACTAATTAACTAATTAACTATTATATAATTAATAATTATATTACCAAATAACTAATTAATAATTATATAATAATTTTTAATAATTACTAATTACTAATTATAATGAATAAATATGATTTATAATTATATTAATAATTAACTAATTAACTATTATATACTTAAAAATTATATTACTAATTAACTAATTAATTATTATATAATTAATTATTAATAATTACTAATTAACTAATTAATTATTTTATAATTAATAATTAATAATATCATTTAACTAATTAAATAATTTATTATATGTTTAATCAATGTTTTAAGTTTCATTTATATTGGTCTTATAGTTTATATTTTATAAGCTTTCAAATGCTGATACTTGAAACACTCAAGTTTCAAGTAGGTGTCTTTGAAAGTTTATAAATTATTTTTCATCAATAATTATATTGCTAATTAAATAATTAATTATTATATAATTAATGATTAATAATTACTAATTAACTAACTAATTATTATACAATTAATAATTATATAACTAATAATTATATTACAAATTAACCAATTAACCAATTAATAATTATAATGAATAATTATAATGAATAATTATAATGAATAATTATAAAGAATAATTATATTGCTTATTAACTAATTAATTATTATATAATAATTTTTAATAATTACTAATTAATAATTATAATGAATAATTATAATTGATAATTATATTATTAATTAACTAATTAACTATTATATAATTAATAATTATATTACCAATTATCTAATTAATAATTATATAATAATTTTTAATAATTACTAATTATTAATTATAACGAATAAATATAATTTATAATTATATTACTAATTAACTAATTTATTATTATATAATTAATTATTTATAATTACCGATTAACTAACTAATTATTATATAATTAATAATTACTAATATCAGTTAACTAATAAAATAATTTATTATATGTTTAATCAATGTTTTAAGTTTCATTTATATTGGTCTTATAGTTTATATTTTATAAGTTTTCAAAGGCACATACTTGAAACATTTTTAAGTTTCAAGTAGGTGTCTTTGAAAGCTTATAAATCATTTTTCATCAACATTTTTTTTCAACTATTTGTTATATGTTTAATCTATGTTTTAAGTTTCATTTATGTTGTTCTTATAGTTTATGTTTTATAGACTTTCAAAGTCACGTACTTGAAATATTTTTAAGTTTCAAGCACGTGTCTTTGAAAACTTATAAATTATTTTCTATTAACATTTTTTACGAAATTCTTTTTATTTTCAACTATTTGTTATATGTTTAATCCATGCTTTAAGTTTTTTTTAAAAGGTAATGCTTTGGTCAAAGACCAAAGCACAATTTATTGAAAATCAAGAAAGTTACAATAGTCTGAAATAGGGGATTTTTTTACAATCTCTACCAAAAAGCTCAAATAAATCAGCAGGCAAGGAGTTCATCCAAGTCATGCGCTGGTGAACTCTTTTGTTGGCAAGAGCATCAACAACAAAATTCGCTTCACGGTAAGTATGGGTAGCTATAAAATCAATCCCATGAAGCGAGTTAAGGCAGTTCATCCAACGAGTAGTATGCTTCCAGGCCAGATGAATGCTGCCATTCCAGATGGCATGAATGATAGTGGTTGAATCACTCTCAATCCATAACTTCCTCCAACCTCTTTGAAGAGCAAAGTCAACAGCATGGATGACACCCAACAGTTCCGCCTCCAGCGATGACGAGTGACCACATCCGACGTAGAAACAACCCTGACACTGACCAGCAGAATCTCTGAAAATAGCTCCGCAACTGGCAGAGCCTGGATTTCCTTTGGAAGCACCATCAACATTGACTTTGATCCATCCTGGCATTGGTGCCTGCCAGAAAACCTCAAAGGTGCGTTTGGGCTTTGGGTAAATGCCAGGAACTCGGAGGCGACGAAGGATCTCAAAGTCCCCAACCGAGTTGTTGCAGCAGTCTTTTTGAATGAAAGCAGCTTCCTGGATCGCGACAAGAATCCGAGATTTTTCTGCATTGAGACTAAAAGTGTGAATATTATGAACAAGGTCATTTCTAACGTACCAAATCTCATGGATGAGTTCTGCCACTGCCGCCAGTAAGATGTTTTTGCTCTGCAAAGAAAGTTCGGATCTAGTGCAGTTTTTAAGAAACACAGAAATAGAATCAGTAAAAGACCATCTGCAGTTGAATAAATCAAAAACAAAATTCCATAAGGCAGAGGCTGTCGCACAAGACAGGAAAAGATGATCTGCATCCTCCCTGTGTTGGTTACACAAGCGACATTTAGAACAAAGTTGGATGCCAAAAACTTGAAGAACAGTATCCGTAGGCAATCTATTATGGGCAATACGCCAAATGAGAGTGAGCCTAGAGGGTTTAATCCAGGGTTTATTAAACTGGCTCACCCAAAGATAATTTGATTCAATATGAGAAAAATTCTGCTTATAATTTTTTTTAGAGTCAAGAATGCCATTTGGGGCAGGTTCCCAGACAAGGAAGTCACCATCAGGGGAAAAAGAATGATTATCAATGATCTGCATAATATTATCAGGGAGATCATGTCGATGAAATTGAAGAACATCTTTTATAGATTGATTAGTGTCCTCAGGAATGTGACTAGTAGGTAACAATGTTATCAAGGGGTTATCATACCATTTTCCACACCAGAAGTTAATTGAAGAATCGACACCTACCATCCATCTAGATTTCTCCATGATCTTATGATATGAGTCCCTGATAGATGGCCAGATGGAAGAGTTAATGAAAGTAAAATTCCCTTTTAAAAGCTTAGAAATAAATCTATGATACAAAAATTTAGTAGCTTTAGAAGAGGGATTAATAATATGCCAAGTGAGACGGGCCTGGAGAGCGTCATTGAAAAGCTTTAAATTTTTTATGCCAATCCCACCTTTATCAAGAGGTTTACAACAAGAATTCCAAGGTATAGTGACAAGCTTCCTTTCAAGAATACTTCTAGTCCAAATGAAAATTTTAATATAAGTATTAATTTTCTTGAAAATACCAACAGGCCATTTATAAATAATGAGGGAGTAGACCATTTTAGAGACAACGGTTGATTTGACCAAGCAAATTCTCCCAGCCATGGAGAGAGATTTCCCTTTCCAATTGGAAAGTTGGTTTATAATCTAATCAATAACATTAGCAAAATAGCTGGATTTGGGTCTCCCCCAAAAAATTGGAACTCCCAAATAAGTGAAAGGAAAGAGACCCTCTTTAATTCCCAAATAAGTGGTAATGCTAGTTTTCCTTCCAACAGGAAAATTCTTACCAAAGAAAATGAAAGATTCATTCCAAGAGATCGCTTGACCAGAAACCTCCTCATAATGAGCAATAACTTTCTTAAGAATATGAATATTCTTTTAATCCCCTTTAAGAAACAGGATAATGTCATCAGCATATAAAAGGTGAGTAGGGGCATTAAGCTTTCTAGCAACTTGTATAGGTTTAAGCTTACTTTGATCAACCAGATTACTGAGGAGTCTACTAAGATAATCCTCAGCAATAACAAAAAGAATAGCAGAAAGAGGGTCACCCTGTCTGACACCTTTAGAACAATTAAAAAAACCTCTAGGAGAGCCATTAATAAGGATAGAGATATAAGCTGAATGAAATAAAGTCCTAATCCTTCCAATGAAAAGATCTTGAAATCCAAAGCTTTTTAGAACTTTAAAGATGAAATTCCAATCAATGGTGTCAAAAGCTTTTTTGATATCCAGTTTGATCGCCACACATCCCCCTCTATTTTTTTTATTTAAACTGTTAAAGCATTCAGAGGCAAGATAAATACAATCTTGAATGGATCTTCCTTTAATAAATCCAAACTGATTCCAAGAAACAATTCTATTGCAAATAGGAGCAAGTCTATTTGCAATGATTTTGGTTATGATTTTAAAAATCGTGTTAATAAGAGCAATTGGTCTGAATTGATGGATCTCAGATGCATTCTCAACCTTAGGTATTAAGGTTAAGAATTGAGCATTGATTCCATGCGGGAGGAAGCCACGAGTGAAAAAGTTCTTAACAAGGTTACAAACATCCTTGTGGATTATGTCCCAATGATTTTGAAAAAAACCATTATTGAACCCGTCCGGACCAGGAGCACTGTTTGGATTGAGACCAAAGACAATGTCTTTAATTTCATGGTCAAGAGGAGTGCTCAGAAACAATTCATTGTCCCTTTCATCCACCATTAGAGGAATAATATCAGGTTTAAGATCAATGTTTATACCTGGACCATTAAAAATGTTATAATAGTACGAGGTAACATGATCTGTGATGGCCTCTTTAGAGTCAATGATCACTCCATTATTAGAAAGTTTGGAAAGAGGACGATTGGTCTTTCTAATTCTTTGAAGGCAATTGTAGAATTTGGTATTACGATCTCCATCAGTAAGCCATTTAGTCCTGAACATATGTTTGCGAATATTATCTTTGAAAGTAAGCAAGGAATTAAGTTTGATGGAGATATTAACTTTCAATTGAGGATCCAAGTTGAAATCAGAGTTGGTGTTTTGAGTTTGGAAATGACTAAGTTCCTTCTCAAGTAAGGAGATATCCAGATCTATTTGAGAATTTGAAGATTTGCACCAACCTTTGAGGGCCTGTTTGAGAGTTTTCAATTTGTGCATACAGGCAAAAGAGTCTTGTTGATGTTTCATAGGATTCCAGATGTTATAAATGAATGCAACAAAATCAGGATTCAAAGACCAAGCATTATTAAATTTAAAAGGACCGATTTTTTTTTCAATTATAAGAAAGCTAACAAGGATGGGATGATGTTCAGAGTTGAGCCTAGGGAGAGTAACACTAGAAATATTATCCCAGTTATCAAGAGCCTTCATATTGACGAAGGCCCTCTCAAGTTTACTAGCAACCTTTTTATAATGGTGTTTTCTGTACCAAGTAAATTTAGCACCAGAAAGAGTGATTTAAAAAAGATTGCAGTCTTCAATAGCAGTTCTGAATTCCCTAGAGGATATAGAAAGGTGAGAGGGTCCAATATTTTCACAGGGGCTGAGGATGGCATTGAAGTCTCCCATTACCACCCAAGGAAATTGAATGCATTTATCCAAATCAAGAAGATCATTCCATAAGACTCTTCTATCTTGATATCTATTCTTGGCATAAACCAACGTACAAAAAGTATGACGATCATTCCACAAAAAGTCACAGGTAAGATGCTGATCAGAGATTCTAAAAATGTTGACATTTTTCAAAGAGGTATGAAAAAAAATCCACATAGAATCAGAGTGAGAATCTCTTTTGCAAGAGCCTAGGAAATTGTAATTGAGAGAACCAAAACGCAAGAAGTTCATTTTGAAAGTGACTTTAGGTTCAGAAATAGTAAAAAGAAGAGGTTTGTGAGTGTTTAAGAACCTCCTAAGAGTGATGGAGGTGTCTTGATTAGCCATACCTTGACAATTCCAATATAATAAATTCATTACTAATTGGGTTTTGGGTTAGTACCCTTCTTATTTTTCGACTTCCCAGATCCTTTCTTCCCTTGAGATCTCGTGACCATTGGGGAGGATGAAGGGTTTTGTTTGATCTCCTGGTTTTCAGAGTTTTGCAAGTCATCTACTTTTAGATTAGAATTAGGATTTAGGGTAGAGACCGAAGGAATCATAATTTCAGACCTGTCCAGTGGGTGTTCTCCTGTAGTTCCATGAACAGGTAACTGATCATTTAGAGACTGTATCACATCTAGAGCAACGTGATCTGGGTTAGCCATGTCAGAAGTGAAAGAAGAACTGGCCATGGAGACAACTACAAGAACAGTAGATTGTTCAGAAAAGGAGTGAGTCGTAGCCCCTACCTTGATAGAATCAGAAATTGATGAAGGTTTAGTATTGTTTTCAAACAAAACAGTACTTATACCCTCAGGATTCTGAGGATTAGAAGTGGGATTGAAATTAGGAGCAGATTTCTGTTTGTCAATAGGGAAGTTGGACACCACCCTGCTAACAAGACAGGAAGTGGTATCTTGGTTCAAGGACAGGAACATAAACAACAGTAACAGGGAGAGACAAGTTATGTGCAACATGTTTAGTAGCTAAAGGGATAGGGATATCAGTTTTATCAGTAGCTAAAGGAATGTATTTTCAGCATGTAAATTCAACTGTGTAACAGTATGTATGTCAGCCAAAGGAGTGGGAACTTCTTTAATAGCAGAAACAGAATCAAGCTGTGTAATAGTGTCAGGTGCACATGAACTATTGTGAACAAAATTAGGAGAAACAACACTAGCAATAGGTAAATGATGCTCTGAAACAAGTATTTCAGAATTAGAGATAGCAGAATTTGCAACAGAAATCTCTAAAACAGGGTTACCTGGGTTTGGAATTTTCCCCTTTTCACTTTGTGCTTTGAAGGAAACATCAGAAGTATCATCCTGAGCCGAAGGAGGTAAGACCTCCAAGTCCTTACTAACATTTTCATGTAAAATGGAAGTTCCAGATGCAAAAGCAATAAAAGATGTGTTGGGGACAATGGGGGAATTATTATCAATGCTATTTCCAACTTCCCCAGCCCCTATGGCCTCTAAGCCCAAGGCAGTATTTTCATTCTTATGTATGGCTTCTTCTTCATCAACTAAGACACCCCAAGATTTACCATCTAGGGAAGTAGGAACATTGAGCTTTTTAACCCAAATGTCTTGCTTTTTTTTAGAGTGCTCAGTTTTATCAGTGATATTTTTTTCTTTTTTACCATAATTAACCTCTTTCCAATCATTGTTAATTGGAGGACCCATTTGTTTCCTAACCACCCTACATGTAGAAAAATTATGTCCAATCATTTTACACACATCACAGAAGGGAGGTTTCTTTTCATACTCAATGTTGAGTTCAAATCTATTAGTAGGCGTGTTGAAACCAATAGTATTTGGTAAATCACTGGCTAAGTTGACCTCAACCATTAATATAGCATATAAACCAAGATCACCATTCAAAGTTCTATGGCCTATTTTGATAGGGGAACCTATGCAGGAAGCTGTATCATTCAATATCTTCGGGTGCCAATAAAACCAATTAAGTCCATGAATTCTAACCCAAACATGTGCCATAGAATTTTTGTGAGTAAAAGGGTTAAAATCAGCATCCCAATCTGAAATCCTAAGAAATCCTGGCTTAAGATGCAAATTACCAAGTTTCCATACCTGATCAAGCTCGACTTGTGTGCTGAATAGGATGTGATAATATCCTTTACCTATAGGAACCATCTTCCATTTAGAAAAGCCCCAACAATGCGCAATCCGGTTCTTAAGTTCGAGTAGAGACCAGGGCCGGTCTCCAGTATTGTATGAGATTCGGCCAAGAATAGAGTATTTGCACAGCTGCTCTCTTTGAATAAGGGCTTCCGGATTTGCATCAACTAAGAAACCCCCATCATCAAGCTTTCTGAAGAGAGGCTGTTTACATTCCTTTGCATCACTCAGATCAACTCCTTTTAAAGCACCGCGAAAGGAAATGGGTAAAACGCGAAGAGGGATTTCAGAGTTTCCGACTTCGGTTTTCTTAGAATCATGATCTGTAGAGGCGATGACAGTGGGATAAGCATGCTCCCAAGCCGGATCAAAGCCAGCCATCAACAGATCTAAGGAAAATCAAAGGTATGAGCTAGGGTTTGTCGACCGTTGAAGCGCGCTGCGAAATCTCCCATTTTCCCCTTCCTATCCTGAGAAATACCTTTTGTATTTTAATGAAAAATTATATTTTAAGTTTTATTTATGTTGGTCTTATAGTTTATATTTTATAGGTTTTCAAAGTCACGTACTTGAAACATTTTTAAGTTTCAAGTAGATGTCTTTGAAACCTTATAAATTGTTTTCCATCAACATTTTTTAGGAAATTCTTTTTGTTTTCAACTATTTCTTATATGTTTAATCCATGTTTTAAGTTTCATTTATATTGTTCTTATAGTTTATATTTTATAGTCTTTCAAAACCACGTACTTGAAACAGATTCCCACATCGGAAATGCAGATTGTTATGCGTAGGAAAGCGAGAATCAGAATCTCACATCGAAAATGCAGAATGATTTATAGGGTAAGCCCTCTTATAAAAGGGAGCCCTGAGTAAGAGCTTCTATCAGAATCCAGACAGCTGTGATGACAATACTACTGGATTTTAAATGACAGATAAATTCTGATGAAAATTTTACTTTTAATTTTTTTTTGTTTATATATATATATAAACAAAACAAAAAAATAAAAATAAAAAGATTTTTTAAAAGAAAAATATATTTTTTTTTCGTTCTATGGGAAAGGCAGCATCGTAGATATCGCCTTTATGCGTATTTAAAAAAAAACTTTTAACCCAACATGTTTTAAAAAAAATATTTTTTTTCAAAAACTTATTAAAAAAAATCCATCAACTAATTGGTACTAAAGTTGTTTCAATAAGTTTTCAAATTTCAATCGCAGCTTTTTAACACCCTTAATTAGTCGAATATGGTGCTTTTATATTTTTAGAACATGTTAAAAATGGGTTTTGAAATGGTTCTTTGTTTCTGCCTGTGTGAGTTTAAGCCTAAGATGTTCGATAAAATGTTTTGTTTGAAATTATGGTTTGTTCGGTGTTTTGTAACCAATGTTTTGGTTTTACATATATAAGATTGCGGTATTCAAATGCTTCTTGACCTATGAATATATATATATATATATATTTTAAATTTAAATGGTAATGGGTATTTCCTAAAATTATTTTATAAATGGTTTAAATTATTTATTGAATTATATAAGTGGCACATGTTTTGTTTTGGTATGTCACGGGCGTGCGTTTGATCATAAGATGGGGTTTTGAGTTGGTTTTGTGTGTGTAAAGCCGCGATATACCTCTTAAAATAGTTTTATAAATTTTTAGATATTTTATTAAATAATGTGGATGCTGTGAGTTTGTTTTTAAAAATGCATTGAGCCGCACGTGCCTTTAAGTATAGATTTCAGCGTATCATGCGTTTTTTGTCAGGTTGTGCACTCTAGGTATTTTCTTGAAATGGCCCATTGGCTTTTTAAAATGATTAGTGAATTATTATGACGTGGTGTGGTTTTTGTAAACACATTGCGAATCTCAAAGTGGTGTTTTAAGTCTTCAAATGGGTTATCAAAGGTGTGTTTGGTTCAGAATTGGTTATTCTTGTGAAATGGATTATTTGGGTAAACGTCGTGAATCTAAAGGCCCGTTTGGCATTTTGGATGACTATTTGGAAAACCCCTCTTGGGTTAGGTCTCCTGCCTAATTGGTTGATTGTGAGTTGGGAGGGTCCTCAGCATGAGATTTCCCTTGTATGATATTTACTTTAAGGCAAGGGACTAACCTTGAGGTGGTCGGGGTGGTGCCGGTCTGTGCGGTGTGTGTGTAGTGATAGACATATATATATATATATATATATATATATATATATATATATATATGGCTTGTTGTTTAAATTGCATGACAGAACCCTTTGTGAAGTATACATGAGAATCTAGTATAACAAAGAGGTTTACTGAGAACGATTGCTGCACTAGTTAGGGTATGTACTGCTAGTGCCCCATAGCAGGGGGACATTTTCTTTTTATTGCTATGGGATTGGGCCCCTCGACTAGGCCAGGTAGGACAACGGTCAGGTGTTAGAGCGTTATGACGTCATTGAGTAGGGCATGCCTTCAGGATGAGTCATATGTATAGTATGTTTTGGTCTTCCTCTGAGTTCCTAGGTGTTCATGTGTTCCTCCGACACTTGTACCCTTAGTACCATTACCCTCACTATGTGGAACCGTAACCTTTAGCTTGGTTTTGATGTTCTTTTTGGTAAATTGTGAACTTGAGTTTACGTTTAAAAATATTTTCAAGAAAAAGTGTTTTGGAAAGAATAAACATCTTTCTCTTTACTCAGTGTTAGCAAAATAAGTCTTTACTGCCTATCTTTGTTTTCTTTTTCTTCTCCCCTTAATCCTTATTTCAAATTAAGAGGGTAATAGGTTATGCATGTTTGTTTGTAAAATACAGAGTATGAAAAACTCTACATTTATATTTGTAGTTCAAACCTGTTAATCAATGTTTTCTTTATTTAAAGGTTGTGCATTGGGAATAGATTATCCGGGCCTACCTACTGAGTTTTAATACTCACGCCTATAGTGTTTTCTTGTTTTTAGATTCACCTGTAGGTTTCAGTTCCAGTTCAGATCACCTTGGGCGATGTTTGGTTTCAGTATCAGAGAGTAACCCACAGGGTTACATGGAGTCTTAGTTTTGGACATGTTAGTCGTGTTTTGGTCGTTCATTCTTTTCCTGTCGTTTATTTATCTTGTTTTGTTCTGTTTATTTCTAGTTTATTTATTTATCTTTATGGGCCAAATCGTTCCCAGCGATTAAATTTTGACACCCGACACTAGTTTCCAGCCCGTGGGGATCAGGAACGCCCTTCGGGACATGTCGCAGACCGGACCAGGTGACCGATTCAGGGTCGACCGGGGTTGGTTTGTGACAAAATGGTATCAAAGGGCCCTTGTTATTTGGGGTGTCTGGTAGATGGAGATTAGGACTGTCAGGACTCAAGAGGTAGGTACGAGAAAGACGTCATGAACCCTCGCCCATTCCGAACCTCGAGTCGCCAGGGATAGTCCGGGAATTGAGTCCTTGTCACATTCTGGTTTGTTTTAGATTGAGGGATGACAATAGAGGCATGCCGATGTTACATCGTGATTTCACATGGAGTAATGACCCATGTGAAGTCCGAGTACACGGTTTAAGTTCTTCCTAGTTGTTGACGCCTAGGGCATGACCCACTACCATGTCGCTAGGTTAAGCATGACTACTAGTCCCTCACTCAGGTAGTTTGATGCAAGTTAAGTGTTTTCTTGGTTCTGATTGGTGTGAGTGTGCTTTTGAAAATAAAAAAGGGGTTTTGAAATGAAAATGATTTCTTTTAAATGGCTTTAAATTTGTGAAATGGGTTAAAAAAACGTAAGCTCTTGGTCTAAAAATCCGATGTTTGCTTGGAAATGGAAGAGAAATGGTTTGGGTGCAACATCGGGTACTCTTTATGAACGTTTGCACATGTGAGAGAATGCATGAGAAGTGGGGGTTGGTGCGTATGGATGAAAGCGGATGAAGGCATGTGCAACAGTTCATGAGATTACTAGGGTGTGTACTTGGAATTAAAGGCTTGACCTTGTTTTTCTAAAGTGATTTAAAAAAAAGTGAAATGATTTTTGGGAAATTGAATTTGGTTTGAAAAGTGGGTTGGTATTTGGAAAGTGACTTTGAAAGAAGGCGGTTTTGAAATCAAAAATGAAAAAGGGAATTTTGTGTTGTGTTTGTATTTTTTTGGTTTTTGAGCTGGCTATTTTTGGATGAAAGCACTTTCAATGATATTGCTTCGGCTTGATATTGGGTTTGGCTCTGTGTTTTATATGTTGTTCATAAAATGCCGCCCAGAAAGGTCCTCAAGGTTTTTGATAAGCCATGCCCGGTTTTTGGTCCTTTTCGGACGTTGCCTGTCCTTCATAGTGATCAGGGTCCATTAGAGGCAGCAGAGTGGCTTAAAGAGGTCGAGTGCGTCTTCAGGGTATTGGGAACTCCCGAAGTTGTCAGAGTGCGTGCCATTTTGGGTCTGTTCGAAGGTCCATCTTTGGACGAATGAGAGTTGTTCGCCCTGCCATCACTGCAAGTTGGGATGACGTGGGATGTCTTTAAATTTGTCTTCGTCTGATGGTTTATACCTGAAGAGGTGAAGAATAAGTAAAGGGAAGAGCTCATGCGTATTCAACAAGGCCAGCGGGTGGTGAAAGCATATGTTGACCATTTTAAGGAACTTGTGTCCTTTTCTCTGGAGGCAGCGTCACAGGATTTGATGAAGACTTCTCTCTTCATCGGGAGTCTTCGTCCAGAGATCAAGGAGCGAGTCCTCCCTTCTAAGGACCATCGTTTTGAGAAGATGGTGGATGAGGCGTTCTTAGCTGAGTTGGTCCCTGGAGTGCAGATGCCTGACAACCCAGTGTATCCAGTTGCTCGTGAAGGTTCCCTATCTGACGAGCGGGGTGTGCCAGAGGGACCTGTTTCGAAAGAATCCTCTGCAGTGGTCCTGACTTCCAGTTCGTCGGACCATTCAATGTCGTGCCATCAGTGTGGACTTTTAGGGCACACAAAGCCATCATGTCGCATCCCTCTGAATACGTGCCATCGTTGTGGGTGTTTGGGTCATCTAGAGAAGTTCTGCAGGAAGGTCGCCTGAAGAAGACGTTGTGACCAGAGGAATTCCAGTGCCTGACTATGAGGCATGAGATGCTTCAGCCATCAGATCTCCAACCACAGGTCTTGGGGAGAAGCTCGCGCGCAATCAGGAGTTGCTGGGGGTGTGAAGCCTCGGTTCGGGTTTTGTGTTCCGTGTTGGAAGTGGAACATTTAGAGTCTTTTCGTTCTTGTTTTTTTGCTGTTAAAGTTTTGACGTTGTTTTAAGATCATTGTTTTGTCGTAAAGTTATGACGAACATGTTCTATTGTAATCCAAATAGTTTTGTTTGTCTTATTATGGATTTTCAAATCGTGCATTTTTCTTAAAGGTGTGTTTGGCCCTGTATGGGTTGATCTTGGTTTAGCGGTGTTTGTTTGGAGATGCAAGTGCCTGCGAAGGAGTCGAGGCTTGTAGTTATGCTCGGGTTTACTGTTGGGATTACGTTCTTCTCGGAGGTTCTTCTCTCGTGTTTGAGGTTTTTGGTCTGGGTCGAGAGTTCCAAGTTTTAGCGGAGGTGTTGTTTCGCTCATGCTATAGAAGTTAGTTTGGATTAGTTGGGAGTTCCCGCGTCGCCCCCCTTCCTGTGGTGCTATGTTTGGGTGTTAAATTTCCACGCTAGCTGAGTTCTTGTGGTGGGGAGAACCCTCTCGTGTTATTCCATTCTCTTGTGTTGTGTTTTCTTTCAGTTTCATTCGGGAACAGAGTGTTGTTTTTGTCTATTGTTCGACTGAGTGACTTTCTGGGGGCAGAAAGTATTTGTGGTGGGGAGAATTGTCACACCCTGACTTTTAAGTTTATTTTTATTTTAATATTTCTTGGCTTTAGATTCTCTCATCGCGGCTCAAGTGAGCGCGAGTCAAAAGAAAAATTTGTCGTTAATATTTTTACTGGGCTTCGGACCCGTGCGCGGTCACCGCACAGTTGGCGGTAGCTGCGTAGTCACCCCAGGAGTCGGGCAATTGCTTATTTTTTTCTATTATTATTATTGTATTTATTGTATTATTATTATTATTATTATTATTATTATTGTTATTAATTTTTTTTATTATTGTTATCTTTATCATTGGCATTTTTTTAATTATTTTTGGTTGTATTATTATTATTATTATTATTACAATATAACTAAAATGAAAAAAAACCCCAAACCCTAGTCTAATCCTGCTTATCCGCCCCCCTTTGCCCCTCTCCTTCCCACGGCGCGTGGCGCTCCACTTCCCTGCCCTTTCCCTGTGCGAGCCGCTCCCTGCTTCTCCCCTCGCCCAGCCGTCTCGGCCTCTGCGATCCAAGCGTGCCCTCACGCCGACCCCTCATTCCCCGTCCGCGCTCCCCCTACAGGACTCCGCGCTCACCCTCAGCTCCCCGCCGCCTTCACCCTTGCAGCCGATCGCGCCTAGGCCTTCCTCCTCCGGCCTCCCGCTCGCACCCCGGCCTCCGCGCCCAGGCCCTCCGCTTTCGCTCTCCCACTCCACTATCCGCGACACACCCCCATGCAGGTCCCCTTCTACGCTTTCTCTCCACCGAGCTTCCCTCACCCTGCCCTGCATATTCCGTCGTCGCGTGCCCTCCCAGCTCGGTTGTGCCCCTCGCCGACCCTTGTCCGGCCGAGTCCTCGCCGGTGGACCCCCTGTCCAGCCAGCCCTCCTGCTGGTGCAACTCCCGACCAGCGTGACAACCTTCTCTCGATGTGTGCCTCACCGGCGTCCTCTCCCTTTGGTGTCAGTTCTTCCCCTTTCGGTAAGGGAATGTATGTTAGGGTTTGTTATTTAGGGTTAAATCGCAATTTTTGGTGTGTTTGATCTTGTTCCGTAGGTTGGTTTCAGCTTCCCGAGCGTGCGATTGAGGTGCGAATGTTATTTAGCACTGGTTTTGGGTAGTCGTCTGTCCACGTTTGAGGTATGATCCCTTTGCACTTTCCTCCTTTAAGTATTGAAATATGTTGATTGATTGTCTTTTTCAGTGCTTAAATATTAATTAATTATTTTAGTATGTGATGCGATTAAGTTAGTTTGGTGTAAATTTAGTTTTTAAAATAATTTAGCTGCGTTTGATGTTTTGTACCCTGTTTAGGTGAATTGGCATAGTGTGCACAACGATTTTGTTTAAACATGTGGTCTGTATCTGATGGGTTTTGGTAAGCAAAGACTTAATTAGTCCCGTTGGCCCTTGCTCGTAGTTTGAAATTTTTAGAATCAACTAACCGGTACTGAAGTTGTTTCAATAAGTTTTCAAACATCAATCACATCTTTTTGACACCCTTAATTAGTCGAATATAGCGCTTTTATATTTTTAGAACATGTTAAAAATGGGTTTTGAAATGGTTCTTTGTTTCTACCTGTGTGAGTTTAAGCCTAAGATGTTCGATAAAATGTTTTGTTTGAAATTATGGTTCGTTCGATGTTTTGTATCCAGTGTTTTGGTTTTACATATATAAAATTGCAATATTCAAATGATTCTTGACCTCTGAAAATATATTTTTTTAAATTTAAATGGTAATGGGTATTTCCTAAAATTATTTTATAAATGGTTTAAATTATTTATTGAATTATATAAGTGGCACGTGTTTTGTTTTGGTATATCACGGGCGTGAGTTTGATCAAAAGATGGGGTTTTTGAGTTGGTTTTGTGTGTGTAAAGCTGCGGTATACCTCTAAAAATAGTTTTATAAATTTTTAGACATTTTATTAAATAATGTGGATGCTGTGAGTGTTTTTAAAAATGCGTTGAGCCGCGCATGCCTTTAAGTGTAGATTTCAGCGTATCGTGTGTTTTTGTCAGGTTGTACACTCTATGCGTTTTCTTGAAATGCCCCGTTGGCTGTTTAAAATGATTAGTGAATTATTATGACATGGTGTGGTTTTTGTAAACATGTTGCGAATCTCAAAGTGGTGATTTAAGTCTTTAAATGGGTTTTCAAAGGTGTGTTTGGTTCGGAATTGGTCATTCTTGTGAAATGGATTATTTGGGTAAACATTGTGAATCTAAAGGCCCATTTGGCATTTTGGATGATTATTTGGAAAACCCATCTTGGGTTAGGTCTCCTACCTAGTTGGTTGATTGTGAGTTGGGAGGGTCCTCAGTGTGGAATTTCCCTCGTATGATAATTATTTTAAGGCAGTGGACTAACCTTGAGGTGGACAGGGTGGTGTCGGTCTGTGCGGTGTGTGTAGTGATATATATATATATATGTGGCTTGTTGTTTAAATTGCATGGCAAACCCCTTTGTGAAATATACATGGGAATCTAGCATAACAAAGAGGTTTATCGAAAACGATTGCTGCACTAGTTAGAGTATGTACTGGTAGTGCCCCAGAACAGGGGGATGTTTTGTTTTTATTGCTATGGGATTGGGCCCCTCGACCAGGCTAGGTAGGGCGACAGTCGGACGTTAGGGCGTTATGACGCCACTGAGTAGGGCATGCCTTCAGGATGAGTCACATGTATAGTATGTTCTGGTCTTCCTCTGAGTTCCTAGGTGTTCTTGTGTTCCTTCGACACTTGTACCCTTAGTACCATTACCCTCACTATGTGGAACTGTAACCTACTGCTTGGTTTTGATGTTCTTTTTGGTAAATTGTGAACTTGGGTTTTTGTTTAAAAATATTTTCAAGAAAAAGTGTTTTGGAAAGAATAAACATCCTTCTCTTTACTTAGTGTTAGCAAAATAAGTCTTTACTGCCTCTCTTTGTTTTCTTTTGCTTCTCCCCTTGATCCTAATTTCAAATTAAGAGGGTAATCGGTTATGCATGCTTGTTTGTAAAATACAGAGTATGAAAAACTCTACATTTATATTTTTAGTTCAAACTTGTCAATCAATGTTTTCTTTATTTAAAGGTTGTGCATTGGGAATAGATTAGTCGGACCTACCTATCGAGTTTTAATACTCATGCCTATAGTGTTTTCTTGTTTTTAGTTTCACCTGCAGGTTCCAGTTCTGGTTCGGATCACCTTGGGCGATGTTTGGTTTCAGTATCAGAGAGTAACCCACAGGGTTACATGGAGTCTTAGTTTTGGTCAGGTTAGTCGTGTTTTGGTCGTTCTTTCTTTTCCTATCTTTTATTTATCCTGTTTTGTTCTGTTTATTATGGTTTATTCATTTATCTTTATGGGCCAAATCATTCCCAGTGATTAAATTTTGACGCCCGACACTAGTTGCCAGCCCGTTGGGATCGGGAATGCCCTTCAGAGCATGTTGTAGACCAGTTCAGGTGACCGGTTCTGGGTCGACCCAGGTTGGTTCGTGACATGTTATATCAATAGATCATTTATTAAGGTTAACCCATGGATATGAAATACAATCAAAGAATGGAATGCCATTCATGTGACATTATACATTACACATGAAAGATACAAAATATAAAGTGAAGTGACTAAGGTATCATGTGGGTGTGAGAGTTGACTGTTATGACGGAGTGTGGATGCTTGGGTTTAAAGTACCTTGTAATGCGTTATGAGTGATGGTGTCACAACCCGTCCCCGGGGCCCGTGCCGTGACTACCCCAAGCCCGCCTTCCATAGGCCAGGGGCTGGCGACTAGCACCAAGGCGTAAATCCTAGTAAAAAGGGGAGGCATTGCCATTGTAAAGTAAACAAGCACCACAGAGTACGCAAGCGGAAGAAGTAAACACTAAGTAAAAACTGGTACAACAGTAAGTGCGGGAAAGTAAGTGGGCCAGAATACAAACCCAAACTGAAAGTAAAGTACAACTGGAAAGGGAAAACAACAACTGAAAACTAAAGCCACAACATCGAGTTGTCCACTGGAAATCCCACCTGAAGGATGGGTACAGATAGCCTCCACTGTTCCTCGGGTCCAGCCGACCGCTCCGAGTACGTCCCGCCCAGTGGTCCACCTCCAGGTACCGTCCTGCTCCGCAAGCCTCCACCACGATCAACGCTGTCCGTCGTCTGCAACCAACACATCGTAGTGCGGGCATAGCCCGTGCAGGGGTGAGTATAAGCTACTCAGTAGGGACCCCAAGACCCCCGAAGGTCTCCCAAAATCCACAAAGGATAAACCACAAAGGAAAGATACAATCACGAAGTAACATCTGACACGGCTTTGGTATATACTCATACATATACCTAAGTCATCAATTCTCGTTTGGATCCAACATCCGAACCAAAGTACAACCCAGTCCACACAGGAAAGCAAAACGTAAATCCACACAGGATAGCACAACACAATCCACAAAGGAAAGTAAAGAGGATTCAACTCACACATGTATACTTCTTCATATGACGATAAAGATGACCAGATATTGCCACTGATTCATCTAAGCAGTCGGACCCACAAATGATCGATAGGTACTAACCCCCGCAATTACCCACAAAGGATCTGACCCACAAAGGATCGATATGTAACTAACCTCCGCAAAGACCCACAAAGGATCTGACCCACAAAGGATCGATAGGTAACTAACCCCCGCAAAGACCCACACAGGATCAGACCCACACAGGATCTGTAGGCGCTGACCCACACAGGATCAGACCCACACATGATCGATAGCACTGACCCACAAAGGATCCCTGAGTGCTGTAGTCGTCGCCGTCGAATCCACTGAGGATCTCTGTACAGTCGTCGTCGTCACAGTAGCAGTCGCAGCCAGTTCTAGGGTTCCCGCACACAGCAAGCTCGTTCGGGAGGGTCCGCTCCACGAGCCGAGAGGCTGATACATCAACTGACACATAGTCCAGAGTTGATGTATCCAAAAGTTCCGTATCATCAACAGGAACTCAACATCGCAGACAGTGCGTCAATCGGACGCCCGGTCTGAGAGTTATTGACTTTTTTGTCCCAGGGGCCCGGTTGGTTTTTAAGGAAAAACCAACCCGACCGTACTCCACCTGCGTCCAAACCTTGGGCGGAGTAAGCCAAAAGATCCGTCTCACTTAGAGGAATTCAACAAAGTCGACGACACGTCAATCGGACGTCCGAAGCTCAAGATATGAGCGTTTCCGCCCCGAGGGCCCGGTTGGTTTCGTGTACGAACCAACCCGGCCAAACCCAAAGTATTCCGAAACCTTGAGTGTGATGTACCAAAACGACCGTCTTGATCCAAGGATCGCATCGCCGCTGACGGCGCGTCGTTCGGAGGCCTGTAGCTCAAGTTATGAGCAAAAGACCGAAAAGGTCTGGAAACGGGGGGTCTGGGCCCGGATCGACCCGGTTGGGCGCGACCCGGCCCGGCCAGGGTGGCCCGGCCCGGCCTGGGCGCAACCCGGCCGGTGGGTCGGCGTGGCTCGGCTCGACCGAGCGGCCGAGCAAGGGAAACCGCGGGGGGCGTGCTGCCCCCGCGTGAAGTGAAGCCGCGGCCCCGCGTGGGGCCGCCCTCACCAGCGGACACGGCCGGGCCGCCGCGTCCCGCTCCTCCGGTCCCGCGCGGTCGTGGGACCGTGCTGCTGCCGCCGTGGCTTCAGCCGCGACGGGTCCGTTCGGCGGCGCGCCGGGGCGCCGCCGCCTCCGGCCGCCGGTGCCACCGCGCCGGCGACCCGCGCCGCCGGTGGAGTCCGCGGGCCACCAGAGTTGCTCCGGTGGTCCGATTTCATTTCCGTCTGCACCGTAGCTCATCCCGGGTCCCGTTCTTCACTGCGGAATCAACAAATCGTCTCTGCGGCACGTTTTGTCATCGTCCGCCGTTCTGCACACCAAGAAACAAAGGGCGGTGGGTTCGGACTTGTTCGTTGGTCCGCACCCACCGCGTTAGCGGTTTGAAACAAGACCATAAATCCCAGCAATTGATAAACCACGTCCCGCAATAATAATCCAAGAACCAAATTGTTAATTGGTTGGTCCGCGTTCTTTCCTTGGAGGAAAACAAACATGGGTATTATCATTTTCAAAACGACCCCTACCTTCGTCGTCGTCGGACACGAGTTCGTCGCGGAATTGACCGTCGTGGAAAAAAAGGATCGTCGCGTCACGGAAGGGCGTCGCTGTCGCGCGGTGCTCGGCGTCACGTAGACAAACTCCGAGGATCAAGGACATACATATTTAATTATAACAATTAAATCCATGTTGATGTTATAATCCACAAAGAATTAAAAGGACCACAATCCCCTACCTCAAGATGCCGGTCGAAGAATGTTGCGGGGATGGATCGTCGTGGACGAAGCGTCGCAGAGGGAGAATCGTCGGCGTCACGTCGTCGATCTCCGGGGGTCTGGCATTCTTCGTCGCCCTTCGTCGGAGGCCGGCGTTCTTCGCGTTCTTCGCGAAGGAGGATGAAGGACTTAAAGTTTCTGTCAAATCCTCTCAACGAACAATCCTCAAGAAGACATGTGTTGGTCTTATTTCATTACATGCCAACAAACGAAAAACAGGTTAAGAAACGAACAAATTAATTCATAGAATTAATTTCAACGAACTAACCGCCCAATTAATAGGTGCGTTAAGAATTTAGAAAACGCGTCAGTTGACTTTCATTTAATAGGGGTTTTCGCGGGTGCGTTACTTAGCGGAAAAGAAACGGTGGGGCTCATGCGGGCCCCACATCACAAATATCCTACCAAGAGGGTAGGATATTTTGGGTTCCACCCTATCCGCTTCAACTCAGCTTAAGCAGTTTTAAGTGGCTTTAAGCGGCTTTAAGTGAAATAAAATAAAGTTTGTCGTACCACGTTATTTTATTTCTTAACTTAAAGTCCAAAAATTAAAAACCACACCCGAGCAAACGCATCTCCGGAAGAGGCGTTTCTAAGCAAGTACCGGCGCTGTGATTCCATCGGTGCCCTCAGAATTCGATTCCGAGCACCGGTTCAAAAGTTAGAAAAACCCGCTCATTCGTTCACTGAACGTACCCGAGCCAAACTTCGGAAAATGATTCCAGGCACACCGGGCCTCCGAATCACGTGCCGTCAGAAACTGCGTTCTTGTAAAATTTCAAAGAAAATTAAGAAAAAAATTTCTTTGAAATTTACGAGTCTTTACATCAATCCCACCTCAGGGCTTTATGTCCCCGTAAAGATACATCAAAAGCTAGGGAAACAAATGTGGGTACTGAGCACGCATCTGAGCCTCCCACTCCCAAGTGCTCTCCTGGACGTTCCCGTGCTGCCATCTGATGCTCACTAGAGGAATCGATTTTCTACGTAGGACCCGCTCCTGTCGATCCTCGATCTCCATTGGGACCTCTGCAAAAGTCGCCCCATCATCAATGTTTAGCTCCCCATGGTCAATGATATGCGTCGAGTCGTGCACGTATCTCCTCAGTTGAGATACGTGGAAGACATCGTGCACCCGGTGCAACTGAGGTGGTAGAGCCAGGCGATAAGCCACCTCGCCAATCCTGCTGAGGACCTGGAATGGTCCGATGAAGCATGGAGACAACTTGCCGCCTCGGCCAAATCTCCGTAATCCACATCGAGGTGAGACATGCAAGAAGACGTGGTCGCCATCCTCGAACTCTAGTGGCCTCCGCCTCCTGTCAACATAAGACTTCTGCCGGCTTTGAGCTGTCCTCATCCGCTCCTGGATGACCTGGACCTTCTCTGTCATGGCCCGGACCATCTCTGGTCCCACAAGTGCTGACTCCCCAGGGTCTGTCCAGCACAAAGGAGATCTGCAAGGTCTGTCGTACAACGCCTCGTATGGTGCCATCCCGATGGTAGAGTGGTAACTGTTGTTGTACGCAAACTCCACCAAGGGTAGGTGGTCCTCCCAGCTGCGACCAAAGTCGAGGAAACATGCGCGGAGCATGTCCTCAAGGGTCTGAATGGTCCTCTCCGTCTGACCATCTGTCTGAGGGTGAAAGGCGGTGCTCAGACGTAGCTGCGTCCCGAACGCCTCCTGCAACCCCTTCCAAAGCCGGGAAGTAAAGCGAGCATCTCGATCGGAGACGATAGATGATGGCACACCGTGAAGCCGTACAATCTCCTGAACGTAGAGATGCCCCAAGCTCTCCACTGAGCCCTGCTCTCTGATGGGTAAGAAGTGAGCCGACTTGGTGAGTCGGTCGACAATCACCCAAATGGATTCGTGACCTATGGAAGTGCGTGGAAGTCTAGTCACGAAGTCCATAGATATCTCGTCCCACTTCCACTCTGGGACCTCCAAGGTCTGTACCAAGCCTGCTGGTACCTGATGCTCTGCCTTCACCTGCTGGCAGGTGAGGCATCGAGAAACAAACTCTGCCACAACCTTCTTCATGCCCGGCCACCAGTGCTGTCGTCTGAGGTCCTGGTACATCTTCGCCACTCCAGGATGTACCGCCAAAGGAGAAGTGTGAAACTCTCTCAGCACCTCCTCTCGTAAAGCGACTGGTACTAAGGTACGTCCTCTGAAAAGGATGTCGTGCCCTGATCCAAAGGAGAAACCATCAGGTGCCTGTCCTGAGGATATCTGTGCACACCACGTCTCACAGTCAGCATCCCCATGCTGTGCCTCTCTGACCCACTATAGTAGTGGAGGGGTGACTGTGAGAGACTAAAGGAAGGCTGCTCCATCTCTATCCACGAAGGATATCTGCAAAGCGGCTAGCTGCTCTGTCGCCTCCTCAAGTAGCTGAATGCCCGTCCTCCTGCTGAGAGCATCGGCTACCACGTTCCCCTTTCCCTGAGTATAGACTATCTCAAATTCATAGTCCTGGAGGAACTCGATCCATCGCCGATGTCTCAGGTTCAGGTTCTTCTGAGAGAAGATGTACCTGTGACTCTGATGGTCAGAAAAGACTGTAAAGCGCTCGCCCATCAGGTAGTGTCGCCATGTCTTCAGAGCGAAGACCACTGCTGCTAATTCCAGTTCATGGGTAGCGTAGTTCTGCTCATGCAGCCTCAACTGACGTGATCCATAGGCGATCACGGCCCGCTCCTGCATCAGGACACATCCGAGTCCGGTCCCTGATGCATCGCAGTAGACTACGTACCCTACTCCCTCCTCAGGCAACCTCAAGATAGGTGCGCTGGTCAATCTCTGTCTCAGCTCCTGGAAGCTCTGCTGACATCTGTCTGACCACACAAAGGGTTTCCCCTTCTTCGTCAAAGCTGAGAGTGGTGCTGCAACTCTGGAGAAGTCTGGCACAAATCTCCGATAGTATCCAGCTAGTCCCAAGAAACTCCGCACCTCCGTCACGCTCTTGGGTGGCTCCCAAGCTAGCAATGCCTCGATCTTCGCAGGATCCACTGCAACTCCCACCTCAGAGATGACGTGTCCCAAGAAGTGGACCTCACGTATCCAGAACTGACACTTCGAGAGTTTTCCATAAAGCTGGTGCTCACAGAGTGTGTCTAGTACAACCCGCAAGTGGCATGCGTGCTCCTCCTCAGTCATCGAATATATCAAAATGTCATCGATGAAGACTACGACAAATCGATCGAGGTATGGATGAAATATCCTGTTCATGAGGCGCATGAACACTGCTGGAGCATTGGTTACGCCGAATGGCATAACCAAGAACTCATAGTGGCCGTACCGACATCTGAAGGCCGTCTTCTGCACGTCCTCATCCTGAACTCTAAGATGATGATAGCCTGACCTGAGGTCTATCTTCGAGAACCACTGTGCTCCCTTGAGCTGATCGAAGAGGTCATCAATCCTCAGTAGCAGATACTTGTTCCTCACTGTCACCTGGTTCAAGCGACTATAGTCGACACAAAGTCGCAAGCTCCCGTCCGCCTTCTTGGCGAACAATATTGGGGAAGCCCAGGGTGAAACACTGGGTCAGATGAATCCCTTGCCCTGCAAGTCCTCCAACTGTACCCGTAGCTCTCGAAGCTCAGCGGGGGCCATCTGATATGCTGGAGTCGATATCAGGGCTGTCCCGGGGTACAGGTCAATATGAAAGTCTACCTCTCTGCGAGGAGGTAGCCCTGGAACGTCGTCGGTAAAGACATCCGCGTACTGATCCACCACTGCAGGAAAACTAGGACTCCGCACGTCAACTTCTCCTAGGATGAGGCTAGCCAACTGATGAGTGATGGGCTGTCCTCTCCTTTGCGGTAGTCCATCCTGTGCTGCGAAGGCTCCCTTCTCACCGGTGAAGGTGAACCTGCTCCCGTCGGTGCATACACATCGCACCTTGTGCCTAATACAGTCAATCTGAGCATGAACTGTAGATAACCAATCCATGCCCAAGATAACATCGTAAGGCCTCGACGCCGCTACAAGAAGATCCCAGCTGAAGCTCTCGTCTCCTAGAGTAAGCTCACACTGCCGGCACTAGTGCGTAATCTTCGAGTCTTCCCCCGTAGGAGTCTTTAGCCATAAGGATCGAGCCAACGACTCTGTCGGAATCTTTGAGCTCCGAACAAGGGCAGCGACTATGAATGAGTGACTCACTCCAGTGTCTATAAGAACTGCAACAAGGGTGGAATAGACACAGATCGTACCTCGAATCATCTCGGGCGTGCCGTGGTCGTAGGCCTCCGCTACTTGGAGCTGTGCCTGTCTCTGCCCGCCAGCTCCCTGTGGTCGGGGTGGACCTCCTGGTGGTGGTGGTGGTAGAGCCTCAAAGCGTCGCCCACCACCTGCTGCTCGGCCAGCTCCTCTGCCTCGTCCGCCTCCTCCCTGCGGACCGCCTCGGTCGACCCTCTGCCTCTGCCTGGGTGGCCCCTCAACCGTCTGCTGCTCCTCGACACGGTGGGTCTGGCAGTCACGAGCCATGTGGCCCTACCCGACGCATGTGTAGCACTGCTTGCATCTCGAAAGACTAGCTCCACGCTGTGTGCCCCGCATTGCTGAGCCAGTGTCCTGAGGTCGTCTGCGTGAGGGTCTGGTCTTCCTAGACCCCTGAGTCATCCGTCGACTGCCTGCTGCAGAAGACTCTGCTACATGCCACCCCGCGGTAGGTCTCGCTGCTAATGAAGGCTCAGCAAGGAAGCTCTCGATCAAAAGGGCTCGCTCGAGTACTCATGCCTGAGTCGGAATGCTGAGGGAGATCAGCGATGCCCTGATCTCGTGTCTCAATCCCTGCTCAAAGGTCCGGGCCCGAAAGAATGGGTCCCGTACCATGTCGGTCGAGTAGTGCGAGAGATCGGTAAATCTCGCCGAGTACTGGGCGACCGTCAAGCTGCCCCCCCGCAGCTGAAGAAGCTCCTGGATGCGCACCGCACGGAGGGTGGTCGGGATGAACTCTGAGCAGAAGAGGCCCTCAAAGTCTATTCAGAGGAGAGATGCCTCATCGTGCACCTGGAGCATCAAGCTCCACCATCGTCCCGCTGCTGCGTGCAGTAGGCTTGCTGCGAGGATCACCATGAGGTCTGCTGGTGTCCTCACTATTCTGAAAACTCGTACAACTGCCTCCAGCCAGTCCTCGGCTGCCTGGGGGTCCGTCTCCCCACAGAACCTAGGCGGTCGCTGGCGCTGGAACTCATGCAGTGCACTAAGGCGACGTGCATCGTCAGCGGCTGGGGCTGGAAGCATCGGTGGCTCGGCGGGTAGAGGTACCACCGGTGCCTCAGCTGTCAAAGGGCCCTGTACCGAGGCCTCGTCGCTCAGTGGGCTGTCGTCACACTCAACTCTCGGAACCCTAGCTGGCTGCCGTCGTGGGGCCATCCTGAAAAGGAAACAGGTGTGCCACGGTTAGAACAGTATACTTGGTGAGCTAATACAAAGTAATCACAAAGAAAACTTGAAACACACATGCAATCAATGTTTTCGTGCATTAAGTCGGAAATCAGAAGTCAGGGTCCTGGTGTACGGATACGTCGGCCGCCGCACCAACACTGGGCTCCCTGGACTGATAACCACACTCAATACATTTAACACTATTGCTTCACGTAGAAGAAAGATCAGAGTCTGCGGTTGAACCTGCCTCTGATACCAATTTGTCACAACCCGTCCTCGGGGCCCGTGCCGTGACTACCCCAAGCCTGCCTTCCATAGGCCAGGGGCTGGCGACTAGCACCAAGGCATAAATCCCGGTAAAAAGGGAAGGAATTGCCTTTGTAAAGTAAACAAGCACCATAGAGTACGCAAGCGGAAGAAGTAAACACTAAGTAAAAACTGGTACAACAGTAAGTGCGGGAAAGTAAGTGAGCCAGAATACAAACCCAAACTGAAAGTAAAGTACAACTGGAAAGGGAAGACAACAACTGAAAAGTAAAGCCGCAATGTCGAACTGTCCACTGGAAATCCCACCTGAAGGGTGGGTACAGATAGCCTCCACTGCTCCTCGGGTCCAACCGACCGCTATGAGTACGTCCCGCCCAGTGGTCCACCTCCAGGTACCGTCCTGCTCCGCAAGCCTCCACCACTATCAACACTGTCCGTCGTCTGCAACCAACACATCGTAGTGCGGGCATAGCCCGTTCAAAGGTGAGTATAAGCTACTCAGTAGGGACCCCGAGACCCCCGAAGGTCTCCCAAAATCCATAAAGGATAAACCACAAAGGAAATATACAATCACGAAGTAACATCCGACACGGCTTTGGTATATGCCTATACATATACCTAAGTCATCAATTCTCGTTCGGATCCAACATTCAAACCCAAGTACAACCCAGTCCACACAGGAAAGCAAAACGTAAATCCACACAGGATAACACAACACAATCCACAAAGGAAAGTAAACAGGATTCAGCTCACACAGGTATACTTCTTCATATGACGATAAAGAAGACCAGATATTTCCACTGATTCATCTAAGTCGTCGGACCCACAAAGGATCGATAGGTACTAACCCCCACAATGAACCACAAAGGATCGATAGGTAACTAACCCCCGCAAAGACCCACAAAGGATCTGACCCACAAAGGATCGATAGGTAACTAACCCCCGCAAAGACCCACACAGGATCAGACCCACACAGGATCTGTAGGCGCTGGTCCACACAGGACCGCTGAGCACTGACCCACATAGGATCAGACCCACACATGATCGATAGCACTGACCCACAAAGGATCGCTGAGTGCTGTAGTCGTCGCCATCGAATCCACTGAGGATCTCTGTACAGTCGTCGTCGTCGCAGTAGCAGTCACAGCCAGCTCTAGGGTTCCCGCACACAGCAAGCTCGTTCAGGAGGGTCCGCTCCACGAGCCGAGAGGTTGATACATCAACTGACACATAGTCCAGAGTTGATGTATCAAAAAGTTCCGTATCATCAACAGGAACTCAACGTCGCAGACGGTGCGTCAATCGGACGCCCGGTCTGAGAGTTATTGGCTTTTTCGTCCCAGGGGCCCAGTTGGTTTTTAAGGAAAAACCAACCCGACCATACTCCACCTGCATCCAAACCTCGGGCGGAGTAAGCCAAAAGATCCGTCTCACTTAGAGGAATTCAACAAAGTCGACGACACGTTAATCGGACGTCCGAAGCTCAAGATATGAGCGTTTCTGCTTCGAGGGCCCGGTTGGTTTCGTGTACGAACCAACCCGGCCGAACCCAAAGTATTTTGAAACCTTGAGTGTGATGTACCAAAACGACCGTCTCGATCCAAGGATCGCATCACCGTTGACGGCGCGTCATTCGGAGGCTCGTAGCTCAAGTTACGAGCAAAAGACCGAAAAGGTTCGGAAACGGGGGGTCTGGGCCCGGACCGACCCGGTTGGGCGCGACCCGGCCTGGCCTGGGCGCGACCCGGCCGGCGGATCGGCTTGGCTCGGCTCGGCCGAGCGGCCGAGCAAGGGAAACCGCGGGGGGCGTGCTGCCCCCGCGTGAAGTAAAGCCGCGACCCCGCGTGGGGCCGCCCTCGCCAGCGGACGAGGCCGGGCCGCCGCGTCCCGCTCCTCCGGTCCCGTGCGGTCGCGGGACCGCGCTGCTGCCGCCGCGGCTTCAGTCGCGACGGGTCCGTCCGGTGGCGCGCCGCCGCCTCCGACCACCAGCGCCGCCGCACCGGCGACCCGTGCCGCCGGTGGAGTCCGCGGGCCACCAGAGTTGCTCCGGTGGTCCGATTTCATTTCCGTCTGCACCGTAGCTCATCCCGGGTCCCGTTCTTCACTGCGGAATCAACAAATCGTCTCTGCGGCACGTTTTGTCATCGTCCGCCGTTCTGCACACCAAGAAACAAAGGGCGGTGGGTTCAGACTTGTTCGTTGGTCCGCACCCACCGCGTTAGCGGTTTGAAACAAGACCATAAATCCCAGCAATTGATAAACCACGTCCCGCAATAATAATCCAAGAACCAAATTGTTAATTGGTTGGTCCGCGTTCTTTCCTTGGAGGAAAACAAACATGGGTATTATCATTTTCAAAACGACCCCTACCTTCGTCGTCGTCGGACACGAGTTCGTCGTGGAATTGACCGTCGTGGAAGAAAAGGATCGTCGCGTCGCGGAAGGGCGTCGCTGTCGCGCGGTACTCGGTGTCGCGCAGACAAACTCCGAGGATCAAGGACATACAGATTTAATTATAACAATTAAATCCATGTTGATGTTATAATCCACAAATAATTAAAAGGACTGTAATCCCCTACCTCAAGATGCCGATCGAAGACTATCGCGGGGATGGATCGTCGTGGACGAAGCGTCACAGAGGGAGAATCGTCGGCGTCACGTCGTCGATCTCCGGGGGTCTGGCGTTCTTCGTCGCCCTTCGTCGGAGGCCGACGTTCTTCGCGTTCTTCGCGTTCTTCGCAAAGGAGGATGAAGGACTTAAAGTTTCTGTCAAATCCTCTCAACGAACAATCCTCAAGAAGACATGTGTTGGTCTTATTTCATTACATGCCAACAAACAAAAAACAAGTTAAGAAACGAAGAAATTAATTTATAGAATTAATTTCAATGAACTAACCGCCCAATTAATAGGGGCGTTAAGAATTTAGAAAACGCGTCAGTTGACTTTCATTTAATAGGGGTTTTTGCGGGTGCGTTACTTAGATGAAAAGAAATGATGGGGCTCGTGCGGGCCCCACCTCACAAATATCCTACCAAGAGGGTAGGATATTTTGGGTTCCACCCTATCCGCTTCAACTCAGATTAAGCAGCTTTAAGTGGTTTTAAGCGGCTTTAAGTGGAATAAAATAAAGTTTGTTGTACCACGTTATTTTATTTCTTAACTTAAAACCCAAAAATTAAAAACCACACTCGAGAAAACGAAACTCCGGAAGAGGAGTTTCTAAGCAAGTACCGGCGCTGCGATTCCATCGGTGCCCTCAGAATTCGATTCTGAGCACCGGTTCAAAAGTTAGAAAAACCTGCTCGTTCGTTCACTGAACGTACCCGAGCCAAACTTCGGAAAATGATTCCGGGCACACCGGGCCTCGGAATCACGTGCCGTCAGAAACCGCGTTCTTGTAAAATTCCAAAGAAAATTAAGAAAAAAATTTCCTTGAAATTTACGGGTCTTTACAGATGGATCGCTGTGGAATGATGACAGGCGACCTTGTTCTTGTAGAACATTTGATCTTTGTTCGTGGAGCTTTGAATGATGATGATGGAACCTTTTTTTTAGGCCAGGTACCCCTAGTGGATTTGTTTTTTGCCACGAGCATGCCACAACTTCACAAGACTTATGTTGGATTGGTGTAACTTGATCCTCTTTAGATGATGTTGAACCGAATGCTTGCGGCCCATACTGCTCATCAGGTCGCAACTCCGTGCGTCGAGCTTTGTGGTGTGCTCGTTGGGGGTTTTAGGGGCAATGCACCCCTGCTCTAGGGGTCGAAGGCCCCTAACCTAAATTTTGGGCACTGTAGCTACTATGACCAACTGTTGCAGAGCTGATTGACAGACACCAACAAGACAATGTAGCAGTGTGGACTTTGACACGACTACTATAGCAACTCGAACTTTGGAGACAATAGTACGTTAGCTCTGTGGACTTCCAGTTGCTGACCACTGTACAAGCTTAAACTTTGGTGACCACGACACTGTAACGATGCAGGCTTTCAGCTGCTGTTCACTGTAGTGATGCAGACTTCCTGTGTGGTTGGTGACACAACACTTCTTCTTTATTAGTCCATTTTGGACTAAAGTTTTGTATGTTAGAAACTTTGAGATACTCCATGTATTTGTGCTCCCAAAACTAGTGAAATTTCTACCTCTTTGTGAATGTATGGATCATTTCCCAAACCACGTAAATCTTTGTGTCCTGTGTGATTCTTTCTTCTATATTTTCTTCATCTACAAACCTATTTTGTCATTGCGACTCCCGGCATTTCCGCAACATAACAAAGTACTTATGGAAGGGGGGTGGTGGCTACTAGAGCCTCTCATGAATTTCAAATGTAGTCTTATCTAGTTTTTTGGGGTGACTTAGGACCCTAGGATGCTGAGAATTGGATCGAGAATGTGCAGTTCACGTTCAGATGGTTTGATACTTTGAGAGGGATGCAAGTTTGCCTGACTATCTCTAAATTTGAAGGTGTAACATATGAAAGGTGGAATGCCCTAGAGATGAAAAGGGAGAGCGATGGAGCATCATAGACAGATTTCTACTCTTTTATGAGAGATTCAATCCAGAGATGACACACCTTCAAATTTTTTGGGAGTTCACGAAACTCCAATAGCTTTGGGTAGTCCGTAGTGAAGTATACCACCGAATTCAAGGGGCTATTTCACTTTATATTAGCCTTGCATGGGAATGAGTTCACCATGACACATTAATCCGAGAAGGGTCTAAATGATCCATTGTGAGTATGGGTGGTACCTTTTTGCCTTAATACCTACTCAGAGGAAATTAAAAAGGTGTTGGTGGTGGAAATAAAGGTTCCCAGTGGAAACACGTTAATGAGCATATGGGTGATGGGCGTTACCTTGCACCAGTGATTGGAGGTCGTTGATTTCAAGGAATGTCTAAAATGCTTGGTCCCATCCAACATCATCACGCAACCTTAAACATGCCTCCTCGTACGTCAATGGCAGCTGACATTATCTGTAGGGAGACTATACCCTCACATTATAGTAAAACAACTTAAGAAATAATCAAACAACATCCGAAATAATAATAAGAGTACGTAAACTCAATAAACAAGAATCATTCTATATCAATGAAAGTGTGGAAACATGCAGCCATACACCCCACCGATTGCCTATCAGACCAATCATAGATACAAAATAAACAAAAGGAATGAAATATAAGGAGGCTGTAGTACCACCCTTGTGCCTCATCACATCCCAATCTCTTGACTATGTCCAAGCTATCCAACAAAATGCTCTAATTTTTGGGCCATTGCCCCACTTAAACCTACAATCATGAGGTCCGCTCGAGTACCAAGGTGTTAGGGCTGCCCAAGTAGGGTGTAAGTAAAACTCAGTAGGCCACCACCAACGATGTCCTTGACATAACCAATAAATACTGTTTATGTCTGTGTGATATGCTCAGGAAAATAGGCACATAAACCGCATAAGTGTAATAAAATAATCATCATCGATCCTCGGGTTCTAAGGCGACACCCGAGATCGACCAAGCCTTCTTGGTCAACGCCAAATGTCTTTGAGCATAAAACATACCACCTAAGGGGCACCATGCCCAGCCCCAAAACCATGAAAGTAACACCCAACGGGGAACCGCGTCTTGCCCTAGAACCATTTAAGTAACACCTATGCGAAACCATGTCCTACTATGGAACCATGAGAATATCATTCACTCGGGAGACCCATGTCCAGCTTGGAACTTGTCTGGGGGGTCACATCCCCTACCTAGAACCATCCTCTACCCGGAACCATCACATACACCTAGGGGCCGCAACTCACCCTGAAACCTCATACAACATACACTCAGTGGGTGTCCCGCCCTAAAACCTCATATAACATACACCCAGAGGCATACCCTCTTCTCTAAACATTATATAACATACACTTGGGGGGTATACTCTCCCTGAAACATCATCTATCATCTATCAAATACAATCAGGGAGTTGTATCCCCACCCAACACCTGAACTTGAGGGGTCGCATCCACACACACACACACACACATCGTCAATCCTCGAGTTCTAAGGTGGTACTTGGAATCGACAATACTTGTCTCCTTGCATTACCCCTCTCAGGGTCAATAGAATATTGAGGTACCCACTGAGGTCCCCTAGGTCCATATCCTCATCTGAACACCCTACATAGGCTCCTCTCTCACATCCCCAACTGTAGGGTCCACGATTGTCACTCCGAGGGCATAACGCCCCTCAACATAACCATGCTCACATCATGACCTAAATTTTTTCACCGATGATACCATACCAGCATCACACTAAAGAGATAACATAATGCCCATCTCACTTCCCAAGTCATCTTATGTCGGTCCTCTCACACCTAACCTATCCTTAAACAATATCACCGACGATACCATATCGACATCACACTAGAGAGATAACATAATGCCCATATTAATTCCCAAGTCATCCTAGGTCGGTCCCCTTGCACCCAACCTATCCTTAATCCTACCCAGGGCATACCCACTCAAGGTACTCACATATCAGTGGGGAAGGAACACTCGCCCCACACCCAAAGGCTATGAGGTATCCTAAGGTTCCTTACGACCTATCCAACTGTCCCAATTCATCACTCTTCCCTCCATAGAGGGGTTTGGAGGCACTTACACCAAGGTCCTCTATTTTTTTCTTCTCATTTCATTTGTACCCCTCTAGGGTCCATGTACCTCATGTCACATATTTATAATCATGCCCTCTGCCATCGATGACTGAAACATCAAGCTAGTGATCAAGGGTTTATCCCGACCTTTGACAATTCGTTCTTTTTCTAGGAGTTTAATTGAATAATTCATTTTATATTTTAGGAAAATTGCTTGTTTTTGGTGAGAGCACATATAACATGCATATAAACACAATTCACATACCACATGGAGATGTTCATGGACCACCTACCTTGGAGTTATTCATTTTAATCAAAACTCAACCACCATCACCTGAGATTTTCCAAGCTTTGTATCATCACCCGAGATCCTATATCAAGCCACAACGTCCAAAATAATTAATTATACCAATTTATAATTAATTATTCAATTTAATCCAAATAGACATATTCACCAAAAAAACTCACTCGACCATCTCGCCGTACTGAAACTGTGACCAACCGCACCTGGAAGGTCCATGACATACCCTAACATTATCCCAAGCAAAATCCCTATCAAGTGGCACCCGATCAATCTCCAATTCCATCTAATTTAATTGAAACCCTAAAAAAATTAATAATACAACATATCTCCAGCGAAATAGCTAGCAACGACGTGCGATCATCCTCCCGGGACGTCCACTATCAATCACATGCAAAAGACCCATCGTTCTTACCCGATTCCACCATGATTTGGTGGAATCGGTGCCGAACACTAAGCCACCATCATCCCAAATCAGTGGCTAACAAACATAAGGAAGAACAAAGGGAGAAAGAGAGAAACTTGCTTAGAATCTCCCCAGAAAACACCATGAAATCACCCCTCTCAAGGGGGTTTCAAATGAAGGAAGAGGAGGGGGAGGAATCGACCGAAATGGCCCTCTCCTGACCCTTGTTCGACCGAAAACCCAAGGGGGACGACCCTAAAATTACGGGTTTGTCCCTATTAAAAAAAACATGGCCGAGACTTGGTCACGATATGGCACTCCTAGGTCGCAACGTGATCACCCTCAGACAAAAGGCTCAACACTCTTTCCTGTCTTCACCACGACGCGAACCCTCTAGGTGGTGTCACAACACCCCTTTTTCTATGAGTGTCCCAGTCCTCTAAGGCCCTACCTACCCTCGTGTGGCGCGATGCCCTGTGCTACACCCTACAATGCCCCTCGGAAGGCCGTCGTGGTGTGACCTTCTCTACCTATCACGACGTGACAGGCCACCTGCAACCCAAACCAACAAAGGGAGGGGGTCACCCCGGCCCCACTCCAACGTTCACCTGAGCACTCGATGCACCTCTCAGGCCTCGATCCACTTCCAAAAACATCTCCTAGATACATTCCAACCATCATAATTCTGATTCGAGTCCCAATTCTCTAAACATCCCATGTTATGAGACCAAAAATTAAAATTCACTATGAATTTCACAACCCGCAAAGACACAGGTCTTTACAACCTCCCCACCATAGCATTTCTCATCATCGATAAATCTCAGTGGTCTTTCAGACATCAATCCCAACCCACCTCGGTTGCCAATTCACCACTAACGCATTGCATTCTATCTCCAAATGCATAATGAGCTTCCGCTGCACAACTCCTACCATTAGGGCACACTATTTGTCAAAAGTCGAGCTACCTATTCATCACCATCACCAACTATAAGACGACACTCAGCCACACTCATCTATCCCAAGACACTAAGGTGTCACCACCGATTCATCCTTAGGCTCATGGTGCTTCCCACTATAAGGCTATGCTCATATAAGCTGATCTCAAACCATGATGCTCCCCACTATAGGAGTCACCTATCGAAAACCCATTTCCATGTGTCCATCGACACACTCGATGAAATTTCCACTCACCATGCCCAATTTCATGCAACACACTTTCCAATCCTTCTCAAGTTGAGTTTTCTCAAAAACGCTTGGCCTCAGCCACTGACTCGCCATCACATCACCCAATTATGATGCTTTAATTTCCCGAAGGCATCACATAATCATCCAAACACCCCCATCAAAGTTCATTCCCGACCCTCTGTGTAATTTTGCGGTTGTATCACCTACCACCAGCACTAGCTGTCATGTTCTCACCTCGAGCATCGACGCATCTTTGACCTGACTCACTCTCAGATTACATCCAAACCCACCTCGAGCTCAATGCCAACACATGGACTCCACCCTACATCGTATCTAAATCCCAAATCTGGTGTTCACTAAAGAACAAGATGAAATTCGATCCAGTTGTATACCAACATCTTGGTGCCATCTCGACCGTCAATTGAACGATATCACCTCTTCCACGACCCTTCCAACACGCGGGTAGTTCCTCCATGAATGATAAGACACTCCCCACCATAGGAGTATCCTAATTGTCGCTCACTAAACCAAAACACTTATCTCCATGACCCACACTCTGTCCATAAACGTACACAATGACTGGACATGACCGTCCCACTTATACCAAGTGCCAACACAAAACATCATTCACTACTCATTCCAGAATCACCAGTAACGTCATCCTCGTCATCCGTCGAATTTCCATACGCAACGAGGGTCACACTCTCCATGACTAATGGTGCTCTCCCCACCATATGGCTCTACTAACTGAAAATTAAATTTTCATTATTCAAACACTTTTTTAGGGAAAAGTGAGAAACCAAGGGTTCATACACAAAAAGAAATAACCAAACCATTAAAAGACAATTTAAGACGACCAAAATTTAGCACCCTAAATAATTTCAAAGATATATTGCATACCTGAGTGTCCGGTTCATCCATTAAGATATCCTCAAGTCTAAACGCCATTTTTTCCCAAGTCTGAATGTAATCCTTAAATCTAATCTTCCCATTGTTGAATCCCCCTACTAAAATCAATTCCTTCTTGTCAATCCAGTTATACTGGTCCTCATCGAGATTCATCCTCAATGACCTCACATCGCTCTAGCAGCTTCTTCTTCAGTAGCGTTAAGAAACAAAAGCTGTTTAACCATTTCTTCGTCTGAACTCATAAGTAATTCTAAGGGTTGATCAAGAAAATCACTGTCCATATTCTTGGCGTTTAATTTATTCACCGAATGTGTCTCTATGGGAGGTGGAAAATATGAGTAATCTTTGCGTTCTTTACAGATGCCCCTCCTGTACCCATCACTGGCCGCGTTCCTTGGGGCCTGTTGCTCATCCCTAGACTGTCTGCTCTGATCGGTTTCAACCTCTTGCACTAGATCTTCATTAGGCAATCCATTAAAACGGTTTCCGAGCTCAATATCAAGCACTTCCCTTCTAGGACCAGATCTGATTCGATCCTTTGGGGCCGCAACCTATCCTCCAACACCTGACTGGACTGCCTCCGCATAAGAACCATCAACAGGAGTTCTGTGAACTCCCTCAACCTCCAATTGAACTTCCAAACTGGCATTAGAAACATAATCTCCATCAATGCCCTCACTCAAGGCCTCTGCATCACCCTGAATCACCACACAATCTGTAGAACTCCCCACTTCCAGATCATGCTTCAACCTAACAGAAACTCCTGCAGTGCCATCACCTGAAGCCGCAACATCATCCTGAATCACCCCAACACCTGAACGAACTGCCTCAACATATGAGGCACCACCAGGTCACTCCTCCACATACCCCTCTTACCCCACAGGTAGCGGAGACTGAGGAATGCCCAGATCTTTCCACAATTCACTGAAGACATCAACCACTGGTGGATTCACGCCTTTTAAACTACACTCCACACCCATTGGCATCTGTTTTGACAAGCTTGCCTCACCACAAACCTCTAGTTCCTTACCACTTCCCTTACCCATCTGCTTTGCAGGAAGTTGAGACCCCCCGTCTATAGTTAACCATTGAGTGTCCCAAATGCTTATAGACAGAACAAAAATCAATCCATGATTCATAGAACACACTGTTTTCACCGGTAATCCTCACCAACTGTAATCCAAACATAACCAAACGGCGCTCTGGACACATCCATTTACACACAGACACACGGGTTAACAGGATGACAGATCGAATCTGTGCGGCTATCCGAGCACAAATATCTACCAACAAGATTCCCAAGCAGTCTAATAACCAAGGGGTTTTGAAATGGTAAGGGTAGATTGGGAAAACTAACCCAAATCGCCATTGTAGGGGAATCTCATTTCATATGAAAGTAAAAAAAACTTCTAAATAGGAAGAACCGAGATCCGTTGAAGCTACGGGGGGCACTTGACCAAGATTTGATTAAATCTTCCTTCGATGAAAAACATATCATAATATGATGGTTGTCTAGCAGACCCACTGTCACCCTCTCCTACAAATCCCAAGATCCGAAGACATACCTATCAAATGAATCAATCGACGGGTGTCTCTACTTAAATCGAGTAATCAGAGTAAGCTTTAGGAGCACTAAGGTTTCATTAAACTCCGTGATCGAAATTGGGAGGTTAGGGCATCCATCAAACCCATGCCACTCCTCTCGAGCCACACTCACCCATCTTGACAACTCATGCTAAGGCACAAAATTATATCGATCGCACCATGATACCTCGGTCCATCCACAATTTCACCATCATTACAATGGAAACATCTCCCATTCTTAATGAAACTCCAAGCCGTTAAGTTCAGGAGTGTCTCATCAATCATATCAGTCCTCGTTCCGCACACTGTCGATCATTTGTAATGTCCCAGTCTATAGGCCACTCGACTGGTGCCCCGACCCGATTTACCACAAGACCTCAGACGCGCCTCCCCATACGCCAGAGGCTGTCGACTAGCAGTGAGGGCTCTAAGGTGGTACTATGAGGAGACTATAACCCCATATCAGAGCGCACAATCGCAAATAATAAACCAAACATCACACACAAAGTACACAAAAAAGATAAATAAACTGAAACAAAAGCATGCTAGAATAAAATGAAATGTTTCATAAAAACCCGAACAATCATGCTCACATACAACAACTAATCGCCCACTGGGCCAACCACATATACAAGAATAAATAAAAGAAATAAATAATAAAAGTACAAGATTCTACTGCCAACTCTGAGCCATACCTAAATCCCAATCTTCGATACTCTCGATCTGTTCCAGCCTGATCCTGAGACTCCACATGAGCCACTCCGCTCGATCATGTTACCCAGGCCTCCGCCCTATCCATCGTGCATCTGTGCTCAACCTGAAAGCATACATAAGGTTTGTACATACACCAGGGAGCACGTATAGGGGGTGAGAAATGAATCTCAGTAGACCGCCCCCAATGATGAACCTATAACTTGTTATCATAAGTGCATGCTCATGCAATATGCCCAACCTAGCTGAGATTAACTGAAATAAAAATAAAACAACAAAAACCATCGTCAATTCTTATGCCCACAATCTCGATCGACCATAGCTGCTTCATCCAGTGTTAGGGTGTCTCTGAGCATGTCACGATATTGTGCCAACCATAAAAAGACCAAATCCTAGGGTGTAAACCAAGCATACCTCATACTCAGTCTCAAACGACCAACAACTCATAATGAACCAGATCAACAACCAGATCCCAGACATCCTGGACATCTCTCCAAACTCCAATATAACAAACGTCTTGAAACCAATTCTCAGATGTCCTGAGAAGTCTTTGACTAAAGTCCAGTCTCCATGTCACAATGCCAAATGGCCGGATCCCAGACATCCTAGGAATCCCGATCAGGAACACGTGATATCATATGGCTTGACTAGCCCAATCCTAGGGGTGACCTAAACATCTGATAATAATAATAAAAAGTCATCATAATAAATCCCCGGCCTGCGCGGTTGGATCCTAGACAGGCTAGGCATCCTAGGGACTCACGACATCCTTAGCATCCCATATAGACTCGAGGTTGAATCTTGACATCCTAGGCATTATTTACGTGGATGAATAGCCAAATACTATACGACACTGGGCATCCACAACGAAATCATGGTCCAAGCCATCTTATATCAATATCTCAAGAATTCAAAAGCTGGGTCCTAGGAAGCACCTTTGGGCACCCACCACATCCTCATCAAGGCTCATGAGACGGATCTCAGGAAACACTTCTGGGAATCCGCCAAGATCACCACCACCTCTCGTTAGACCCATAGGTCGGGTTCGAGGAAGTACGTTTGGTTATCCATAACTGCATCAAACATAAATACGTAAAAGCATAAATAAAAGACAGAGGCTGTCCGAACGCCTAAGCCCATTATGATAGTCCACAACCCCATGGGATCACATGTTCGCTGCAGATTCTAAGGTGATACCCACTACCATATCCACCCAAACCCATAACACACCCATTCAGGGTCGATCTGCCAACAGACACCCACTTGGGTCCTTTGGGTCCGCACATATGCAGAGGCATTCCTCTTGGGATCCTCGAAATCAATATGCAAGCGGAGGCATCCCTCTTGGGATCCTTTGGGTCAAACCATAAGCAGAGGAATCCCTCTTGGGATTCTCAGTCACAGACTAATCTCTTGGGCTGATGCCCATCTCTCGGAGGTAACACACCCTACAACCCGATTTCTAGCATCTCATGGACTCACAGGTCTAATAGGAAAAAACTCATAAGGGAGATGACCTCAAGATCATCCCCTTTCCAAGTCACTCTATGTTGGCCCGAACAATCAACCTATATACCTTCCTGAGTCACAACCCAATCCCGCTAACCAGGGATTGTCCCAAGATACACCAGTCAGGGACCTTGGCGATCCCATTTCGCATCCTCTAACCATTCTCACGACCCTCATAGGGGCCTCATCCCATGTCTCACTTTCAGGAGACCGCTAAATTCAATTACCAGAGGAAAACCTCTTTCTCATAACTCTCCAGCTCTGAATCGCCTCTTAGAAATCCTCAAAATACTATAAGGATTCCACCATCGCAATCTATGTGAAAAAATATTCAAAATGGACTCCTCTTGTCCAATTCTGGCTTCGGGGCGCAAAATCACCCAAACCCCTCAAAATGGGTAACAAGGGAGCGGTACACGACATGTACTCCAAAATCTCCACCCTGACCATGTACTTCTACATGACCTGGGTACACTCGGGGTCTGGTTGTGTACTACTACATGATTAGGGCATACATGAGGTTTGGTCATGTACTACTACATGATTTGGGCACACTTAGGGTCTGACCGTAAACTACTACACGACCATGCCCCCCTTACATGGGGTGTCTTCCCAAGTATGCGACCCCATGACCATGTACCACTATACAACATGTACTTAAAGTACATGACTCATAGTCCCCAAAACATCATTTTCTCTGAACAAGAAGAACACACGACATGTGTTCTTGAAACCACACGCCGTGTGATCGGGATTTCCTGAACGAAAACCCCTACAATCAGCCCCAAACCCCTGATTTCCACAAAATAGCTACAAATCGACCCCCACGAGGTCCTCTATAATACATAAAGGCTTTAAAATTAGAAGGTGATAAATTTACTTGGATTTACGATAAAAAATTAAAAATGGTCCACCTTATGGCGAAAATGTTGAAACTTCAGGTCTAAAATCATGCCTGGAAGCTGCTGCACCTCGATCCAGTCTCGATTGCCACTACGGTGAAGTCTGGTGGTGCCTCCTTTTCCTCCTCCTGGTTTGTCCATCATGTGAGGGATAAGACTTCCCCCCTTCCGTCATGTGTAGGAAGGAATGGGGGGGGGGTATTATTAAATTAATTAATTTAATTTAATTTTAAACACCCATTTAAAACAACTATCCCGAGTCCCAGAACCCAAAGTAGATTCACAACCCACCTAAGAAACTCTATTGTTATGGACTCAACTGTGGTGTTAGAATCTCAATCCGACTCTCCGTTTAAAAGATATTGTCATTTGAACTTGCGCAAATTAATTAATATTTAATTAATTAAATATTAAACATACTGTTGAAATTCGAACGGCTCGGAATTCCACCAAACTCCTATACTAGGGTAATCACCCTATTCTGGGACGAATAGAGCGATCCAAAAAATTATTCAAGATCATCTGTTAGGTAAAATGACCATTTTACCCCTCATGAGCATCCAAAACCAAAAATTCAAATTTTCTATCATTTTCCCAAGTAAAAAATACACGAGGGCTTACAATCTTCCCACCACAAAACTTATCATACCGAGGAAGTCTCGATGGCCAACCAACAACCATGCTTTCAGTCTAGGCATTGACACACTCGACACTATCTTGATCGTCCATCGATCGACCCCACAACATCCAAAACTCTCCCAAAACGAGAGACATTCAACCATGACCAATTTGACACTCCCCATTATAGGCGCATCTTTATCATCACTTAACAACTAATCTCTAAGTTCCACGACTCACACTCTATCCATCACCAAACACAATGACTAGACGTGGCTAAACCACTAAAACCAAGAGTGTCAAAATGAAAACATTTACCAAAAATCTCCGACTCATTTGGAATGGAAACCTCTATACTCAAAAAACCACTTAAAATGATGATCACATCCTCCAATGACCTATGGCGTGCTCCCCATATTGGAATGGTGTTGCTCAATCTATTTGGATGCAGTTGGGCCGGATGCTAGCGGCCCAAACTGGACATCAGACTGCAACTTTGTGTTTCGACCTCTTCAGTGAGGTTTTTGGGGGTTGCAGGGGGAAAAGGTCCCCTGCTTCGGGGGTCTGAGGTTCGAAGGCCCATGACCCAAATGTTGGGAACTGTAGTAGTGCCGATTGAATGTAGCAGTATTGATTGACGACATTTACATGACACTATAACAGTGTGGACTTCGACATGACGTTGTAGAGGAGACGACACCGATAGGGCACTATAGCATCTCAGACTTTGGAGACAACAATACTATAGCTCTGCAGACTTCTTTCCACCGACATTGTAGCAGCTTGGGTTGGGGTGGTTGCATCACTATAGCACAATTGACTTATTGTGCGGTTGGCGAAACAATTCATCATCTTCTTTATTAGCTCATTCGAGCTAGAGTTTCTTTGTGTCTGAAACTTTGACATTCTCCTTGTAATTGTGCTCCCAAATTAGTGAAGTTTTCTGTCTCTCTATGGACGTAGGGATCATTTCTTGAACCACATAAATCTGTGTCTTGTGATCTTCTTCTCATTATTTTTTTGTTATCTTTTCTTCATCTGCAAAACTTTTTTGTCGTTGCGACTCCTGACATTTCCGTAACACCCCACCATAAGGCTTTCCTTACACTGTTCCTCGAGCACCGACCTCAATAGGTCCATCACGGCTACTCCGCTCATTTTTCTTCAAGACCTGAACAACACAATGGTCCTAAACACGGTCTAACTGGAATTGCGTATAACCAGCACACACATGCCTTCATAGAACAAGGCTTTATCCTAAAAAGTTTTGCCAAACACAATTCTCCACCTTAAGACATAGTGATTCCTTAAAAATCATATGCAAGATCTCACGTTCACATGAGCTCTGAACTAAGAACCTAGGCTTACATGCATAAAACCACTAACCAAGCTCCTCACGCAGGCCAGTTCCAAAAAACCGGATCACCCTCGACACCCCTCTTTAAAATCGGGCATAACTCCAATGCCAAACATAACAACACACTTAGCTTCCATCTGATACCAAGGCACTCCCAGTGCCACACATTCTAAGGTGCTAGCACTAAAGGTGCCTTTCATGCAAAAGAATACCAAGACATCACCATGCCTTCATCATACCCTCAATAACACCTCCTATGTATCGATCTCAAAAGCTAGCATGTGCCTGTGCTTCCTGCCTCAAAGGCACCTGAAAACCCGGGTCGACCCCTCTCGTGGGGTTCCCTCGATCATCACAAAAACTGCGACTCACTAAACACCGATTCACATCTCAAGGTCTCTAGGTTACCCCACTTAGTCCATACACAAGGTCTCACGTATAGATCATGACTCACAGGGAAGTACTCATTGCACCTGTCTCAGCACCTCACAATATCACACGCCAACTCTTCAGCCCTCCAAGCACTGATTCTCACCAAGCATCCACCTAGATGAGTAGAATGCCACCTAGTTACTTATATAGGAAAACATAATATGAGCAGTTGCTGACAGTTTACTAAACCTTAGATGTAAGTGATAAAAAATTACACTAGTAGGTCCCTACATGCTTGTCATGTGAATTCTACGTGCCGACTCATGATGCATGAGATGCCTCTTGCCTCTACAGGCCAAGATCCAAATCCATAACTGGTTTCTTTCCCATGGGAAGAGCTAGAAATCCAGCAGAAACCATAAATATTGAACATCATGTGCATCACACGAGGTGAAAATCATATACAATTGTAACATCAAAAATCTAGAACATCAATCTCATCCCCGGAAACATGAATTTCCTATCGATGAAGGTGTTCATGACAAACCAGCCTGGTATCCATCACAGGATTCAACACATTCTTTTATCTCTTGACTACCATGTCCAAAATATTAAGACAACAAAAACATGCCATGATACCACTTTATAACATCCTGGTATGGAGGCCACTCAGCTGGTGCTCTGACCCAGTTCATCACAAGACTTTTGGCACACCTCCCCATATGCCAGAGGCTACCTACTAATAGTAGGGGTCTAATGTGGTATTGTGAGTATACTATACCCCCATATCAGAGTGCACAATCATAGATATTAAATCAAACATCATACACATCAGAGTACGTAAAAAAGCTAAATACTCAAACGACCAACAACTCATAATAAACTGGTCAACTACTAGATCCCAAGTGTCCCGTGCATCTCTCCAAACTCCAATATAACAAATAGCTTGAAGCCAATTCCTGGGTATCCCGAGAATTATATGACTAAAGGCCAGTCTCTATGTCACCATACCAAGTGGCCGGATCCTAGACATCCCGATCAAAAACATGTGATATCATATAGCTCGACTGGCCGGATCATAGGGGTGACTTAGGCATCTCATAATAATAGTAATAAAAATCCATCACAATAAATCTTCAAGCCTACATGACTGGATCCTAGGCAGGCTATGCATCCTAGGGACCCGTGGTGTCCAAGGAATCCCATATAGACTTGAGGTTGAATCCCGACGTCCTGAGCATTATTTACTTGGCTCAACAGCCGGATCCCAGATGACACTAGACATCCACTACGAAATTATGGTCCAAGCCGTCTCACATCACTATCTCAATAATTCAAAACCTAGGTACCAGGAAGCACCTCTGGGAACCCATCACATCCTCATCATATCATATAAGGCTCATGAGTAGGATCCCAAGAAGCACCTCTAGGCATCCACCAAGATCACTATCACCTCTCGTTAGTCCCATAGGACGAGTCCCAGGAAGTACATATGGGTATCCATAACTGCATAAAAAATAAATACGTAAATGCATAAATAAAATACAAGGATTGGTCGAATAACTAATCCCATTACTATAGTTCATGTTCGGTGCAGGTTATAAGGTGACACCCACTACCATCTCCACCCAATCCCATAATGCACCCACTCAGGGGTCGGTCTTCCAACGAGCACCCACTTGGGTCCTCTGGGTTCGCATGTATGTGGATGCATCCCTCTTGGGATCCTCAGAATTGGTATGCAAGCAAAGGCCATCCCTCTTGGGATCCCTTGGGTCAGAACATAAGTAGAGAAATCCTTATTGGGATCCTCAGTCATAGACTAATATCTCGGGCCAACGCCCGTCTCTCGGGGGTTACACATCCCACAACATGGTCTCTAACATCTCATGGCCTCACAGGCCTAATAGGGAAAAACTCACAAGGGAGATGGCCTTAAGATGACCCCTTTCAAAGTCACTCCAGGTTGGCCCGAACCCCCAACCTATCAATCTTCTTGAGTCACAATCTAGTCTCACTAATTAGGAATTGTCCCAATCCACACCAATCGAGGACCTTGGTGTTCCCATGTTTCATCCTCTAACCATTCTCACGACCCTCATCTGGGCCTCATCTCATGTCTTACTCTCAGGAGACCGCTGGATTCAATTACGAGAAGAAACCTCTCTATCATAACTCACCTGCCCTAAATCGCCTCTTAGAATTCCTCAAAACACTGCAAGGATTCCACCATGGCGATCTACGTGAAAAAATACTCAAAATTTGTTGGTATCAGGGTGCAAAATGAAAGCAGATGACCCACCCAGGGTTTTAAAAATTTTATCGTCGGATTGACGTAACAACGTCGTCTCCAGCGAAATGTTTCCCAGTAGAAGTCAAGGATCACACATGAAATAATTTAAGCACAAAATTAAAACAAACAATTAACTCATTCGATTTGAAGGCCCATTCGACAACCACTCGTCGCTGGTGACCGTTGCTCGAAGGAATCGAGATTGGATCCCTCTAGATCGTCCACATGTGTTTCAAAAGTCCGTGGGAACACATATCATTGATATTCGGGTGCTAGAACGATGATCCGATGAAGCCTTTGACGTCCTGACGATCACCATTATGTCGTTCCTTCGATTCGCGATGGAGATCTTGGATCAATTACTTGGAATGAACACTTTTCTCTCCAGGACACGAGAGGGATGCAAGAGGAGCTCTCAAATTTGAGTGGATTAATAGTCCCTCAAAAAAGAGATCCCTCTTGCTTATATAATGGAGATTAAACACCCAAAAAGGGCTCCCAACCCCATATAAGTAATTCCCACTAAATAAGTCATAAACGACACATAATGTCTGACTAACTGTGTTATAAACATCATTTATATTTTTATCACTTGTAATATAATAAAATATATTACCTGATAAAAGTGAGTCATTAACTCGACTCAATATTCCCACAATTATTAAACGAATCTTGAATATTAGAATAATATTCATTCGTTAAATATTTTCCCATGTATTCACTTAAATACTAGTAAAGACATTAAATAAATAAATTTAATTCAAATTATTCTAATATTAAATTATAATGAATTTATTTATTCCTTGGCGATCGTTTATGCTCGGACATTTCCCAAACCCTGTGGTGGGCCCCACCATGTCTCATATTCCTATTCATTAGAATATGCTCAAACTTTTGAATACGCCAAGTGTGTGACCCTCTAGGTCCTTATCTCAATAATAGTGAATACTATTTACTGACCATGAGTGGAGTCTAGCAACCCATGCTCCTAAGGAGATAAAGAATAGTCATATCAATGACAACCACCTATGAACACACATCGTAAAATATAATCTCTTTATCGTACAATATCTCATAAAGTATGATACACAATTTCTGTCATCATATATTCCTGCTTTATTATTTGTTGACCTCACTGGCCAGACTTAACTTATTCTACCATGACCATGAATTTAGTGAAGGTACTACCATCACGATCAACTGGGCCCAAGATATCACTTCCTTTCAGAAGCAATAAATTTTATCTTGATCATCCAATCAATGTCATACCATCAATGACGCACCCAACACAAACTACCTCGCCACGACATAAATGTCATGGTTTTTTTGTCTTGCATCAAAGGGCATAATCAAATGGTATACACTAATAATAATATCAAGTGAAGAGACAATTACACGTGTTTGTAGATATGAACTAACAATGACACATGAAAAATGTGCTGCTCCTATTGGCGGGCTAGTCCTCATGAACTCATCTACTTGAGATCAAAATGTGCGAACTTCATGAGAAAAAAGTCTCAATGCTTATGAGCCCTCAACACCTGATAGTCAAACATCATCTGTGTCCGTTATCATGATGTGTCTTGACCATATGACATAAATTTAAGATTAATGTCATGATATCTTTAGGTTCTTATTTTAGCATGAGAACTGCTATAACCTTTTTGATACAACATGTAATCTAAGGACATTACCATATAAATAGTGGATGCAAAAGTATTAACACTATTATGGTAAGATAAAAATATGTATATATATCAAATTGTATACATGTAATGGTAATCAATGTACACAAAGGAGTTGGGTCTAGGGCACCCACTCACAACACTCCCACTTGCACTAGAGCCAACTGCTAACAATCCTAAACTCACTAGCTTTAACATGAGAATCATGCTTCTGCTGAGATATGAATTTAGTAAGGGGGTATGCCACATTATCCTTTGTGGCTACTATGCTAACTGCGACTTTACCTATATGAGTAATTCCCTCAAGAGATGAAACTTCCTAAGTATATGCTTTATCCTCTGGCATGACATGAGCTCCTTGGAAAGCACCACTGCTGCAGTATTATCTTAATAAATTGGAATAGAGTCTTCATTGATAGGCACAACACAAATATTCGAGACAAAGTTGCGTATCCATACTGCCTCCTTAGCTGCATTAGAGGTGTCTATTTACTCGGATTCTACTGTAGAATTACCGACCACAGGTTGCTTCGAGCTTCTCTAGTTCACCGCACCACCTTTCAGACAACAAACATAGCTTGACTGTGATTTTAGATCATCATGATCTGTCTGGAAGCTAGCATCAGTGTATCCCCCTTACTATTAGTTCCTCATCTACTCAATACATCAGGGTTATATCCTTTGTACGTCTCAAGTACTTCAGGATAGTTTTTACAGCTACCCAATGTAGTTATCATAGATTAACTCGATATCTTCCCACCATGCTTAATGCAAAGTAAACATCAAACCTAGTACATAATATGACATACATGATAGATCCACTACAAAAGCATAAGGGATTTACTTATTCTTTCAATCTCCTCCTGTGTTTGTGAACACATTTTCTTGGAGAGATTGATACAATGTGACATTGGCAACAAACCTCTCTTAGATTGTTCCATATTGTACCTTTTGATTACCTTGTTAATATATGTACTTTGACTTATCCCAAATAGACTATGAGATCTACTTCGATAAATATTTATCCCCAAGATGTAAGATGCTCCACCTAAGTCTTTCACGGAGAAACATTCATTTAACCAAGTCTTAATTGACTATAAGACTTGCACTTTGTTTCCCATAATTAATATGTCATCAACATATGATATGAGGAAAATGTCGGCATTCCCAGTAACCTTCTTATAGACACATGACTTGCTTTTGTTCTTGAAAAAACCAAATTCTCTTATGGTCTCATAAAAATGAACATTCCATGATCGTGATGTCTACTTCAATCCATAAATGAATCTTTGCAGCGTGCATACTTTATTGACACTCTTTGACTTTATGAATCAATCAGATTGAGTGTCTTCAACCAACTTTCCATTTTAAAAAGCAGTTTTAGCATCCATTTTCCAAATTCTATAATCATGGAAGGCTGCTATTACAAGTAATATTCTGATGGATTTCAGTATCACAACTGGTGGGAAGGTTTAGTCGTAGTCTATGCCTTGACATTTCCTGAAACCCTTTGCAACTGATTATTCTTTATATGTTTTTACTTTACCATCCATGTATAACTTTTTCTTGAATACCCATTTACACCCAATGAGTTTTACATCAGTTTGAGGGTCTACCAAAATCCAAACCCGATTTTGATAAATGGATTCCATCTCAGAATTCATGAATTCTTGTCATTTAGCAATATACTTTCCATCCAACACTTCCTTGTAGGTTATAGGTTCATCATTCTCTAGGAGTAACGTGTCACCTGACTCGGTGAAAAGAAAACTATATCGTTCTGGTTCTCTAACCTCTCGAATAGATCTAAGTAGTACTTGTTTCTCGGAAACATTTTCATCTCCCACTGTCTCTTGTGGAGACTGTTCTCGTGCCAATTCTTGTGCATGTGGAGCATCAACTTCATCAAAGTCAATTTTTATCCCACTATTTCTTTTGGAAATGTGTTATCTTTATAGAAACATGACATGTATTGCCACAATCACTTTTCTATCTGAAGGGTTATATAGGTAATATCATTTAGTTTCTTTAGGATAACCTATAAAGATACACTCCATGCTTCGAGATACTAATTTGTCACTAGGTATAGTCTTGAGAAAAGTCTCTCATCCCCACACACATACGTGTGATACTGAGTTTCTTTCCATACCGTAACTCATATGGAATCTCATATGTTGCTTTAGTTGGTACCTAGTTAAGGGTATATGCTGTTGTTTGCAACGTGTATCCTTAAGGATAATGGAAGAGTTTCCCAACTCTTCATTTACTTGACCATGTCAAGCAAAGTATGATTCCTCCTTTCACTAACACCATTCCACTGAGGTGTATATGGAAGAGTGAGTTGAGATACTATCCCACACTCTTTTAAGTGATCAATGAATGCTTGGTTGATATACTCTCCACCCCGATCTTAGTGGAGTGCCTTAATATTCTTACCAAGCTGGTTTTCTACTTCATACTGGTATTCCTTAAACACCTGAAAGGAATCTGACTTATACCTCATTAAGTAGATATGACCATACCTACTATAATCATTGGTAAAAGTAATGAAGTATGAAACCTACCCCTTGCCTCTATTGGAAACAGACCACACACATCAGTATGGATCAATTCCAGCAATTCAATGGTCTTTACTCCTTTCCCAGTGAATGGTGCTTTGGTCATTTTCCCTTGTAAACAAGCGTGACATACATCATAGGGTTTTAACATTGTAGAGTCTAAATATCCTGCTCGATGTAATTTATGTAAATGCTTCTCATTTACATGAACAAGCCTAAAGTGACATCGGTAGATATTATATGAGCCATTGTCGCTGGTTTTGTCATTGATTTCCATGACATGGGTTTTAAGTTCAAATATATACAAGCTATTGTTAAGATGTTCCATATCATAACATATGCTATCCTTATAAAAGAGACTATTTATTTCTTAACTTGAAATAAAATCCTATGGTGTTCAAACTTGACATTGAGATTATTTTTCTGGTGATTGAAAGTACATAATAACAATTATTTTATACAACTAAACTACTAGGAAAAGTTAGATGATAATCTCCCACTACCAAGGCTGCTAGTCCCGCACAATTTGTGGCTCAAAGATCCTCTTTTCCCTTCGTGATCTTATAGAATTTACTTGGTTCCTGTATGTGAATACAAATGTGTGAGCCACATGCTGTATCCAATACCTAACCTGTAGATAAAGATAAATTGCATTCAATGACAAAAATACTTAAACCAGAAGCATCACCTTGCTTCTTTTTCCCAGCCATGTAATTCTTCTTCCAGTGACCTTTCTTATTACATGAAAAACAGAAAGCCTCCTACTCATTGTCCTCCCTCTGTACCTTTGGCTTCTTGGAAGGACAATACGTCAGTATCTTCAGCTTGGTTTTAGCCTTAGACCCCCTACCCTTTCACTTCTTCCTCTTGTTCACCATAAGGACCGAAGAGTTGGTATTCTTCATATCCTTATCAGCTTGGAGAACTAAAGCCAATAGGTTCGGGAGCGACTTTTTCATGTTATTCATGTTGTAATTAACAATAAAAATCGAGAAGCTAGGTGATAAAGAGACAAGAATGATATCAGTTACTAGTTTTTAGTTTAGTTTGAACCTAAGGGATTCAATTCTCTCGATGCACCAAATCATCTTGAGTACCTAAGGTCCTGCTTGATTCCCTTCTTCTAGCTTGTACTTACACCACTACCCTTGAACTTCTTCCTCAAGTGCGTCATCTATATGATTCTTATATTTATCTTTATCCACCTTGCTTTCTCCCCGAGGAGGCTCAACAGGAAGTTGAGACTCTAGCACATAAAGCTTCCTCTCTTTTCTTAGTACTATATGAAAACACATGTACCACTCTTGGAAGTTATGGCTAGTCAGGATATTCACTTTATCCAGTACAGACCATAGTGATATTGAACTGATGGTGGTATTTTTCATTTACTCTATAAAAAATAAACTTAGCTGTTTGTACTTTATCTTGATTACCGATTAATTAAATCATTAAATGTATCCCACTATTTTATTGAATCCTAGTATCCCTCACTATTAGATTCAAAATGCATAGTCACTTGAGCATTCTAGTGACAATGATCCTTGCAACATATCCTCATAGTCTAAGCTATGGCTACGCCACTACTCAGAGAGTTTCAAGGTAGACTTTTGATTGACCAACCACATTGACTTGTGAATCCTTAAACTGTTGAGTGAAGTCCCAGCTTCTAGGAATCATATCCTCGATTCACTCAACACTTTGCCTCTAAAATGGAATCAAACTAGCTATGACCACTTCTTTGCTGCCGGATTTTGTGAAGTCAACTCATCACTTTCATAAGAACTTCCTAGTAGTAGGAGACACCCTTAACTAGGGCTGTTGAGCACCCGGTACATCCAGTTTTGTTCAAATGTAAGTGATAGAAGATGTTACGACTTAATATTACTTTTAAGGGTTTTTATTATTAATAAATGAATTCATTTTATATTTGATATGCTCATACTATGTGATCATGCTCACAACTAAACAATGCATTAAAGAAAGAACATTCATCATGTATTTATTTGTTTTAATCTATGCATCTTAGTTTATTATTTTATGTAATTGTGTAAATATGAATATCCAAAAAACAATAATAAACCATGCATAAATTAAATAAACAACACGATTGATTTTGAACATTTAATATTGGTTGGTCCATTGAACGTAAATGGATCAATCGTGGCCCTAAGGGTTGAATACCCAAGTCATGTCTGACTCGTATTGCACCTCTCACCCCTTTCCTATGTATCCATGTTTTTTCTGGAATGTTGCCTCATCTATGTGTGACATGTGACTTATAACGTCCTCGACTTTATACATAAATACCTGAGAAAGTGAAAAATACATGCAAAAAAAATAAACATAGACACACAAACCCTTATACATATTGTAATGGCTTGGACCTCTCTGGTCCATTTCTTTGCTGAAATCTGGTGTTGGAGATGTTCTGGGAGGTCAAGGTGACCGATTCCCAATACTTTTCCAAATTTCTAGTTCTGTGAACAATGTTTCCAGAACGGTGTCATTTCCTTTTTCAAATTTCCAGTTTTTCCGAGATTCCTACAGTTTTGTCCCTTTGAATTTTCCTTTGACGTAAAATGCATTTAAAGCATTGTTTTAAAGGATTTAAGGCCGATTCAAATCCCATAACTTCTATCTTAATTTTCCTAATGGTGTGGAATCCTTTACTTGGCCAAATCATGTGGTTTAATGTTACCCTCTTTTAATGGAAAATCTAAAATGTATCTAAACAAGTTCTCTTTTTAGATCATTCCGAGGCTCAAATACCCTTCACCCTATTCTTCCTTATTTTTTTCCTTGGCATGAGACGCCTAGACCGTTCTTTCCCATAAGATCCATGCAATCAAACATTCATCCTTGGATTGTTTCCCTTTGTAGTTTTTCCTGCTGCTTATGCGCACCCCTTATTTTGGTGAAACTAGGAGGTGTTGATTGGTTTTGATGTAAGGTATGTTTTACCTTTGTTCTTCTGGGTTCTAGACCTTTCCTATCGGTTCTCCTTTGCTTTGTTATGGAATGTGTTATCTATGTTCCTAATGGACCTTCCTGGGTTGTTGTGGTGGTGTCTCTGCGTCCTTGAGTGGATGCAGTCTTCCAGGAGAGGTGATCGTGATCTGCAGTGTTGGCCTGTTCTCATGAAAAGAATGTTGGAAACCTTTTGAGGTAGAGGACTCATGGATTCTCTATTCTATTTATGTGCAGTAGTAACATTTTCATGTTCTATCCCACTGGATCACAATGGAATTGACATAATAAATATTTGAACTGGATTAAAGAATTAGTTTTGATCGTATGTTGGTGCCTCTTGATTTGTTAGATAGTGTGATATCTATAATTTTCTTGTTTAGCACGTCGTTCTTGATGAAAATTGGTAAATAACGTAAAGATGAGATTAATTGTGAATTAATTGTCCAAAGATAGAGGCATGTAAATAAATCTAGTTGTTGTTGTAATTTGATGATAATCAAATTGATACAGTAAACATGTTTAATTAATTTGTGATTGCTGGTTAGGTTTCCCATAGTTGGAACCTACTAACAATGAATCAGTTAATTCAATATGGATTAAAAAACTAGTTGTTGATAAAGTATAATTCCTGGTAAGGTTCTGAGTTACCCTCTTGTTTGTAAAGGCCAAGAGCCTTATAATTTGAAGTCGTGAGTGCTCGTTATGGGTGAAGGTTGAATGCCTTGTTTGGGGTCAACAGCCTAGTTGCTTTGTTGTTTGTTTCCTACTACTTATGCTATGATGTGAGTCTGGATGGCTGTTGTGGTATGTGGGGCAGGGTGGCCTAGTGGTTGTGGCAGCAGTTGACGCTTAGAGTGGCGAGATTCACCAGTTTATGCATGTGGGTGTTAGGGAGGACACCAAAGATGATGAAATGGGTTGGATGTGAACGCTGGATGCTTGCTGAATCTTGTTTTTTGTTTATCTTCTTTATTTTCCCCACTACTTGAGGCAGATGATCTTACTTACCCTCCTTTCAAAAGAGGTGAATATGCACGAGTTATGCCACATGCTTTTTGTGTTAATCTTATCGATAATGGATGGGCCTGCACTTTAGCTATAGGTGGCAAAGACTTGATAGGTAGTTCATCTACTCATCATGTTGAGCCCCTTGTGTTTGGAAGCTTAGAATGTTTTTTCTCGAATACCTGGAATTATGGAAAAGTGATAACGTTTTAAATAAATGATTGAATAAATGATGTTAACTCGTGGGGTTGGATCTTATTGGGATGCAATGGTGAGGTTACAATTTAAAGGAACTGTGGACTTGGTTTCATTATGCCTGGAGGGTGTGGAAATTTGTTGTGATGCTAATGAAATGTAACATGGAATTGAAATGGTTAATTAATTGTTAAAGAATTGATTAACATAAAGTGAAACTAATAAAAAGGGAATTAAGTAGTTTAATCAAGATCCTTAAATGGTTGTGTGCTTATAGGATACCTAATCTTAACAGTGGCAGCCGGGAGTTTGAGAGACGTTAGCTGCAGTCGAGTCTAAAACTAGGTTATGCCCATAGTGTGGTTGCGAACTATATGATATCATGTGCTTTTTGTGTTTCTATACGCTACCCCACCTTGTCGGTTAGGGAGACTGACACCTCAGGGATTCTGAGCCCTGGGGGGGGGGGGTGGTGTTTTCCCTAACATCTCGGTGGGAGGATGGATGACCGACTAGCCCCTTTGGCCCCACTCTATTCTCCTGATAGTTATTTTTACTAGTATGCACAATGGTTATTTTCCCCCATATATGTGTGTAGAGGGATGTAATGACTTGTGGTTATTTCACACACATATATTTTGGATATAGTTTCCTACAGACTACTATAGGTATAACATGTATAGGCTGTGATGGATTAAGGATTCTTACTCGGTTATGGTCCGTAATAGCTTGAGGCATAATTCCCAATGTATGATACACATTATACGATATATGGTGGATCCTGGAAAATACATGGTTACTTTTGGTAGTGTGGATGGTGTGGTGCTTCGCCCAGGTGTCTACGAGAAAGATTTGTGTTGCACGAGGTGCATATTGTGGTGCTCGCCCAGGTGTCTTCCGGCCCACCTTTTTGCAGAGAGATTCTTAGGACATGTGACGTTGGGGAAAAGCAGAAAACCAATGGGGAAGTGGTAGCAGGGTACCCTTGATATTCTTTACTATATTATATACTCTTGTATGTGATACTTGGTGAGAGTAGCCATGGTGAGGTTGGGAACTTAGTGTACCTGTTTAGGTGATGAGTTAGTTTCACTTGTTGATTCACTGTGCTTTAGCATGATTCCTTTACTTTTGCATGAGAGGCTATGGGGAGGATCCTACTGAGTAAACTATTATACTCACCCTATTTTACATAAACTTTTTTTCAGGTCACTTGGAGCATGTTGGAGATAAATCTGGTTACTACTAGCTTGGGGTTTAGAGGAGTTGTTTGGGCTTCATGGTTGCTGTTGTTTTACTTTATTTTGGTACTTGCAGTTTTCCCTTTCAGTTGTAGTAGTTTTTTCATGAAATTACACATGTGTACTTAGGATTCTTTTATATTGCAGTCTGAGTTGGAGTTGGTTGGTGTCTTTCTTATCTCTCTATTTTGCATGCATTATCTTAGAGAGTAATGTCTTCCATTTGTGTGTTTGTTATACCCTCGGTGCTAGTTTCCAACCAGGGCCTACTGGAGGCAGGACTTGGGCGTCACTATCTCCCTTCTCACATTGCCGGCTCGGGAGGGGTACACTTTGTGGGGAGGGGGTCATGACACTTAAAGTGAGGAAAGACAATGCACTAGTCATAAAAAATAAATTAATCATTACATACCTCACACACATTGCAATAATTAAATTAAATAAATATAATTTCAGACATACATTGGTCGACCGATGCTTAAGATCAGTCGGCCGGTAATATCCCCCTAGAACAATTCAAACGAATTAAAATAAATTTGTCTAATTTTAATTCATAAAATAGCAATTGCATGGTCTATCAATTTTTTAAAACATTCCATTTTTTCTTCTAAATTTTTGAAATCATTTATTTTTTTAGGCCCTTGGGTGGTCTAGAAACCCCTAAAATGGGGTTTTGGGCCATTTTCAGGTCTGGAATGGGTCGGGCCCACCCAACCTAGTCACTGGGTCGACAGGAGGCAGTTCCCCCGTGCACTGTGCAGGAATAGGGGGGGGGGGCTATGCCGTACTTCTAATGTAATAAAAAAAATATTTTTTATATAACTCGCACCAACATGGTGTGGGTCTTCAGCAGCCACCACCCCATAAATGGGGTGGATCAACTTTTTAAAGCCCCCCCAGTGCCCCCTTTTGTGCTTTTTTTGAGCGACCAAAGGAGGGGTACAGGGGGATACTAATTGTTGGTAACATGACACGCAATAGAAGCATATGATCCATAGATTTAAAATTTTTATCGACATATTGTCGTAATAATGTCGTCTTTGGTGAAATGCATCCCACTAAAACTGGAGGATCTCGCGTGAAATCATTTAAGCACAAAAGTAAAACAAATAATTACCACGTTCGATTTGAAGGCGCGTTCGACAACCGCTCATCACCATCGATTGTTGCTTAAAGGAACGGTGACAGATCCCTCTATATTTTCCACACACACTTTGAAAGTCTATGGGAACACCAATCGTTGATATCCGGATGCTATAATGGTGATCCGATGAAGCCTTCAACATCTCGACGATCACCACTTTTTCGTTACTTCGATCCGCGAAGAAGATTTTGGATCAATTGCTTGGAATGAGCACTTTTTTCTCTATGATGTGTGAGGGATGAGAGAGGAGATCTTAAATTCGAGCGGATGAATAGTCCCTCAGAAAAGAGCTCCCTCTTGCTTATATAAGGAGATTAAACACTCAGAAATGGCTCCCTGACCCCCGTATAAGTAACAACCACTAAATAATCCATAAACGACATGTTATGACCAATTAACAATGGAAAAAATGTCATTTATATTTTTATCACTTGTAATATAATAAAATATATTACATGATAAAAACGATCCATTTACTCGACTCGATATTCCTGTAAATATTAAAAGAATCTTGAATATTAAAATAATATTCATTCATTAAATATTTTTCTTATGTATTCACTTAAATACTAGCAAATATATTAAATAAATAAATTTAATTCTAATTATTATAATCTTGAATAATAATGAATTTATTTATTCCTTGACAAACATTTATAACCAAACACCTCTCGAACCCCATGGTGGGGCCCGCCATGTCCTATACTCCTATTAGTTAGTATAAACTCAAACTTTTGAATATGCTAAGTATGTGACCCTCTAGACCATTATCTTGATAGTAGTAAATACTATTCATAGATCAGGATCAGAGTCTACCAACTCATCAAGGCCTATAAGGAGATAAGGAATAGTCATAGCAACAACAATCTTCTACGAACACACATTATGTAATATAATCTCTTTATCATACGATATCTCATAAAACAATATTCACACTTTGTTTCATCATCCATTCTTGATTTGTTATTCATTAACCTCACTAGTCAAACTTATCTTCTTATACTCTAACCATGAATTTAGTGAAAGTACCATCATTGTGATCAACTTGGCCTAAGATATCACTTTATTATGAAAGTGACAAGTTCTATCTTGATCATTCGATTAATTTCATACCACCAATGACACACCCATCATAAGCCACATCACCATGACATAAATATCACGGTTTTTCATCTTGCATCAAAGGACATAATCAAATGATATACACTGATAATAATCTCAAGTCAGGATACCATTATACGTGTTTGCCGATAGAAACTACTAATGACACATGAAACATGTGGTGTTCCTATTGGCGGGTCAGTTCTCATGATCTCATCTACTTAGGATCACTAAGTGTGAATTTCATGAGAAAAAATCTAAATGCTTATGAGCTCCCACCACCTGATAATCAAACATAATCTGTTTCATGTCCATATGATGTGTCTAGACCATAGTATATAAGTTTAAGATTACTTTCATGGTATCTCCATGTTCTCATTATAGCTTGAGAACTGTTATAACCTTTTTGATACAACATTTAATCTAAGGTTATTACCATATAAATAGTGGATGTAGAAGTATCAACACTATTATGGTAATATAAACACACACACACACATATATATATATATCAAACTGTATACATGTAATGACAATCAATATACACAAAGAAGTTGGGTCTAGGGCACCCATCCAAAAAAAATGGACCCCTCTTTTGTCCAATTCTGGCTCTAGGGTGAAAAATTACCCAAACCCATCAAATGGGATACAAGGGAGCAATACAATGTGTGTACCCCAAGTACACAATGTGTACTCTATAATCTCCACCCTAGCCATGTACTTCTACATGACCTGTGTGGCGAACCCGACCCAGATACCCTCTCAAACTGGTACCCGACCCGAATTGTCACATACCCAAAGGGTGTTCCTGATCCCCACGAGCTGACGACTAGCACCCAGACATCAAAAAACAACTAAAGGGAATGATTTATCCCCACCCTGAAGCAATACCATAACACACACACACACAACAAAGAGAAACAACAGAAGAGATAAATATATTCCATAACTGAAGGAAGACAACGAAAATGATACAACTCAAAAGCCATCAAAACATCCCAATGTACAAGTCCAAAATCAAAGGAAAACTAAAATAGTAAACTGACAACTCCATGTGATAGAGTGGACAACTCTCACCATCTCACCACCAACTACCCAGACTCGGCTGATAGAAACCTCACCGCCTCACTGCGAGGCCTTGCCTTTCCCTGCATCAAAAGACATACAAAGGTCTATGCACCACCGAAGTGGTGCAAAAGGTGTGAGCTAAATAGGCTCAGTAGGATCTCACACAGGTGTTCCATACCAAGTTTCTGTCCAACAATATGAACAATGCTCAACTTTAAAGAAAATAAGGCATAATAAATAGTTAAAAAGTTTTTATATCAAAAGCATGGTAAAACATTTAATTTCCACTTTTCCACATTTCCAAATTAAGCTAGGTAAAACAGTTTCAAATCATTTAATATACATTAAATCAGCCAAATCAAACCAAAGCATGCATAAAATATCATATTCTAATCCATTTCAGTAGAAACTAAAAAAGCACAAGCCAAAAAATAGGTAACATCATGCCAAGGATCACTATAGGTTAGGCTAGTTAGGACACTGCTTCCTTATCAATGAATCACATTCCCAAGTCTCATGAGAATATGATATGTGTTTCCATAATACTCTGACGAACAGAATCGACTTTCCACACCATACTTTCACCTAAGAATCAATGATATCCATTGGCTGTTGCACAATAGAAACGTCGGGCTCCAACTCAATCTCTTCCCAACTCATAATGTGAGAGGGATCAAGATGGTATTTCCTAGGCCATGATATGTGTAAAATATCATGAATACCCATTAATTGAACTGACAATGCCAAATGATAAACAACCTTCCCAAGCCGCTCAGTGACCTCAAACGGTCCAACATATCTTAGATCCAAGTTTCCCTATTTACGAAGTTGATGATGACCTAACCGAGGGGAAACTTTAAAGAAAACCAGATCACCAACGGAAAACTCCAAAGGACAAAGCCAGTGGTCCACATATGATTTATGTCAACTCTGAACTATAACCAGACGTCAACATATATCCTGAATCCTCACTGACGTCTCCTGAACGAGACTCAATCCCACCAAATAGGTTTCACACACCTTTGCCCAACAAATAGGTGATCTACATATGCGACAATACAAAGCCTCAAAGGGATCTATTCTGATTGATGATTGGTAACTGTTGTTATAATAAAACTCAAATAGTCCCAGATGACTATCCTATGATCCACCGAAATCCAAGGCGTAGGCACAAAGCATATCCTCCAGGATCCGAATAACACACCCCATCTGTTCGTCTATCTGTTGATGATAAGTTTTACTCAACCTGACCTGAGTCCCCATCGCCTCCTGGAGACTCCTACAAAACCTTGAAGTAAACCTAGGATCCCTGTTTCAAACAATATCAGAAGGAACCCCATGTAACCTCATGATCTTTAGCACATACAACTTATCCAGATCTTTAACTTTAGTGGTGTCCCTGATTAGAATGGAGTGAGCCGACTTTGTTAACTGATCAATCACCATCCAGATAGCATTCCTACCATAGTGATTCTGTGGTAATCCAACAAAAAAGTCCATGGAAACCTTGTCCCATTTTCAAATCAGCATCAGAAGAGGCTTGAGAAAACTAGAAGGTTTCTGATACTCTACCTTTATCTGTTGGCGGGTGTAACATCGAGACACATAATCTGAAATGTCACGCTTCATACCCGGCCACCAAATTTTTTGTCTCATGTCATAATTCATTTTCTTAGTGCCTGAATGAATGACCCATGTAGAACTATAACAATCAAACAAAACTGAGCTCCTTAAAGATGCTGGGACGAAAAACCGATCCCCAAAATAGAGAATACCATTTGAAGAGAGAGACCAACCAGAAATGGTCTCCCCACCATATATGGTTTCTTGAATTCCTCTAAACTCATCATCCTGCTACCGACTCAATAAAATAGACTCAAGGAGAGATGATGATAACTGAACACCAGTCAAGACCATACCCGAAACTTCCTCCTGAGCATCCAAGTGCAACTGAGTGAAAATCCCTATAAGGTTCTACTCTTCCTTCGATTCCACAATAGTCTACGATGGTAATTTCATACTAAAGATCATTTGCAACAACATTCCCCTTCCCCAGGGTGTAGGTGATGTCGAAGTCAATCATCTAAAGGTACTCCACCCACCAACTCTGTCTGATATTCAAGTCTTTCTGAGAAATGATATAGCTCAAACTCTTAGGTTTAGAAAAGGTCGTGAACATCTCCCTAAAAAGATAGTTCCACTAACATTTAAGCGCATGTAGAACCACATCAAGCTCTAAATCATGAGTGGGGTAATTCATCTCATGCAGTCGAAGCTGGTGAGAGCCGTAATCCACCACATGATTATCCTGCATAAGAACACAACCCAAACTAGCCCCATAAGCATCATAGAAAACCACATACTTCTTATTGGGTTCATGTAAGATCAGAATAGGAGCCAATGCCATAAGTCATTTCAGTTCGTCAAAAGAAGACTGAAACTTTGTATTCCATATTAATTTCACCTATTTCCCAGTAAGAGTAGTCAAAGTTGACACCAACTTTGAGAAATCCTTTATGAATCATTGATAATATCCAACAAGACCAAGGAAGCTTTGAATCTCAAAGACATTACGTAGCTCTTCCCAAGAAAAAACAACCTTCACCTTCTCAAGATCAACTAATAAGCCATGTTCAGAAATCACACGCCCCAAAAACATCACTTCTTGGATCCAAACATTTAAAAAGATTTCCATACAAACAATGACTCCTCAGGGTTTCTAGAACCAAACCCAAGTGGTGCTCGTACTCAGATCTCAAATAAACCAAAATATCATCCATGAACAGTTCCACAAAAGTGTCGAGGTACCCGTGGAATATCTGATTCATCAAAGCCATGAAATCTATAGGAGCATTTTTTTAGACCAAATGAAATCACAAGATATTTGTAATGACCATACATGCTCCTGAAATCCGTCTTCAGTATATCAGACTCCTGAAATCTGAGTTTATGATAACCCGACCAAAGATCGATCTTTGAAAACCACTTTCCCCCTTTAACTAGTTAAACAATTCATCAACATGAGGCAAAAGATACTTATTCTTAACCATTACCCGATTAATCTTTCAATAGTACATGCATAATCAGAGTGAACCATTTTCTTTCTCGGCAAAGAGCACACTAGGGAGAATAAAACCTTTCTCCATTGGGTCATCCAATCTAATCTTGATCTCTTTCTGCTCCTTTGGTGCCATGTGATAGGAGGGTATCAAAGTCAGCTGCATACATGGAACTAGGTCAATCATAAACTCTACCTCACTCTCTGGAGGAAGACCAGAGAAATCATATGAAAAAATGTCTGAAAAATCTTGAACAACAGCCGAGAGATACACAATAGAAGAAACGTCATCGGGATTAACTGCCACAATAGATAAAAAACTCCTGAACTCTAGACAGGAAGGTCCTGTATGACCATACTTTAGATTCCACTCTCCATGAAACACCCGAGAGCTCCCATCAACCACAAGAAATGAGACACACTAATGATAAAAATCAACCTTGGAATGATGAGTGACAAACCAATCTATCCTGATGATGATGTTAAACAGATCTATATCGAGAACATGGAAATCCCAAACTAACTCCGCATCATCTATCGACAATGAACAAGGACACCAAAACCTATGCTCTTTCCTCTTACCAAGAGGCGCCACTAACTTTATAACAAAGGACATGAACTCTGTTTGAAGTTTAATCATATCAATAAAACAACCAGAAATAAATGAGTGGGAAGCACCTGTATCAAATAAAGAAATCTCCACTAAGGATTCATTTAAGAAGACACCCCTCACTATCACTGGACCCGCATCTACCTCTAGTAGAAACTCATCTACTGTGTGAAGGTACTTCATTATTGAGGTCTATGGTTGGAGCCCCATAGTCTTTGAAGCATTTTAATGCGCTGCAGTAGCCTTTGGAGCCAATGATCCTTGACCATAATGAGGTGTAGACATAACCTAACAGAAACATTGTAGATGACCATAACATCCATAACTGTTTCCATCTTCACAGGTGCAGAACAAGAACGTCGAGTGTGTCTGACCTTGCCACACTGATAGTAATTTAGGGGCACACTACCAGATGTAACTAAAGATTAAGAGGAGGCCTGCCACTAAGAACCACCCCCACCACTCCTACGACGATCTTTCCACTTCCTCTTTTTCCCCTGTGTGCCATTGAAGCTGTCAATGGGTGGAAGAGATGGGGCAGAATAATGATATCGGTATTTTATGCATGCATTTTATGACATTTTAATATATTATTTTTTGTATTTAAATGATATTATTTCCAATTTGACTACTCATAGGGTGTTGTTAATTTCCTATGGGGCTACACAAATTTAATAATTTATACAACTCATACAACCTAACTAAAAATGTAGTATTTATCAATCCCAAGTGTCGAACCCACAGGGACGATCCGTATGTTCTAAATTAATTAATGAAATTTAAATTACAATTGTTTGATTGTTTGAAGAAAGATAGTGCATCAATGATTGAGCTTGATATCAAGAGAGGCATGTCAGGTTCAGTGATTTTTAGGTTCGTTCTCTAGGGATTCAATTAATTATGGGTTTATTCACGTTCAGTGTCAGAATCGGGTTAGCAAAGATCCTTGGTATGGGTACCCTATGCTAGTCAGGTGATTGCATTGTTAGAATGGTTGTCTACTATGTGAAATCATAAAACTAGGTGACTTGAAACCTTATTTAAACATAACCAACCTAGATTTCATAATGGCCATACACAAAATAGGCCAATTAATTGATGTAATGAAATAAACCTCCTTAAAACACAAGAAATGATCATGCAGTTGCAAAAAGAAGAAGATTGGAATTGATAAATGGTGTTTCAGTAATCCAAAACAAGAATAAAAGATAAAAATAATCCCTAAGAAGCACATTCCCCTAAAATCACATCACCTGACACATAAAGACTACTCGCTCATTCTAGAAATGATGAGAACGAGCAGTATGAACACTCAAGGAAGAATGGCGGTGCAGAATGGTGGTGAAGTAGGGATTCAGATGGGTGTACGTGTCTTCAATAGTAGACCATCGAGGCTCCTTTTGGTTCTAAAATCCCCTTGCTGTGTGACCGAGGGGTTATTTTATAACTCCTCCCATCAAAGACCTTGCAAATTCATCTTTAATTTTATGTTCGTTAAAACTTATAGGACGTGTAGAATTAAACGACGTGTAATGTGATAATTTTTACTATAGGAGAAGGCATCATGAATTTTAGCATATTGTTAGATTGGTGTAGCCCGATCTGATTTGGTTGTTTGGGTCGAAAGCTTATGGCATGTACTATGCACCATGCCGCAACTTTCGTGGGTCGAGCTCTACGATGAGTTTGTTGGGAGTTGCAGGGGGCAACGCGCCCCTGGTCCGGGGGCCGAAGGCCCCCGACCCAAATTTTGGGGAACTATAGAAATGCTGGCCACTGTAGTAGAGATGACTAACCAACAATGATAGGACACTGTAGCAGTGCAGAATTCTAGCCGCCATTCACTGTAACTCCTTGGACTTTCAGCTGATAGCCACTATAACACTTTTGACTTGGGAGACCGCCTTCTACTATAGTGATGAATACTTCTTGTGCGGTTAGTGGAACAATATACCATCTTCCTCCTTTTGTAGCCCATTTTGAGCTAGGATTCTTTAGTGAGAAACTCTGAGAAATCTCCCTGTAATTTTAGCTCCCAACATATAGTGAAATTATACCTCTCCGTAGATGTAGGGATTATTTCCGAACCATATAAATCATTGTGTTCTCATTCTGTTTTTTCCCTTTTACTCTTCTTTGAATCATTGTTTTTTCGTTATGACTCCTGGAATTTCCACATCACATATCTCTTCCAAAATAACTTCTCCCAAAAAAATCACGTCATGAAATGTATTTATATGACGTGTAATGATCTGCTTTAGTGCCACAACTCGATGCATCCTTAAAAATTTGGTGTCGTGCTATGAACGAAGAGAAGCGGCGTGAAGTGTCTTTAAGCTTATAAATTCTCCACTTTTCCCCCATTTTTAAATGTTGGTTGTATCCTACCATAAAACATAAAATAACTCAAATAGTTCACAAATTGGAAAGAATATCATTTAAATACAAAAATTAATATATTAAATGCCATAAAATACATGCATGAAATACAAATATCAAATACCCCCACACTTGAATTTAGGACTGTCCTCAAGGATGGAATCTCAACATACTACAAAGGATGTTCACTTTACCATGATTTAAATTCAATTTCAATAAAATCAATTGATCAAATGGAAAATTAAATGTTCAAGTATCACATAGGAAAATTCTTCAATGCCTCACTTTTCAAAGAAATAAGACAATCAAGTATTTTAATTTTCTCCTTTGAAATAGAAAAGATTTTTCAATCATCCATTTTCATTTTTCAACCCATTATTAATACTCATTCCATTTTCAATTTACCTCGCTTGAATTTCTATGCTCATTATCAGGGTACAAATTTTAAATAGAATTCAACACATACCACAAAAACATGCCACTTACCATAGGCTTGCATGACATCTAAAATCTCCACTGTGTAAAGATAGAGATCACGATTAATCATCAGGGATTTACCGTTTAGTATCAAATGACTACGAAGCTTCATGGTAGGTAGGTAAATGATGTAAAAAGTAAAATTCAAAAAGGAGGGTTGACTCTAAAGCATTTTGTATGATATTAAATGATAAGTTCAATAAAAATATCCCTTTATAGATACCATCTCTCTCATACCCCCTAAAATCTCAAAGTGGTCCCATGATACATGTAAGAATAATGAATGAATCAACCCCTCTTGATTTTTTTCTTTTTTGAAAGATATGCTTAGGGAAAATCACACATCTACCACCTAATCATATATGATCAAAATATCATCGGTCTGGAAAATGCATATTTTTGATCTCTTTAAGTCAAAACCCAATTTTCTATCTTTTTTAGAAGTTTTTTAACATATTTTTTTAGAAAGAGAGATGAAAAATGAAAAATAATGAAAAATACATGGCCTCTCCCCAAATCACAATGGATAATCCCCCCAAAAAATATTCTCAATAAAGTATATACTGTTACACCCTGGAAAATTCCTTCCCCATACCTATTCATTTATATATCATGCAAAACATTTAGTGAAAGGTAGGAATGGATAAGATTGGCTTGTAACATGGCTCATTTCCTAACAAGGCTGTTTATGGATTCTACGAGCTTAAAAATTATTAATGTAGGGTGAGTCCAAGGATAACGGGTTAAATAAAAGATTAAATCAATCATTTTAAAAGAGAATTTGTGCATTCTTTGCTTTGATAAGACGCGAAACAAGTTATATAAGAGAACATGTCTGAGTTTCACAAGAAATTTACTGTAAAAATAATGGCAAAAATTAGGCTTAGAGGATGTCTCAGAAATAAGATGAAGGGATGAGACAACTACTCATGATAATGCATACGAATAATTAAATCAATTAATGAAAATATAAAAAATTCAAGGCTTTCTAAATCTTAGAAAAGTTTTATTTACAATGATCAACATGCTCCCCTAAATCACGATTTTACAAATCCTAATCCACTTGCTTATCTATACTAATTATTTTTCTCATTTTTCTCATTCAAATTTATTAACAAAGAAATTTAAAATTCATGGCATGGTAATTATCCTTGACAGTTTATGTCTCTAAGTTCTGTTGATTAAAGCAAGAATCAAGTGCAGACATGAAATTTCCAGTTAAAGCTCCAAAATAATTAAAATGTGGAGAATACAATAGAAAATTACAGAATTGAAATGCTTACTCCCCTTTTGAACGTAGCTTCAAAGTTAGTTGTACAAGTTCCACCTACTCCAAATTCATGATGTGTAATTTTCTTCACGACATGTATTTCTTCATGCATCTTATTTCCATGCCTCCTCCTTATTGCTGCTGGGGTATTGATGGTACCAAATAATAAGAATAATAGGTGAAAGTAAATTCCATATCCATGAAATTCAAAAATATTTGAGGAAGAGTGTATTCTCCTAAAAATAGAAAATAAATAAAGAAAAATCCTAAAAACTCAGGTTGCCTCCCATAAGCGCTTTTGTTTACCATTGTTGGCTTGAACTTACCTCCTTCATCTCAAGTGGTTGACGATAGGAAAGAGGTTACTTGATCTGCATCTACAAAATGTTGAAACCGTGATTCCTCCATGTAGATAGGTCCTATTCCTTTTTCTGAAACTAATTTCACTCTTCCATTGGTACACATTCTCAATTTTCATGATCCCAATCCAATGATTCTTAAACCTTATTGAAGGATCAAATCGAAGCTCACTGAGTGGCCAAACCCGTTCTCCTTATTTGAATTCATCTTGGATGAACTTTCCTCCACTATCTTTAGTTTTTCCCTACAACTTCTTATCATTATTCATATTTTTCTTACTTTCTCCTTACCATTTCTTTTTATTTCTTCATTTCTTGGTGAAAATTGAATTTACTTCTGATCCTATAACTCTTAAACTCAGTTAACCATTGTGAACATCAATCAGTTCCCTTCCTGTAGCTAAGAACAGTATTCTCAAGATTATTGGGAGCTTCTCTTCATCCATGTCCATCATCAAAAAATCCACCGGAAAATAGAACTTGTCTACTTTGATGATGGCATCCTTAAGTATTCCTTGAGGATATCTCACTGTTGTATCAACTAGTTAAAGTATAAATCGAGTTGGTTGCATCTCTCTCAATCCGATGCTCTTGAATGTTTCATATGATATTATATTTACACTGGCACCTAAATCACATAAATCACTACCAAACTCATTAGAACTGATAGTAATCAAAATAGAAAAACTACCTGGATCACTTCTCTTCGTTGGTAGGATGCTTGATACTACTGCTGAACTTTCTCCTGCAAGTGGAATAATGACTAATTCTTTATTTTTGTTCATCACCAACTCCTTCATGAACTTTTCATAGACATGCATGTTTGCGATTTCATTAGAAAATGAGATGTTGATATGTATCTTTTTGAAAATATCTAAGAAATTTTGTTTTCTTTAATCAATCTTTACCTGCTTAAACTAATCTAGATATAATAGTGGTGGTCAGTATGGTGGTGGTGGTTCTTCTTCATTATGTTTCCCAGCTTCTTTGTGCTTTTCTTTACTCGCTCCCACTGGTTGTTCTTCATTTTTCCTTTAAATTTTATACCACTTACCCGTGTATTCATCCCACTTCTAAAAAATGAAGCTTTTAAATAGGCACAAGGATTCTGATCTGGGCATTTTGGAAGTACTCCTCTAGGCCTTTCCCTAAGTTTCTCAGCGATCTTACTTACCTGACTTTCTAAGTTCCTCATTGCAGATTGTTGGTTTTGTGAGTTGTTTTTCAATTCTATGATCGTAGTGTCTTGATCCTCTGAGTATGCTGTCAACTCTTTAAGTGCAACTCCTATGGTGGTCATAAAGGTTGTAAGGGTCTCCTCTAGTGAATGAACTTGACTGGTCAGTGTTGGTCCTTGGTGTTGAGGTTGAAAACCTTATTGTCTTGGTTGAAATTCATGATCTTGATTTTGATTCTGTTATTGTGGTTTTTGAGACCTCCACCCCTTCTCATAATTTTGATGATTATAATACAAATAATTTACATATGCACAGTACATACCTTGGGGATTTTGGTTGGCCATCATCGCATCCATCTTCCTTGTCATAGACTGCATTTTTAGAATCCATCTAGTTATTGTCCACCATGTCCACCCCTCTCCTTTGGGTGGTTTCTATATGCTGCTAGAAACTATTGTTGGCCATTTCATCAAGAATATTATAGCTCTTCTCAGGTGACTTCCTCATCAGTGATCCTCCTGATGCAACATCTACAATTGACCTGTTCGCCTATGAAAAATCTTCATAGAACATTTGAATCAACAACCATGTTTCAATACCCTGATGAGGGAATTTTTGAGTTAAATATTTGAATCTTTCCCAAGCACTATAAAGTGACTCATCATTAAACTGATTAAAATTTAAGTTTTCTACCCGAATGTTCATTGATTTTGAACCAAATCATCCCATATGGTGATGAAATGAGAAGGGTGGATTTGAATCCATTCTCTAGATTTTTCTTTTAATGAAAATCCAAAAAAACTAAGACTAACTACATCAGTAGAAACATTATTGAATTTAAATGTGTCACAGAGTTCAAGAAAACTCCCTATGTGTGTGTTCGGATCCTCGTACGACAATCTCAAAAATCAGATCAAGTTTGAAATCATCTGGATAATAGTCAGCTTTATCTTGAACTGTGGTGAGACAACCGACGACACCAGAATACTAGGCCCAAGACCCATCCCTAAGGGTCTTCTATAATCCATAAGAATGTGCATCTCCAGCAGCAGTCTTGGTACCTCTCTAGCCATGATGTATTGTTCTTGCTCGACTTCTTCTAGTTCTTTCTTCTGTTTGTGCAAATCCTTCTCCAGTTCCAGGTTGTATGCGATATTGTCCACTTTTTTCTTCCTATGAGTGGAGTATTCATGCAAAGAATTTGAACCTGAAACAACAAAATGACATGAACAAGTGTAAAATAATGAATAAAAATAAAAATAATCATGAAAAATTCTAATTAACTTAGACATAGCAGAAATTGTCCCTGATAACGATGCCAAAAATTTGACATCTCATAGGGCATCATTAATTTCCCATAGGGTTAAAAAAATTAATAAGTTATACAACTCGGACAACCTAACTAAAAATATAGTATTTAGAAATCCCAAGTGTCAAACCCACAGGGACGATCCGTATGTTCTAAATTAATTAAAAAAATTTAAATTGAAATTGTTTGATTGTTTGAAGAAAGAAAGAAAGTGCAGTAAGGATTGAGTTTGATATCAAGAGAGAGGCATTTTAAGTTTAGTGATTTTTAGTTTTGTGCTCTAGGGATTCAATTAATTATGGGGTTATTAAAGTTCAGTGTTGGAATTAGGCCAGTAGGGGTCTTTGGTATGGGTATCCTACGCTAGTCATGTGATTGTACTGTCGGAATGGTCAACTACTAGGTGAAATCACAAAACTAGGTGGTCCAAAACCTTATTTAAACATAACTAACCTAGATTTCATAATGTTCATACAAAAAATAGGCCAATTAATTGATGCAATGAAATAAAGCTCCTCAAATAACAAGAAATGGTCCTGCAATTGCAAAAAGAAGAATACTGAAATTGATAAATGGTGTTGAAGCAATCCAAAAAAAGAATAAAAGATAGAAATAATCCCTAAATAGCACATCCCCCTATAATAACATCACCCAACATAGAAAAGACTACTCGATCATGTTAGGTATGATGAGAACGAGCAATATTGGCACCCAAAGAAGAAAAACGACAAGGAATGGTGGTGAAGAAGGGCTCCAGATGGGTTTGTGTGTCTCCAACAGTCGACCGTCGAGGCTCCTCTCAGTTCTAAAGACCCCTACTGTGTGGTTAACGGGGTATTTTATAATCCCTCCCATCAAAATCCTTGTAAATGAATCTTTAATTTTCCATTTGCTGAAAATTTCACGACATGTAGTGTATTAATTTTCATTGCGGGAGAAGGTGTCACGAATTTCGACGTATCTCTTCCAAAATAACTTCTCCCAAAAAAATCACATCATGAAATGTATTTACATGACATGTAAATTGCCTATTCCAATTCTACAACTCTGATGCATCCTTAAAAATCTGATATTGTGCCATGAGTGAAGCAAAGCGGTGTAAAGTTTCTTTAAGCTCATAAATTTTCTACCTTTTATTCCCTTTTCAAATGTTGGTTGTATCCTTCCATAAAACATAAAACAAATCAAATTGTTTACAAGTTGGAAAGAATACCATTTAAATATAGAAATTAATATATTAAAATGCCATAAAATACATGCATGAAATATAGATATCAAATAAAAAATATTTCCTGCTATATTCATATCTGACATCATCTCCCTATCTCTCATCTCTATGTAGGTCGAAAGATTTTGCATAAATACCTACGATCTGATATCCAGTCGTAAACCCTATAGCTTCTTTTGAGCCTTCAGCTAGTCATTATTTACTACCTCTGGATAAAAATGAACCATCTCTTCAAATCAATTAGTGTACGCCGACACCGAACGCTCTCCCTACTACTAGGAGAGGAACTCCAAAGACTTCACCATCATCAGTGGATTTGGATGAAGTCCTTAGAAGAAGGAAGTCTTGAAACCCTTCTAGTCCAAGCCCACATGTCTATCAACCCGTACCTTTAAATCCCACCATCGCTTGCTAGGACCCTCAAGTATGAACACCACACACTTCACCTTGATACTCTTAGGTGTATCCACAAAATCAAATATTCGATCAATCTTTTCTATCCAGTCATATTCCTATTGAGGTTCATTCATACCCTTAAAGGATGGTGGCTTCCTACGTAAGAAATCTCATGATCGATCCCTGTCTCCTCTAGCTCTTGGTTGTACCTCAATAACTGCATTCTGGAATTGCAGTACATTTTGATCAAAAGCATGAACCTCCCTCACTATAACCTTGATAATATTCTGATCTATAAGAGGATTCCCTTGAGGAGAATCCACTCCACCCTCCTGAGGAACCCCGTGGAAGTCATCTCAGAGGCAATGCACACTGAAACAAAATAAATGATCAAAAAATAGAATAATCTCAGTTCAAATCAGAAAATAATAAGAAAAAACTAAGATTAAAATCTCGAACTCAAAAACATGATACACACATCCCAACATCCCATGACAACTTGATTCTGATCATGGTAAGAGCTGACTAGACACTCACCGTAACCTACCTCTCAAGTTCTGAAAATCCTATATCCATTTACCAAACATCTCAAGACAAGAAATCTTGAGGACGGACCTCCTCTGATACCAAACTATGATGAAATCGACCCGGATACCCTCTCAAACTGGTACCTGACCTAAATTGCCACATACCCTGAAGGACGTTCCCGATCCCCATGGGTTTGCGGCTAGCAACCAAGTATCAAACAACAACCAGAGGGAACAATTTCTCCTACCCCGAATCAACAACATGGCATACACACACACACACACAAACACACACACACACACACAATCGAGAGAAACAATGGAAGAGATAAACATATGCCATAACTGAAGGAAGAAAGCAGAAACGATACAAATCAAAACTAGTCAGAACATCCCAAAGTACAAGTCCAACATCAAAGGAAAATTAAATTAGTAAACTGACTAATCCATGTGATAGAATGGGAAACTCCCACCATCTCACCACCTGCTACCCATACTTGGATGATAGAAACCTCATCACCTCACTGTGACGCCTTTCCTTTCCCTGCAATGAAAGATATACAAAGGTCTACGCACTGCCGAAGGGGTGTGCAGGGTGTGAGCTATACATGCTTAGTAGGATCCCACCCAGGTGTTTTATATCAAGTCTCTATACAACATTATGAACAATGGTCAACTTTAAAGAAAGCAAGGCATGATAAACAGTTAAACAATTTAATATAAAAATCATGGTAAAACATTTAATTTCCCCCTTTCCCACATTTACAAAATAAGTTAGGTAAAACAGTTTCAAAGAATTTCATATACATCAAAGCAGTCAAATCAAACCAAATCATGCATCACATGTCATATAAAATCCATGATAGTACAAACTAAAACAGTACAAGACAAAGCACAGGTAACATCACACCAAAGATCACTACTAGTCAGACTAGCCAGGAAACTCATACCTAAACATAGAAAATCATGCACATCAAGTTTATAGATATATGAATCAAATCTAGAGAGCAAAGGAACACCCCAGAAGGTGAACTCCCCAACAAGTCTATCAATTACTTAGATAAATGGGCCCGAGGAGTAGAGGAAGACCCCATGAGTGAACCCCCCAACAAAAGGATGAGGCATATTACTACACCATCTACCTAAGTACCCAAGACTTCTCATGTGATTTATTTTCCAAACCATTTCATCAAAACCATTCTTTGAAAACCATTTCAGAAATTCATTTTGCGATGCTTTGAAAATACCTTTTCTTTTTTCCAAAATAAGGGGAAAACTATCTTTTATCAAAAATCAATTTCCACACACACAAATCAATCAATCAATCATGAAATTTCATTTATAAAAACAATTTATCAAAATCAGAGCAATGCAATTCATCCAACATAGTCTAGAGATGGAACCACCTACCCCAAACTCAAGTCGCACACACCTGCAATGTGATCCACCAACCAGAATGGAATACAAGGTCAAGAATGGAGGCCCTGAGATTTATTCCCATGTATTAGAATCACATATTAAAAACAAAGCATATGACAGAAAGGGTAGATCATGAAAAACCTCAAAGAACACGCACCCACCGCACCACAACCAATAAAGGACTGACCATTAGAAGAAGATCACACAGTGGATCTAGAAATGATCAGGGCGATTATCATCATAGATCAACAGATCCAATAATTAAACACAACGATGCTATTGTGATCAACAATAATGAAGAAGCATATAGATTATTCACCCGAAGGAATACACTGAAACCGTAGCAAAGATCAATCACTGAACGAAGTGATTCAGAAGGAGTGAAGGTCTCCAGAATTATATTGGAAAGCTCCTAGGTCGAGAGAGAATAGGTTGTGGATGAATACAAAAACAATTCAGCTGTGTAGTGACCTAAAAAACATTGACTGTGATAATTACATGGCGTGAAACCCCATTTCACATAGTGTAATCCATGAAACCAAAAAATACTATAAAAATACATCGCCTCAGATTAAAAATATGGATTTCACCTTTTTTGCGATGTGAAACATTTTGACGGAGTGTAAAACTTTCACATCTTTCACTGGTTCACAACACCTAACTAATGATCAATACACAATGTGAACACTTTACATGGCATGAAAAACTTTCATGACGTGTAATCATTACACAAAGTTAAATTTCCCACCATATAACAAAACTCCAGATTCTGCTTGAAATCCCAAACAAACACCGGTGTCCTCCAAACTCAGGGAGAACCCTACAAAGCGTTTAACACATTTATACCCAGACTCCATTAATTCAAACAAACATACATCCCCAGACTTTAGTTCATTTCCTCTAGAAAATGATATCCATCCTTAGGACTCCCAAAATGCATCCAAATAAAGAGGGAAATGAAAAGAGAAGAGAAATACTTGAAATAAGGCAACATGATGTTACAATCTGGGTACACAAAGGGTTTGGATATGTGCTACTATATGGCCAGGGAACATATGGGGTCTGGTCGTGTACTATTACACGACTAGGGCATACCTGAGGTCTAGCCCTGTACTATTACATGACCATGTCCCCCTTACATGGGGTGTCTTCTCAAGTACTCGGCTACATGGACATGTACCACTACATGAATTTTACTCTAAGCACACGATGTGTAGTTCAAAAAACTTCATCTTCCCCAAATAGGAAGAACACGTAACATGTGTTTTGAAACCACATGTTGTGAGATCAGGATTTCCTGAATGGAATCCCCTACAATCAACCTGAAACCTCTGTTCCCCCCAAAATCTCTATAAATCAACATCCACAGGGTATGGGTATTTATAGAAAAAACATAAAAAAAACCTACCTCATGGAAAAAACATTGAATATTTGGGTCTAAAAATCGCACCCAGAAGCCACTGCACCTTGATTCGGTCTCCATTTCTGTCATGGATAAAGTTCGACAGTACCTTCTTTTCCTCTTCCCAATTTGGCTGTTACGTGAGGGGGAAGCCCTGTAACATTCCAAGACTTTATAATATTTTCATTTTAGAATAAATTTTTTTATATATTGCTTTATACGCAACACTATGCTAAGCTTACGCTACACACAACACTGAGTTAGCTTGCATTACACGCAAAGCCGAGTTTTACCATCTTTTAATGACACACCTATTTTAAAACTAAATATTGACACTTTTATAAATTTTATTTGTCAAAATTAACTTAATTTTTTAATGTGGAATGTCAAAATTAGTTTAGGATAACTTTTTGGTGTTTTTCTGAGAAGTTTCATTTTTTGATGAATAGTGAAACATGCTGCATTTTAGTTAAAAACTGCATTTTCATCTAAATAATTATTAATTTTAAATTATATTTTAATTTTTTTAAAGTCAAAATAGATCAAATATATATATATTAATCCAATTTAGTTCATTGGAATCATTTTTATATTTAATTTAGATATAAATACTTAATGAACTTTTGAACATTTTTACTTTAAAAACCCACTTTCTCGCCACATTTATGGGATTAGCTTTAAACTTAATTTTCACATTTATGTGAATTGAATTTTGAAAAATAGACATACATTGTTTCAATTAGTTTAATATTTTTAGTCTAATAAGATCAACTTAGTTTTTGACCAAAAAAATTAGTAAAAGTAATTAAAATTAATTACAGCTATTAAGGTAAAATTAAGCGTAAAAATGGACTGAACCTTAAATTTAAGGGCCAAAATGACATAGAAACTTTTCCAAAATCCACTGTATTACAATAGCTTGAACATATCCCTTCTTGTTTTGAATTTTATGAGTTATAGGGACACATGTTCATGAAAGTGATCTATAAAATAATTTATGTAAGGAAAAAGACAAAAAAGAAACCTTCCCCACTTTTAACATTTATAAAGCTTTAGAGTATGAGATAAACTATGTAGTTTCGGTTATAAACATTATTTTGGAAGATAAAAAAGTTTCTTTTATCATGGTAATTTAACTTTAATTTTTAGAGATGATATAATACATCAAATACTTAACAAACGCTAACACATGGATTATTTAGTTAATAATTAAATAAAAAAATGAATCTAAAAACATTAAAAGTAAAGTAAATTTAATGAATTATTATGTTCCATTATCTTTATAGATGAATATATAATGTTACACATATTTTAACTTAATATATCTAAATTATAATATTTTTTTGATATTTTTAAATTAAAATTAAATAAATAATGTCAAAGTGGACATTATTGTTATTTTACAATAAATGATGTTTTATTTAATAATGTAAATTTAATAGAAATACTATATTATTCCAAGTGATTTTTAAGTGTTAATAAATACCAAATATGTTCCATTCATGTACTAATTGATCTTTTATAATTAACATATTATCCCATAGATAGTAAAAACATTGTTAGCATAGTCTGGGTTAAAGTAGTGTTTTTGCGCGTTACATATTCTTGTTTTAAAATTAATTTCCAACACACATGTGATTTGTATTTTTTAAATTAGATATCATATTTAGAATTAAATGGGTCTATATTTTATAATAAATCTAACTTTAATTTATTCTTAATGGTTAAATTACTTAGGTTAGAAAACTAGTTTAATAAAAACCAAAATGATAAAATTGTGAAAGCTTAGAAGTCAAGGAAAAAAATTATAAAAATGGACTTATTTTTGTGTGGTGGAGGATTTTTTCAACCATAATTACCCTTTAATCCATTATTTATATATTTTGGAGGCATATGAGGAAAGGGAGACCTCCCAATAGTGTATACCTTTTGGTATTTATAAGACTGTCACTCCCCCTCCATTATAAAAAGGAATTCACTATTCCTCTTCCTCATACCTCTCAAGTCACTTTGGATCATCCAAAATATTCCCAAATAATCTCCCAACATCCCTACCCTAATCCTATAATCCTAAAATTTGGTAGAAATCAAACCAATGAAGCCCTTTGGTGAAAACATAAAGGAGTTACCCGAAAAAGAGGTAATGATATTCAATGTGAATTTATGTTTTATTTGTTTCTCCACCGCTTCATTTATTATTATTCCATACTTATATAATAACATCAGTATCATAAATGTATTTAAATGTTGTTATTTTTATGGTTTGACCTACACCTACACACACTTCCATCAAACGATTAACAAACTTACCGTTCGTGTACAACGAACTACCACCTCACGAAATGATGATTGTTCATTTTTTCCTTTACCAACTCTAATGGCGGGCACCTGATTTTTATATTATATATATGATATTTATGTTGTCTTTATAATTCTATAATTTTTATATAACACATACCTTTATGAATTATATTTGGTGTAAATATGATAACTTCATTTGTGGACGTGTGGACTAATGCCCCCTCAAAACAATGTGATATGTTCACACATTACATGAAATGTATTAAGGATTATTTTAATTAGGAATATGTGACATAAATGAAATATATATGATATTAATGACATAATTACCTTTCTGGAAATATAATACATCATTTTTATTACCCTTTTCACACTAAAAAAAGTGATAACGTCATTCGTGGACGTGTGGACTACCACCTCCTCGACGTGATGAGATTCCTTTTACATCACAAGAATTTTATATATAAGTATATATGATTAAATAACATGGTATTTATGATATGATGATAATTATAGAAATATATAATGTTTCTTACCTTCTTACCATAACGATCATTGAAAAATGGAAACGTTACTCATGCGTACGTACAACCTATCATCTCCATGATTGTAACGTCGGTTCATTTTTCATAACCATATTTCATGAATGGTTTTAAAAGTATAATTTAGGTATAAATATTATAAGTATTTCATTATTATTATTTTGGATATGTTTATATAATGACCCCTTTGATCATAGTCGACCTACCAAAGTCGTTTTTAACACATGAACCAAATTTGGTCAAAACAACCGGTAAAATTAATTGTTTAATTAGTTGTATAAAACATTGTAATAAGTGAAATAAAAGTGATAATAAACCTGAAAAAGGTTTCTAAGAATGTAAATAATTAATATAATTTTATTATTCAGGAAGATAAAGACACATGACAAGTCAGACTCAAGGTAAGAGATTCTTGTCTCACTTTTCTTTCCATGAGGCATACACCATTTTCACCACTTAGTTATTTTGTGTGATGTATATAATGACCCTTTTGATATATTATATCATGAATTATTTTATATTTATGGTATTTAAAACTTTAATTTAATGTTATTCCTTCATGAGGTTTATGATTCAAATGTTTCTAAGTGGTATGAGACACTTTGGAATGTTTAAAGATTATTTTCCTCAAGAATATTTTTAATGATCTTTAAATGGTATTTTCATTCATCAATATCATCAACCCTTGTTGTTACTTATCATACACTGAGGAATTATTTATAAATACATATTATTTATTTAATATAGATATTTGATTATAAGACACATTTTTTTATTAATTAAATCGATTATTTGATATATGAGGAATTCTCTAGACATGAAAGACACAGGTTAGGATAGTTAAAATAATCCCCTCAATGCATTGGTAGTATCATTAGATGGATTAATTTGGAAAACCCTTCACATTTGTAACTAGTATGTTTTAAAATATCTTGTGAAAGGTCTTAACAGTAGAGTTAAGGTTGGACAAACCAAATTGGTTTATAACCAGTATGTTTAAATCCATATTGTAAAAGGTATTGACGGTAATGGTTCTATGTACCAAGGAAACATGGAGTCCAATAATTAAACATTTCTTTTATTGAGAATTCAATTGTTATTATTATTGTTATCCATGAGATTTTTGATTTTACATCATTTATGGATTCATTTCATTTTCAGTTTATTGATTAAATGGTATGTGTTTTAGTAATTTACCTTGCCATATTGATTTTTACTTATCCAATTATATTAATGGTATGTGTACTCAATTATTTACCTTTCCATATTGATTATGCTCATTGATTCATTATTTCTTTTGTTGTACTTACCCTTACTGAGCATTTGAGATCACCCTTATTTTGTTTCCTTTCCACAAGATATGAAGAGAAATTCTCAGAGCATTACAAGCCCCCTTCTACTATCATGCATAGGAATGAATGGGGGGTTATAATAAAATAAAATAAATAAATAAATAAATTTTATTTAATTTTAAACACCCATCCTGATTTTCGAAACCCAAAGCGGGTTCAGAACTCACACCTATGAAACCCCCCCATTTCAAAGTCAATCATGGAGTCAGAATCTCAATCAAAATCTTTGTTCAAAGGATATTGTTCCTCGAGTTTGTACGAATTAATTAATATTTAATTAATTAAATATCAAATATTTCTCCGAAATTCGAATGATTTAGAATTCCACCAAACTTCTGTCCTAGGGTAAACACCATATTAAGGGACTAACAAAGCGGTTAGAAAAATCACCTAAGATCATATGCTAGGTGAAAATGATTATTTTACCCATCATGAGTATCCAAAAAAAAATTCAAATTTTCAATCATTTTCACAACTTGGAAATACACATGGGATATTACATCTTTTATCCTCAATTGAATGGGTACCACACATACCCATCACACACTTACACTTACACATCGAGACTTTTCCTAAAAAGTCATACCAACTCTCACTCCCCTCTCCTAAGATAGAGTGATCCTCTAAAGAATCTTCTCAAAGGTCCTTACCCATGATCCTACTCGGTATCATTTTAACACAACATTTTTATGCTCTTATATCACTTGCTCACACAACTCGATTCTTGCTCCCCTGAGTCGCATCTCATTGAACATAGGCTCGTGCGCCTAAACTACTCACCATGCACCACTGTATGTTAGTCTCATCCAGCCAAAAGTATCTATGTGCTTTCCTTCCAACAAGTCTGACATCTCTCTAATGACAAGGCATACCACACGATCACCCACCACTTAGGAATTTTCCCAAAACCAGAAGTTTCTATCCACAATTTATCCATCCTAGATCCAAAAATCTAGGATCACGATCCATAATATGTAAGGTATCTCCTTGCCTGCACCACATATTTGATAACATCTACCATGTATCAATCTCAAATACAAGGCATGTACCCATGCATCCCATCTATAAAGGAACTCATAATTCTGGGATAACCCCTCTCTTGTGTTACCCTCATACATCACAACTCATCTCAACAGTAGTAGGGAAATGCCCTTCTACTCAACCATACCCCCAACACACCAATATCCTAAGATGTATCTTGAAGGCACTTTGCTCTCTCACATGGCCCATAACCCATGTCTCACATAATCCACAACTTATGAGGCAACATCTCTACTCCCGTCTCGAACATCACATGGTAATTCACATGCTAACATACCCACTCTAGGGTTCCCCTCATATACATATTAGGAATCACATGTCAAGTCAACCACACTCTTGAGTATCCATCCTCACTGGGAATCCACATATGAGACTACTCCCTTGAGGACCAGGTCACATCCACATGTATATAATGACAACATCCTATAATGATATATATTGAGTAAAACCATAGCCTTATAGTTTAGTTAAGTGGAATTCCATTAAGAAGCTATATTAAAAAATTCCATATAGGTTGTTGTTGACACTTCAAGTAATCGAACCTATTTCCTTTCCAAAACCAGTATAAATGTATCCAATGCTTGAACCAACCCACTAAGGGTCCATCACCTATACATCAAATTATTTTACCGACCCATTGAGGGTCTCTATATACCTCTTACATAGGGGAATGTATAACCATCGTCAAGAAACATCTTGATACAAGATCCACATGACTTGTCATAAGAAGAAATATTTTGGTTCTGTTGAGTAAAATACTTCCAAAAAATTATATGAGAAAGCACCATATAAGTTTTTGATAAAACTTTAAACAACCGAACTATCTATCAGTAGTGGTATCAATCACATTTTGGTCACCAAGAATGAAAACAATTTGAGCGCTATGTCCTGCGAGTACGTGCCCAACGCACCGCCGAATTTTTCAAATTTACAGTCTGATGTGCGCCTGCTACTTTGGTTTCCAGCTTCGCTTCTTGCTCGGAAGGATTTCAATCTGGGCTCTGCTCCTAGTATTTCTGTTCCCCAGGGGCTGGTGGCCCCTTCGTGTTCCTTCCTCCCCTCTGATGTTGGGGACGTGTCGGCTCCTTGCACTTCAGCCTCAGCCTTTGATTCGCCCCCCTATCTTGCAGCCAGTGAAACCTCTCCAGTCATTGCTTTCCCCCCTGCAGCTCCCTGGCTTGGATCCTTTAGAGACGCCCTTTGCGGCTCGCTACAAGCCCCTCCTCGACCTTGTTTCCCAGAGATCTGCGTGCTGACTCTGGAGGCTTCGAGTGATGGCACCTGTATCTCCCTGGACTTCCCGGCGTCAGCCTTTGTAGAGGTGGAAGCATGCCTGAAGTGGTCCCTGGTTGCTCTCTTCAGGTCCGTGAAGCCCCCCTTTCAGTCTTTTAGAAATTTGTTCATTCCTGGGGTCTCTGATCCCCAACTCAGATCTCTGAGGTGCACAAACAATCTTTCTACCTTATCCTGGCCTTGGAAGAAGACTTCACTCATGCGTGGTGTAGAGCTCCCCACTCCTTCAACCGATGGAAGTTCAACTTATCCCAGTGGTCCCTGGGTATTCACAATGGAAAGGAGAGATCTGTGGCTGCGGTATGGATTCATATCTCGGGAATCCCTCTCCCCTTTCAGAATGGTGGATTTATTAAGTCGATCGGAGACGCCCTTGGTGGATTTATATGTGCTGATGTCAGGACCAGCTTCTTTGAGGATTCTTTGGTGGAACATATCTGCGTGGAGATGGATATCTCCCTCTCCTTACCGGATATGCTTCTACTTTGGGTGCAGGATGGATTCTGCTGGAGCCTGGAGATCCTTTACCCAGTTTTCCCCAGATTCTATTCTCATTGTTCCCTACAGGGTCACTCCATCCAAGTTTTCAGGAAGAAGTGGCAAGATGGATGGCGTTGTCCCAATGGAACTAGATTAAGTGACAGAGGGTCTCTGTTGGCTAGTGTTCCTGCTCCTGAAGCTTCACAGAGGGAAGACCCCTCACCAGATGGTGGATCTGTGTTGCTGCCGACAAACCTCCCTGATCCTAATTTAGTGTGTGAATCCTCTTACAAGGGTGACCTGGTGGTTAGCAAGGATCTGGTCCCATTCATGCCAAGGGGCCTCTTGACCCCCCCAGTCTGGCTTGGCAGTTCATCCCTTGCTCTTTTCAGTACTATCATAGGGTCTACGACTGGAGAAGTATACGCTTCACTTTGTGCCTGGCGATTCTGGATGCTTGGCCCTACTTCCCCAGGCCTCTACCTTGTCCTGCATTCCTGCCAATATCCCTGGACATGCCTTTGCAGATTTAACTCTACCACAAGGTTCCCCCTATGAAATTTGTGCTCCTCTCCCTGTCCCTGAGTCGCACTCGGAAGCAAGTGAGGGTGGCTCACTCCTCAGTGCTAAGCCCACATAGTGGTCTTCAACACCCCTTCCAAAGTCTGAGACCAATCCCTAGTTTCCTCCCCTCCCTCTACCATGCTACTTCCCAGCAAAGTGGGGGTCTTTACCTGTTCAAAATCCAGGTCCCTAAAGGAGCGATCGTCCTCCAATCTCAAGAACGCTACAAGTTCTGGAGCCAGTGCCAGAACCCTATCGTATCAATGACACCTATCCTCATATGGAATGATCGATGGCTTGATGCTCAGGTAGAGACAGATTTCCTCGCCTCAGAAGTCATCAAACATAAAGCCGGTGTTGTTGGAATCCTTGAGCACAAGCAGAACATGTCCAAGATTGGTGAATTTTCCTAGAAGATCAAAATGCATGCCTATATGCATGCTTTTCCTTCTAACCGGAACATATGGGTTTTCTAGAACAGGATCTACTCTATCACCATAGTTCAAGCAGACAACCAATTTATCACCACCAAGGTGACAAAGGGTGACATATCATTCTTCATGACCTTTTTTACAGAAGTTCTGACTCCCTACATAGGGAGACATTATGGAGTGACCTCAATGGTTTTGACCTTGGTAACCCACCATGGGTGGTCGGTGGGGATTTTAATGTCATAGCGAACCCAGATGAAAGGAAAGGCAGGGGTCCCTTTCAGAGGAAAGAAAGTATGGATTTTGCGCAGTTCATGGCTGGGAAAGGCCGCATTAACCTTGGATTTATAGGTGATAATTTCACATGGTGAAACAACCAAAGGGGGACCCATTGCACATGGAGTCTCTTGGATAGGTGTTTGTCCAACATGCATTCCATTACTATGTTCTCCAATGCTAAGGTGTGTCACTTGGTCCAGGGTTTATCAGATCATTATCCACTTATGCTCTCTTTATCTTCTAGATAGGATCTACATGGAAGATTCCGATACTACCACCAGTGGTCGGAAATACCAGGGTATCATGACTTGGTAAGTGTGATATGGAAAGAACCCCCTCAGGGGAACACATGGGTTGCAATCCACAATAAACTCCGGTGTCTCAAGTCTCGACTATAGGAGTGGGGGAAAGCTTTTCCTAACATGGATAACGACATTGAAGGTGCCATGCAAGAGGTTGATCACCTTGAGTAGAGGTTGGAAGAGGAGTGGGATGTTTAGTCTTTTGAGGAGTTATTTACTAGGAAGGAGCATTTGGTAAAAATGCTCCTAAAATAGGAATTCTTGGCAAGAGAAGAAGCGAGGATCAAATGGATCAGGGAGGGAGATAGGAATACTGTGTTTTTCCATGCGTGAATCACAGAGAGAAAGCACCCAAGTAAACTTAATATCTTCTTAGATGATAGTACCTACACAGATAAAAGGGATACGGTGGGGAACCTGGCACACACCTACTTCAAGAACCTTCTCGTGGGCTTCAACCCTGGGAGGTCCAATGGGTAACTGGGGGAAGGCGCATGGATTTTTGATGTGATCCCTAACCTCTTTTAGAAGTAGGACAATGAGAGTCTTGGTTCTATACCCATTGTAAAGGAGATTCATGCTGCTATGATGAGCCTCAATCTGGATAGTGCCCTAGAACCAGATGGTTTCCCAGGGTCTTTCTATAGGGCCTCGTGGGAAGTGGTGAAGGAGGACATCATCTTGGAAATCCAAGATTTCTTTTGGGGAGGGAGCCTACTGCAGATTGCTTGTGCCACCACTATGGTACTTCTTCCAAAAACCAAGAACCCTTCCTCTATCATGCATTATAGATCGATAAGTTTGTGTAATTTTCCTTAACGAAATTCTGGCCAGAATCCTCAATACAAGATTGACCCTTCATATTCCTCGGTGGGTCTCCATGGAGAAAAATGGGTTTGTGAAGGGGAGAACAATCCAAGGCGCAATGGATCTTGCTCAAGAGATGATCATAGATATTAACTGTAAGACGCATGGGTCAAACATGAACATCAAATTGGATATGAATAAAGCTTATGACCATATTGAGTGGGGCTTCATTAATAAGGTGTTGGAAAGTATGGGCCTCTCAACCTGGAATGTTGATCTCATCTTCAGATGTTTTATCTCCCCATGGTTGGTGGTTTCATTTATGGGGAAGTCCTATGGTTTTTTCAAGGCCATTCAGGGTCTAAGAAAAGGTGATCTGATCTCTCCAAGTATTTTTGTCCTCTCCCAGGATATCCTCAGCTGCCTACTGGACAAGAGTATCAACAGTGGTGAAATTATGCATTTATGAAGGAGTATGAGAGCTCAATCCATCTCTCACTTGATGTTCTCAGATGATACCCTCATCTTCATGAATGCTGGAAGTAGATCGATTAGAGGTCTATTCAAGGTAGTGGAGGAATATTGCCAATGGAGTGGTCAGGTCATCAACAAAGATAAAAGCTCTTTCTACATTTCTAACCGATGTATACCCAGCAGGACATTAGTGATTCAGCTCAACATCAACATGAAAAGAGGGGTCTTTACCATGGAGTACCTCAGGGCCCCCATTTCTCCATACAGACTTCGCATATGTGATTTGGACTTCCTCACCAGCAAGATTACAGACAAAATCTTCAATGTTTCTGATAGCTCCCTTCGGTGTTTTGCTTATGCTGTAAAAATCATAAAGAGGAGGGTGAAGATCATATATTTTTTAGGGGTTATTGGGCGACTGTAGTATGGAGATCCTTTGGTGATTTTACTGCTATCCTTGACCCCAACATGGTGGCCCTACCATTTCTGGATAGGTGGTATCATGGTGCGGGCGACAGGGGCCCTGAGAAGTTGGCATGTACCATGATTTTACATGCAGGGTGATGGTGTATTTGGTAGGCCAGGAATAAGGCGAGGCATGATGGGGTCCTCTCCTATGGCAGATTAATTACCACCAGGACCAAGAATCTTCTTCTTGACATGGATGGGCTCATCAACAATTGGTGGGAATCCCCCTCCCTAAGTTGCCTTCATGGGAGCTCCCCCCCAATCTAGGCCAATGCCATCTACTCTAGCAGCCATTGGGTAAGATGGAATCCTCCCCTGAAGGGCCTTAAGCTTAACGCGGATGGATCATGCAGCATGGGGTGATCCGAGGAGGTGGGGCTATTCGTGATTCACATGGTTCAATTATTTTGGAATTTTCCTATCATCTCAGACACGGTTCCTCTCTATAGGCCAAGGTTAAGGCCATGATTCTGGGTTTAACCCTGTGCTTTCAGAATAACATTCCACTGGAAGAAGTGGAAACTAACTCAAAGATCCTTCATGATGCTATGAACAAAATTTGCACCCCCTTGGTCGATTACCTACATCATTCGAAAGTGCAAAGGCGCCCTCAATAACAACACCAAAGTGCTTCATTCCTAGCAGGAGGGGAATCAAGTTGCGGATTATCTTGTGTCTCTTGATGTCCCCAGCTCTGACCCTATTTTCATCCACAATGTGAAAATCTTGAAACCCGAGAGGGTGGATTTGGTTAGAGGGGATTCCCTTGGCCTCCATTTTTTTCAATCTCCTTAGCTGAGTTTCGGTGGTTGGTGATCCTTTTTTGTTATCTATTATTTAAAATAATAAAAATCTAATGTTGGATGGATGGTATCAATCAAACACAAGCACACATATGTCATTTTAATCCTATTTTCCAAAAATGATGCTTGTACATAGACCTATTTCCAATGGGACAAGGTCAAAAATCATAAATCAATAAATCCACGAACATCATATTTGGCACAAATCATAGCTCTACCGTACAGGGTGACATGTCCCCATTCCTTGTCCATTATACACTAAATAGTAAGAAAAATAAAAAAGATGCTATGATACCACTTTGTAACACCCCTCCAGCCATATAACATGAGACCACTCACCAGTGTTTCGACCGGTGTTTTCACGTGGCCTCAGGCATGCCACCCTGTACGGTAGAGGCTGCCGACTAATAGTAAATCTCTAAGGTGAAACCATGGAGAGACTATACCTTCATATTATACTAAGAAACTATCAAAAATAACCAAAAAACATCCACAATAATAATCAGAGTATGTAAACTCAATAAACAAGAATCATGCTATATTAATGAAAATGTGTAAGAATACCATCATACATCCCACTGATCACCCACAAGGTTAATCATAAATACAAAATAAATAGAAGGAATAAAATAAAAGGAGGCTCATTTATCATCCCCAATGTAACACCCCAAGGTTTTAATAATAAATTTAAATGCATGAAACTTTTTTTTAATTAGATAGTTATAACTAGCCTTTAAACATAATTTTTCCACTTCTATGTTTTAAATTTTAAAAAATGGCCATCTATAATTATGATCAGTAAGTTATTTAGAGTCTGATGGAACCAACTTGATTTTTGGTAAATAGTAATATATCCTTATGATTAGTAATATAAATAGTAATATGACCCTAATTAATAGTAAATTATATTATTATTTTATTTTCTTAAGGATTTAAGATAATGACATTTTGAGTAATTTTTCAAGGTGATATAAAACGAGTTATAGTTTTAAAATTGTTAATTTTTTTAATAAAGTATAATTTTATTTAAAAATTAAATTAATCATATTTAGAAAATTATTTTCAAAAAATGAATTTCATTTTTGAATTTACATGTCGATAAATGGTTAGGGTGAATTTTTGGGATTTTTCTGAATTTTTTGAAATTTTGTTGAATAGTAAAATACGATAAATTACGATAAATGATAAATAATTGTTTTATTGCATCATAGGTGATGCAAGGATGATGTATGCACACTTAGTTAGAACTCATATGCACTTATTACTATTTGGGGTCACATGAATCAAAACTATTCATTGTCTTGAGAAAAAAATATTAAACTAATGATTAAAATAATGTAAAACCACTCCTCTCCCCCACTATAAAAACCACCCTATTCCCCCTTTTCCTCTCACAAATCTCAAGCCTTGAGAATTATGTAAGTTATACCAAATCCTCTCCCCAAGTATCTTCCCCATGTCCAAGACCTATTGGACTCACCAAAAGGGAAAAACCAAAGGCCTTAAGGAGGATCTCAAGGAGAAGAGAACAAGAGTAAGAATCCTCTTCCTTCTTCATGTGTTTTCTTTTCAATTCCTTTCATTTCTTATACTCTATTCCCCTACACTTATACAAGAGGTATTAAATATACATAATCTTATATATTATGTATGTTATCATGTTCATGTAAAATATTCATCATCTTTCTTCCTCTCCTACCCCTCTTATTCTAAAAATAAAAACACCGTTTGTGATGTGCTGATTTACCAAAATTGTGGATGATGTGTTTTCAATTTCCATTAATTCCTTAAAATATGATCATAACCCTTTTAATGGTTGAAATAGAATTTAAATTTTATTATTTAACCTATTTTATGTTCTGGAATTAACTTCTATAGATGACATTAAATTATATAATGAAACAAGTTCATGATTATCGAGGAATCGCCAAAAATGATCTAAACAAATAGCATTAAAGTTTTATCTAAAGATTCATCATCATTTATGATAACAAAATGATTTATGGTATCATTATATATTATTGAAACATATGAATACCATTTCATTCCAATTATGGAATTTCATTTCCATACGACAGTAAAATCAAATACAAACCGACCATGGAAATCATGTAAAGAACATACTCGAAACAATATAAGGAACAAAATACTAATAACTAAAGGGTGAAATGATATTATAAAATGATAATATAAGGTTTTATAATCATGAATTTTTTTTTTAAGATATTAATAACACTTTTTAAACCATTATACAAGAGGTTTAAACAAGTTCTAAGTAAGAAAAACCTGAGGTAAGGGAATTCTTAACCCGATTTCCATCCTTTAGGTTAACCTTATACTTCATTATTTATGTGGTATTAAAATTGTTTATGTGATTAATTTTTTTTATATTATGTTTTATTATGTGTATTTATAGTGTATAAACATATTCCTATCATTATATTGATTCTTATATCAATTATATGATATTAGTAAGGGGATTTTATTTTAAAATCCTTTTCAAAAATTATGTTTTACAAAATTCAAAAGCAATGTTTTTATACAATTATTCATGTTGTATGATTGTGTTTTGGTTCTTGGTAATTGTTTATGATTAAGGGTGGGACCTATATCTCCCTCCAATGTATTGGGTATGTGTAATTTAGAGGTTGGTCGTATGGTTACTCCAAGTGTAACTACGATAGTTACATAAATTGTAAGGTAGTAGCGAGGTTTACAAATTATAAGGTAGCTGAGAGGGTTACAAGATTATGTAAGTAATTCCCAAATATACCTTTATGGTTCTATTTATGTTCTATATTTTTTTATAAATATCATGTAAATCTCAAGTTTTACAAAGTAAGTTTATATGGGTGACAAGTATTTATTTTTGAAAATGATTTCATACGTTACAAGTATTCATAGACTAACGTATTCTTTCCTTCTTTCTATATACCTTACTGAGATTTTTGTGCTCATCCCAAATTTTAAATGATTTTCACATGTTATAAGGATGTGTAAGACAAATAATGAATCCAAGTTAAATGTTATGAAGATTTTTCAAAGAAATCATTTTTTATTCGAAAAGTTTTATATTTTTGGAAGAAATGGATACTTTTTTGGGGTATCCACACTGTATAAATTTGGAATGTTATGTATGTGTTATATCCTAACTCTATAAAACTCTAAACTTGAAAGGATCCTCAATGTTAATGGAAGTGAGTTCTTAACTAAAATTCAAGATTATGTAATGTAATAAGGACAAATACTTATAGTTGGTATCAAAGGATGGTTTAGATAACTTTTGGGGTTAGGATGATGTTAATAGAGAACCATAAATGATTTTTAATCTATGATTAATTTGAAATGTTATAGAATTTAAATATTACCATGTTGCTTCAACTAAGATATGTTTGTTCAGCATGGTTTTCTGCAGAAGAAATAGGGAAGCTGAACTGGAAAGGCACTGATAGAACAATATCCTTCTGAATCTGTATCCCGAAATGGTAGGGATTGGAACTAATAAGTTTGTGATAGTAATGGATCAGTTGAAAAATGTAATAAATTGTGGTGGAATCTTTTCAAGAGAACAACAAGAGGTACCACAAAGGAACATGGTGATAGTGGAACATTTTATGAGACAACACCTTCCTTCTTTAAATGAATCTTCTGACCTAGTAGCGACTAAAGGATGGATTAAATAACTTGAAAAAATATTTGATGTTATGGGATGTTCAGATAATCAAAAGGTAAGTCTTTCCATTTATTGTTTTTAAGGTGAAGCTGATCAGTGGTGGTCAATGGTCAAGAATATCAGGGATAGAGAGGATATTGATGCCTTAGAGTGGGATGAATTTAAAAGTATTTTCCTTGAAAAATATTTTCCAAATGTGGTTCGACTTAGGATATAGAAGCAATTACTTTAATTAAAGTAGAAGGAGGAGATTCAGTGGTCGTGTCTGAAGTGAACTTCACCTAACTGGTGAGGTATGCTCTAAATCCTATTTTGGATCTTGATAGAAAAATCAACCACTTTTACTCAGGATTGAAGCCAAGGTTTTGAAGGGCGTTGGCCTCCTGTGAATTCAAAAGTTATGGGAAACTTGTCCAATATGATGAGAGGGTAGAGATGGAGTTTGATGATGATGACATGCACTTTGAAAATAAGGAAAAGAAGAGGTATATATGGCAAGTGATGGGTAAGAATCAATAAAAGAAATCTGATGGTAAAAAATTCTAGTTTTTAGTTTGTGACAAGTGTGGAAAAAGCACCCTGGGGAATGCCTTACCAAAACTGGGAAGTGTTTTTGATGTCGTAAGTTTGGATGTATGGCCTTATATTGTAATGAAAACCATCTTAAGACTAATCCTGATAAGAAAACTCTAAAGTGTTTTAAATGTGGTGAGATGGGTAATTATGAAAATTCCTTCCCAAAGAGATATATGAAGGATGAAAAGAAGCCAAACTATAAACAGAAAGGTGCAGTGATATCCTTTTTGACTATGTCAATAGACGTTGGGACATCCAATGAAGTTGTATCAGGTACCTTGTTTTTTTTACTCAACTTTTTCTAATGTTTTGTTTGATATAGGGTCTACACATTCCTTTATTTTTGAAAAAAATTCTGGTAAATTGGAAATATCACCTCAAAAAATGAGACTGAAACTTATTATTAAAACACCAAGGGGAATTATTATAGAAATTATAAAAATCTTTCTATTGTGTTCTATGGAAAGAATTTACCTGCAAACCTTATTATTTTTCCCTTAGTAGAGTTTGATGTCATTCTAGGAATGGATTGGCTTTCTGTTTATCATGCTAAGATTTACAGTAGAGCTAAAGAAGTTGGTTTTCAGAAAGAGTTTCAGTTTGTATATAATAATGAACCCATATAATTGATAACATATCAAGAATATGAAAAACTGTTGAAAAATGGAAACGAAAGTTATCGTGCTCATATTGTTGAAAATAAGGGAACTATTTAGATTAATGAAGTGTTAGTGGTAAATGAATATCTTAATATGTTTTCTGATGAGTTACCTGGTGTCATACCTGATTGGGAAGTCGAATTCACAATTGAATTAGCTCATGATGTTAATCCAATTTCAAAACCCCCATATTGAATGGATCAAATGGAACTTATTTAATTGAAAAATCAGTTACAGAGTTGCTTGATAAAATATTCATTCATCCTAGCACTTCACCATGGAGTGCCCCAGTTTTGTTTGTTAAAAAGAAAGATAGTTCCATGAGACTTTGAATTGATTATAGATCCTTGAATAACATCACTATTAATAACAAGTATCCTTTGCCTCACATCGATGACTTGTTTGATTAGCTTCAGGGAGCTCAGTACTTTTCCAAGATTGACTTGAGATCCGGATATAATCAGCTGAAGGTGAAAGAGGATGACATCCTGAAAACATCTTTTTCGTACTAGATATGGGAATTATGAATTTGTTGATATGTCATTTGGGTCAACTAATTCAATTATTGTATTCATGAATCTTATAAGTAGAATATTTCATGAGTTATTGGATAAATTCATGGTTGTTCTTATTGATGACATTCTGGTATTTTTTAAGAGTAAATAGGAGCATGAAAAAAATATAAGGGTTGTTTTGAAAACATTAATGGAAAATAAACTATATGAAAAATTCAGCAAGTGCAATTTTTTATTTCAACAGATTTCTTTTCTTGGGAACATTGTAAATAAGGATGGAATAAAAACTGATCCTGCCAAAACAAAAGTGGTTGATGAATGTCCAAGACCTACAAATGTTACATAGATTCGTAGTTTTCTTGGATTAATAGGTTATTACCGGTGGTTTGTTAAAAACTTAGCACAATTATCTATCCCAATAACTAAGTTAACACGAATAGGGGTTAAATTTATTTGAAAAAAAGAGCGTGATGTTTTTTTTTCAGGAACTAAAGAAGAGATTGGTGAATGCTCCAGTTTTGGCCTTGCCTTCTAGAAATGGTGAGTTTTTCATTTACAATGATACTTCATTGAAGGGACTTGGTTGTGTTTTTATGAAAAATGATCAGGTAATTATTTATGCTTCAAGACAACTAAAACCTCATGAGTTAAATTACCCCACATATGATTTGGAATTGGAAGATATGATTTTTTGCTTTGAAAATTTGGAGGCATCATTTATATAGAGCCAAATGTCAAATATATACTGAACATAAAAGTCTGAAGAGTATATTCACTCATAAGGAATTAAACATGAGATAAAGAAGATGGATTTAATTGATAAAATATTATGATTGCACGATCAATTACCATCTAGGAAAAGCAAACAAAGTGGAAGATTCCTTGAGTTGAAAACATAATGCATCATTAACCATGTTACATTTGGAACATGATCCCTTGATTAATGATTTGATGAATTTTGGCATAGAAGTTGTTGGTGTAGGAACTACATCTATTTTGTTTTAGTTTTCAGTATAGTCATCATTATCAGATAGAATTAAGTAAGCACAGAAGGAATATTTTGATCTACAGAAAAAGGTATAATCGGTTAAAATAGGTAAGTTTCCAGAATTTAACCTTGATAAAAATTGTGTTTTGAGATTTAGAAAAAGATTGTGTGTGCCTTGTGATTCACAGTTGAAGAAAGAATTGTTGTGTGAAGCTCATATTTCTCCATTTTCAGTTCATCCAAGCAGTACTAAGATGCACAGAGACCTTCAAGAGTATTACTAGTGGGATGAAATGAAAATAGATATTTCAGATTTTACCATGAAATGTTTGACATGTCAACAGGTTAAAGCAGATAAGTATTTAATATAGGGGATGCTTCATCCACTTCCAATGACAGAGTGAAAATGAGAGAATATATCCATGAACTTTATGACGATACTGCCTAAGACTTCTTGAGGTAACAATGCGATTTGGGTTATTATTGATCAGATGACTAAATCTACACATTTTCTTTCTATTTGAGATACAATGTATTTGAATTATATTTCTCTACTATACCTCAAAGAGATTTTCAGGTTACATGGAGTTCCTCTTTCCATTGTATCTGATCAGGATCCCAGGTTCACTTCTTATTTTTGCAAGGGCCTTCAGAAGTAGTTGGGCACAAAATTAAATTTCAGTACAACTTTTCATCCTCAATCAAATGGGCAGTCAGAATGAACTATACAGAATTTGGGGGATATTATTGAAGCTTGTTCAATGGACTTCCAATGAAGTTGGGATCAATATCTTTCTTTAGTTGAGTTCTCTTATAATAACAGTTTTCATTCCAGTATACAGATGACACCTTTTAAGAAATTGTATGGGAATTGGTGTCAAACTCCATCTTTTTGGGATGAAGTCAGGGAAAGGAAGTTTATGAGACTAGAATTAGTAGAGGAAGTGGCTGATAAAGTAAAGATGATCTAGCAACACATGAGGACAACTCCGAGCAGACAGAAAAGTTATGCAGACAACAGGAGGAAAGAATTTTCTTTTGAGGTAGGTGATCATGTTTTTCTTAGAATCTCACCATGGAAAAGTGTTATGCGATTTGGTAAAAAAGGAAAGCTAAGTCCACAGTTCATCAGGTCTTATGAAATCCTGGATAAAGTTGGACCAGTCACCTACTGATTATCTTTTCCTCCAAGTTTATCTCAGATACACAATGTTTTTCATGTTTCTATGTTTAGAAAGTATGTGCCAGATTCATCGCATGTCTTGAGTCCAAAAGTAGTTCAGTTGGAGGAGAACCTTTCCTATGAAGAGAAACCTATTCAGATTCTTGATCAAAGAGAAAAAGTATTGAAGAATAAGGTAATCTTCCTGGTAAAGGTTTTGTGGAGAAACCACATGGTTTAAGAAGCAATATGGGAGTCTGAAAATGTTATGAGGGAAATGTACCCTCACCTGTTTAATAAGTAAATAAAATCATGAGGACTCAATTTCCAAAAGGTGGGGATAATGTAACACCCAAAGGTTTTAAAAATAAATTGAAATGCATGAAACTTTTTTTAATTATATAATTATTACTATCCTTTAAACATAATTTTTCCACTTCTATTTTTTAAATTTTGAAAAACGGTCATCTACAATTATGATCAGTAAGTTATTTGGAGTTTGATGGAACCAACTTGATTTTTGGTGAATAGTAACATATCCTTATGAATAGTAATATGACCCTAATGAATAGTAAATTGTATTATTATTTTATTTTCTTAAGGCTTTAATATAATGACATCTTGTTTTTTTTCAAGGTTATATAAAATGAGTTATATTTTAAAATTATTAATTTTTGAATAAAGTATGATTTTATTTAAAAATTAAATTAATTATATTTAAAAAATTATTTTCAAAAAATGGAGTTCATTTTTGAATTCTATAAATTGATAAATGGTTAGGGTGAATTTTTGGTATTTTTCTGAAATTTTTGAATTTTTGATGAATAGTAAAACACGATAAATTGTGATAAATGCTAAATACTTGTTTTACTACATCATAGGTGATGAAAGGATTATGTAAGCACACTTGGTTTGAACTCACATTAAATTATTTCTATTTTGGGTCACATGAATCAATATTATTCATAGTCTTGAGCAAAAATATTAAACTAATGATTAAAATAATGTAAAACCACTCCTCTCTCTCACTATAAATACCACCCTCTTCCCCCTCTTCCTCTCACACCTCTCAAGCCTTGATAATTTTATAAGTTTTTCCAAATACTCTCCCTAAGGATCTTACCCATGTACAAGACCTTCTGGACTCACCAAATGGCCAAAAAACAAAGGCCTTAGGGAGGATCTCGAGGAGAAGAGACCAAGAGTAAGAATCCTCTTCTTTTTTCATGTGTTTTCTTTTCAATTCCTTTATTTTCTTATACTCTCTTCCCCTCCCCTTATACAGGAGTTAAGAAATATCCAGAATCTTATATATTTTATATTTTATCATTTTCATGTAAAAGATTCATTATCTTTCTTCCTATCCTCTCCCTCATATTCTAAAAATAAAAACCCAATCTCTGATGTGCCGATTTACCAAAATCATGGACGATGTGTTTTCAATTTCAATTACTTCCTTCAAAGATGATCATAAAACCATTTTAATGGTTGAAATAGAATTTAAATTGTATTATGTAACCTATTTTATGATCTTTAATGAACTTATATGCATGAAATTAAATTATATAATGAAACAAGTTCATGATTATCAAGGAACCACCAAAAATGATCTAAACAAATATCATTAATGTTTTATCTAAAGATTCATCATCATATATGATAACAAAATGATTTATGGTATAATTATATATTATTTAAACATATGAATACCATTTCATTCCACCTCTGGAATTTCATTTCCATACGACAGAAAATCAACTACAAACCAGCCATGGAAATCATGTAAAGAACACACCTGAAACACTGAAAGGAACAAAATACTAATAACTAAAGGGTGAAATGATGTTATAAAATGATCATATAAGGTGTTATAAAAATGAAAATGTTTCTTTAAGATATTAATAACACTCTTTTAACCATTATATAGGAGTTTTAAACAAATTTTAAGTAAGACAAACCCGAGGTAAGGGAATTCTTAACCCAATTACCATCATTTGGGTTAACCTTCTACTTAATTATTTATATTGTATTAAAATTATTTATGTGATTAATTTTTGTTTATATTATGTTTTATAATGTTTATTTATAGTGTATAAAAATATTACTATCATTATACTAAATCTCATATCAATTATATGATATTAGTAAGGGGCTTTTCTTTTAAAATCATTTTCTAAAATTCTGTTTTGAAAAATTCAAAAGCAATGTTTTTATGAAATTATTCATGTATTATGATTGTGTTATGGTTCTTGTGAATTGTTTATTATGAATTTTGGGACATATATATCCCTAAAATTCATTGGGTATGTATAATTTAGAGGTTGGCCGTATGGTTAATCCATGTGTAATTGCGATGATTACACAAATTGTAAGGTAGCCGCGAGGCTTACAAATTATAAGGTAGCCAAGAGGGTTACAAAATTATGTAAGTAATGCTCCAAGATATATTTATGGTTATATTTATGTTCTATATGTTTTGTGGAAATCTCATAGAAATCTCATGTTTGACAAAGGTATTTTATATGAGTGACAAATATGTCTTTTTGAAAATGATTTCATATGTTACAACTATTCATGGAATAATGTGTTCTTTCCTTCTTTCTATATCCCTTACTAAGATTTTTGTGCTCATCCCAAGTTCTTAAATGATTTTTTTCAGGTTATAAGGACGTGTAAGACAAAGAAGAAATCCAAGTTAAATGTTATGAAGATTTTTCAAATAAATCATGTTTTATTTGAAAAGTTTTATATTTTTGGAAGAAATGGATACTATTTTTAGGGTATCCACACTGTATAAATTTGGAATGTTATGTATGTGTTATATCCCAAATCCCTAAAACTATAAACTTGAAAGGATCATCAATGTGAAATGAAGTGAGTTCTTGACTAAAATTCAAGATTATGTAATGTAATAAGGTCGGGTCTTTATGCCCAAGCCTCAACACATTCCAATTTCCTAACTCTATCCTAGTTATCCAACTGAATGATCCAATACTGTGCCTCTTCCCTTACAAAACCTATGATCATGAGGTTTTCTTGGGTACCAAAGTTCTAGTGTCATTTTATCATGGTGTGAGTAAAACTTAGTAGACCACCACCAATGATTCCCCTGACATAACTGATAAATACTGTGTATACACATGTGATATACTATGGAAAATAAACAAATAAACTATAAAAGAACAATAAAATAATCACAATGGATCCTCAAGTTATAAGGTGAAACCCGAGATCTACCAACCCTGCTTTGACCATTGTCATACGTATCTAATCATAAAAAACACCACCCAGAGGAAACTGCACCCAACCTTAGTGTTGGAATGATTTAGATCAATCCATTGGATGAAGTTAGGTCAACTGTTAGTGGCCTATACTCAGTCACTATAGAAAAACTGACCAACGACACCGATAGGGAATTATAGCAGTGTGATCTTCGACATAGTACTGTAGCAGCATGTGAATGATGAAATCAACATGTCAATGTATCTTTTTGAACTTCCAACCATTGATTACTGTAGAATAATGGACTAACTATGCAAATTGACACTGTAGCACTTTAGGTTACTATAGAACCGTATTGTTTTATTATCTCATTTCGAGCTACAGTTTCATACTCTGAGATTGTACCCTATAATTCTACTTTCTAATTTTAGTGAATTTTTATACCTCTTCATAGATGTACGGATTATTCCCAAACCATGTAAATCTACATATTTGTGTATTTTTTTCTCCATCTTACTCTTCTTCTGCAAATTTGACCGTTGTTTGTTGCTCCCGATGTTTCTGCATCACCCGGAACCATGAGAGTAACACCCCAAGGAAACCAAATCCTACCCTGAAACTATATATACAAGACCCATGAGGAACCATGTCCTAGATCAGAACCATGAGAATATCATACACACGAGGGGCCCATGTTCATCCCAAAATGTATCATAAACCTCTACCTGAGGGTCAAATCCCATACCCAGAACCATCATATATCCTTCCACCCAAGGGGTCGCATCCCCTACCCAGAACCATCACATAAAATTGGGAGGCCACAACTCACACTAGAACCTCACATATCATATTCCCATGGGGTGTCTAACATTGGAGTCTCATATAGTATACACCTAGGGGCATATAAACCTAGGGCATCATAACCCCAACCCAGAATAGGTATCTGGACATCAAACAACCATGGGAATATCCCCTCCCCAGAACCTACCAAAACCCATCACATCTCTCCTAGGTCAGTTTCAAAAGAACAAAACCCAACATTGTCTCTATATCTATTCTTGGATATCAATATAATACCTGAGACCCTACTATAGTAGGTAAACATCATATCCTAAACTATAACACAATGAGCACTCTAAAGAGCCTTTATTGTAATGGCCCAGACCTCTCCGGCCCATTCCTTTGTCAAAAAGAAGGTCAAGAAATGTTCTGGAGGGTAAAATGGACTTTTTACACACTTTCCAGAATTTTGAAACTATATGCCGTGTAGTTTGAGTACACGCCGTGTACCCCATTCCCAGGTATACCCCGTGTTGCAGGCTGTGTCCTTGCTGGGTAGAGTAATGGGTGGACACCGTGTGTCCAGTTCTACACGCCGTGTAGTCCTTCCCCGCGTACGCGTTACCCTCAAACCGTGTGTTGACCAGTCAATGGCCGCAGAGCCATGTTGGAAGCCGCGTGGAGACCGTGTGAAAGAACCAAGTACACTCTGTGTACCATAAAGTACATGCCGTGTACTTTTGATTTTCATGCCTATAAAAGGAGGGGTCCCCTCCTCCTTTCAACTCACCCCTCTCCTCTCCTCTCCTCTCCTCTGAGCAGATCTCTCTCAAGAGACTCGAAGGCTCTTTCTTCCATAACTTCTTCATCTGAGCTCCGATTTATGATCCATCAGCGGCCACGGGATCATAACTACGAGGCGGAACTTCCGATTTTGGATCCTTTGTCTTTCCTTCGGACTTTCCTTTCAGACTTCCACCCGAGGAGGTTTTACCGGGACCCGACAGAAGTGACGGACGCCGATGAACGTCTTCTAAGGTTGATCCGGGGAGCGTTGCGATCAAGAACCTATTGAGGTAGGGATATTACCTTCGTCTCTCTAATTTGTGCATCATGCAGGGTGGGTATCCTCTTGTTTTCATGAGAAATAGTTGAACCTTTAAATAAAGATAATAACTGGTTAAAGAACGGGGATGGGAAGTTGTGATTGCTGTTACTTTATATCCTGTAATATTATGTTGTGAATTGAATGAGCTTCTGCCTACGGAAAATCACGGTCGTTGGGGGCCTTTGATTACGCAATTAAATGTTTCCCTCTCCTTCTGGATTTTCTTATGGGTGGAAACCTTGTGGAATGTGGAAATTGGATAATCACGTAAAGTTGGCTGATTAAATGAAAATATGGAACCCTTGTGTGATCACCCTGGTTAAACAAAATGGAATAATGAACATGTGGGTGTTGGATTAGTTACGTGGCATGTGTTTGGGGTATTTTGTGGGTTTTTGTGGATTGGGTGAGCAGCGGGGCTGTGGTTGACTTGGTTGTGGGTTGGTGCAAATGTTGTGTTGGTAACGGACAGTGGGGCTGCAATAAATGGTATTAAAGGGATTATGATGTACGGGTTTCGATGCAGTTGTGGTTATGGCGGTTGGCAGTGGGGCTACAGAGTTGGGTTTTAATGTGAACGGGTTATGGGTTGTGAATAATAAATTAAATTTGAAGAGTTAATAAATGGTGGGGGCGTGGTAATGAAACGGAAATAATAATCAATGGGGTTGGTTGGTTGATAAGAGGGACTTTGTTGTGATTTTACTAACTTATTTAGGTGGATGACAAGGATATGTTTTACGAACGATCGATGTGGTTGGTTGTGGATAGTTGCCCAGTAGTTAAGGAACTAAATAATCTAATTCTGTTGAAACGTGAAAACCTAAATGGGGTTGGGGTTGTTTGTTGTATGCATGCTTCGTAGTAGCAGTGCCGAGGCACGTGCTCAGTTTCTCTTTTAGAAGCCATAGGTTGGGCTGTGTGGTTGGTATATATATACATATCTGTATCTTTTGTGTTTTATCTCACCCCACCCATGTTGAGCACTTAGTTCCGAACACTCCCATTTCATGGGAGAGGGTGTTTTTCCCTTAGTTACTAGCTCCTTCCTGATCCTTCTCCCGTAGGCTGTGATGGATTGAGGCGACCTTACACCTAAGACTCCTCGGGTAGGTTTCGATTAGGGTGGTTTTATCCCAAGACTCTTCGGGCAGGTTCTACTGTTCCCAAGAATCTTCGGGATGAGGCCTAGGTGTGTGCGGGCGGGATACGTGGTTGTGAGGCCCAGGTGTGTGGGGGCGGGATACGTGGTTGTGAGGCCCAGGTGTGTGCGGGTGGGATACGTGGTTGTGAGGCCTAGGTGTGTACGGGTGGGGAGAGTGTGGCAGCGTCAGGACGTTCGTCGTTAGGAAGAGCAGCTAACTAAAGGGAAATGGTGTGGGGTACCCAATACTCTTGTACTTATACTACTACTACCTATTGTGATTGTGTTTTGGTGAGTGTGGCTGGTGAGGTTGGGTGGATAGAATTCCTTGATAGGTTTCTTATATTGTTCTCACGGGACATTAGGATGTCTCCTCACTTGTGCATGATAGCTTTAGGTTTCCCAGTTGAGTATACTTGTATGCCCACCCTACGTTTACTTTCGGGTTTCCAGGAGGACTACCAGGGCCCTGCGGGAGCCTACTAGTCGGACAGTTGGAGTTGTTGCTGTTTCTGTACCTTTGTTTTCTTTTGGTATTGTACTTTGAGCTTTCTTGTACTTGTACCTTGTTATAAATTTGTTTAAACATTCATGTGGGATTGGTTTGGGTTTATTTATATACACTTTTTCTTTTTCCTTTTGGTGGTTTACTTGTCCTATTTCCCGATCCTAAATAATAAAAGGGTAATACCTCCCGTATTTGTGAAAAATCATACCCTTGGTGCTAGTCGCCACCCTGGGGCCTACTGGAGGCGGGACTCAGGGGTCATTATCTCCATTTCACCATTGCCAGCTCAGGAGGGGCATCTTTGGTGGGAGGGGGTCGTGACAGAATGGTATCAGAGCGAGGTTGAGAGATAGGATGAAGTCTGGAGTTAGGCATAGTGAGGATTGCATGGGATGGTAGGGAAACAATGTTAGTGAATCTTGGTGCGTGACATAGGCCAGTGAAGACCGTCTAGGACATGGGATTTTAGGCCCCCCCGTGATCCGATGCAAGGACTCTGAGCCTACCGAATGACCAAGTGAGACTACATTGATTGCAGGGTAGAGACCCTAGGGAAGGTACATGCATCATCATGATTGTGTTTTACTTGATTTGGGTGTTATGGGAAATAAATTGAAATAAAATGATAAAAATAAAACCTTGAGTTTCCTTAGTACTTGGGATTAGGTGATCCTTGTTTACCGTACAGCTATGGCACCTGGACGTCATCCCCGGGTGGCTCAGACGGCCGAGGCCCAACAGATTCAGGCGGTCGATCAGTTGAGGATTGACCGAGAGGAGGAAGATAGCCAATGGCAGAAGACTCTCCATTCTTTCCAGCGGCAGACCCTTAAGAAGTACGAGGGTAGAACTTTAGATACAGAGACGGAGGTGTGGCTTGGGGATCTAGGGATCAGTTTTACCTTGATCCATGCTTCGAGGGAGTACTGGGTTCCCCTAGCAATCAGTCAGCTGAGAGGTGCGGCGCGACAGTGGTGGACGCTCTACCTCGGAGAGAGGATAGAGGCAGAGGTTCCATGGGCTGACTTTGAGAAGGAATTCAGAGAGGAATTCCTTTCTTCCATGATCAAGGCGGAGAAGCGGTAGGAGTTACTCTCCCTTTAGCAGGGGAGTATGTTGGTACGAGAGCTGGGGATCATGTTCAAAGATCTCCTGCGCTTTTCTTCGGATCTCTTTCCAGATGAGGATTCTCGGGCGAGACGTTTGGAGGAGTTGCTTCGTCTTTCGCTCCAGTATGCTGTCAACCCCTTCACCCTTCCGACGTACTTGGCGGTATAGAAGAAGGCAGAGGTTGTAGAGAGGATGCACTCGCTGGGAGGTGCACCCCGAGAGGGGATCTAGCCAGGCTCGTCAAAGGGGAAGGTAGTCAGCAGTAGGGCTCCTGCGACGGGACCTTCCAGGTTCAGGCCAGTGGGGAGCAGTCCCCAGTAGTTCCAGTTCAGATCTTTGGGTCCTCGTCCATTTTTCATGAGCCCGGGACCGATTTGTTTTTCTTGTGGAGGTTTTAGGCACGTTCAAAGTCGGTGCCCGAACCGAGCTCAGTACGGTGGAGGTGGGCAGGTTCAGCGCCCACCTCAGCAGCACCAGTTGCCAGTGAGGCCCTTCCAGCAGCAGCAGGACCATGCTCCTCCAAGGGAAGACTTTGCGGGAGGAGGCCGACCTCAGGGTGCTCCTCAGGGACCTCGACTAGGGCATGGTCGGGGAGGTGGACGACATCAGAGAGGTAGAGGAGCTAGGCGTGGACAGTTGTACGCAGCAGAGTTGACATCTCCAGCGGGACCAGAGGTGGTACAAGGTACGATTTGTTTGTTCAGCACTCTTTTTTCTGCTTTGTTCGATTCGGGAGCCTCACACTCCTTTGTTGCATCTAGTCTAGCCCATGCTTTGGGACTAGATGTAGAGATACTTTCCATACCACTAGTACTAGGTACACCAGTTGGGGGCTAGACCAGCGTACCTTGTGTTTTCCGGGGATGTGGGCTGACGTTGGGACCACATCGATCTAGTGGAGACCTTATTCTATTATAGATGCAGCGATACGATGTCATCCTAGGAATCAACTGGTTGTTTTCTATTAGTTCCGTTATCGACAGATTCCGGAGAAGAGTCGTGTTCTCCGATGTAGATGGGCAGCGCGTATCTTTTGTTGGCGAGAGGAGCTATCAGGAGGGAAGCCGGCGTGTGAAGCCTCTCCTTTCCTTGTTAGGCGGGTTATCAGTGGTTCTAGTAGATACATAGATGATGGATGTCCCAGAGGTTGTTGGGGAGTTCCTCAATGTTTTTCCTGAGGAGGTTGTGACTCTACCCCCCCGACGTGACGTTGAGTTCGGGATAGACTTACAGCCTGGTGCCCATCCAATTTCGGTGGCCCCTTATCAGATGGCACCTTCGGAGTTGCGGGAGTTGTGGATTCAGATTGACGATCTGATAGAGAAGGGTTTTGTTCGACCCAGCGTGTCACCATGGGGTGCTCCAGTTTTGTTCATAAAGAAGGCAGATGGTGGTCTCAGACTATGCATAGACTATCGAAGGTTGAACTAGGTAACGGTCAAGAACCGTTACCCCCTCCCAAGGATAGATGATCTCTTCGACCAGCTAAGGGGAGCAGGTTGGTTTTCAAAGATTGATCTACGATCGGGATATCATCAACTGAGGGTAAAGGACAGTGACATCTTGAAGACAGATTTCAGGTGCAGGTATGGGCACTTCGAGTTTGTAGTGATGCCGTTTGGAGTTACGAATGTATCGGCTATGTTCATGGGACTTATGAACTTTGTCTTCCAAGAGTTTCTGCACCGGTTCATCGTTGTGTTTATTGATGACATCCTGATCTACTCAAGATCAGAGGAGGAGCACGTTGAGCATCTCAGGGCAGTCTTGGAAGTCCTTCGACACCACCAGCTTTATGGGAAATTGTCGAAGTGTAAGTTCTTGACACAAGAAGTACACTTCCTTGGGCACATGGTGTCTCAGCATGGAGTGTCAGTGGACCCATCGAAGGTGGAGGCAGTTGTTTCTTGGGCAGCACCCAAGAGCGTGGTAGAAGTTCATAGTTTCCTGGGGTTAGTAAGTTACTATCGGAGGTTCGTTTCAGACTTATCTCAAGTTGCTGCTCCTTTGACAGCTTTGACGAGGAAGAACTAGGTCTTCCTGTGGAGCGAGCAGTGCCAGAAATCTTTTGACTACCTGAAGGAGAAGTTGGTCAGTGCTCCCGTACTCAGGTTGCCAGAGGAAGGGTTGTTGTATGAGGTGTTTTGTGATGCTTATGGCCTCTGTCTGGGGTGCGTTCTGATGCAGAAGAAGGGATTGATCTGTTATGGTTTTAGGCAGTTACGCCCTCACGAGCGTAACTATGCCACCCATGACCTAGATATTGCAGCAGTAGTGTTCGCACTGAAGTTGTGGCGACATTACCTCTTTGGGGAGCACTTTGTGGTCTTCTCAGATCACAAGAGCCTGTGTTATATCTCCTCCCAGCGTGACCTGAACTTACGACAACGGAGATGGGTCGAGTTCTCCAAGACAATGACTTTGAGATATATTACACTGAAGGTAAGGGCAACATTGTGTCTAATGCCCTGAGCAGGAAGTCGCATCAGGAAGTGGTTCGGGAATCTGCTGGTACTTGGAAGGCAATGGGATATTTGGCTGCCTTACACTTGGATGCCAGGGTAGAAGGTATTAGAGGCTATTTGTTTCAGATGACGGTGCAGTCCTCCTTGATGCAGCAGGTGGAAGAGTCTCAGTGGGGGGACTCTGAGGCTGAAGTGATGCGGGATCGTGTCGATCAGGGGAACGCTCCAGAAGGATGGTCAGAGGACAACCGACATCAGATGATTTTCCATGGAAGGTTGTTTGTTCCAGACGCGATGCGTGAGGGAGTTCTCCGTGAGTTCCATAGCTCAGACTTAGCGGTACATCCAGGAGTTTCAAAAATGTACCGATGCCTGAGGGATCAGTTTTGGTGGCCCAGGTTGAAACGGGTAGTGGCGGAGTTTGTGGATAAATGCCTAGTGTGTCAGCAAGTAAAGGATGAACACCATGTTCCCAGTGGTTTGTTACATCCTTTATATGTCCCCGAGTGGAAGTGGGATGACATATCGATGGACTTCGTCACAGGACTACCCAGAGCTTAGGGTGGTTATGATGCTATCTGGGTGGTGGTGGATCGACTGACGAAATCATCTCACTTCTTAGCAATCAAGGAGTCGGGCCCGGTGAGTACCTTAGCACAGAGGTACCTAGACGATGTGGTGAGCTTGCATGGAGTTCCGAGGACTATCGTATCAGATCAGGATACTCGGTTTACCTCACGAGTCTGGAGAGGGCTAAAACATGCTTTTGGCACCTAGCTACGCCTTAGCGCTGCTTTCCACCCCCAGACCGATGAGCAGACGAAGCGGACTATCCAGACGTTGGAGGACATGCTGCGAGCATGCATTCTGGATTTCTGGGTATCATGGGTACGACACTTTCCTTTAGTAGAGTTTGCCTACAACAACAGCTTCCACTCTACTATTGGCATGGCATCGTTTGAGGCTTTGTATGGAAGGCCATGTTGTTCACCCATTTTCTGGGAAGAGGTTGGTGAGACAGGTGCTCTTGGGCCAGAGGTAGTGCAGAGCACCACAGAGAAAGTCCAGCTTGTACGTGAGAGGATGAAAATGGCTGAGGACCGAAAGAAGTCTTATTATGATCATCGTCAAAGGTCCCTGGAGTTCAAGGTGGGGGATCATGTGTTCTTGAAGGTTTCCCCTCGACGGGGGAAGCAGAGGTTTGGGAAGGGGAGAAAGCTCTCACCCAGGTTCATCGGACCTTTTGAGGTGTTGAGGCGAGTTGGCAAGGTGGCTTATCAGCTAGCCCTGACACCTCAGTTGGAGAAGGTTCATGACGTCTTCCACATCTCCCAGCTTTGTCGGTACTTACACGAAGACTCCCACGTTATTGACTGGGGAGATTTAGATATGGGAGACGACGCGACCTTCAAGGAACGACCAGTCAGAATTGAAGATCGTAAAGAGAAAGTGCTCCATGGACGAACCATTACCTTGGTTCGTGTGTTGTGGAGGCATGACGGCCTCGAGGAGAGCACTTGGGAGCGGTAGACCCAGATGCGTGCTCAGTACCCGAATTTGTTTTGACTTGTGTTTTTCCCTTGTTCTTCTGAGATTTGTGTTGATGTTGTACTCTGTACCCTTGTTATATGGAATGATTGTCTTGTCAGTTGTGAGACCTTTTGTTTCCTTGTTCCCTGGTAATGTGTAACATGTCCGGATGTGTGGGAAAGGGAAAAAAAACCTGACCCTTAATCGAGACGCATAAATGTGGATGTGATTGAACCCGTGCGGGAGAGTCAGTGCCACCTAAAACAGATAATATCTCAACATAGGTGAAGGAATTTCCCAAACCCACGTGTTCGGGCAGTGTGTTGGTTGTGTGGTGTTGGGGTTAGTGCGAGTTGAAAAATCCTAATGTATGAAAGTGGGAAGACCCAATTCTTAATCAAGATGCATTAATGAGGATGCGATTAAACCCGTGCAGGCGAGTCAGTGCCGCCTAAAGCAGATAATATCTCGACATAGGAAAAGGAATTCCTAACACATATGATTAGGGTTGTTGGTTGGGTTCCTGTTATAACGAGAACCCTAAGAGGTATCTTGTTGGGTTCCTCTGGGTTGGTTTTTGAATTCTCAGAGATGAGAATGTTTTAAGAGGTATCTGATGTAATGGCCCGGACCTCTTCGACCCATTCCTTTGTCAAAAAGAAGGTCGAGAAATGTTCTAGCGGGTAAAATGGACTTTTTCCACACTTTCTAGAATTTTGAAACTACACGCCATGTAGTTTAAGTACACGCCATGTACCCCCTTCCCGGGTATACCCCGTGTTGCAGGCCGTGTCCTTGCTGGGTGGAGTAATGGGTGCATGCCGTGTGTCCAGTTCTATATGCCGTGTAGTCCTTCCCCGCATACGCGTTACCCTCAAACTGTGTGTTGACCAGTCAACGGCCGCAGAGCCGTGTTGGAAGCCGCGTGGAGACCGTGTGAAAGAACCGAGTACACACCGTGTAACATAAAGTACACGCCGTGTACTTTTTATTTTCACGCCTATAAAAGGAGGGGTCCCCTCCTCCTTTCAACTCACCCCTCTCCTCTCCTCTCCTCTCCTCTGAGCAGAGCTCTCTTAAGAGACTCGAAGGATCTTTCTTCCATAACTTCTTCGTCCGAGCTCCGATTTACGATCCGTCAGCAGCCACTAGATCGTAACAACGAGGCGGAACTTCCGAGATTGGATCCGTTGTCTTTACTTGGGACTTTCCTTTCCGACTTCCACCCGAGGAGGTTTTGTCGGGACCCGACAGAAGTGACGGACGCCGACAGACGTCTTCTAAGGTTGATCCGGCGGAGCGTTACAATCAAGAACTTGTTGATGTTGGGATCTTACCTTCGTCTCTCTAATTTGTGCATCATGCGGGGTGGGTATCCTCTTGTTTTCATGTGAAATCGTTGAACCTTTAAATAAATATAATAACTGGTTAAATAACGGGGATGGGAAGTTGTGATTGGTGTTACTTTATATCTTGTGATATTATGTTGTGAATTGAATGAGCATCTGCCTACGGAAAATCACGATCATTGGGGGCCTTTTCTTAAGCAATTAAATGTTTCCCTCTCCTTCTAGATTTTCTTATGGGTGGAAACCTTGTGGAATGTGGAAATTGGATAATCACGTAAAGTTGGATGATTAAATGAAAATCTGGAACCCTTGTGTGATCACCCCGGTTAAACAAAATGGAATAATGAACATGTGGGTGTTGGCTTGGTTACATGGCATGTGTTTGGGGTGTTTTGTGGGTTGTTGTGGATCGGGTGAGCAGCGGGGCTGCAGTTGACTTGGTTGTGGGTTGGTGTGAATGTTGTGTTGGTAACGGATAGTGGGGCTGCAATAAATGGTATTAAAGGGATGATGATGTATGGGTTTCAGTGCGTTTGTGGTTATGGCGGTTGGCAGCGGGGCTACAGGGTTGGGTTTTAATGTGAACGGGTTATGGGTTGTGAATAATAAATTAAAGTGGAAGAGTTAATAAATGGTGGGGCGTGGTAATGAAACGGAAATAATAATCAATGGGGTTGGTTGGTTGATAAGAGGGACTTTGTTGTGCTTTTCCTAACTTATTTTTGTGGATGACAGGGATATGTTTTACAAATGATCGATGTTGTTGGTTGTGGATAGTTGCCTAGTAGTTAAGGAACTAAATAATCTAATTCTGCTAAAACGTGAAAACCTAAATGGGGTTGGGGTTGTTTGTTGTATGCATGCTTCGTAGTAGCAGTGCCAAGGCACATGCTCAGTTTCTCTTTTAGAAGCCATAGGTTGGTCTGTGTGGTTGGTATATATATACATATCTATATCTTTTGTGGTTTATCGCACCTCACCCATGTTGAGCACTTAGTGCCGAACACTCCCATTTCATGGGAGAGGGTATTTTTCCCTTAGTTACTAGCTCCTTCCTTCTCCTTCTCCCCTAGGCTGTGATGGCTTGAGGTGACCTTACACCTAAGACTCCTCAGGTAGGTTTCGATTGGGGTGGTTTTAGTCCAAGACTCTTCAGGCAGGTTCTACTGTTCCCAAGAATCTTCGGGATGAGGCCCAGGTGTGTGCGGGAGGGATACGTGGTTGTGAGGCCCAGGTGTGTGTGGGAAGGATACGTGGTTGTGAGGCCCAGGTGTGTGCGGGCAGGATATGTGGTTGTGAGGCCCAGGTGTGTGCGGGCGGGGAGAGTGTGGCAGTGTCAGGACGTTCGTCATTAGGGAGAGAAGCTAACTAAAGGGAAATGGTGTGGGGTACCCAATACTCTTGTTCTTATACTACTACTACCTGTTGTGATTGTGTTTTGGTGAGTGTGGCTGGTGAGGTTGGGTGGATAGAATTACTTTCTAGGTTTCTTCTGTTGTTCTCACGGGACATTAGGATGTCTCCTCACTTGTGTACAAGAGCTTTAGTTTTCCCTACTGAGTATACTTGTATTCTCACCCTAGGTTTACTTTCAGGTTTCCAAGAGGACTACCAGGGCCGTGCGGGACCCTACTAGTTGGACAGTTGGAGTTGTTGCTGTTGTTGTACCTTTGTTTTCTTTTGGTATTGTACTTTGAGCTTTCTTGTACTTGTACCTTGTTATAAATTTGTTTAAACATGCATGTTGGCTTGGTTTGGGTTTATTTCTATATACTTGTTCATTTTCCTTTTGGTGGTTGAATTGTCCTATTTCCCGATCCTAAATAATAAAAAGGGTAATGCCTCCCATATTTGTGAAAACTCATACCCTTGGTGCTAGTCGCCACCCCAGGGCCTACTGGAGGCGGGACTCGGGGGTCATTTTCTCCCTTTCACCATTTCCAGCTTAGGAGGGGCATCTTTGGTGGGAGAGGGTCGTGACAGAATGGTATCAGAGCAAGGTTGATAGATAGTATGGAGTCTGGAGTTAGGCACAGTGAGGATTGCATGGGATGGTAGGGCAACAGTGTTAGTTAATCTTGGTGCATGAAATAGGCCAGGGAAGACCGGCTAGGACACGAGATTTTAGGGCCCCCCGTGATCCGATGCAAGGACTCTGAGCCTACCGAACGACCAAGTGAGACTACATTGATTGCAGGGTAGAGACCCTAGGGAAGGTACATGCATCATCATGATTGTGTTTTACTTGATTTGGGTGTTCTGGGAAAAAAATTGAAATAAAATGATAAAAATAAAACCTTGAGTTTCTTTACTACTTGGGCTTAGGCGATCCTTGTTTACTATAAAACTATGGCACCTGGACATCGTCCCCGGGTGGTTCAGACGGCCGAGGCCCAGGAGAGTCAGGCAGTCAATCAGTTGAGGATTGACCGAGAGGAGGAAGATAGCCAGTGACAGAAGACACTCCGTTCTTTCCAGCGGCAGACCCTTAAGAAGTAAGAGGGTAGTACTTTGAATACAGAGACAGAGGGGTGACTTGAAGAGCTAGGGATCACTTTTACCTTGATCCATGCTCTGAGGGAGTACTGGGTTCCCCTAGCAGTCAGTCAGCTGAGAGGTACAATGAGACAGTGGTGGACGCTCTACCTCGGAGAGAGGATAGAGGCAGAGGTTCCACGGGCTGACATTGAGAAGGAATTCCGAGAGGAATTCCTTTCTTCCATGATCAAGGTGGAGAAGCAGAAGGAGTTACTCTCCCTTCAGCAGGGGAGTATGTCGGTACGAGATCTGGGGATCAATTTCAAAGATCTCCTATGATTTGCTCCGGATCTCTTTCCGGATGAGGAGTCTCGGGCGAGACGTTTGGCAGAGGCGCTTCGTCTTTCGCTCCAGTATGCTGTCACCACCTTCACCCTTACGACATACTTGGCGATACAGAAGAATGTAGAGGTTTTAGAGAGGATGCACTATCTGGGAGGTGCACCCCGAGAGGGGATCCAGCCAGGCTTGTCGAAGGGGAAGGCAGTCAGTAGCAGGGCTCCTGCGATGGGACCTTCCAGGTTCTGGCCAGTGGGGAGCAGGTCCCAGCAGTTCCAGTTCAGATCTTCAGGTCCTCGTCCCTTTTTCACAAGCCTGGGACCGAGGTGTTTTTCTTGTGGAGGTTTCAGGAATGTTCAGAGTCGGTGCCCGACCCGAGCTCAGTACGGTGGAGGTGGGCAGGTTCAGTGCCCACCTAAGCAGCATCAGTTGACAGTGAGGCCCTTCCAGCAGGAGCAGGACCATGGTCCTCCAAGGGTAGACATTGCGGGAGGAGGTCGACCTCAGGGTGCTCCTCAGGGACCTCGACCAGGGCATGGTCAGGGAGGTGGACGACATCAGAGAGATAGAGGAGCTGGGTGTGGACAGTTGCACGCAGCAGAGTTAGCAACTCCAGCGGGACCAGAGGTGGTACGAGGTACGATTTGTTTGTTCAAAACTCTTGTTTCTTCTTTGTTTGATTCGGGAGCCTCTCACTCCTTTGTTTCACCTAGTCTAGCCCATGCTTTGGGACTAGATATAGAGAGACTTTCCATACCACTGGTACTAAGTACACCAGTTGGGGGCCAGACCAGCGTATCTTGTGTTTGCCGGGGATGTGGGCTGACATTGGGACCACATTGATCTAGTGGAGACCTTCTTCTGTTACAGATGCAGCCATACGATGTCATCCTAGGCATCGACTGGTTGTTTTCTGTTAGTGCCGTTATCGACTGATTCCGGAGAAGAGTCGTGTTCTCCGACGTAGATGGGCAGCGCGTATCTTTTGTTGGCGAGAGGAGCTATCAGGAAGGAAGCCGGCGTGTGTAGCCTCTCCTTTCCTTGTTAGGCGGGTTATCAGTGGTTCCAGCTGATACAGAGATGATGGATGTACCAGAGGTTGTTGGGGAGTTCCTCGATGTTTTTACTGAGGAGGTTGTGACTCTACCCCCCCGACGTGTCGTTGAGTTTGGGATAGACTTACAGCCTGGTGCCCGTCCGATTTCGATGTCCCCTTATCGGATGGCACCTTCGGAGTTGCGGGAGTTGCGGATTCAGATTGGCGATCTGATGGAGAAGGATTTTGTTCGACCCAGCGTGTCACCATGGGGTGCTCCAGTTTTGTTCATGAAGAAGGTAGATGGTGGTCTCAGGCTATGCGTAGACTATCGAAGGTTGAACTAGGTAACGGTCAAGAACCGTTACCCCTACCATGGATAGATAATCTCTTAGACCAGCTAAGGGGAGAAGGTTGGTTTTCTAAGATTGATCTACGATCGGGATATCATCCGCTGAGGGTAAAGGATAGTGACATCTTGAAGATGGATTTCATGTGCAGGTATGGGCACTTCGAGTTTGTAGTGATGCCGTTTGGAGTTACGAATGCACCAGCTGTGTTCATATGAACTTTGTCTTCCGAGAGTTTCTGGACCGGTTCGTCGTTGTGTTTATCGATGACATCCTGATCTACTCAAGATCAAAGGAGGATCACATTGAGCATCTCAGGGCAGTCTTGGAAGTCCTTTGACACCACCAGCTTTATGGGAAATTGTCAAAGTGTAAGTTCTTGACACAATAAGTACACTTCCTTGGGCACGTGGTGTCTCAGCATGGAGTGTCAGTGGACCTGTCGAAGGTGGAGGCAGTTGTTTCTTGGGAAGCACCCAAGAGCATGGTAGAAGTTTGTAGTTTCTTGGGGTTAGAAGGTTACTATCGGAGGTTCGTTTCTGACTTCTCTCGAGTTGCTGCTCCTTTTACAGCTTTGACGAGGAAGAACCAGGTCTTCCTGTGGAGCGAGAAGTGCCAGAAATCTTTTGACTACCTAAAGGAGAAGTTGGCCAGTGCTATCGTACTCAGGTTTCCAGAGGAAGGGTTGTTTTATGAGGTGTTTTGTGATGTTTCTGGCCTTGGTCTGGGGTGCGTGTTGATACAGAATAAGGGAGTGATCTGTTATGGGTCTAGGAAGTTACGCCCTCACGAGCGTAACTATTCCAACCATGACCTAGAGCTTGCAGCATTAGTGTTCGCACTGAAGTTGTGGCGACATTACCTCTTTGGGGAGTGCTTTGTGGTCTTCTCAGATCACAAAATCATGTGTTATATCTTCTCCCAGCGTGACCTGAACTTACGGCAGCGAAGATGGGTCGAGTTTCTCTAAGACTATGACTTTGAGATCTCTTACACTGAAGGTAAGGGAAACATTGTGGCTGATGCCCTGAGTAGGAAGTTGCATCAGGAAGTGGTTCGGTAATCTGCTGATGCTTGGAAGGCAATGGGAGAGTTGGCTGCCTTACACTTGGATGCCAGGGTAGAAGGTGTTAGAGGCTGTTTGTTTCAGATGACGGTGCAGTCCTCCTTGATGCAGCAGGTGGAAGAGTCTCAGTGGGGGGAATCTAAGGCGGAAGTGATGCGGGATCATGTCGATCAGGGGAACACTCTAGAAGGATGGTCAGAGGACAACCAATATCGGATGCTTTTCCATGGAAGGTTGTTTGTTCCGGAGGCAATGCATGAGGGAGTTCTCCTTGAGTTCCATAGCTCAGCCTTAGCGGTACATTTGGGAGTTTCAAAAATGTACCGAGGCCTGAGGGATCAGTTTTGGTGGCCCAGGGTGAAACAGGTAGTGGCGGAGTTTGTGGCTAAATGCCTAGTGTTTCAGCAAGTGAAGGATGAACACCGTGTTCCTAGTGGTTTGTTGCATCCTTTAGATGTCCCTGAGTGGAAGTGGGATGACATCTCGATGGACTTCGTCACAGGACTACCCAGAGATCAGGGTGGTTATGATGCTATCTGGGTGGTGGTGGATCGACTGATGAAATCAGCTCACTTCTTAGCAATCAAGGAGTTGGGCCCGGTGAGTAGCTTAGCACAGAGGTACGTAGACGAGGTGGTGTGCTTGCATGGAGTTCCGAGGACTATTGTCTTAGATCGGGATACTCGGTTTACCTCACGAGTCTGGAGGGGGCTACAACATGATTTTGGCACCCATCTATGCCTTAGCACTACTTTACACCCCCAGACCGATGGGCAGAAGGAGCAGACTATCCAGACGTTGGAGGAAATGCTGCGAGCATGCGTTCTGGATTTTGGGGGATCATGGGTACGACACTTGCCTTTATTAGAGTTTTCCTACAACAACAGCTTCCACTCTACTATTGGCATGAAACTGTTTGAGGCTTTGTATGGAAGGACATGTCGTTCACCCATTTGCTGGGCAGAGGTTGGTGAGACAGGTGCTCTTGGGCCAGAGGTAGTGCAGAGCACCATAGAGAAAGTCCATCTTGTACGTGAGAGGATGAAAACGGCTCAGGACCGACATAAGTCTTATGCTGATCGTCGGAGGATGCCCATGGAGTTTGAGGTGGGGGATCATGTGTTCTTGAAGGTTTCCCCTCGACGGGGGCAGCGGAGGTTTGGGAAGGGGAGCAAGCTCTCACCCAGGTTCATCAGACCTTTTGAGGTGTTGAGGAGAGTTGGCGAGGTGGCTTATCAGCTATCCCTACAACCTTAGTTGGAGAAGGTTCATGACATCTTCCACATCTCCCAGCTTCGTCGGTACTTACATGAAGACTCCCACGTTATTGATTGGGGAGAGTTAGATATGGGAGATGACACGACCTTCGAGGAACAACTAGTCAGAATCAAAGATCGTAAAGAGAAAGTGCTCCGTGGACGAACCATTCCCTTGGTTTGTGTATTGTGGAGGCATGGCGGCCTCGAGGAGAGCACCTAGGAGCAGGAGACCCAAATGCATGCTCAGTACCCAGAGTTGTTTTGACTTGTGTTTTTCCCTTGTTCTTCTGAGCTTTGTGTTGATGTTGTACTCTATACCCTTGTTATATGGAATGCTTGTCTTGTCAGTTGTAATACCTTTTGTTTCCTTGTTCCCTAGTAATGTGTAACATGTCCGGATGTGTGGGAAAGGGGAAAAAAACCTGACCCTTAATCAAGACGCATTAATGTGGATGCGATTGAACCCGTGCGGGCGAGTTAGTGCTGCCTAAAGCGGATAATATCTTGACATAGGTGAAGGAATTTCCCAAACCCACGTGTTCGGGAAGTGTGTTGGTTGTGTGGTGTTGGGTTTAGTGCGAGTTGAAAAATACTAATGTATGAAAGTGGGAAGACCCAATTCTTAATCGAGATGCATTAATGAGGATGCGATTAAACTCGTGCAGGTGAGTCAGTGCCGCCTAAAGCGGATAATATCTCGACATAGGAAAAGGAATTCCTAACACATATGATTAGGGTTGTTGGTTGGGTTCCTGTTATAAGGAGAACCCTAAGAGGTATCTTGTTGGGTTCCTCTGGGTTGGTTTTTGAATTCTCAGGGACGAGAATATTTTAAGAGGTATCTGATGTAATGGCCCGGACCTCTTCGGCCCATTCCTTTGTCAAAAAGGAGGTCAAGAAATGTTCTGGAGGGTAAAATGGACTTTTTCCACACATTCTATAATTTTGAAACTACACGCAGTGTAGTTTGAGTACACGTCGTGTACCCCCTTCCCGGGTATACCCCGTGTTGCAGGCCGTGTCCCAGCTGGGTGGAGTAATGGGTGCACGCCGTGTGTCCAGTTCTACACACCGTGTAGTCCTTCCCCGCGTACGCATTACCCTCAAACCATGTGTTGACCAGTCAACAACCGCAGATACGTGTTGGAAGCCGCATGGAGACCGTGTGAAAGAATCGAGTACACGCCATGTACCATAAAGTACATGCCATGTACTTTTTCTTTTCACGCCTATAAAAGGAGGGGTCCCCTCCTCCTTTTAACTCACCCCTCTCCTCTCCTCTCCTATCCTCTGAGCAGAGCTCTCTCAAGAGACTTGAAGGCTCTTTCTTCCATAACTTCTTCGTCCGAGCTCCGATTTACGATCCGTCAGCGGACACAGGATCGTAATGATGAGGTAGAACTTCTGAGCTTGGATCCGTCATCTTTCCTTCGACCTTTCCTTTCCGAATTCCACCCGAGGAGGTTTTTCTGGGACCCGACAGAAGTGACGAACGCTGACGGACGTCTTCTAAGGTTGATCCGGGGGAGCGTTGCGATCAAGAACCTGTTGAGGTAGGGATCTTACCTTCGTATCTATAATTTGTGCATCATGCGGGGTGGGTATCCTCTTGTTTTCATGATAAATAGTTGAACCTTTAAATAAAGATAATAACTGGTTAAAGAACGGAAATGGGAAGTTGTGATTGATGTTACTTTATATCCTGTGATATTATGTTGTGAATTGAATGAGCTTCTGCCTACAGAAAATCACAGTCGTTGGGGTCCTTTTCTTACGAAATTAAATGTTTCCCTCTTCTTATGGATTTTCTTATGAGTGGAAACCTTGTGGAATGTGGAAATTGTATAATCACGTAAAGTTGTATGATTAAATGAAAATCTGGAACCCTTGTGTGATCACCCCGGTTAAACAAAATGGAATAATGAACATGTGGGTGTTGGCTTGGTTACGTGGCATGTGTTGGGGGTGTTTTGTGGGTTGTTGTGGATCGGGTGAGCAGCGGGGATGCAGTTGACTTGGTTGTGGGTTGGTGTGAATGTTGTGTTGGTAACGGACAGTGGGGCTGCAATAAATGGTATTAAAGGGATGATGATTTATGGGTTTCAGTGCGGTTGTGGTTATGGCGGTTGGCAGTGGGGCTACAGGGTTGGGTTTTAATGTGAACGGGTTATGGGTTGTGAATAATAAATTAAAGTGGAAGAGTTAATAAATTGTGGGGCGTGGTAATGAAACGGAAATAATAATCAATGGGGTTGGTTGGTTGATAAGAGGGACTTTGTTGTGCTTTTCCTAACTTATTTTTGTGGATGATAGGGATATGTTTTACGAACGATCGATGTGGTTGGTTGTGGATAGTTTCCCAGTAGTTAAGGAACTAAATAATCTAATTCTACTGAAATGTGGAAACCTAAATGGGGTTGGGGTTGTTTGTTGTATGCATGCTTCATAGTAGCAGTGCTGAGGCACATGCTTAGTTTCTCTTTTAGAAGCCATAGGTTGGGCTGTGTGGTTGGTATATATATACATATCTGTATCTTTTGTGTTTTATGGCACCCCACCCATGTTGAGCACTTAGTGCCGAACACTCCCATTTCATGGGAGAGGGTGTTTTTCCCTTAGTTACTAGCTCCTTCCTGCTCCTTCTCCCCTAGGCTGTGATGGCTTGAGGCAACCTTACACCTAAGACTCCTCGGGTAGGTTTCGATTGGGGTGGTTTTAACCCAAGACTCTTCGGGCAGGTTCTACTGTTCCCAAGAATCTTCGGGATGAGGCCCAGGTGTGTGCGGGCGGGATATGTGGTTGTGAGGCCCAGGTGTGTGCGGGCGAGATACGTGGTTGTGAGGCCTAGGAGTGTGCGGGCGAGGAGAGTGTGGCAGCGTCAGGACGTTCGTCGTTAGGAAGAGCAGCTAACTAAAGGGAAATTGTGCGGGGTACCCAATACTCTTGTTCTTATACTACTACTACCTGTTGTGATTGTGTTTTGGCGAGTGTGGATGGTGAGGTTGGGTGGATATAATTCCTTGCTAGGTTTCTTCTGTTATTCTCACGGGACATTAGGATGTATCCTCACTTGTGAACGAGAGCTTTAGGTTTCCCTACTGAGTATACTTGTATGCTCACCCTACGTTTACTTTCAGGTTTCCAGGAGGACTACCAGGGCCGTGCGGGACCCTACTAGTCGGACAGTTGGAGTTGTTGCTGTTGTTCTACCTTTGTTTTCTTTTGGTATCGTACTTTGAGCTTTCTTGTACTTGTACCTTGTTATAAATTTGTTTAAACATGCATGTGGGCTTGGTTTGGGTTTATTTCTACACACTTGTTCTTTTTTCCTTTTGGTGGTTGACTTGTCCTATTTCTCGATCCTAAATAATAAAAAGGGTAATGCCTCCCATATTTGTAAAAATTCATACCCTTGGTGCTAGTCGCCACCCCGGGGCCTACTGGAGGCGAGACTCGGGGGTCATTATCTCTCTTTCACCATTGCCAGCTCAGGAGGGGCATCTTTGGTGGGAGGGGGTCATGACATTTATTCATGAGTATATTTAAAAGTTAATTTTCTAAATGATAGAATATGATTTTAACAAAATAAAATTTATTTTTTAATTCATCATAAAAATATTAACTCATGATGAAATTTTGGTATTTTTCCAAAAAGATTGATTTTTAGGTGAATAGTGAAAATACCATTTTTGTTAAAACTATGAATTTTATGAAATCGCTAGGATGAAAGCATAAACTAAATCTCAAAAAATCATTATCTTGAAAAAATATGTGTTTTAAAATTAACATGATACATTTTAAAATATCGAGATTAATTTATAAACCTATATTTGATATTTTAAAGCTTAAGTCATATTTTTCAGTGAAATTATTTTAATTAATTACACATTTACATATTTTAAATTTAATTTATATAACTTTTAGAAATTTGATATTACTGAATGGAATTAAAATTTGGAACCAGTAGGTCTTAATTGTACAAAAAAGACCATTTTATTTTTAAGCATAAATGATAAATTACTAAATAAAAACTAGTTACTGTAGTAAATGCTAAAATGGTAAAAATAATAATTTAAGAGGTAAAAGTATTGAAATGTGATGAAAACATGTATAAAATTGATTTGTTGAGATATGATTGATCTTATCTCATCCTCCACTCAATTATTGTCTATTTTTGATCCACTTGAGTTGTTTAACATGTGCTCTCTTTATATTAAGGTGAAATATTTACAAAAATGTCATTATCACAACTTATAAATGGTTCCTCTAACCACCCCTTCAATAACACTATAAAAATTAAGTTTAATCCTGAAACCATGCCCCCTTTACTTCCTCTATAACCCTCTTTAACTCCTATAATATTCTGGTCATAAGAGATTAACCCATTACCTTCCTTTCCAAGGAATCCTCCAAGAGAAACCCAAAGTTCTCAATGTAAGTTCAATATTTTGACAAACATATTTTCCACTTATATTTCCATTAAAAATTTATATTTTGGGAATAAATACCAACCACCTCTCCCCTTCCCCTTAAAAAAATAAAAAACATTAATCACACGTATGTGCGGGTACCGCCTCCACGACATAATGTGTTCGATTTTACTTCACCACATTACATGGTTGGTCCTAATAATGAATTTAATATATAATTGGAATTTATAACATGTTTTAGGTCATGAAAATAATAAATCATATTATTACTTTCTCCCGTTCTATGGAAAATGAAATCGTTAACTATGTATGTGTGTAGACTACTGCTTCTATGGAACGATTGATTTCCATTTTTCTTTTCATCACCTTATTACATTAATAGTCATTAGAATGAGTTTAATGGATAAATATAATGTTTATGATATCATTGAGGTTCTTATATGACAAATTGGGGAACCTATTAATTATATGATCAACAAAAAATCATCATTAATTCAATCATTTGAATCAAGCATACTAAGAAGATAATCTTTTATTAAAATTATATAATATTTTCATATCCATTATTTATTATTTTAATTAATTTATAATTATAATATATCAAACTAATAAAAAATAAATTATATCATTATTCTATTTTTGTAATGATACTTAAACTAAATCACATCATAATCACATGAATCATGGTATGTTCATGTTTGGGTCAGTTTGACCACCCACATGAAAAATACTATAAATTTATATCATGAATGACTATGAGAAGATAATATATGGTATAATATAATAAAAATTTGTAAATAATGATTCATTTTTTATTTTGGAGATATTATATAAATATTTAATTTATTACTTAATAAAACACCATTCAATCGTCAAAAAGCACAGAAACATGCTTGTTATTGGTTTTATCTTCAAGGATAAATAAAAACACTCATGAATGGAATTTAAAAAACTATAAATAATTATATATCATCCATATAAGTAGATTTAATGAAATATTAGTAATGAAATTTGGAATAATAACAAATATGAATACCTTTATTATGAAACTAGTACAAATGATCAAAACTATAAACACCTAATGCGGAAAATAGGTAGAATTCATATAAAGAATGACTATTTATGAAGAGTATAAATGAAAATGGATATGATTAAGGTTATGAATTAAGTGATTAATATATTTATGTTTGTGATACATAAGGTTAATTTTTTTTTGGAATTTAGGATAATAGGTAAGAGTTTTCTATCTCAAATTCCTTTATTTGAGACATGTTTTGTATTATGCACACAATTTCCTTTATGTGGTGTATATAATTCCAATTTGAGATTTTATATCATGAAATGACTTTATTCATGGTATTTAAAGATCAATTTGAATATCTATCTTTCAAGAGTTTTTGATTGAATTTCCACCCAAGTCAAAAGTGTGTTTTTCTGTTTTAATTTTCATTCTTTAGGACTCATTATATTCACCACCTATTTCCTTTTGGGTGGTACATAAATTTACATGAAATAATTTATCATATTACTCATGAAATTTAAGGTATTTATAATTATATATTATTATCCCTTCATCTTATTTTTTTGATTCAAGAGTTACCAAAACTATTGAAAAACTCAATCTTTTCCATGGTAGAAAACCATCCTAAGTTTTGGTAAAGTAAAAGTGTGTGTACTTTACTAGAAAATACATCCTTGTCTGGGTATTGTCAAGTAGATGCGATTGTAGAACAGATGAAATTATAGATAATCATACTAAAAAGGGTTGGTTGAGTATTTAATTATTCATCACTCTAATGCACGATGAGTGGGCTTAAGACTGCACACCTTACTAGACACTCCAAGATGATATGATTTTGAATAATCACACACTCTTTATGAACCACAATGAATAATTTTTACTAACATTTCCTTATTAAACTATTGAACCCGATTACTATCTTCCATGGATAGACCAACACATTGAAAGTACCCTTGACACTATATTTCTTTGATAAGGGTGCTTCCTATTACTTTGATGACACTCCACATCTTTGAAGTTGATCAAGTGATCTTCTCCTATACATCCACATTATTCCATTGAATTGGGAAGTATTTTTTCCATTTTTTTCATTATATGGACAACCATGTTCTTTATTTATCCAAAGGTTTCTTAGGGAATAGTATGAAATTTAATGACTCTTATGGAGAATGAATTGGACTTAATTAGGTGACGGGTGAGACCTGAAATTATATATCCTCTCGATGCATCGATAGGTCTCATGAGACAAAAAAAACTTGATTTTTGGTGAATATATCTCTCCATATCTATATAGTGTCTTGGAACAAGGCCTTGAAAACATGTTTTGATGTCTGAAATTATGCATCCCATCAGTACGAGATCAATGATTTTTTTTATCCATGTTTTCATTTATTTTCATGGATATAGTACATGCCCTAGGTTTTAGTTGACTATGGATTCAAGTTTATGTTATGATAGCTTCCGTTGTATGCTACTTCTTACTAAGAATCTGATCTCACCCTTATTTTTTTCCTTTCCCTAGGAAACCTAGAGGATAACTATATGTAATTTTCAAGGATTTTATGGAAGGGATAATAATGATCTCACAATGTATTCATGTTGTATCTTATGTTTTTAAATGTAATGTATGTACATATTTAGTTTTCCAAGAATAATAAGCCGTTGGATCCTATGAGAACTCCTTTATTCTATACCAATAATGTAATATAACTACCAACTTTGGGTTTTGGGAGTCCAAGTTGTTACAATCACTGTTGATTCTCAGGTTATAAGGTGACACCCAAGATCAAAAATAAAAACCCCCATATCATATACATGGGTTGAACACATGACAAAACCCATCACATATCTCCCGGGTCTATCTCTTAAGAATAAAACCCAACCTTATCATTACACCCATGCTAGGTTATCACCATCAATCCTTGGTCTTTAAGGCGAGACTTGAGTTTTGTACTTATCTCTCTCTCATGGTGTTTACATGATCACAAATACTCTCTTGTGCATATAATATTTTAATTTGAGTGATCTTGAGACTCCTCAATTTGAATTTAAGTCATGAAATGAATGGTTTTAATGGATATATTAAATTCAATTCAAAGGCGACCTATTGATCTTGTTTAAGTCCTGGAAATATCTTATTTCTTGTTTTAAGACCATGGAATGGAGTTAGAAGATCCATAGTAGAAAATAAAGGATTATGAAGTTGATGAACTTGAAGGTGGATAGGTATAGGGTGAACCAAACCACTAGTTCCATGATGGAAGAACCTAAAGAAGTGCAGAAGTCCCAACATCTAATTTATGGAGTGTCACCGACCAGCCGGTGGTGAAGGAAGAAGTACCTCTTCCTCCAAGAGTGCCACTAGCCAACCAATAGAGGAGAAACGATTATTCAGTGGGGGAATTATAGTATCTTTGATCTCTAGGTGGTACATCCGGTGAATGTTATCAGGTATTCAGTGGGGTTGAGGATGTTAGTCCTATTTAGCATTTATTATGGTTAAAAAATCCATAATTTTCTTTTTTAGCTTCAATGCCCACAAAGAGTTCCAGTATATTATCTCACCTCTTGGAGCCTATAAAAGGAGGTCATCAGATTCTTGGAGTTATCACTTGATTATTCAACAATGCTCTCCTCAATTCAAATGATGAATTTATAGCAATCTCCAATCCCTCTCACAAAGTGAAATTTTTCATTTCCAAATCTCAAAGGCATTCACCTTTTTCTCTCTATCTCTATTTCAATTTGTCTAATCCTTCTAGAAAGATATGAAATTGAAATTATAACTGATTTTCACCATGAAAACAATCTCTTCTCATCCCACCTTATACCTTTGGTTTTTTATTATCTCTGTTAAAAAGTAAGGGAAGTTGGTTTCTTTCTATCTCCATTAAAAATAAAGGGATATTTATTTATTTCTTTCTATCCTCGTTAAAAAGAAAGGAAAGTTTCTTTATTTATTTATATCCCCATTAAAAATAAAGGGAAGGTATAATAAGACATATTTATCAAATCAAGGGGTGGAGATGTAGGGACACCTCATGTGCTATTACTGAACTCCTCATAAAATCATATTCACTATCTCAATTATTTTATGCATTGCTTCTTCGATTCACATAATTGTATAAATTTGATTCGATCATTTTTTACTATGCTCAACCACTTAATTAAATTTGATATTAAACTTTATAACTTGGTTCTAATTTATCATTTATCTCTCAATCGATTTCATTTCTTTAATTTCATTATAATTTCAATATTGTTTAAATTTGAATTTACCTTTTTTCCATCCGCTTTAAATTTTTAAAAGAGAATTCACCCCCTCTTTCCATTTCTATTCTGACCAAAATTTGGTATCAAATGAGTTCTTTATTTATTTAAAACTCTTGTTTTCAAAATTGTGGTTTAATATTTTTTTAAAATCTTAATCGATTTTAAAGCTCTATCTTTTTAATGGAATATTATTATCTTTATTTTTTTTATGAAACTAATTATTCCTATTGGGAAAATAATATATCAACTATTATTGGTAGTATTGGTTACCCCATTTGGAAAATGGTCATGTGTGAATATGTTCTAACTAAATAATTTGAAGATAAGTGTACTCCCAATGACATTAAAACTTTGAGCTTAATAACAAGGCTATGAAAACTTTACATTGTGGTCTTAATCTAAATGAATTTAATCATATATCTTTTTGTAAAATAACTCATGAAATCTGGAAATTGTTAGAAGAAACACATGAATACATGAATAAATTCAAAGACACTAGATTTGATATGTTTATATAAGACTTTTAAAACCTTATTATGCATGAAAATGGATACATTACTGGTATGTTTACATGGTTTACTAACATTTGTAATGTTCAAAAGTCTCTCGGTGATGATTTTTGTATAGAAACACTTGTGAAGAAAATCCTATGGGTTTTACCTAGTTCATGGGATACCAAAGTGATTGAGATACAAGAATCCAAGGATATAAAAAATATGAAGGTTGAAGAAATAATCATATTCCTCATGATTTATGAGATAAACATGAAATTCCATTCAATAAAAGAAGGAATGGAAGTCAAGGAAACCAAGAAGAAACTATCTTTTAAAGAAATCAAATATGATGATTCTTCTGAAATTCACACCGGTGATGAAGGTGAGTTTGAACACTTCATTAAGAGATTAAACAAGTTGAAAAAATATAAGAAATCATATCACTATAAAAAAAGGAGAAAGAATTTGAATCACTAGAAGTGACATGTTTTGAATGAAACAAGAAGGGATATATCAGACTGAATTACCCCATCTATAAAAAGAAGTTGAAAGACAAGTAGAAAGGTAATAATGATCTTAAAGTTTTGACTTGGAGTGTTGGTGATAACTCCATGGACTCAACCTCCTCAAGCGACTCAAGTCCTAAATGCTTCATGGCACATCTCTAAAAAGGTGACAAGGTTAGTTTGTAACAACCCAAAATCTAGTAACCTAGAGTTAGTGTATACTTTATTACATTAGTATAGATATAAGGAGTATAATCACAAAGGATTGATCAATTTAGTATTTTTGGAGAACCAGATACATACATTATACCCATTTTACATTGGGAATAAAATATACACATAATAAACATAAATACCCTTAATCCTTTAAAAGCATTCAAAGATTTCTTATTCATAACCCAGGGAAAGAAAAAAAATAAGGGTTAGATCAAATTCTTAGTAAGGGTTACATACAAAGGAAGCTATCATGAGTAAATAAGGAATTATCAGTATGGCATGATAAATAAATGAAAACACATTTCATTTAATCAATAGCTTGAGTACGAAAAGAATCACTGGATAATATCAATGCAGTAATCTCATGGATAATAATAATAATATCTAAATTCTCAATGAAGGAAATGCATACTATTGGGAATCATGATTTTATACATCATGATATCTCTACTATCAAGAACTTGTGACAAGGTAGTTTAAAACGATGGGTAAAGAAAAATTTAATTTGGACAATCTATTTTCCTCATGATATCCGTCAATGAATCGAGGAGCTATATAATTCTGAACAGCACTCATCATTGCCTATCCAATGAATTACTCATTTATCAAATGATCGATTTAATTCATGAATAATATGCCTTATCAACAAATTTTCAAACCAAGTAAATAATACAAATTATCAATATTTCCTTAGTCAATATAATAACTTTCAATGTAAAACATTTTATGTAGAAATGATATGTGGTTTGGGAAATAAACATATCCATGATATAAATAATATGAATATTTAAGGTAAATTTAATGTTTAATGATCATAATAAAGTGAATGTTTTAAAAAGAAAGTTAATATTCTTGAGATTAATCAAGATATGAGAGATGACCATAAAAAAGTAGATTTTGTAGTAAAACTGATTATTTTGAAGATTTGATAAAAAATAGACATGAAACATTCAAAAAAAGTATTTATTGAAGATTTTTCTTTATAAAACCATTGAAACTTGTGGAATAAACTAAAGGGTGTAAAATAGTTATAGAAGCAGAAAAGTACATTAACGCTGTATAAGTTAAAAAAACATTCCTTTTGAATTTTTATTAAAAATGAAATATTTTGGGAAAGAATTATAAATATTCCTTTCATACTATGTAAAAAGGAAAGGATAAATTAAAACTTCCTTAATAAATCATTTGAGTAATAAAAAATGACTTTTGTAAAACCATTTTAAAAAATACGGACATAGAAGAAAAATATGTTGCAGAAATGATGGGAGTCACACAAAATAGGTTTGTATATGAAGAAAATATGAAAAAAATAATAAGAATAAGAATATAAACACAATGATTTACATGGTTTGAGAATAATCCCTATATCCATAGAGAATAAGAATTACTTCACTAAAATATTCGGGGGCATAATTACAAGGAGATAAAATTTTCACACACACACACACAAAACCCTAGATTGAATGAGATAATAAAGAAGATGAAGTAATATTAAACCAAACTCACATTAATTCCACTATGGTACAATGAATAATGGCTAAAAGTCTTCACTACTACAGTGTTGTGTCCACCAAAGTCCAACAAAATATACCCAATCAAAAAGAGGAATAAGATCATATTTTCTTATAAACATACCTATTGAAAGATTAACTTGAATTGAATCATTAATAATAATGAATACATTTAAATTCATGTTAAATATCTAAAATGAGAAGTATATACACCTCATAAAAATAAATAGGATCATAATACCAAATATGTCTCAATGGGTCGGAAATTGAGACAAAATCCCTCACCTCACTTTTCCTTTTATTTGAATGTTTTTAACCTCCTATATAATAAATTTATATTTATTATAATTACATAAAATATAAATATACATATATATAATATCATATATGACCCACTTATTATAGTTTATCGCCTGTTTGTTAACAATCTTTTATTATTATTATTTCATGTGTTAATTGCTTTGTTTTTTAATGTATGCTTTGATTTAGTAGTTTTGGTCCTTGTACTTTTATTATGGTTAAATAATAAAAATAATGTTATCAATGTTAAAATTATTATATATATTAAATATATAGATATTTAGAGTCATCCATAAAATATAGAAATAGAAAAAATTAATTACATTGTTCATGGAGACGATAGACCGTACGTACACATGTATGTTGTTTTTACTTTTTGATGGATGAAAATAAATAAAGGTGAATAATAATTAATCTTTAAATAATAATTATTATATAATATATATTATATATATTCATTAAATATATCCTTATCACCATCCATGTAAAACATAAATGAAAAACAGATCACATCGCTTCATAGAGGTGGTAGTCCACACGTACGCATGAGCAACATTTTCATTTTTTCAACGGAGTGAAAGGTAAGAAGGTATATATGATTTTATAATTAAAAAAGAATATTTATGTCATACATATTATCAATATTCACTAGTTCCATATTTATAACTATCCAAGTGAAATAGTAATGAAAAATGAATTACACCGGTATGAAGAGACGGTAAGTCGTACGTACACACAAGTGATGTTTTCACTTTTCATAGGATGGAAAAGAGATGGAATATGGTTGTACCAAAATAATAATAACATATTATTATATTTATGATATTTTATTTATTATCCTATAATTATTATAACACTTTAAGAGGAATTATAAGAAGAAATAGACTTGAAGGACTCACTAAAGAATATTACCACTTCCTTGATAGACTTCCTTTAGATATATTCTTAAGAGACCTATGGTATGTGTTTTGAAATGAAAATAAAGTCTATAATTTATCTAATAATTTTTATAATATAATTTTTTAGGTTTGGTCAAGATATATTACTCAAAGTGTTGTGGAAAATTAAGATAAAGGGTGTCCTTTTATAAGAGAGGGGAGATACATTCTTGGGATTTATTAAAGTATTAAATTAATATAAATTATATTTCATGTCCAAATGGCTTAAAATCTCTATAATTAGAATATAGGATAATTATAATTAAAAATAACCTCAGATAATAAAATTTTGACACGTTTTAATTTTGTTTTCACCCTTATCTTTTAGTTTTAACCCCTTGTTAACCCTTTCGACAATTACTAAAATATTAATTTTTATACCCTTTAAGGGTGAATAATGTTACTAAAAAATGAAAAAAGACCCATAAATGTATCATGGTTGATTTTTAAAACCATCTAACTTTATTTTTTACGAATATAATATTTTTATGAATTTTAAATCATTTAATAAAATATTATTTATTATAAAATATCATTAATGTAAATTTTGGAACTATTCATTTAATTTGTCTTTTAAAACTACAATACAACAATAAAATAAAAATAAAATAAATTAAAACCTATATAATATGTCATTTTTTATATAAAAATCATGGAACACAAAAACTCATATGGATAATATTATTTTTAAAGTTTTTAAAATCATTTTATTTATTTTTTACTACTTGCGCAAGACTGTGTCAGTGTTGAACAAGATTTTAAGGCAATTATTTATTCACTAAAAATAGAAAATACATTAACATAATGAAAATAAATAATTTATATTTAAAATTAATATTTATAACTGAACATATCCTCTGTTTAATCCTATTTCAATAATTTAAAGATAATAAAACAAAGAGAATGACATTTATAACTTTTCTTTATATAAAATAATATAAAGAGTCAAAATCACAGAAAATGGGAAAAAATGCATATATTAGACTTTTTGTTGATTATGGATTATATATACTCATTAAATAAAATTAATTCAAGTTTTAGGGTCGTTATTTAGTCCTTATCATTTTAACCTTAATTACTCGATTACCCATTTACCATGGTAATAAAATTACTGTAGTTACTATTCATAATGTCCAAAAATAAAAGGAACATATTTAACAAATTTTTATACCCTGATTCTAAATATGTAATTCATTTATCAAGATTCAATTCACATAAGTGATAGAAATTACTTATAACATAAATGCGTAGAACACAGTGAAAAACAATTTTTAGAAAAATGTGTTTTAAGCCTAAAAATTTACTTATACCAAAATCTGGTATAATGAGGATTCAAATGAAGTTAATTTTAATATATTTAATTAAATAATACTTATGTTATTTTGGGATCAAATTTAATGAATAATTATACTTTTTAATAAAAGAAAATGACTATTTTACAAAATCGGTATTTTTCATTATTCAATGAAAATCAATCTTTAAAAAAATACAAAAATTTCACCCAAAGAAAATTTTGATATGTTGATTTAAAAAATATTTCCTTTTTATAAAATAAAATTTATATAAGTTCAAGAAATTTTTTATAATTATTTTCTCACAAAAATAAATAAAAACATTTTTTGAAGAAAAAGTGTTTTTGAACCATCCACAGCTATACACAACTAGTTAGATCTATCCACATGGTGCATCAACCAATAGAAGTGACAAAACCATAAGTAAACCCAAAAAAACAGATATTCCTATCTTATACTGCAATTCCTATGAGGTTCCGACCTCATAGCCAGCTGTAAGATTCTACTCGAGGATCTAAGGTAACATACACCCAGGAGAGCACACTCCATAAGCTCAGCCATGCTGGCTGAATCTCATCTAAGAGATAAAGTCCATCATAAATAACTCTACTATCCCTGATGGTACATCTAAGATAACATGATCTATCGAGAATTGATCACTTGTTCAAACTCTAGCACCGAACACCAGAGGTCCTATCATTGCTTTCTTGCGCCTACACAAGATCATAGGAACCCAAGTGGAGAGGCCCACCCCTCACCACTACATGTAGTTGAAGGAGCACTGCTACATACCATGAACCACATGAATCCTATCTAAATAGAGAGATAAGGGACCAGCACGTCACCTCTACCCCACAACTGAGGGTGTACTAGCTTCTAACCATCTTACGAAACCACTAAAGTACCTGTAGGAAGAGGCTCGCACCTCACTTAATCAAGGGATCACTAAATCCTAACCAGGTATCACACATAATAAGTGAAGGGAACTGCTCCTCATAACTATGCTCTGTAGTTGAGGAATCTCCTACTCTAGTGGAGGAACTACTCCCCGCCATTACTCAAAGATGAGGGAGTGAAACTCTATAGATAGAGGACCCTAACCCTATAAATATGGGAGTTTTGACTCTAACTATATGATCACTATAAGGGACCCACACCTTGATTCAACATGTGATTTCCACTCAATAGATGGGGTACCTTCACCCTAATACAATATGGGAGTACCACTCTACCTGTATAATCGTAATGGGGGACCCACACCCTGGTCCATCAGGAGAGTACCGACCCCAGGCTAGAGGAACAGATCCATGGTACGACAGGGGAGTACCAAATCTTCCTGAAGAACATGTATGAAGGACTCTGACCCTATAACAACAAGGGAGTACTGAATCCAAGGATAGAGGACCTTCACCTTAACACCTCATAGGAGAACACACTCTATTTATACATTGCATATAGAGGACCCGCACCCTGATGCGATAGGGGAGTACTAACTCCAAGGATAGAGGACCCACTCCCTAGTATGATAAGGGAGTACCTACTCTATATGTACAACAAGTATGGAGTCCCCATGACCTGATAAGACATGGGAGATCCATCTCCAACTACACAAATAACACGGGGGACCTGCACTTGGTATGAAATAAGAGTTCTGACCCTGAGAGAACTACTCTGTTGGTAGTGGACCTGAACCCATAGTGTGGAGAGTTTCATATCTACCAATCAGAGAGGTAAGGGAAACCCGTTCCTTGAGACTACAAGGGAGTACCAATCCCAAAATCTCTCTATAAGATCCACACTAATCTCTATCATTGGTCAAACGCTGAAAAAAGGAGCACCACGCTTGTCATGCCTACCATAGCAGCACAACCAAAAGTAAGAGAACTACACCCTGATATGATAGGGCAACAATGCTCTACTAGCCTAAAGAGTCTAGGGGACCCAAATCCTGAGATGATATAGAACGGTACTGACCCCAGCGTCAATATATTGATCCACCTTGATCACTATCCAAGGTATAACACCAATACTAAAGTTTCATGGTTAAATCACACCACATCATATCCCATAATCCACCATGAATGCCACCATCATTTTATACATGTAAAATTGCTCAGGATAGGCTACTTGCAGGTATGAATATGATCTTTGAATAAGGAGGTACGCTGGGTGGAAGTCTCTAAGAAAAGTACATGCTATGTACTAGGGTCCACACAATATGTGACCCCACCTGAACACCTGGTTGCGTCCTCGCATGAATTTTCTGGCCATGTGAGGTTACATGGTGTGTACATGCTATACACGATGTGTCTCACCTCACTTGGGCCTTCAGTCATGTTCTTCCCCACATATCTTGGCCAACTATGTCTCTCACATGGTGTGTAAAACCTGTTATATGACATGTCTTAACTACCTCGCCTCTTGGCCTTGTCATTTACCCATGTCCATGCACTTCACCTCATGTCTGTGTCTCTAGCTGTGTACTTCCATGCTGCCATGTCCTTTGACATGACTACCCTAGCTAGGTACCTTAGCCATACGACCCAAGCTAACTACATGGCATGTAACCCTAGTACACGACATGTAGTCCCCAAAAGTAATACTCCCTAAATGGGAAGAACACACAGAATGCTCTACTAAACTACACAATGTGTGATTGGGAATTCTGAATGGGAATTACCTATGAGACACCCGAATCACCCTAGTTTTCCTGAAAACCTATATATCAAACCCTAGGGGATCTCTATAAGTCATAATAGGGATCTAAAACCTTAAAAAATTCATAAAAAATGGTACCAGGACATAAAAATAAAATCTACCTACCTCTTTGTGAAACACCGAATATTTGGGTGCAGATCCATGCTCCAAAGCTACTGCACCATGATTTGGGAACATTCGCTATCAAGATCAGAGATTGTTGGTGCCTCCTATCCTTGGTTTCACCTCGGTTCATCCATCACTCAAAATGGGGAGAGGTTATCCTCCTATATTCCATGTGAACACAAAAATGTGGGGGGAGGGGGAAGGGATATTGATTTAATTTTATTAAATCAATATACTCTATTTAACACCCCACCAACACGTCTTCTACACGACACCTAGTGCTAAAAAATTTTATGCCATACTAAGGGTAAACACCATGTTCTGAACTCAACCATGAAATTAGATTTCCAATATGAGACTCTTCATATAAGTTATTCCACATTTCCAATGAAACATCACACACATGATATAATATATTTAATATATTTAATATCACCGCACTGAGGCTCTTCAAGCCCCGAAATCCCATACTGACTCATCTCCTAGCTTCAAAAATATTACTATAAATATTACAAAGTTTGATAGGTAAAAACCCAATTCACTACATTCAACCCAACTTAAAACTTTTCATTCTCGAAAAGATAAATCCTAGAGAGGAGAAAAATCAAGCTCTCAACTGGGACTCCCACACCAGCTCACTCACAAAGGGTTCTTTCACTGCTTATAAGCACACACTCAAGGGAACCATAAAGTCCAAACCACACCAAAATCCTGCTCATACCATGTCAACATTGTAAAAAAAAGTGGAAAATGTATCCTCAAATATGATAGGTGGACAAAACTAAGCACCCGATCTATCTACAATCATAGGGTCTAGTGATACACCACTTCTCTAACCTAACACAGATACTAACGTAACCCCAGTAGTTATCATCCACCCATGGATGAACTGAACTAGGTACTCCTCAAGTGTCTCATAAAAAAGCTGATGACAGACACGTGAGGGTACCAAAAAACCACACATGGCTGCCCAAGTGTAAAAAATTGGCCTTACTGGGCCCTTTTTTAGAAAACCTCAAACTAAAATACATCTCATGAAGCTAGAAAGACCCATGTTCCCACCAGTGGAAAACTAACTGAGCATGGATGGTAGGCAACCAATACACTCTGAGGAAACATCATAGGTCATAACTCTGTCACTATAAAAAGGCTCTATATAAGTTTCTCCCTCCACCAGTTCCATAAAGTATATAGGTCAAGCAAAAAGGTTCCACTAGAAATTACAAGTCTTGCTCCGACACTCCAGTATGTAACCACACCCTAAACAAAAAATTAAAAGGAACTCAACCACCACTCCTCAAAACTATTTAGTTTGGACGACACTGACTCACCCAAAAAATTTTAATCATATCGTAAAAATGAATCTCAATTAGGTAAAACGTCCTTCTTCCTCATGAGTCTGAATCTATGTCAAATAACACCATCACAGGGTCCTATCGATGCCCCATGTTACCATGGATGAACCTCGAGTATGAAGTGGCAAGAAAAGTGTACCTTATAATAGTGTCTAACAATACTACTATAGAAAGTAGAAAGGACATAGAGCATACCTATAATCATCCTTGGAGCCTCCGAGTTATATACCACTGTGGTCTGCAGCTATCCTCACCCCTGTCTTCCACCTCCCTAAGCATGTAATGGACCCCTTGGGGGTGGTGGTGGAAACATATCAAATTGTATGCCACCTCCTATTGCTCTCCCCACTCGTCCACCACATCCACCATCATGAAAAACTCCTTGATATAAATAATTCCTCTACTAGGGTGGTCAATCAACTGTCTCAATCTCAGTAGAACCGAAGGTTAGACAATTTTGAGGAAGATGTACCCGTACTTCTTAAGCACAACACTGCCTCTTATGTGATTGGATAAGTCCTCAGTGTAACTCCTATGCTATAGACCCACGTGTCTGAGTCTGGGCATGAGTATGCCTCTTGCACCCGAACCCTGTCAATTTTTATTTGCAAGCTGATGTGGAATACTAATCTATGTGATCAACCCTGATCACCACATCCACCCAAACCTCCACCAGGAAGATCTCTACCACTAGAGCCCGATCCAGTACCCCCATATAAGAGGTATGGAATAAAAAGACCAAACCTACTCGAATGTCTCTATGGAGAACCCTCTCAAAGGTAAAAATTCTAAAAAATGGATCTCAAACCATATCTATGGAGCAACGTGAAGGGTCTATGGACCTTGTCGAGTACTCTACCATGGTCATGCTACCATGAATTTTTTTAATAATCTTCTGGATAGGCACTGATCTCAGTATGGTTGGATAAAAATATTACCTAAAGACCCACTCAAACTCAGTCCAAGTGAGCGTCACCTCATTGTGGGTCTATGTCACTAGAATCCACCATCGCCCAGATGAACCTTGCAGAAGGATCACTGTTAGGACTACTATTTGATCAGAAGGTTTCATTATAAGTAGGAAAACATGCATGACTACCACAATCTAGTCATCAGCTGCATGGGGGTCTAGATCACCTTGATACCTCAGATGTCACTGTCTCTAGAACTCATGCAGTGCAATTAGCCTATGTGCATCCTTGGTCTAAACTGTCGGTACAACTTGCTGCTCAATGGGCGGTGGCTCAACTAGCGGACCAGATGTACTTCCTTAGGACTAGTGACCTATACTGTAGCCTTATATCAGGGTGTATCATCATCAAAATACCACTGTGGAACTCTATCTAGATGTCATTGTGGTGGAATCCTGAAATAGAATCAAGATGCATCACATTCAAAGAGTATATCTAGGGAGTTGAATCAATAAGGATAATAATAACCACAACCCATTACTATACGATTCATGTACCAAAATTTTCCTATGACTAGTGCCCTAGTGTATTGAGTCATAAAGAAGGTTATCAGAGTCCTTGTGAATGGATGCATCAGTTTCCACACCAACCCTGGGTACCCTGGCGTGAAATCCAAACTTGAAACACTTTAACACTGTCTCTATGAAACACAAACCAAGATTACGATACTATGACCCCAAAGTGGAACCTGATATGATACCACTCTTTCATGATTTGACCCAATAGGGCTCAAGAAATGACCACCCCAAGCCTGCCTCTAATAGACTAGGGTATGGCATCTAACACCGAGTAGGAATATCGCACAAAAGGGAGGCCTTAGCCTATGGTATCTATATGCATGATCCCACAAACATCTCCATGAAACAATACAAAGATAATATAAATAGAAAAAAAATTCTTGCATACATCTATCCTACAACCAGAGTATAATAGAAGTGAAAAATCATAAAAGAGAAAAATGTAAGCCCACCAAAAACTATAAAGCGTCCAACATACTCAGATGGATGGTATTGTTTTCAAATGCAACTGTCAAAAAGCTGCTTGGCCAAGCATAAAAAAACACCTCAGTTGGTCTATCTCGCTAAACTCCACCTACTCCTGGTCCTCCTAGGACTCTGTCAAAATGACTGTCATCTGTAAAAGATATAACATGTGCGGGAAAATCCTGTGCAAGTGTGAGTATAAAAATACTCAGTAGGTTACCCAAAACCCAAAAGAAAAGGGAGAAATTGAAAGACAATAGTATGCTTGAACCAGCCAAAGGGAACCCAAATGGGAGAGAAACTCCATCTCAAACTATCCTTGGCTATACATGAATATTCATCTCTATCCACATGGTGCATCAACCAATAGATGTGACAAAACCACAAGGAAACCCAAAAACAACCCAAATATACTCATTTAAGACTCTAAGTCCCATGAGATCCCAACCTCATAGCCACCTATAAGATTCTACTTGAGGCTCGAAGGTAGCATACACTAAGGAGAATAAACTCCATGAGCTCATCCATGCTAGATGTCTCTTATATGAAAGACACACTCCATCAAGAATAAATCAACCATCTATGATAGTACATCCAAGAGAATGCACTCCATCAAGAACAACTCACTAGGTCAAATTCTAGCACCCAATATCGGAGGTCCTATCCACATAGTCTTGCACCTTGTGAAAGCTCATAAGAACTCAAGTGGAGAGGCCCATACCTCACCACTATATACAATTGAAGGAGCACTGATCCAGACCATGCACTACATGCATCCTCTCTAAATAGAGAGAGAAGGGACCTGCACCTCGCAGCTTTCCCATAACTGAGGGAGTACAAACTCCTAACCATCCTGCAAAACCACTGAATCACTCATAGGAAGAGGCAGGCACCTCACTGTGTTGAGGGAGCACTAACTCACACTATGGGAAATTGGTTTATATACGACGGGACCCCGTCGCAAATGCCCCATTGTAGAAAAGGGCGTCACAAATTGATTTTTTTTTGTGATGGGCTGTCGAAACAAAAACTATTTGCGACGGGACATGGACCCATCACAAATAGATTCCCCGAGGTTTTAAAAAAAAACCTATTACGACAGGGAGCTGGCCCATCACAAATAGTATTCTCAAGTCTTTTTAAAAACGCTGTTGCGACGACCTGTCGCAAATAGTTTAAAAAATAAAAAAATAAAATTGAATAATAATAATAATAATAATAATAATAAAATAATATTATAAAATAATAATAATAATACTATAAATAATAATAATAATAATAATAATAATAACAAAATGATATTAATATTAATGAAATGATAATATTAATATTAGTAAAAAAATTATGAAATAATAAAATATTAATAACAATAATAATACAATAATAATAATGAAATAATATTAATAATAATACAATAATAATAATAATATTATTATTATTATTAATAAAATAATAATATTAATATTAGTAAAATAATAAAAAAATTATAAAATAATAAAAACCTTAATATTCGAAAAAATAATAAAAAAATAATAATAATAATAAAATAAAAAAATTAATTAAAGTAATAAAATAATAAAAAATTAAATAAATAAAAAATAAAATATTTGCAATAATATAAAAAGCGCACTATATAGAAATGTAAATAGTTAATATTATAAAAAAAATTACATTAAAATGTTTTATCATAAAAAATAAATACATCACTGAGGGAGAGGGTCTTCTAGAGGATCTAGAGAAGATTGTGGAGGGAACTCCATCCATGAACCATGAGTCAGACATCACATGTACTCCATATTCTGCTCGTGCTGCTGCTATTTCCATCAACACATCTCCTCCTGCTACTGCTACTATCATCAGAGTTCTTCCTGCTACCACTACTACTGTCATTAGAGCTCTTCCTACTCCCTACATATACTCTCTATAAGCTAACCCTGAGCTTGAAGCTGGTCCTAATACTGTGCAGCAGATGATGATGACTCTTCATAAACTCCTCTTAATCTGGATACTGATATTGTAGCGGTACCATAATAACTCACAAACATCAATCGAGAGTCGATACCAACAACTTAGCCTTTCTCGAAGACATACTGGGTCGCCTATATCCATGCTACCTCATCAAATCTAGCTGCATTGGTCTGATTATATTTCTCGTCCTGACTCTCAATCTACCTCTGAGATTTCATGGCCTCATATGACTCCTTCAATTAAAATTTAAAATTAAAATAGTTAAAATATTATTTTTAGATAATTTTAAAACTCAAAAAGAAATTAACTGGCCACAATATGACGCTGGTGATCACCTATAATATCTTCAGTGACATGATTGTTGTACATACTCCTATAAACATCAAACTCCATAATATCGAGTTGTTCGAATGCCTATATGAATATAAAATAAATAGTTTTCATTTAAAGTTATATAAATTAATTAAAATAAGGTACTTACCATATGTTCCCTTTGCATACTGAATATACAATTACCAACTCTATGTGTCACCTCCTGTCTCCCCTAATTTTTTAGACCTACTGATGATCTCCTCTGAAAATGACCACCCATTCAGTGCGAACATAATCCATCCCAAACCTAAGATGAAATGTAATCAGATCAGTGGGTGCAATAATACTAATAAAACTCTATGACTCTTGTTTTCTCCATTATTGTCCTCCTCAAATTGTATAAAAACTGACAGAAATGCTCACACATACAACCCTCCTATGCCCGCCAGATAGAGTCACGCATGCTCTTATCGATGAGATACCATAAAACCTACAAATAATTAATAATATCAAGTTATTAATTAAATAAATTTCAAAATAAATATTATTTATTTACATAACAGCCAGTGATTGAACATGTGGTGCTAAACATCTATGGGAATCTGATCCCATGTAACCCATGCCTCAAAAAAATAATTTTGAAATATAGAAATCCTATGTCCAATAGCTATATACATAAATCTGTGATAAAAATGAAAAAATAATAAAATAAATATTATATAAATAAATTAATGTTAATTATTGAAAACTAACTAAAATGCATAGGTAAACATACCTCTGCCTGTGTGGATCAAATCCAAGATGTGGACGTCGCTCGGGGATAGGACCAAGAATCATCAATTGCGCAAGACCACACCCCCTCTAAGTCTGCCCTAAACCACTAGCAGCCTGAGGGTCAGATGATCCAACATCCTACTCGTTATCAGGTAGATCAGCTTCCTGCAACTGAAAAAACTGATCCTCAGCCATCTGAAACACAAAATGACTATTGTTAGAAAATAGTGGAAAACAACTATTATATATAGGTATATATATGATTATAACCAGCATTTAATTGTTTCAATATTCATATTTATCCCCATCTTCATATCTGACAGTGTCAATGTCTTCATATTCCTCCTCAGCATCATCAATTTCCATATGAGTTTCAGTTTCATCATCTCTTGTCATTTTAAATTCATTTGTAACATCATTAACATCATTGACACCATCAAAACTTAATTTTGGGGCATCATCATCGATATTCATGTCTCTGTGAAAAATATGGATTTGGTTCAGTCTCTTGGAAAATTTCAATTCTTTGTACTTCGGCAGAACCAAATTTAGTTTGAGTAAACTGATTTTCCCAATATTTCATTTTTATTATGCTCCAACAATCACTCAACTCTATTGAAGTAGCATAGTAACTTTCATAATAAATTTTATGTGTTTGATATGCTCATAAAAATGGTTCATTTACTACAAGAAAATTTTATATTTAATATCAACAATTCCATGGATCAGATGAACATGAAAGCCTCTCTCAGTATCTAACCACTGACATTTAAACATCATTATGTAATTTTATCCCAGATAACACAGTTTAATAATTTTTTCCAGCATGCCATAAAAGTCAATTTCAGTTTCTCTATGATGAGATAATCTCAAGAAAAAACAACAATTCGATATATTTTTATTCCTCATATGCACATGTATGAAATTAAAAACCATTCACAACATATGAATTATAAGATTTAACCATTTTGGACGGCGGGTTACTCAATTCACACAATCAATTATCAATTTTATTAGCATGTGGTGATACCTGAAAATTTGTAAAACAATTATCAATATGACAAGTAATAAATTTATTTTATATGTTAATCTATAAATAATTTATGTTACCAATTTTTGAAACTAGTAGGAAAAATTATTTTTCCAACATTTTTCAAGAGAATCTGTTGTAATTTGTGGAATCTGTTTCTTGATATGATTATGATATAACCTAAAAATAAAATAATATTAATTTACTATAATAAAGATTATAGAATAAGTGATAGGAGAACTCACAATACAAATGGTGTCATTTCTTCACAGTTGAGAAAAACATATATATGATCTCTATGATGTTCATCATCTAAAATCCATTGTTCATGAACTCCACTGAAGCCAAGTTAATGCTGATTAAAAACTGATAGTTGATTTCCCATTTCATCATCAACATTTACCTCATTATTTCCCATGAGGTTGTGTTTTTAGGGATATTCAGATTAAAAATAATGATACCAGAAAAAGGAAATTTCCTCCTACAAATAAGCTTATGCAATTAAGCCTTTAATAGATTCTTTGTTACATACTTTTTTCTTCAATTTCTGCATGCATCTCTAGAATAGGTACATCCATCAGAACTATACCAGACCTCCACATTTTTCTTCATGCAAAAAATGTAATATAAAATGTTCCATTGAGTCAATGAAATCCAACAAGATGATTTTTTCTAGATTATATAAAATTAAAACAAAATATTCTTGTAGTCTTCTTAGTGAATCGTAGTTTGTTTTCACCACACAAATATCTCTAAAAAAATATGATATGTCTGTTATCATATACCAAATATTAGAATTCAAAAAACCTCTTAATCTAATCGGAAGAAGTCTTTCCATTATAACATGACAGTCATGACTTTTTAATCTAGGAATATGAACATTTCTGATACATCTACCCAAATTGGAAGCATAACCATATGGAAGTATCAAATCTGTAATCCACTAACAAAATAACAATCGATTTTATTTGGATAGTGTATAAGCTTATTTTCTCTTTATTTACATATGTGATTTGATTTTTTTAAAGGTTTCAAGTTATTGTCACCTAAAAATTTGGGCAATATCTAATCATGCCTTTACATTATCTTTGGTATTACCTTGTGTGTCTAAAACTATGCGAAATAAATTATCAAAATAGTTCTTCTGAATGTGCATGACATCCAACATATGGAGAACCAAAAAATCAGACCGATATGGTAGATCCAAAAAATAATCCATTTTATCTAATTGTGTTATTTACCAAAGGTTTCAATTTTCTTTTGGTTTATTTTTGGTCCAAATATGATGGGAGAAAATAAAGAGAAAATTGATTTTAACTTTATAACTGAGATCATTTTTGGAGGTCCATCTCTTTCAATTGTGCCTTTTCTGAAATGATATTTATTCCTCTGAAAAGGGTGATTGTTTGAAAAGAATCTATGATGATAGCTGAAAAAACAAGGTTTTTTTCATTAATGAGAATAAAAGATTTTCTATCTCTCGTGAAGTATGGAAATTATTTTAGACCATGTTTAATCTTTCCAAATAACATGTCATATTCTTGGAATTCACTAATTGTCTATATCAATGCAGCTTTCAGTTGGAAAATTTGTTTTGTAGAAACATTATATGTACGTACACCATTACCCCATAATGAATTTAACTCATTAATAAATGGTTTCAGATAAACATCAATATCCTTTTTTGGATGTCTTAGAATTAACAAGGTCAAAAAGATATATGGATCCTTTATCAACATCCAATGTGGTAAATTATAAAAAGTTAAAAAGATAGACCAACATAAATACTGACTACCATAAGAACCAAATGGACAGAAACCCTTAGTAGACATACCCAATTGTATGTTTAGGGATTCTAAAGAAAAATACAGATGCAATGAGTCAAAATGTTTCCATAAATCACCATCATAGGGATGATTTAAGATTTTACAGGTAAAAATATTGGTTTTGTGCCATGAAATTAATTCCTCTATGTTATGAGACATAAATAAACACTGTAATCTAGGTGTAAGGGGGAAATATCTCAACTATTTTATAGGAATCAATCCAAACTTCCTTAGTTGAGCCTCTTTATACCTCTATTGTCCATATATGGGATAACTATCCAATGACTCATTTTCAACATAATATAAGATGAAATCATTTGAACATGCATGAATCTTCTGATAACCAAGACCCAAATTACGAACTAACATCCTACTCTTATTGAAATTGGTAAGCAACACATTTCCTTTAGGTAACAGTGTTTTAACAAAAGAAAATATCTGATCAAAATAGATATTTGACATTCCATTATCTGATTTAATAGCCATAATTTTTTTAACCAATTCAAATTTTCTTATCTTGCAACCAGGATATAAGGCAACCTCAGCAGATTTCAACAACTCATAAAATTGAGATGGTTCTAAATAAAGAGTTAAATCAATATCATACTGAGTTTCAGTTTATTGAAAATATGGACCTGCCACATCATGTACTAAATTTTAAAACCTTGAGGGATCCAAAATCAAATTATTAGTATCTTCCTGGGAACTAAATTTACCATGTTGATACCAAAAAACATAATCTGGTTGAAAACCAAAATGCAATAGATGAATCCCAACATTGTTAAATTTGTCAAACGTCCTCAGAGCACATTTTTTATAAGAAAAATCAATTTTCCCCTTTGAAACAAATTTTGGTTTTGATGATGCAAATGATAAGAAAGATTCAACACCGTCAATATATACATGATTTAAACCAGAACCATTTGGATTCCTATACTGATTTATCCAAGCGTGATAATCTAATAATGAATTCTATCGACTTACTTGTTCCATATTTCTCTAAAAATTATAAAATAATTGGTTCTTTTTAATAATTTGATATAAGAAAAAAACTATCCAAAAAAGAGAATAAAATTAAATTCACCTTTCTAGAAATTTATAACAATTTCTATTATTTCATAGTTATTTATAGTATTTTAAAAAAAATTATACTAATTTACACAAATTTATCATAATTTATACTAATTACCACTAATTATTAGTAATTACAACTAATTTATACTAATTACTGCTAATTACAGATGACACAATTTCTAGTGGATTGGAAATAACTCCTTTTTCTGATGGCTCATCTCCTTGCAACTTTATCTGACTGAAATCTTTATGAAAAATCTGCTATGACGTAAAAATAGCAATTTTTGTATGCACGAGAATGGAGAATAGGGAGGCCTCACTACACTGATCTCCATTCTCATCCATAGAAAAATGGATATCCATATGATGGATCCAATTTTTCATAGTGATTTCAGTGAGATAAATTTTCAAGGAGACAATTCGTCGGGTAAAAGAGCCTCTTTTGGCCAATGACCCATCTTTTTGCAACATTCTCTAACTGAAATCTGTATAAAAAATCTTCTCTGACGTATGCATATCTATTTTTTTATGCATGAGAATAGAGAGAAGGGTGCCCTCACCATGCTTCTCTCCATTCTCGTGCATATGAAAATAGATATCCGTACGCTAGAGCATATTTTTCATAGTGATTTCAGTGGGATAAAGTTGTAAGGAGATGAGTTATCGAGCAAAAGAGTTGCTGCCAATCCGCTTGAAATTATGCCAATTTATTACTAATTATTACTTTGTTGGAAATTGTGACGATATGTTCTAATTATTCTACATATTCTAATTATTCTAATTATTACTACTTATTAACATTTATTACTACTAATCACTATTTATCACTATTTATTACTATTTATTACTATTTATTACTATTTATTACTAATTATTACTATTTATTACTATTTATTACAAATTATTAAAAATTATTACTAATCATTACTATTTAATACTATTTATTACTATTCAATACTATTTATAACTATTCAATACTATTCCACACTATTCAATACTAATGATTACTATTCAATAATAATTATTAATATTCAATACTAATTATTACTATTCAATACTATTTAATACTAATTATTAATATTTATTACTATTTATTACTATTTATTACTATTTATTACTAATTATTACTAATTATTACTAATTATTACTAAATATTACTAAATATTACTAAATATTACTAATTATTTCTAATTATTACTAATTATTACTATTTATTACTATTTATTACTAATTATTACTATTTATTACTAATTATTACTATTTATTACTAATTAATATTAATTATTACTAATCATTACTAATTATTACAATTTATTAGTAATTATTACTATTAATTACTAATTATTACTAATTAATAATAATTATTACAAATTATTACAAATTATTCATATTTATTCCTATTTATCACTAATTATTACTATTTATTACTAATTATTACTAATTATTACAAATTATTACAAACTATTACTAATTATTACTAATTATTACAAATTATTACTAATTATTCCTATTTATTCCTAATTATTTCTATTTATTCCTAATTATTACTAATTATTACTAATTATTCCTAATTATTACTAATTATTGCTAATTATTACTAATTGCTACTAATTATTACTAATTATTCATATTTATTACTAATTATCACTAATTATTCATATTTATTTCTAATTATTCATATTTATTACTAATTATTCGTATTTATTACTAATTATTCATATTAATAACTAATTATTCGTATATATTAATAATTATTCAACTAATTATTACTAATTATTACTAATTATGACTAATTATTTCTAATTATTACTAATTGTGACTATTTTTTACAATTTAAAACTAATTATTTCTAATTATTACTATTTATTACTAATTACCGTTAATTATTACTTATTCCTGCTAATTATTACTAATTATTAATAATTTCTAATAGTTACCGCTAATTATTACTAATTATTTCTAATTATCACTAATTATTACTAATTATTACTATTTATAAATATATATTTCAATTTACTATTTATTAACGCTAATTTTTACTAATTATCGCTAATTATTACTAATTATGACGAATTATTAATAATTATTAATAATTTTTCTAATTAATACTAATGACTACTAATTAATAATAATTAATACAATAAAAATTAATTAATACTAATTAATACTAATCACACGTAAGTATTTTTAAAAATAAATAATGCAAAATAAAATGATCTAATTCTAATTTAATTTAATTGCAACTAATTTACAATAATTATAACTAATATAAAATAAAATGAATTAACTAAAAAATGAAAGAAAAAGATAAATACCTTAAAATTGAATCTTTTGTAGGATGTAAGACTTGAATATTGATCTGATATAGAATCTTAAACTTTGAAAAATTTTGAGAGGGAAAATGTATGTAGAGAGGGAGAGAGGGGTAAAGAAATGAGTGGAATAAGAAAAAATCGTATGGGGGTATATATAGGTTAGATTATTTGGGATGGACTTACCGTCACAAATACTAACCCCCTATTAATTAGGGACGACAGTTAAAAAGGTATTTGCGACGTGTATAAAAACCCATCGCAAATACCCTTCCCGTGGTTTGGTGCGCAACCCGCGCCAAACCTTTTGCAGTGGGGACCCAATTCCCGTCACAAATAACTACTTATTTGCGAAGGTTAGTGGGTATCGTCGCAAATAGTCCCTCCTAATGGCCTATTTGTGATGAGACCCCTCCCCGTCGCAAATAGCCCATTGCAAATTTCACTTTTTCTTGTAGTGTCCTAACCAGGTATCGCACATAACAAGTGGAGGGGACCACTCCTTGCAACTGCGCTCCACAACCGAGGAAGCTCCTACTCCATTGGAGGAACCGATCCCCACCGCTACTCAAAGATGGGGGAATGAAACTCCGTAGATAGAGGACCCACACCCTATATATAAGGGAGTTTCGACTCTACCTATATGATCACTATGGGGACCCACACCCTAACTCAACAGGGCAGTTCCACTCAATTGATAGGGGACCCGCACCTTGATACAATAAGGGAGCACCACTCTACCTGTCTAATCATAATTGAGGACCCATACCCTGGTCCAATAAGGGAATACTAACCCCAGGCTAGAGGACCCGCTCTCTGGTATGATAGGAAAGTATCAAATCTTCCTGAACAATGCGTATGGAGGACTTGCACTCTGGAATGACAGGGGAGTACTAACTCCAAGGATAGATGACCAACACACTGACACCTCAAGGGACTACACACTCTATCTATACATCGCATATAGAGGACCCATGCCCTGACGCGATAGGGGAGTACTGATTCAAAGGATTGAGGACCCTCACTTTGGTAGGATAGGGGAGTACCTACTCTATTTGTACAACAAGCATGGAGGTCTCGTGCCTTGATGTGATAGGGGGATCCATCTCCAACTACACATACAACACGGGGGACCCGCACCCTAGTTCGATAGGGGAGTTCTGACCCTGGGAGAACTACTCTATGGGTATAGGAACCACACCTATGGTGTGGGGAGTTCTATCTCTACCGATAAGAGAGGTAAGGGAAACCCACGCCCTGAGACTAAAGGGGAGTGCCCAACCTAGCATCTCTCTATAAAATCCACACTGATATCCAACATCGGTCAAGCACCACAGAAAGAAGAATCACACTCTTCATGCCTCCCATCATATCACAACCACAGTTAGGGGGCCCATGCCCTGATACGATATGGGAGCACTGCTATACCAGCCTAAAGAGTCCAGGGGACCCACATCCTGATATGACAGAGAAGGGTACCAACCCTAACATTAACACAGTGATCCACCCTAATCACTACCCAAGGTCTAGCATCGCTACAACAACATCATTCTTGAATCATGTCACATCTTATATCACATGACAACATGAAGACCACCATCACTTCTACATATAAAACTACTCAAGATAGACTACTAACATGCCTCAATCCGAGCCCTGAAGAAGGAGATACACTGGAAAAAAATCTCCAAGAAAAGTACATGATGTGTAATGGTGTCCACATGGTGTGTGACCCCATCTAGACACCTAGATGTGTCCTCTTTTTTATGACTTAGCTGGCCATGTGAGCTTACACGATGTGTACATGCTATACACGACATGTCTTGCCTCACCCGGGCCTCCGACCGTGTTCTTCCCCACATAGCTCGACCAGTCGTGTCTCACACATAACATATACCACTTGTTACATAGCATGTCTCGACTACCTGTTCTCTTGTCCATTTCATCTTCTCATGTTCATGTACTTCAACCTATGTTTGTGTCTCTGACTGTGTACTTCCACACAACCACATACTTTGACACGACTACCCTGGCCAGGTCCCTTGGCCACATGACTCGAGCTCACTACACAATGTGTAGCCCTATTACACGGTGTTTGGTCCCCAAAAGTCATCCTCCCTGAACAGGAAGAGCACATAGCATGTTACACTAAACTACATGATGTGTGATCAGTAATTCTAAATGGAAATTCCCTACATGTTTCCCAAATCACCCTAATTTTCCCTAAAACCTACAGATCGACCCCATAGGGGATCACTAGTAGTCCTAATAGGTCTCTAAAACCTTAAAAGATTCACCAAAAAGGGGATCAAGACATAAATATCAAATCCTCCTACCTCATGAAAAAATTATGAAGCTTCAGGTGCAGATCCATGCTCTAAATCCGCGACACCATGATCCGGGAGCATTCACTATCAAGATCAGAGATTGACGATGCCACCTCTCTTTGGTTTCTCCTCAGTTCATATGTTGTTCCAAATGGGGAGTTTATCTTCCTCTCTACCATGCACACACCAAAATGGGGGGGGGAGTGATATTTATTTAATTTTATTAAATCAATATCTTTTATTTAACACCCCTAAAACATGCCTCTGAACCAACACCTGATGCTTACAAATTTCATTTCATGCTTAGGGTAAAAACCACATTTTTAACTCAACCACGACCTCAAATTTACAATCTGAGACTCCACATGGGATTTATTCCATGTCTCCAAATAAAATTCACATGCATGATATAATATATTTAATATTTTTAATATCACTGCACCGAGGCTCTCTGGGCCTCAAAATCCCATAACAACTCAGTTTCTCACTTCAAAAATATTCCTAAAAATATTATAAAGTTTGACATGTCAAAACTTGATTCACTACAAATGGTATGATATAATCAAACGAACCTGATATCATAGTGACTCCTGGAGGCCTCTCCAAAAGCAAGAAGTAAAATGCAGATCTCTATATGAGACTACAACTTAAGGAAATCCATGAAAATTTACAATCTCTCTCACATAAATATTTCCCAACTCCTTAAATTTTGTTGTATCACTAATGGGTATAATGTGAGCCGATTTGGTTATCCTATAAATCAAAAACCATATCACAGTCATCTTTTTCTGGGTACATGAATACCCAACCCTAATATCCATAGAAATATCATTCTACTTCCATATTGTAACTATAAGTGGTTAAAGCAAACCCAAATCTCTCTGATGCCCGACCTTGACATGTTGAAAATTATAGCAGCATGAAACAAAGTCCACAATGTCTTATCTCATACCTGGCCACCAGAATCACTGATACATGTTATAGAACATCTTTTTGATTCTTGGGTGCACTACCCATTGGGAATTATGGAAATACCAAATTACGTATTTCCTTATAGGAAAATTTACAATTTACCAATTTTGAAAACATAGGATACACTCCATGGAGAATAACCACTTGATCGTACCATGATTCACTGTGTAATTTTCACCTTTACACCACTACATTGAACTTGTTTTATATTGAAAATTATAAAAATAATGACAAGATTAATTCCATTTTTGAATCATTTATTTTGGGTTTATCACTAATAAAAAGGGAAATGATACTTGTTTTGATGATTCCATTACAGGAGGAGGTGATTTGGAGGGCCCATGATAATGTCCAAGAAAAATGGGCCAAACTGCGCAGGATCCAAGCACACCGGTGGATTAATCCGCATACTTATACTAGACCGTGCATCCAATTGGTCTGAAATTTTGTGGGATGGTAAAAATTTTATTTTGATACATTTCTTATGAAGGAACATAGGACTCATTCGTCCATCTACTAGCCCAACCGATCTGATCTGTCCAGAACACCGAATCTGCATGATGTCAAAAGTTGTGTCCTGTGATATGTCTATATCTCGGGCTATACGTGTCAAATTTATACCAAAATTTTGGTGGAGATATCCAAGAGGTTGGGATAAAACTTTTTAAATTTTTCCAAATCTAGATAAGGTAGTATGGAGGTCTAAAAACCTATGAAAAGTGGTTTTAATAATTCTGTGTGCTCAAAACCACCATCCCATTTTCCTATAAAATGGCATCTTGGGATCCTCATTTTCAAGTTCGACCAGGAGGAAAATATTTGGTATTTTGGAGACCCAAAGGAGTTATATCCTCATACTTGAAGTTTTGGAGGCCCTTATCATCATAGGGGTGGTCAACAATGAATAAGGGGTTCTACCTGAGCCTTCTCCTCCTCTCTATGATGAGCTAAACGGTGGACGATCATTTCAAGGAAGATACACATACTTGGGAGGGAGTTAAGACAGTTGATAATCTAATGGTTTTGTGTAATTTGTGTGTGGATTATTTCACTTATGTTTTATCTAAACATGTTTCTCCTCTGAGTTCATTTCTTGGGTTTAATTAAGTGAACCACTTTTCATTTCAACACCGATTGGGTTGAAATTTCAAGTGGGAAACATGAGTTGTTATGATTGGGAAACATAACGATCCTATTTCTCTCCCACGTACAAAATATATTAGTATTATTTTAAGCCTTTAATATGTTATTGAATTCCAAACCTTGACAACATGATTATTGTGTCAAGGGTTGGTACTTTGTGCAACGTTTAAAGAGGCAAGAGGGGAATCAAGATCTTGACAACCCTCAACCAAAGAATTAAACAAAACCAAGTGGAATTTTCAGAACAATGAACTATCAAAGATGTGTAGTGAACTTGAAGTGATATCCTTATCTCATAATTCTTAAACCTCCACCTTATTCTATCAACTATTAAACTCTTTAAGTTAAGCTATTTTCTTAAAACTATTTTCCAAATCACCCCCTCTTTTAGTAATTCTTATTAAAAATACATACTCAAAACCTATCAACGCTCCTTGAGAGATAACCTAGGGTCTTCCCTAGACTTTAAATAAACCTTAAAATCATAATCAATTTTTCACGTCATGACAGTGTGGTCAAATTTTGGCACCGTTGCTGGGGAGCATTTTGGTTTTAGTGCGTATTTTTGATAAGTTTTTTTTTGTAATTTTTGTGAATATTTATTTGTTTTATCTTATACCTCTACCTATATTTTTGTATTATGATATATTTGTTGTATAGGTTTGGTTCATGGAGAATTATACTCCAGGAGACTTACAACCTTTTGAACCCAAACCGAAGAGGATCCTATATCAGTGACCCCGAGATACACAAGAGGAACCTTTGAAGGAGGACACATAAAACATCAAAACTCATCTTGATCCTTCTTCTTCTTCTTCTTCTTCTTCTTATTTGAGAACCCACATTAAAACTGAAATTAACATGAATAACATGGCTGAAAATAGTATAACACTAAAGGAACTAACCTCGACTGATGTTGATATCCAACCCACTTATATTAAATTACAAAGTGAGGTACCCAATTTTAAACTAAAATCTGGTTTTATTCATCTATTACCAAGATTCCATGGACTTCCTAGAGAGGATCCACACAAGAATTTAAAAGAATTTTACATTGTGTTTTCTACATTAAAACCTGAAAATGTGGATGAAAAACAAGTAAATTTAAGGGCATTCCCTTTTTCATTAAAATACACAACAAAAGATTGGTTATATTATGTTAATTCCCTAATAAGAGGCTGGGCGGACATGAAACACCTTTTCCTTGAAAAATATTTCCCAGCCTCTCGAACTTCAAAAATAAGGAAAGAAATTTGTGGGATAATACAATCGCAAGGGGAAACATTACACGAATATTGGGAACACTTTATAAGGTTATGTTCAAGTTTCCCACACCACCAAATAAGTGATCAACTTTTAATTCAATATTTTTATGAAGGTTTAATCCCTATTGATCGAAATATGATCAATGCTGCTGCAGGTGGTGTGCTAGTTGATAAGACCCCAATTGCTGCAAGAACCCTAATTGAGAACATGGTGCAAAACACAAAACAATTTTGTTCAATGTCCAATATACCGATTCGAGGTGTCCATGAGGTACAAAGTACTAAATTCGAGAAGAAGGTGGACACAATGTTCGAATAGGTAAGTACCCTTCTTCGACAACTTTCTCTTTCCCAAGGGAAATCCCAATCTCCTCCTCTAATACATTGTGGTATTTGGTCTTCTGACACTCACTAATCGGACCAATGCCCCTAATTGAAAGAAAATTCTGAGAGTTATGAGGCATTATTTCCAGGCCACCCCTATAACCAACCCTTTAGGCAAGAACCTTACTATCCATCAAACCCTGGGTGGAAGGAGAACCAAGCCTATAGGCAAGGGGGGTATTCAAACCAACCTCAACAACAATGGAACCAACCGAGGCAGAGTAGTCATCCACCACCACCACCACTGAGAAATCCTCAACCAACCCAAAGTCCTTTCCAAAAAACCCCTAAAAAACCCAAGCCTAGCCTATAAGATATGATGAAACAAATGGCTGCCAATAATATTCAATTCCAACAAACCACTCAGGAAGCCATACAAGACCTTAAAACCCAATTAGTCTAACTGGCTAACTCAGTGGGTGAAATTCAAAATCACGGCTCAGGTAAACTTCCCTCTCAACCGGTAGTTAACCCTAGGGATAAAGGAAATGTTAGTTCCATCACCCTTAGGAGTGGAAAACAACTAGAAAGTAAGATGAATTATCTATTAGAGTCATCCCCACATGAGGAAACCTCCATCCCAACCATTAAAAATGTTCCAAATGTTGAAGAACCTTGTCCTGAGAAAATCCCTTCGAAATGAAAGAGTGTGTATATTGAGGAGTCACCTAGCCCAACCATTCTTCTTCCATTTCCTCAAAGGGACACCAAACCATGGAAATAAAAGGAAACTGAACGTGATAAAAAATATTGGATATTTTCAAGAAAGTTTAGGTTAACATACCATTTATTGATGTTGTGAAGCAAATTCCATGGTACACCAAGTTTCTGAAGGATATGTGTACACACAAAAGGTGACTTTATGGAGATAATAAGGTGAGATTGGGGAGGAATGTTTCATCATTTATTGAGCCATCACTTCCCGCCAAGTGAAATGATCCTGGAACATTTTCAATTCCGAGCACCATAGGGGAGTATTCTTTTTCTAATTCTATGCTTGATTTAGGTGAATCTATAAATGTGACGCCTCACTCTATTTTCTCTACATTGCAGGTCAAGGAACTGAAGCTCACTGAAATTATTGTTCAACTGGATAAACGGAGTACCGCACACCCATCTGATGAGTTAGAGGATGTTATTGTTAGGGTACAAAATCTAATTTTTCCTACTGACTTTTATGTGCTTAAAATGGAGGATGATAGGATGAATGGACATGCCACGATTATATTGGAGAGACCCTTCTTGAAAAACACCAAATCCATAATTAATGTCCATAATGGTACATTATCTATGGAATTTGGTGGTGACATAGTCCATTTAAACATCCTTGATTCCATGAAGCACCCCTCAGAAGAACATTCCCCTCTCTCTATTAATTCAACTGATGTAATCCCTACGCCTGAAAAAACAACTTTTCATTCCCCTGATCCCCTTTCTGAGTTTTCTTCATTGATAGAAATTCTAGGAAATGATTCATTCATTGATTGTTGTAGTGGTCTAGAAAACTGTCATGCTTGTTCATTGGTTTATGATTTCTTGAACACTGAGGATCCACTGACCATCGATGATATTTCCAATCTTATAAAAGCTCATTCCTTATTCGAGGATGATACCATTGAGTAGTTAGATGAGATTAGTGATCTCTCACTTTCAAACACACCCCCATAAATCCAAAATCCACCTGAATTAGAACTAAAACAACTGCCTCAAGATTTAAAATATTCATATCTTGAGAATGGAAACAAGTTTCCCATCATCATTGCTAGTTCACTCCCTACTGAGCATGAATTGTAACTGCTTGAACTTTTGAGGGAGTATAAACAAGCTTTGGGATGGGCACTTCCTGACATTCCTAGTATTAGACCATCAATTTGCACACATCATATTTTGTTAAATGATGAGGATAAAATAGTGAGGTAGCCACAACGTCGACTGAACCCAAACCTCATAGAAGTTGTGAAAAATGAGGTAATAATATTATTGGCTGTTGGAATCATTTACCCCATCTCTGATAGCCAAGGGGTCAGTTCTATTCAATTAGTTCCTAAAAAGACTGACCTTACAGTAATAAAAAATAAAAACAATTAATTTGTTCCAACTCATGTGTAGAATAGTTGGCGTGTCTGTATAGAAAATCTCTGACTAAACCAACACACTAGGAAGGACCATTTCCCTTTTCCATTCATTGACCAAATTCTAGAGAGGCTAGTGGGTAAGTCCCACTACTGTTTTCTTAATGGGTATTCTAGATAATTTTAGATCCATATTTTCCCTGAGGATCAGGAAAAGACAACCATCACTTTCCCCTTTGGCAAATTTACCTATAGAAGGATGCCGTTTGGTCTGTACAATGCTCCGGGTACTTTCCAATGTTGCATGATTAGTATTTTTTTAGATTAACTAGAGAATTGCATGGAATTATTCATGGATGATTTCACTGTTTATGGCTCTTCTTTTGATGAATGTTTGAGTATTCTTGGTTCAGTCCTACGTCGTTGTATTGAAAAGAATATTGTATTAAATTATGAGAAATGTCATTTCATGGTGAGAAAAAGTATAGTTTTGGGGCATGTCATTCCTGGGGATGGAATCCAAGTAGATAAATCAAAATTGGATGTCATTTCTTCCTTACCATTCCCAAAAAATGTACAGGATGTGTGGTTTTTCCTAGGTTATCCTGGATTTTACCGTCGTTTCATTCGTGAATTTAGTAAAATTGCACCCCCTCTCCCGATTAATCCAAAAAGAAAAATAATTTGTTTTTGATAAATAATGTGAGGAAGATTTTAATAAGTTAAAATGGAGTCTCATGTCACCCACAGTAATCCAACCACGTCGGTGGGATTTACTGTTTGAGCTCATGTGTGATGCCTCTAACTATGCAGTTGGGGTATTCTTGTCACAAAGTGTCGATTGAGCTCCACATGTCATTGCCTATACCTCATGTACTTTGGACCCATCCCAATAAAACTACAATACAACTAAAAAATAATTCCTTGCCATTGTGTTTGACTTGGAAAAATTCAGATCATACCTTTTGGGGTCCAAAGACATTGTGTTCTTAGACTATACACCCCTCTGGTATCTCTTTAAGAAACCGAAAGCCAAGCCACATCTCATTTGCTGGATGCTCCTGCCTCAGGAATTAATCTTGAAATTAGAGATAAAAAAGGAGCAGAGAATGTGGTGGTTGACCATATCAGTAGGATTCCCCCATCCTTGGTAATTGAATCATCCCCCTGTATTCCCATTAATGACATGTTTCCTCATGAGCAATTGTACCGAGTGTAAGATGTTATTCCTTGGTATGCCAAAATTTTAAATTATTAGGTATCATCTTGCATTCATACCGATTTCAATAAAAACCAAGCCAGTCGTCTAAAGCATGAGTCTCGTTGGTATATTTGGGATGACCCCTATCTATGGCGCACATATAGAGATCAAGTACTTAGGCATTGTGTTCTCGATAGCAAGTTTTAGTTTGTCCTCAGATTCTGCCACACTCTTGCTTGTGGGGGGCACTTTGGTCCCCAATGGACTGCTCGCAAGGTCATTGATTCTGGTCTCTTTTGGCCAACACTTTTTCAGGATACCCATGATTTTTTCAAATCTTGTCCTCATTGTCATAGAATGGGGAATTTATCTAAAAGAAATGAAATTCCATAACAACCATTGCTCTTTCATGACATTTTTGATGTTTGGGGCATTGACTTTATGGGTCCATTTCCCAATTCATTTGGAAACTTTTACATTATTCTAGAAGTTGATTACGTGTCAAAATGGGTAGAGGCACGAGCTATAAGGACTGATGATTCTAAGGTAGTTTTAGAATTTTTGGGAACCCAAATCTTCTGTAGGTTTGGCTTACCTAGGTTCATCATCAGTGACCAAGGTTCTCATTTCTGCAACTAAACAATGCAATCACTTTTAAATCGGTATGGGGTCGGTCATAGAGTGTCTACTGCATATCATCCACAGACCAATGGTCAAGATAAGGTGTCAAATAGAGAGGTAAAACATATTCTTGAAAAAACGGTTCAACCCAATAGAAAATATTGGAGTCTTTGACTTGATGATTCATTATGGGCCTACCGTACTACTTTAAAAACTCCCATTGGAATGTCACCTTATCATCCTGTGTTTGGAAATAGTTGTCACCTACCTGTTGAGATTGAGAACCGAGCCTACTGGGCCATCAAACAACGAAATTATAATCTTTCTAGTTCAGGTTCCCAAAGGAAGCTGCAAATTCAGGAGTTGGAGGAAATGAGAAGAGATGCATATGAAAACTCCAGAATTTATAAAGAGAAAACCAAGCATTCCCAAAACCTTATTATACTTAATCATCAGTTCCACATTGGGTAGAAGGTCCTCCTTTATAATGCAAGGCTGAAGTTTCATCCAGGTAAGCTTTGTTCCCACTGGTTTGGCCCATACATCGTTATTAATGTATCTCTATTTGGTGTTGCTCAGGTTCAAAATGAAGAAACCAAGCAAACCTTCACTGTCAATGGGAAGCGGCTAAAGCACTTCCACGAAGCCCTTTTGGAGTTCCCAATGGAGGAAATCCAGGTTCAAGAAGCAACATACCAGTGAAACACACCAGGTTTTATCCTTCCTTCTCACCTTCTCAATTATTATAGTGAGGACACTACAAATTCTAGGTGTGGGGGGATGGGTACATTGCAGGGTTAGATATTAATTTTCATCATTTTTTTTCTTTATTTATTCTCTTTTCACCTTCTTTATGGTATTTTCAATGTTCCCTTTCTTGTTGACTTCATTAGGCTTTACATTGTCTTTCTTCTTTCTTCTCTTTTTTTCCTTCTTTATAGTATTTTCATTTTCCCCCATCAAAAATTTCAAAGTTCCATGATTCGGTGACCATAAATGGGGGAAAGTAAAAATACCATAAATAATGGTGAAAAAGAGTATTTTTATGAATTTAACATCAGGGAGTGATTTTTAGTGAATTGGTTTTCGGTCAATGATATAAATGGTTGTATCAGTGTGAAACATTTGAGATGATTGATGCCCCTTGTGTAAGTAGTTTTTGGGAAAACTGTTTTACTAATATCTCTATACATTTTTTCACCAAACCATGAAGTGTTAATATTTCTTACTTAATATAAGGTAAATATATCTTAGGTTAATATTTTTTAGCTTTAATTGATATTTTCATACATTCGTTCCTTATCCAATATGTTTCATTACTGTACTAGTTTGACATATGTGTGTGTACCTAATATCGGACTATTGTACGTCCTCAAAAAAAAGTTTGAGTCTTGGGAAGGTCAAAAAACATTCCTCCTCAACCTTTGATCTTGTTATAACTATTACAATTAGTGTTGTTAGGAGATCAAACAAGGGTTGAGAGATGAGTGTGAGATTTGTTCAAAATGCAACATCTAAAAAGAATAATAAATGGGGGGAGTGATGAAATGTAAAAAATATGGGTATATCTAGGTCAAGAGCTTATGGTTTGACTTCTGGGAATGCTTAAGTGAGTGGGTCTTGAAATATGATTGCAAAGGATGTAGGGTAGGTTCGGTGAAAATTCATTTAAAGCTAAATAATTTTAAAATAACATATATTAATTGGATAAGAAGTGGAAAGAATAGCATGGAATGGTCTTCACACACATACATGGAGAGTTAGTGTAATGGTTGAATTTTGAATTATTTTCTCATGTTGGTGTCCTAAATATCATTTAATTTCATCGTGATATGATTTATGAGACATCTTTTTCCATAGGAAAAACTCATTGGTGTGGTTCGTGCATTGATCTCATTACTTTATTGATTTAAAATTTCCTCGAATATTAAATCTTAATGATGTTGGGAATATTTATATGCCTAATTTTTTGGATATGTGACTTTTCCCAGGAGTGCAAATGTTTAGGTGTGGGGGTGTGATCATACCACGATTCACTGTGTAATTTTTTCCTTTACACAACTGTGTTGAACTTGTTTTATATTGAAAATTATAAAAATAATGACAAGATTAATTCCATTTTTGAACCATTTAGTTTGTGATTATCACTGTTAAAAAGGGAAATTATACTTGTTTTGATGATTCCATTGTAGGAGGATGTGATTTGGAGGGCCCATGATAATGTCCAAGAAAAATGGGCCAAATTGCGTAGGATCCAAGCACACCAGTGGATTAATCTGCACACTACTACTCGACCATGCATCCAATTGGGATGATATTTTGTGTGATGGTAAAAATTTTATTGGTCAACATTTCTTATGAAGGAACACAAGAATCATTCGGCCATCTAGTGGCCCAACCGACCTGATCTATCCAGAACACCAAATCTATACGATGTCAAAAGTTGTGTGTTGTGATCTCTCTATATCTTGGGCTATAGGTGTCCAATTTATTCCAAACTTTCGGTGAAGACATACAATAGGTGGGGATACAAATTTTTTATTTTCTCCAAATCGAGATAAGGTTTTATGTAGGTCGAAACACTTGTGACAAGTGGTTTTAAGAATTCTCTGTGCTCAAAACCACCTTCCCATTTTCCTATAAAATGGCACCTTGGGATCCTCATTTGCAAGTTCGACCAGGAGGAAAAGCTCTGATATTTTGGATACCCAAAGGAGTTATCTCCTCATAATTGAAGTTTTATAGTCCCCTATCATCATATGTGGATCAACAATGAAGAAGGAGTTCTACCCAAGCCTTCTCCCCCTCTCGATGGCGTTCTAAACGGTGGACGATCATTTCGAGTAAGATACACATACTTGGGTGGGAGTTCCAGCACTTGATACTCTACTGGTTTTGTGTAATTTGTGTGTGTATTATTTCACTTATGTTTTATCTAAACATGTTTCTCCTCTGAGTTCGTTTCTGGGGTTTAATTAAGTGAACCAATTTTCATTTCAACACCGATTGGGTTGAAATTTCAAGTGGGAAACTTGATTTGTTACAATTGGGAAACACAAGGATCCTATTTCTCTCACACGTACAAAAGATATTAGAATTATTTTTTATCCTTTAATTTGTTATTGAATTCCAATCCTTGACTACACGATTGTTGTATCAAGGGTTGGTACTTTGTGAAATGTTTAGAGAGGCAAGAGGGGAATCAAGATCTTGACAATCCTCAACCAAAGAATTAAACAAAACCATGTGAAATTTTAAGAACAATGAACTATCCAATATTTTTAGTAAACTTGAAGTGATCTCCTTATCTCATAATTCTTAAACCTTCAACTTATTTTATCAACTATTAAACTCTTTAAGTTAAGATATTTTCTTAAAACTATTTTCCAAATCACCCCCCTCTTTTAGTAATTCTTATTAAAAATACATACACAAAACCTATCAATGATCCTTGAGAGACAACCTAGGGTCTTCCCTATAATATAAATAAACCTTAAAATAATAATCAATTTTCCACTTCATGACAGCAAGGTCAAATTTTGGCGCTGTTTTCGGGGAGCGTTTTGGTTTTAGTGCGTGTTTTTGATAAGTTTTTTTTTGTAATTTTTATGAATATTTATTTGTTTTATCTTATACCTCTACCTATATTTTTGTATTATGATCTATTTTTTTGTGTATATTTGGTGCATGACGCGTTCTAATCTAGGAGACTTATAAACTTTCTAACCCAAACCATAGATGATCCTACATCAGTGACCCCGAGATATACAAGAGGAACCTTTGAAGGAGGACACATAAAACATCAACACTCATCTTGATCCTTCTTCTTCTTCTTCGAGAACCCACATTAAAACTGAAATTAACATGAATAACATGGATGAAAATAGTAGAACACTAAAAGAACTAACCTCGCCTGATATTGATATCCAAACCACCTATTTTCACTTACAATGTGAGGCACCCAATTTTGAACTAAAATCTGGTTTAATTCATCTATTACCAAGATTCCATGGACTTCCTGGAGAGGATCCACATTATCATTTAAAAGAGTTTCACACTATGTGTTCTAAATTAAAATCTGAAAATGTGGATGAAGAACAAGTAAAGTTAAGGGAATTCCCTTTTTCATTAGAAGGCATAACAAAATATTGGTTATATTATGTTAATTCACCAATAAGAGGATGGGAGGACATGAAACACCTTTTCCTTGAAAAATATTTCCTAGCCTCTAGAACTGCAACAATAAGGAAAGAAATTTGTGGGATAAGACAATAAAAAGGGGAAACATTAAATGAATATTGGGAACACTTTAAAAGGTTATGTTCAAGTTTCCCACACCACCAAATAAGTGATCAAATTTTAATTCAATATTTTTATGAAGGTTTAATCCCTATTGATCGAAATATGATCGATGATACTGCAGGTGGTGCACTAGTTGATAAGACCCCAATTTCTACAAGAACCCTAATTGAGAACATGGAACAAAACACACAACAATTTGGTTCAAGGTCCAATGTACCGATTCGAGGTGTCCATGAGGTACAAAGTACTGAATTCGAGAAGAAGGTGGACACAAAGTTTGAAGAGGTAAGTAACCTTCTTCGACAACTTGCTCTTTCCCAAGGGAAATCCCAATATCCTCCTCCCACACATTGTGGTATTTGTTCTTCTGACACTCGCTACTCGAACCAATGCCCCCAATTGAGAGAAAATTCTGAGAGTTGTGAGGCAATATTTCCAGGTCGCCCCTACAACTAACCCTTTAGAAAAGAACCTTACTATCCATCCAAACCTGGGTGGAAGGATAACCAAGACTATAGGCAAGGTGGTATTCAAACCAACCTCAACAACAATGGAACCAACCGGGTAAGAGTAGTCATCCACCACCACCACCCAGAAATCCTCAACCACCCCAAAGGACTTTCCAACAAACCCCTCCAAAACCTGATCCTAGCCTAGAAGATATGATAAAAAAATGGCTTCCAACAATATTCAATTCCAACAAACCACTCATATAGCCATACAAGACCTTAAAACCCAATTAGGCCAAATTTCTAACTTAGTGGGTGAAATTCAAAGTCACGGTTCAGGTAAACTTCCCTCTCAACTAGTAGTTAACCCTAAGGATAAAGGAAATGTTAGTTCCATCACCTTTAGGAGTGGAAAACAACTAGAAAGTAAGATTAATCCTCCATTAGAGTCATCCCCTCATGAGGAAACCTCCATCACAACCATTAAAAATGTTCCAAATGTTAAAGAACATTATCCTGGGAAAATCCCTTCCAAAGGAAAGAGTGTGTATATTGATGAGTCACCTAGCCCAACCATTCATATTCCATTTCCTCAAAGGGCCACCCAACCAAGAAAATAAAAGGAAACTGAACTTGATAAGGAAATATTGGATATTTTTAATAATGTTCAGGTTAACATCCCATTCATTGATGTTGTGAAAAAAATTCCATGGTACGCCAAGTTTCTGAAGGAGATGTGTACACATCGAAGGCGACTTCATAAATATGAGAAGGTGAGCTTTGGGAGGAATGTTTCAACATTGATAGAGCCATCACTTCCCACCAAGTGCAATGATCCCGGAATATTTTCAATTCCATTCACTATAGGGGTGGATTCTTTTTCTAATGTTATGCTTGATTTAGGTGCATCTATAAATGTAATGCCTCACTCTATTTACTCTACATTGCATATCGGGGAACTGAAGCGCACAAGAATTATTGTTCAACTAGATAACCAGAGTGCCTCACACCCCTCTAGTGTGTTAGAGGATGTTCTTATGAGGGTACAAAATTTAATTTTTCCTGTTGACTTTTATGTGCTTAAAATGGAAGATGATAGGATTAATGGACATGCCCTGATTGTATTAGGGAGAACCTTATTTAAAACCACCAAAGCCATAATTAATGTCCATAATGGTACATTATCTATGAAACTTGGTGGTGACATAGTCCATTTCAACATCCTTGATTCCATGAATCACTCCTCATAAGAACATTAATCTCTCTCTGTTAATTCAATTGATGTACTCTCTACCCCTAAAAGAATAACTTTTCATTCCCCCGATCCCCTTTCTAAGTTTTCTTCATTGATAGAAATTCTAGGAAATGATTCATGCATTGATTTTTGTAGTGTTCTAGAAAACTGTCATGCTTGTTCATTGATTGATGATTTCTAAAACGCTGAGGATCCACTAACCATTGATGATACTGCTAAACTTGTAAAAGCTCATTACTCATTCGAGGATGATACCATTGAGCAGTTAGATAAGATTAGTGATCTATCACTTTCACACACACCCCTATCAATACAAAATCTACCTGAATTGGAACTGAAAAAATTGCCTCAAGCTTTAAAATATTCATATCTTGAGAATGGAAACATGTTGCCCGTCATCATTGCTAGTTCACTCCCTCCTGAGCATGAATTGTGGCTGCTTGAACTTTTGAGGGAGTATAAACAAGCTTTGGGATGGACACTTGTTGACATTCCTGGTATTAGCCCATCAATTTGTATACATCATATTTTTTTAAATGATGAGGCTAAACTAGTGTGGCAGCCACAACGTCGACTGCACCCAAACCTCCTAGAAGTTGTAAAAAATGAGGTAACAAAATTATTGGCTGTTGGAATCATTTACCCCATCTATGACAACCAATGGGTCAGTCCCATTCAATTAGTCCCTAAAAAGACTGGTCTTACAGTAATCAAAAATGAAAACAATGAATTGGTTCCAACTCTAGTGTGGAATAGTTGGCGTGTCTGTATAGATTATCACTGACTAAACCAACACACTAGGAAGGGCCATTTCCCTTTTCCATTCATTGACAAAATTCTAGACATGCTAGCGAGTAAGTCCCACTACTGTTTCCTTTATGGGTATTATGGATACTTTTAGATCAATATTTCCCCTGAGGATCAGGAAAATACAACCTTCACTTGACCCTTTGGCACATTTTCCTATATAAGGATGCCATTTGGTCTCTGCAATGCTCTGGGTACTTTACAACGTTTCATGATTAGTATTCTTTCAAATTACCTGGATAATTTCATGGAAGTATTCATGGATGATTTCACTATTTATGGCTCTTCTTTTGATGAATGTTTGAGTAGTCTTGGTTCAGTCCTACGTTGCTGTATAGAAAAGAATCTTGTATTAAATTATGAGAAATTCCATTTCATGATACGACAAGGTATAGTTTTTGGGAATTTCATTTCTGGGGATGGAATCCAAGTATATAAATCAAAAGTGGATGTCATTTATTCCTTACAATTCCCAAAAAATGTATGGGATGTGCAGTATTTCCTAGGTCATGCTGGATTTTACCGTCATTTCTTTCGTGAATTTAGTAAAATTTCACTCCCCCTCTCTCGATACTCCAAAAAGAAAAAGAATTTTTTTTGATAAAGAATGTGAGGAAGATTTTAATAAGTTTAAATTGACTCTCACATCACCCCCAGCAATCCAACCACCTCAGTGGGATTTACCATTTGAGCTCATGTGTGATGCCTCTAACTATACAGTTGGGGCAGTCTTGTCACAAAGGGTCGATCGAGCTCCACATGTCATTGCCTATGCCTCACGTACTTTGGACCCAGCCCAAGAAAACTATACAACAAATGAAAAATAATTCATTTCCATTGTATTTTCCTTGGATAAATTCAGATCATACTTTTTGGGGTCCAATGTCATTGTGTTCTCAAACCATGTAGCCCTCTGGTATCTCCTTAAGAAACCGGAAGCCAAGTCACATCTCATTTGCTGGATTCTCCTCCTTCAGAAATTTAATCTAGATATTAGAGATAAAAAAGAAGCAGAGAATGTGGTGGCTGACCATATCAGTAGTATTTCCCCATCCTCGGTAATTGAATCATCCCCCTGTATTCCCATTAATGACATGTTTCCTCATGAGAAATTGTACCGAGCGCAATATGTTATTCCTTGGTATGCTGAAATTATAAATTATTTAGTAGCATCTTGCATTCCCTTTGATTTAAATAAAAACCAAGCCAGTCGTCTAAAACATGAGTATTGTTGGTACATTTGGGATGACCCCTATCTCTGGCGCACATGTAGCGATCATGTCCTTAGGCATTGTGTTCATGATAGTGAGTTTCAGTCTATCCTTAGATTCTGCCATACTCCTGCTTGTTGGGGGCACTTTGGTCCCCAACGGATTGCTCGCAAGGTCCTTGATTCTGGCCTCTTTTGGTCAACATTTTTTTCGGAATGCCCATGCTTTTTGAAAATCTTGTCCTCATTGTCAAAGAATGGGGAATGTCTCTAAAAGAAATGAAATGCCACAACAACTGTTGCTATTTCATGAAATTTTTGATGTTTGGGGAATTGAATTTATAGGTCCATTTCCCAATTCCTTTGTAAACTTGTACATTCTTCTGGCAGTTGATTACGTTTCAAAATGGGTAAAGGCACTAGCTACAAGGATTGATGATTCTAAGGTAGTTGTAGAATTTTTGAGAACCCAAATCTTCTGTAGGTTTGGATTACCTAGGTTCATCATCAGTGAACAAGGTTATCATTTTTGCAACCGAACAATGCAATCAATTTTGCATCAGTATGGGGTCGGTCATAGAGTGTCTACTGCTTATCATCCATAGACCAATGGTCAAGACGAGGTGTCAAATAGAGAGGTAAAACATATTCTTGAAAAAACGTTTCAACCCAGTAGAAAAGATTAGTGTCTTTGACTTAATGATTAATTATGGGTCTACCGTACTACTTTCAAAACTCCCATTGGAAATTCACCTTATCTTCTTGTATTTGAAAAGATTTGTCACCTACCTATTGAGATTGAGCACCAGGACTACTAGGCCATCAAATAATGCAATTCTGATCTTTCTGGTGCGGGGTCCCAAAGGAAAATGCAGATTCAGGAGTTGGAGGAAATGAGAAGAGCTGCATATGAAAAATCCAGAGTTTATAAGGAAAAAAACAAGGCTTCCCACGAGCGTCTTATACTTCATTTTAAGTTCCACATTGAGTAGAAGGTCTTACTTTATAATACAAGGTTGAAGTTTCATCTTGGTAAGCTTTGTTCCCGCTGGTTTGGCCCATACACTGTTATTAATATATCTCCATTTGGTGTTTGTTGGCACCGGAAAACGTGTCCCCAAAAATTTTCCAAATGCTTCCATACATGATCCAAGATTGTAGTCCATTTTAAAGCTTTGATTTGGTAGGTCGTAGGGCCCAAACAGAGCTACAGATTAGGAGTTATGGACATTTGAAGTTGGGCAGGAAAACTGGTTCGCAAAGCCCATTCGCGAAGCCCCCCTCCGTGATCGCGGAGTGCCGCCGTGAAGCAATGTGGTGGGATACTTCGCGAACCCAGATGACATTTGCGATGTGTCGTGAAGACCCGCCACGAAGTAGAGGAGGCGGTGCCGCTCCGCAAATCCGGTTGACGTTTGCGACCCGCCGTGAAGCAACCGAATTCCCCCTTTGCGCCGCGTGAGCTTTGCTTCGCGGCGCCCCTTGCCTATAAATACCCAGCTCGACCCCCTTCTCCGGACGACCATTTTTCCACCCATTGGGCGGCCGATCTCCCAGTCCGCGGAGCTCCGCTTTGTGGCTCCATGAGGCCATGCTCCGTGAGAAGCTTCCTTCGCGTTGCTGCTCCGTGAGCCGATGCTCCGCGAGTACTCCGCGAGCCGCCCTTGCTCTACAAGAGGCCCATGCTCCGCAAGAGGCCCATGATCCGCAAGAGGCCCATGCTCCGCAAGAGGCCCATGCTCCTCGAGATCCCTCTGCTCTGCGATCCACCCTTGCTCCGCAAGAGTCCCATGATGTAACACCCCGAGCTTCCATGATATGCTTCTCATTCAATAATGCAATAGCTTGCATTGTACGCAACTTCGAGTTCTAACACACCGCAACTAATCAAAGTAGCCGTTATGAATAGTAATAACCAATTTTTAAATTTATAGAAATTTTATATTTCAAAATGGACTTCATTTTTGTATTCCTAATATTGAAATTAGCCTATGTTGAATTTTTTGTAATTTTCTGAGAACTTCCAAATTTTTATGAATAGTGAAAAATACTTAAAACAACTTTTTTAATCAAAATAATTTATAGTGATAAGTTATACTATTGAGTGGTTTTAAAGTATAATTAGAATATATTTTTACCATTTTATCCAATGGTGTTCATTAGAATTAATTTCACTTTGAAATTGGACATAAACAATTATCAATCTTTTGATATATATTGTTTCTTAAAAACACGCTATTTGTTGTGACAACGGGAATTAATTATAAAATTAATTAATGCAACTTATATGTTTGGAATTTCATAAAATAGACATCATTTTTGAATTCGGAATATCAATTATAGCTTAGGGTGAAATTTTGGCATTGTTCTGAAAAACTTCAATTTTTGATGAATAGTGAAACCACTAAGTGGTAGTTAAAAAACTGATTTTTCGTTTAAATGAAATATTACCACTTCTGTGATTTTATTTTCAAAAATCCAACATACATGGTTGTCATTAAGAAGTAAAATGTGGTTCAATGAGATTAAAATAATTTTTTTTTGTGAATAGTAACTTTTAAGTTCTTAATCGCGATTAGAGGTAATTAGTGTAGTTTAAGGTAAAAATAATGTTTTAATAATATGAGATGAGCTTGACACATGTCCTACCCTCATTGTATGATCCATTGCCGACCAAGACAATACATGGGTCAACTTGGGGACCCCATGGAGCCACTTTGGTTTGAAAATGTCATTAAAAACATTTTATTTAATGTTAAAATAAAAATGTCACAAACATGAGTTGTTTTACTAAAACAATTATTACATGGGGTTATATAAGTTAACTTTTTTACCATAAATATTAATTAGAAAGATAAAATGATTTACTACATTATGGTTATTTTTTTTATAATTTTTAGATGTTAAATAATTTAAATTTTTAATGACACAATGATGATGCAGCGATTACCTCATTAATTAACGATTTAAATAAAATGAAAAGATAATGTAATATCCAAGGCATAAACTTGTCCAAAGCCTATTGGATGGGTATATATCGAACCCTTATCACCTTAGGCTCGAATTATATAAGTGTGGGACCTCTAAAATCCGAAACTCATTTTATGATAAAGTGACTTTTCTTTACTTTCCAAGAGTGCCCCTCCTCTCCACTTATAAAAGGCCCCCACCTCTACCACATCATTCACACTTTCAAGCCATTTTTCTCGTCCAAAATCTACCCAAATACTCTCCCAACTTCCCCATATTACTCCTAGAAGCCTCACTTTGGGCATACATCTTCCCAAGGAAGCCTTTGGCTCAAATAAAAAAGAGTTACCCGATTTTGAGGTAATGTCTTCTCTAATGTTGTTTTGTTTTATTTTTCTTCTCCAACCCCCTAAACTCTTTTTATTCATTTCTTTTGTAACAACACCAGTATCCTCAATATACTAGGATGTTTTTATAAGAAGGATTCGATCTACACTTACACACACCTACATCTAATGGTTAAAGAACATACTGTTTCTGTGGATGGAGAATTTTTGCCTCACGAAACGATGATTGTTCAACACTCATATAACACCTTCAAAGGTGGCCATTAAGATGTCACTATATTTACATATGATATATAATATGTTTATGTTTTACTTAAGGTTCTGTATTTCTCATTTCTGGCATACCTTTATGGTTTCCATTATGGGTAAACGCGATATTTTCATTTTAGGAAGTGCGGACTACCGCCCCCTCAAAGTGATTTGAATCGTTAATATCATATGTGGGATGTATAAAGGATGGAGTAAATGGTATTATATGCTATATTATACTGTAATTATATTATAAATTTATATAATTATGATTTCATTACATTAAATATGAAATATAAATGAAAGTAGTGTTCATGCGTACGTACGGCTTACCGTCTCCATGAACGGTGCATTACATTTCTTACCTCTAAATGTTATGTAATATTATGAATGAATGTATACACTGGATATATATGATATATATGATATCTACATCATGAATATAATTTTGGATATAATGGATATTTCACCACATGAACAAATTGTAATTATAAGAAGTTTATTGTTGACTCAAGTACCAAAGATCGACAAAACGACCGTTATTAACTTAAATAATTACATAACGTTCATAACATTGTAATAAGTGATATAAAAAGGATAATGAAATTGAAAATAGTTCTTAATAAGGTAGATATTAACTCTAGTTTATTATTCATGAGGTTAAATAACGGTTGAGTCATGTCGGACATGAGGTAAGGGTTTACTTCACAACCTCTTCATTATCCAAGGTTGTTTATACATAATTATCTACTGGGACCTCGTTATCATCCACATCCATGTTTCTTAAAAATTTATTTCAAAACATTTTTACTATTAAATGGAAAATGGGTTAAAGTCATTTATACCCTTATACATTTTTGAAAGGAATCTTACTGTCATTTTCCAAACAATGTACTTTTTGATCTTTTTGACAAATTTAAGGTAAGAATGTTTTTTTTAACTTATACGGCAGGTGCAACTATTTTACGCCATTATAACTTCATTGAAGCATCCCTTACAATCTTATAAGAATATTTTCAAAGTAAATGTATTATTATGGTACTTTGAAATGATTTCAAAAAAGAGAGATATTTCTCTCAAATAGATTTGATTTCATCTATGTCAACATCCTTTGATGGGTTTTAAGTTTAATTGAAATTGATTTATGATAAAAAACTTCCATTGAACATTTTGTGATATATTTGACTGTGGATGTGTTATTTTTATACCATCCATAGTCTATGGAGAACTTGTTGACATTTCGTATGCTAGTTTTAATATGAATATTTATGTTATGTTTAAACCTATTCATATGAGGAATGTATTGGACTTAATAAGTGACAGGTGGATCCCGCTATAGCTCCTCGATGCATCGGTAGGTCTCATGAGACAACTAGACGTGAAATTGGTTGAGGCCCTTTCCCAATATGATTTATGGTTTTGGCCTAGGCCTTAATCATTTTAGACGTCCTAGCCGAGGCCTTGAAAAAATGTTTCAGAATGTCTGGCATTATGCATTCCATCATTATGAAAGTGGTTATTGATATTGCATGTGATTATTCAACCAGTAGAATATAATTTTGAATAAGTAAATGGAATTATCTCATTTTACTTTTTCCATATTATGCTGAAGCTCAAGTTTAAAAAAGGCTTTTGTTTTAGTTATACATTGCCTTAAATGTTTATGTTTATTGATGAAAGCTTCCGCTATGTTGTTATCCTTACTGAGCATCTGAGCTCACCCCTTTCAATGTTTTAATATTTTCCAGGATGTGAAGAAGTATTTTATGAATGACCTGCAGGGATAGTCAGAAGAGGATATGAGTGTGTACTATGAAGACTTTGTTATTAGTTTTTCACTTTATGATGTAATGTAACATTTATGAATGTATCTAGTGTTTCCAAGGCTACTAAACTAATCGGTCTTTCGAGACTTGATCTTTTGTGATCATGCCAATGTTACGAAGTAATGCACCGACTCTGGGTTGCTGGGGTCGGGGCGTTATACATGCTCCGCGAGATCCCTCTGCTCCACGAGACCTTTGCTCCGCGAAGCTACTTCACGAGACCTTTGCTTCGCGAAGCTAATTCGTGAAGACCTATCCTTGGAGAGGCTCCTACCTTCGCACCCACCGGTCCATACTGCGGGGGCTGTGCCCCGCCACCCCCACTCGGGGTCAGTGCCGGGCTGCAGTCCCGGCCCTTCGGGCCGGCCCCTTCGCAACCGTTACAGACCCCCATGAAAAATGGAGAGTCGCACCGCGAACTTTTCGGGCCAGGATGTCGGGATTTTCCATTGCGCCCTTATGCGCACCCACCTTCCACCTATGGAACACCATGATTTGAGATACTCTTCCGAATACCATGAAATGCCTTGAGTCGACATATTCCTCTTGGTTTCATTCTCATGTCGTGAGTTGAGATTCTCATCATCAATTCCCCAAGTACCTTGAGTCAAACCATTCCTCAGGCAAATCCTCCAAACCCAATCACATGGCTCCTATGCCAAGTGAGTTGAGGTTCTCATCATCAATTCCCTGAGTACCTTGAGTCGAACCATTCCTCATAAAACTCCTCCAAACCCTATCACTTGGCTCCTATTCCAAGTTGAACCAGAAAGGGATGCCCTTGCGTAAGACCCAATACCAACCATTTCTAGGCGCCTTATGAATAACAGTCCTATCTACATGACTATAAACTGTAGTACTCCCTATATAACCAATGATAGGATGCCTCTTTCTCCGAACAAGAGATGCCTTATGCTCTAAGCATAAGACGCCAAATAGTCCTACCTACATGACTATAAACTGCAGTATCCCCTATATGATAAATATAGGATTCCTTTTTCCTAATACAAGAGATGCCTCATGCTCATAGCATGAGATGCCAATAGTCCTCTCTACATGACTATAAACTATAGTACTCCCTATCTAACAAATGATAGGATTCCTATCACCCTATACGAGAGATGCCTCATGCTCCAAGCGTGAGATGCCAATAGTCCTATCTACATGACTATAAACTGTACTACTCCCTATCTAACAAATGATAGGATGCCTCTCACCCTATACGAGACACTACTAGAAAAGGGGGCAGTGGAGGCCCCCTGACTCGGGCGACCGCCATTGGCGGTCGCTATAGCCCACCATTAGCGACCGCCAATGGCGGTCGCTAACCTCCCTAAAAATATTCGGGGGGTTTCTGCCCCCCCCCCCCCCCCCGCGCCCTCTCGATCTCGCCCTAACCCCTCGCCGCCCTCCCTCGCGCCGCCCTCCCCCTCCCCCGCCGCCCGGCCTCCCCCGCCGCCCGGCCTCCCCCGCCGCCCGGCCTCCCCCGCCGCCCGGCCTCCCCCGCCTCCCGCCCTCCCCCTCCGCCCGCCCTCCCCCGCCGCCCGCCCTCCCCCGCCGCCCGCCCTCCCCCGCCGCCCGTCCTCCCCCGCCGCCTGCCTTCCGGCCTCCGGCCGCCGCCCTCCGCCTTCGGGCCTCCGGCCGCCGCCCTCCGGCCTCCGGCCGCCGCCCTCCGGCCTCTCGGCCCCCCCCCCACCCCGGACGGCACCCGCACCCCGGACAGCCCCCGGCGCGCACTCCGGACCGCCCCCCGCACCCCGGACGCCTCCCCGCACCCCGGACAGCACCCCCCCGCGCACTCCGGACCGCCCCCCGCACCCCGGACGCCTCCCCGCACCCCCCCGCGCACTCCGGACCGCCCCCCACACCCCAGACGCCTCCCCGCACCCCGGACAGCCCCCCCTGCACTCGGACACCCCCCTCTGAACCCGGACAGCCCCCCCGCACCCCGGACAGCCCCCCCCCCCCCCCCCCGCACTCGGACACCCCCCCTCCGAACCCGGACAGCCCCCCCGCACCCCGGACAGGCCCCCCGCACCCCGGACACCCCACCCCGCACCCCCGACAGCCCCCCCTGCACCCCAGACAGCCCCCCTCCCCCACACCTCGGACACCCCCGCACCCCGAACACCCCTGCCCGCACCCCTGACAGGCCCCCGACACCCCGGACACCCCTCCCCGCACCTCGGACAGCCCCCCCCCCCCCCGACCCCGGACACCCCCCCCTCGCTGCCCGTCCCCCGTCCCCTCACCGCCTCCTCTCCTCCAGCTCCCCGCCGCCGCCGCCGCCCGTCCCCTCCCTTGCCGCACCGCCTTTGGCTCCGGCTCCCCTTCGCTGCTCCTCTCCCTCGCAGCACCGCCTTCGGCTCCCCTCCCTTTCAGGTTCGTAGCTCAATCAGGTAACATGAGCTTTCAGTTACATTATTATTTTATCAATGGTTCATAAACAAATGATTAATATTTATTTTGAATATAGTTGATTTGAAAAATGTAAATGTAATAAGTATTGTGTAAATGTTTGTTATACAGATATTATTATGGATAAGAGTTGGATTGATCTTCCAAATCGAACGTCTAGAGAATATTTCAATGGCATTATGCAGTTTATTGACTTCACGAGAGGATTTGAAAGTGACTATATTAGTTGTCCATGTAGAAAATGTGCTAACAGATATCAATTCACACGAGATACTGTGAGGGAGCACCTTTTCTTTAATGGATTTCTGAAAAATTATAAGAGTTGGACTCGTCATGGAGAAGAATATGTTCGTTGTCAAAATACAGATGCAGCTCAGATGGATGTTGATGCAAGGATGACTGATCCAATGCATGAAATGCTTACTGAAATGGTACGTGGGTTTGATCCTGAAGGCATTGACATCCAGAATCTTGAGACCGGTGAGATAAATCTTCGCTCTGGTGCAGATCGTGATTCGAGGAGGTTTTATGAAGTACTTGATGATGCGAAAACAGAATTATATCCTGGATGTACTTCTTACAATAAACTGTCGTTCATCGTGGAGTTGTTGCATTTGAAGACTTTGAACAATTGGTCAGACACATCATTTGACATGCTTTTGGTTTTATTGAAAAAAGTTCTTCCTGTCGACGCTAAGATTCCTGAGTCGTATTACTATGCTCGTAAGTTGACAGAGAACTTAGGTTTTACATATGAGACTATAGATGCATGTGCAAACAACTGTATGTTGTTTAGAAATGAAACTGCTCATTTGGATATCTGTACGGTTTGTGGCGCTTCCAGGTGGAAAGAGAACAGGGGAAATAAGACTCATCAAAGTCAGATTGCGATACAGGGGAAACCGATTGCCGTAAAGCAAATGCGTTACTTTCCCCTTAAACCGAGGTTGAAAAGATTTTTTATGTCATCTAAAGTTTCTAATTTAATGAGATGGCATGCAGAAAGAGTTCATGAAAGTGACATGTTAACCCACCCGGCAGACTCTCATGCATGGAAGGATTTTGATAAGAGACATCCCGACTTTGCTAAAGATGTTCGTAATGTCCGATTGGGATTGGCAGCAGATGGTTTCAATCCATTCAAGTCTATGGTTGGTGCAACTCATAGCACATGGCCCGTGGTGTTGGTTCCATATAATCTTCCTCCGTGGCTTTGTATGAAGCAACAATTTATATTACTTTCCACTCTTATTGATGGACCTAAAAGTCCGGGGGATAAGATTGATGTTTACCTTCAGCCATTGATTGATGAGTTGAATGAATTTTGGGGCGATGGTGTGATGACTTATGACTGCGAAACGAATGAAATGTTCAAACTGCATGCAGCTTTATTGTGGACAATCAATGACTTCCCAGCTTATGCAAATTTATCAGGCTGGAGTACGAAAGGGGAATTTGCTTGCCCTTGTTGCAATAAAAGTAAAAAATATGTATGGCTTAAACATTCCAAAAAATGGGCATACATGGGTCACAGGCGTTTTCTCCCTCCCCAGCACAGGTTCAGAAAGGACAGAGTGGCATTTGATGGTTCTAGAGAGTTCAGCCCAGCACCAAAGATCATGAAAGGAGTCGAAATGTTATCGCAGATTGAGGAAGAAAACATCCGCACGGTATATGAAATTCAGGATTTGGTGGCTCCTCCAGTACGTAATATTCGTGCTGCGGGTAGGCAGCGCAGTCACAATTGGAAAAAGAAAAGTATTTTTTATAGTCTTCCGTATTGGAAAACTAACATGTTGAGGCATAATTTGGATGTCATGCACATTGAAAAAAATGTTTGTGATAACATATTGTGGACCATTTTAGGTGTCAGTGGAAAGTCAAAGGACCATGTTAATGCACGCCGTGATTTGGAAGAAATGGGTTTAAGGAAACAGTTGCATTTACAGTTAGCTGAGGGAAACAAGACATATATGCCTGCTGCACAGTATTCGATGACTACAGAGGAGAAAGAGACATTTCTTTCCATTTTGAAGATGGTCAAGGTGCCTGATGGTTACTCTTCTAATATTTCAAAGTGTGTGAATCTGACGAGCAAGACATTGCAAGGGTTGAAAAGTCATGACAATCACATATTACTTCAGCAGTTGATTCCAATCGCAATTTGTGATTGTTTATCCCCCAATGTTGTTCAGCCCTTGATTGAGATGAGTAATTTTTTTAGACAGCTTTGTTTAAGAAATCAACGAATGAGTGATTTAAAAAGTTTGCAGGACCGAATTGTACTTACGCTTTGTCACTTTGAGAAACTTTTCCCCCCCTCATTTTTCGATGTTATGGTCCACTTAACAGTGCACCTAACTGATGAAGTAATTGTTGCTGGTCCAGTGCAATTCAGGTGGATGTATCCTATTGAACGGTATTTGAGTACATTGAAAAGATTTGTACGCAACAGAGCTCGTCCAGAGGCATCAATAGCCAATGGTTATTTGATGGACGAGTGTACTACCTTTTGTGCAGAATATCTTACGGATGTTGAAACAAAATTAGATAAGCCCTCTCGGATTCATGATGGTCCAGTTGGAGAAGGAACCACATTTGATATGGACAACATCGAGTGGATACAAGCACATCGATATATCTTGTTCAATACTCCATCAGTTGCACCATTAATGCAGTAAGTATCTTATCAATGTGCTTGTATAACTTTTACATGTTTTCTTTGCATAAGTTGATCTTTTAAACATCGCGTAATCATTTGAAGGAAACACATTAATGAGATAAAAGAAGAGATGCATCGTGCGACTGAGTTGCAAATTCAACAATCTCATTATGCGGCATTTCATGATTGGTTCAAGGATTATGTATGTATAAATTGATTTTCATTATGAGTGAAGTATTAAACTAATTATTTCTGCATATATCAGTATTGATTTTTATAAATTATGTAGGTTCGTAAGCTGAGGGAGTTAGGGGACCCCACGTTACCTGAAGTATTTATCCAACTGGCTGAGGGTCCATCTATAACCGCTCGTCGTTATAAAGCTATTGATGCTAATGGTTTTCCATTTCGCATTAAAGATGTTGATGACAAACGAGCAACACAAAACAGTGGAATCGGTTGTCCCTTTGTCGATTCTGGTTATTACTATGGTCAATTGATAGACATCATTGAAGTTGTATACACACACGGTTTGAAGTACATATTGTTAAAGTGTAATTGGGTTGATCCAGTGCGTGGATGTAAAGTCGATCAATATCAGTTTTCATTGGTGAATTTTAACTACATGTTATACAGAAATAATGAACGAGTTGAGAATGAACCTTTCATCTTGACATCACAAGCGGAACAAGTATTCTTTGTTACTTTGCCTTCGGATCCAAGTTGGCAAGTTGTTGTCAAAATGTCTCGGCGAGGAGTGTTTTTATTTGAAGAAGATGAACCCGAGACTGTTCCGTTTGTTTACCAACAACTTGATCAACATACCGTAGTTCAACGTGAAGAAGATATTTATTGGGTCAGAGCAGCTGTTGAAGGAGAAACGGTCAATTTGCATGCTTAATGAAAGGTATAATTGTTTTCCCGCTATTCAGTAGAATGTCCTAGGATATCATAAATTATCTAATCATTTTATAAATCCTTATAAGTTTTAATCCTCACTTTTGTAAGTTAATTCAGTCATAAATATTTAGGTTGATTAACTTTCTGATTTTTTAAAATTCATTCACAACTAATTATTCAATCCATTTTTTGTTTGATTAACATTTGTACAAGTTTGATTTATTAAGAACAATCCAATTTATCTTTTAAACACTTTGGACTCATTACTGATATTTTGTATGATTGCAGACATGTCAGGGGAAGAGGCAGAAAATCCACATCATCCATCTGAGGCATCTACGTCTCAGGGTCGAGGTATGTTTGACAGTCATTATCTATATTATTTATGTAATTAACATATATATATATATATAACATTTTTCAATTTATATATAAAATTGTTTTCAACAGGATCAGACTCGGCTGCTTCTTCCTCTCGCAGGAGAGGCCCTGGTCGTGGCATATTAGCATGGAATTCCGACACGACGATAGATGTTTCATTTGATGAGGTATTTCATCCCGTGGGACCGAATGCCCCGACATTTATTCGTCAGCTGGGTCATATCATACGTGACCCACATCGATTTCCATTGACCACGCGTGATTGGGCTTCTATCCCTCAGGACACATTAGATCGTCTATGGAGGGAGGTTCAGGTAAGAAAATAATTTTACTTTATTTTCTATTTATAAATAATACTAATATGTTTGATTATTTTCATTATAGAAAAATTTGAAAGTATGCCCTGAAGAGTTTCGGCCCGTGTGTATGAGCAAATGCCGTAAGCTGTGGAAAGATTATAAAGGCAAAGTGAAGAGGGACCACTGGGTACCAAATGTGGGTGCCCCTGACATTTTGGAAAAAGTCCCGAGAGGTGTCCTCCCGGCTCAGTGGCGTGACTTGGTTGCATATTGGTCTACTGAGGGTGTTGCGGTTTGTATATTAATTATTTTGTTGTATATATATTTTCAAGAATATGTGATTTGTTTGAAATTTGAATGAATTGAATGTAGGAGGTGTAAACACGCCATTCGGAGAATCGAGCGTTGCAGGGACCAGCTCACAGGCTCGGGACTCGTCACGTGTCTCAGATCCGACATGAGGTATATATTATTCACTTTTTAATTAATTAATTAATATGGTTTTGTGTTTATATTCTTTTAATATACAGTTGCGAGGGCAAGGTGCAGCAACTGATAAAATGTCGGTGTGGATAAGGACTCGTGATCGCAATGATCCAGAGGTTGCAGCATTGATAGTAAGTGTCTGTACTTACCAATAATTACATAAATCTTTATATTAACATATATATATTTATATATATTTAAATATTTCACAGGATCAATTTGAAGCTGAGTTAGAACATCTGCCAGAGGACCAGCGACAGCTTCCCATGCGACGGGATGAGATCTTTCATCGCATTATTGGTCGGGACGGGCATGGCTATAGTTTGACCTATGGAGCAGGGATTCCTCGTTCTGTAGTGTCACGCGCTGCGGTTGTCGGTCCTGCTGTTGCTCATATGACACAGCAGATGTCAGATTTTGAGGCACGGCTGCACGCTTCCGAGGAGACAAATGCGCAATTGACAGCTGAGGTAAGAGCACTGCGGGAATATGTGCGTCGAGCTGATGGTACAGGGGATCATACGACGCAGGTATATACTGTATTTATTTATTTAATTTAAATTATTTTTGTTATTAAAATATTTATAATGTTTATTTGTTGTAGGCACCTGGTCCACCAGAAGGAGGTAACAGTGATGGCAACGCGTGACGCACCATATATTCACGAGATATGTTTTTTGTTTTTACTGGTAGGGTTGACATTGATGTACTGTATTTATTCATTTAAGTAATGCATTATTACCATCCATGGTGGTCTTTTAAATATTTTATACACATATTGAGTTTTTGATCAGATAATCTTGAATGATTCTACATTTGAAAAAGTCGAACTAATTCCAACAGATCAATAAATCTGATATTATAGATTATGTATTATCCAATATATTTTTTATAAATTTTTGTATGGTATCGATAAAAGAAATATGTATTAATTAGATGTTATCACTTTTATTTTTCACTTTTGTAATCAATGGGATGACCTTTGCACCCCCGGAGAGCCCCCCGCACCGCCGTACAGCCCCCCGCACCCCCGTACAGCCACCCGCGCACCCCCGTACAGCCCCCCGCACCCCCGTACAGCCCCCCCGCACCCCCGTACAGCCCCCCACACCCCCGTACAGCCCCCCGCACCCCCGTACAACCCCCCGAACCCCCGTACTGCCCCCCGCCACCCCCGTACAGCCCCCCCCCCCCCCCCCGCACCCCCGTACAGCCCCCCGCACCCCCGTACAGCCCCCCCCCCCCCCCCGCACCCCCGTACAGCCCCCCGCACCCCCGTACAACCCCCCGAACCCCCGTACTGCCCCCCGCCACCCCCGTACAGCCCCCCCCCCCCCCCCGCACCCCCGTACAGCCCCCCGCACCCCCGTACAGCCCCCCCCCCCCCCCCCCCCGCACCCTCGTACAACCCCCCGCACCCCCGTACAGCCCCCCCGCACCCCCGTACAACCCCCCGCACCCCCGTACTGCCCCCCGCCACCCCCGTGCAGGCCCCCGCCACCCCCGTACAGGCCCCCGCACCCCCGTACAGCCCCCCCGCACCCCAGTACAGCCCCCCGAACCCCCGTCCAGCCCCCCGCCACCCCCGTACAGCCCCCCGCACCCCCGTACAGCCCCCCGAACCCCCGTACAGCCCCCCGCCACCCCCGTACAGCCCCCCGCCACCCCCGGAGAGCCCCCCCGCCACCCCCCTACAGCCCCCCGCCACCCCCGTACAGCCCCCGCCACCCCCGTACAGCCCCCCGCACCCCCGTACAGCCCCCCGCACCCCCGTACAGCCCCCCCGCACCCCCGTACAGCCCCCCAAACCCCCGTACATCCCCCCCGCACCCCCGTACAGCCCCCCCGCACCCCCGTACAGCCCCCCCGATTGTGTCGTTTTCAGCAGCGCGGCGCGCGCTGAAATGGCGCGTTGGGGGGTCAAAACCACCCGAACGACCTCCGAATGCCACGAAACCGTACGACAACATCCGGGGCGTCAATTGTGAAATGGTCGGCCAGACGGCACCTCATTCGGAGGTGCCGTGCGACCGCGGCGGCCGGAAACGCGTTTCCGGCGCCGTTAAACACCAAAACGGCGTGCGGCGGTCCGATTCGGAGCAAACGTGCTCCGAACGACCTGAAACCGCACGGGGACGAGAGGAATATTATTCCTGAGATGAAGGAGGAGGCCGCACGTCCATCGGACGTGCGGTGCGCGCGGCACGCCCGATTGTGTTGTTTTCAGCAGCGCGGCGCGCGCTGAAATGGCGCGTTGGGGGGTCAAAACCACCCGAACGACCTCCGAATGCCACGAAACCGTACGACAACATCCGGGGCGTCAATTGTGAAATGGTCGGCCAGACGGCACCTCATTCGGAGGTGCCGTGCGACCGCGGCGGCCGGAAACGCGTTTCCGGCGCCGTTAAACACCAAAACGGCGTGCGGCGGTCCGATTCGGAGCAAACGTGCTCCGAACGACCTGAAACGCACGGGGACGATAGGAATATTATTCCTGAGATGCAGGAGGAGTCCGCACGTCCATCGGACGTGCGGTGCGCGCGGCACGCCCGATTGTGTCGTTTTCAGCAGCGCGGCGCGCGCTGAAATGGCGCGTTGGGGGGTCAAAACCACCCGAACGACCTCCGAATGCCACGAAACCGTACGAAAACATCCGGGGCGTCAATTGTGAAATGGTCGGCCAGACGGCACCTCATTCGGAGGTGCCGTGCGACCGCGGCGGCCGGAAACGCGTTTCCGGCGCCGTTAAACACCAAAACGGCGTGCGGCGGTCCGATTCGGAGCAAACGTGCTCCGAACGACCTGAAACCGCACGGGGACGAGAGGAATATTATTCCTGAGATGCAGGAGGAGGCCGCACGTCCATCGGACGTGCGGTGCGCGCGGCACGCCCGATTGTGTCGTTTTCAGCAGCGCGGCGCGCGCTGAAATGGCGCGTTGGGGGGTCAAAACCACCCGAACGACCTCCGAATGCCACGAAACCGTACGACAACATCCGGGGCGTCAATTGTGAAATGGTCGGCCAGACGGCACCTCATTCGGAGGTGCCGTGCGACTGCGGCGGCCGGAAACGCGTTTCCGGCGCCGTTAAACACCAAAACGGCGTGCGGCGGTCCGATTCGGAGCAAACGTGCTCCGAACGACCTGAAACCGCACGGGGACGAGAGGAATATTATTCCTGAGATGCAGGAGGAGGCCGCACGTCCATCGGACGTGCGGTGAGCGCGGAACGCCCGATTGTGTCGTTTTCAGCAGCGCGGCGCGCGCTGAAATGGCGCGTTGGGGGGTCAAAACCACCCGAACGACCTCCGAATGCCACGAAACCGTACGACAACATCCGGGGCGTCAATTGTGAAATGGTCGGCCAGACGGCACCTCATTCGGAGGTGCCGTGCGACCGCGGAGGCCGGAAACGCGTTTCCGGCGCCGTTAAACACCAAAACGGCGTGCGGCGGTCCGATTCGGAGCAAACGTGCTCCGAACGACCTGAAACCGCACGGGGACGAGAGGAATATTATTCCTGAGATGCAGGAGGAGGCCGCACGTCCATCGGACGTGCGGTGCGCGCGGCACGCCCGATTGTGTCGTTTTCAGCAGCGCGGCGCGCGCTGAAATGGCGCGTTGGGGGGTCAAAACCACCCGAACGACCTCCGAATGCCACGAAACCGTACGACAACATCCGGGGCGTCAATTGTGAAATGGTCGGCCAGACGGCACCTCATTCGGAGGTGCCGTGCGACCGCGGCGGCCGGAAACGCGTTTCCGGCGCCGTTAAACACCAAAACGGCGTGCGGCGGTCCGATTCGGAGAAAACGTGCTCCGAACGACCTGAAACCGCACGGGGACGAGAGGAATATTATTCCTGAGATGTAGGAGGAGGCCGCACGTCCATCGGACGTGCGGTGCGCGCGGCACGCCCGATTGTGTCGTTTTCAGCAGCGCGGCGCGCGCTGAAATGGCGCGTTGGGGGGTCAAAACCACCCGAACGACCTCCGAATACCACGAAACCGTACGAAAACATCCGGGGCGTCAATTGTGAAATGGTCGGCCAGACGGCACCTCATTCGGAGGTGTCGTGCGACCGCGGCGGCCGGAAACGCGTTTCCGGCGCCGTTAAACACCAAAACGGCGTGCGGCGGTCCGATTCGGAGAAAACGTGCTCCGAACGACCTGAAACCGCACGGGGACGAGAGGAATATTATTCATGAGATGCAGGAGGAGGCCGCACGTCCATCGGAAGTGCGGTGCGCGCGGCACGCCCGATTGTGTCGTTTTCAGCAGCGCGGCGCGCGCTGAAATGACGCGTTGGGGGGTCAAAACCACCCGAACGACCTCCGAATGCCACGAAACCGTACGACAACATCCGGGGCGTCAATTGTGAAATGGTCGGCCAGACGGCACCTCATTCGGAGGTGCCGTGCGACCGCGGCGGCCGGAAACGCGTTTCCGGCGCCGTTAAACACCAAAACGGCGTGCGGCGGTCCGATTCGGAGCAAACGTGCTCCGAACGACCTGAAACCGCACGGGGACGACAGGAATATTATTCCTGAGATACAGGAGGAGGCCGCACGTCCATCGGACGTGCGGTGCGCGCGGCACGCCCGATTGTGTCGTTTTCAGCAGCGCGGCGCGCGCTGAAATGGCGCGTTGGGGGGTCAAAACCACCCGAACGACCTCCGAATGCCACGAAACCGTACGACAACATCCGGGGCCTCAATTGTGAAATGGTCGGCCAGACGGCACCTCATTCGGAGGTGCCGTGCGACCGCGGCGGCCGGAAACGCGTTTCCGGCGCCGTTAAACACCAAAACGGCGTGCGGCGGTCCGATTCGGAGCAAACGTGCTCCGAACGACCTGAAACCGCACGGGGACGAGAGGAATATTATTCCTGAGATGCAGGAGGAGGCCGCACGTCCATCGGACGTGCGGTGCGCGCGGCACGCCCGATTGTGTCGTTTTCAGCAGCGCGGCGCGCGCTGAAATGACGCGTTGGGGGGTCAAAACCACCCGAACGACCTCCGAATGCCACGAAACCGTACGACAACATCCGGGGCGTCAATTGTGAAATGGTCGGCCAGACGGCACCTCATTCGGAGGTGTCGTGCGACCGCGGCGGCCAGAAACGCGTTTCCGGCGCCGTTAAACACCAAAACGGCGTGCGGCGGTCCGATTCGGAGCAAACGTGCTCCGAACGACCTGAAACCGCACGGGGACGACAGGAACATTATTCCTGAGATGCAGGAGGAGGCCGCACGTCCATCGGACGTGCGGTGCGCGCGGCACGCCTGATTGTGTCGTTTTCAGCAGCGCGGCGCGCGCTGAAATGGCGCGTTGGGGGGTCAAAACCACCTGAACGACCTCCGAATGCCACGAAACCGTACGACAACATCCGGGGCGTCAATTGTGAAATGGTCGGCCAGACGGCACCTCATTCGGAGGTGCCGTGCGACCGCGGCGGCCGGAAACGCGTTTCCGGCGCCGTTAAACACCAAAACGGCGTGCGGCGGTCCGATTCGGAGCAAACGTGCTCCGAACGACCTGAAACCGCACGGGGATGAGAGGAATATTATTCCTGAGATGCAGGAGGAGGCCGCACGTCCATCGGACGTTTGGTACGCGCGGCACGCCCGATTGTGTCGTTTTCAGCAGCGCGGCGCGCGCTGAAATGGCGCGTTGGGGGGTCAAAACCACCCGAACGACCTCAGAATGCCACGAAACCATACGACAACATCCGGGGCGTCAATTGTGAAATGGTCGGCTAGACGGCACCTCATTCGGAGGTGCCGTGCGACCGCGGCGGCCGAAAACGCGTTTCCGGCGCCGTTAAACACCAAAACGGCGTGCGGCGGTCCGATTCGGAGAAAACGTGCTCCGAACGACCTGAAACCGCACGGGGACGAGAGGAATATTATTCCTGAGATGCAGGAGGAGGCCGCACGTCCATCGGACGTGCGGTGCGCGCGGCACGCCCGATTGTGTCGTTTTCAGCAGCGCGGCGCGCGCTGAAATGGCGCGTTGGGGGGTCAAAACCACCCGAACGACCTCCGAATGCCACGAAACCGTACGACAACATCCGGGGCGTCAATTGTGAAATTGTCGGCCAGACGGCACCTCATTCGGAGGTGCCGTGCGACCGCGGCGGCCGGAAACGCGTTTCCGGCGCCGTTAAACACCAAAACGGCGTGCGGCGGTCCGATTCGAAGCAAACGTGCTCCGAACGACCTGAAACCGCACGGGGACGAGAGTAATATTATTCCTGAGATGCAGGAGGAGGCCGCACGTCCATCGGACGTGCGGTGCGCGCGGCACGCCCGATTGTGTCGTTTTCAGCAGTGCGGCGCGCGGTGAAATGGCGCGTTGGGGGGTCAAAACCACCCGAACGACCTCTGAATGCCACGAAACCGTATGACAACATCCGGGGCATCAATTGTGAAATTTTCGGCCAGACGGCACCTCATTCGGAGGTGCCGTGCGACCGCGGCGGCCGGAAACGCGTTTCCGGCGCCGTTAAACACCAAAACGACGTGCGGCGGTCCGATTCGGAGCAAACGTGCTCCGAACGACCTGAAACCGCACGGGGACGAGAGGAATATTATTCCTGAGATGCAGGAGGAGGCCGCACGTCCATCGGACGTGCGGTGCGCGCGGCACGCCCGATTGTGTCGTTTTCAGCAGCGCGGCGCACGCTGAAATGGCGCGTTGGGGGGTCAAAACCACCCGAACGACCTCAGAATGCCACGAAACCGTACGACAACATCCGGGGCGTCAATTGTGAAATGTTCGGCCAGACGGCACCTCATTCGGAGGTGCCGTGTGACCGCGGCGGCCGGAAACGCGTTTCCGGCGCCGTTAAACACCAAAACGGCGTGCGGCGGTCCGATTCGGAGCAAACGTGCTCCGAACGACCTGAAACCGCACGGGGACGAGAGGAATATTATTCCTGAGATGCAGGAGGAGGCCGCACGTCCATCGGACGTGCGGTGCGCGCGGCACGCCCGATTGTGTCGTTTTCAGCAGCGCGGCGCGCGCTGAAATGGCGCGTTGGGGGGTCAAAACCACCCGAACGACCTCCGAATGCCACGAAACCATACGACAACATCCGGGGCGTCAATTGTGAAATGGTCGGCCAGACGGCACCTCATTCGGAGGTGCCGTGCGACCGCGGCGGCCGGAAACGCGTTTCCGGCGCCGTTAAACACCAAAACGGCGTGCGGCGGTCCGATTCGGAGCAAACGTGCTCCGAACGACCTGAAACCGCACGGGGACGAGAGGAATATTATTCCTGAGATGCAGGAGGAGGCCGCACGTCCATCGGACGTGCGGCGCGCGCGGCAAGCCCGATTGTGTCGTTTTCAGCAGCGCGGCGCGCGCTGAAATGGCGCGTTGGGGGGTCAAAACCACCCGAACGACCTCCGAATGCCACGAAACCGTACGACAACATCCGGGGCGTCAATTGTGAAATGGTCGGCCAGACGGCACCTCATTCGGAGGTGCCGTGCGACCGCGGCGGCCGGAAACGCGTTTCCGGCGCCGTTAAACACCAAAACGGCGTGCGGCGGTCCGATTCGGAGCAAACGTGCTCCGAACGACCTGAAATGAGATTATTTCTTGAATCGAAGTTTTTAAATTATTATAGCACAATTATTTGATATTATATATATATTAAATATATATTAAATATATATTAAAACATTTAAAATATATTATATATATATATATATATATTTAAAATATTGTATTTAATAGTATATATATATATATTTAAAATATTGTATTTAATAGTATATATATTTATAGCACAATGATTTGTATTTAAAATATTGTATTTAATAGTATATATATATTATAGCACAATGATTTGTATTTAAAATATTGTATTTAATAGTATATATATATTATAGCACAATGATTTGATATTATATATATATTAAATATATATTAAAACATTTAAAATATATTATATATATATATATATATATATATTTATATTCAATTCAATAAAAAAAATTTTAAATTTTTTTTTTTTTAGAATAGCGACCGCCATTGGCGGTCGCTAAAGGCCTCTAGCGACGAGGCAACAGCGACCGCCATTGGCGGTCGCTGCGCGGCCGCTAAAGCCCTTTAGTGACCGCCAATGGCGGTCGCTAATGGCCTTATATATAGTAGTGAGAGATGCATCATGATCCAAGCATGAGATTCCAATAGTCCTATCTACATGACTATAAACTATAGTACTTTCTATCTAACCAATGATAGGATGCCTCTTGCTCTGAACAAGAGATGCCTTATGCTCCAAGCATAAGATGCCTAATAGTCCTATCTACATTACTATAAACTATAGTACTCCCTATCTAACAAATGATAGGATGCCTCTCCCCCTATACGAGAGATGCCACATTCTCCAAGCGTGAGATGCCAATAGTCCTATCTACATGACTATAAACTGTAGTACTCCCTATCTAACCAATGATACGATGCCTCTTGCTCCGAACAAGATATGCCTTATGCTCCAAGCATAAGAAGCCTAATAGTCCTATCTACATGACTATAAAATTTAGTACCCCCTATCTAACAAATGATAGGATGCCTCTTGCCCTATACGAGAGATGCCTTATGCTCCTAGCATGAGATGCCAATAGTCCTTTATACATGACTCTAAACTATAGTAATCCCTATGTTCCAAACATAGGATGCCTCTTTCCCTATATGAGAGATGCCTTATGATCCTAGTATGAGATGCCAACAGTCCTTTCTACATGACTCTAAACTGTAGTAATCCCTATGTTCCAAACATAGGATGCCTCTTGCTCCAAATAAGAGATACCTTATGCTCCAAGCATAATATGCCTAATGCCATGATTACAGTGGCATAATTCCAACGTCCTTTGGCATTCTCCCTCTTGTGCACCAGTGCATAAGTGAAGGCCTCAACTCACCAGTGAGTTGGGATGCCCTCATGGCCTGACATGAGGAAGAAATTACAGGCAACTTCATAGCGTAAGCCCCATTCACCATTTCCGCTCCATAGCGGCACCCGGGCAACATCCTTGCGTAAGCCCCATTCACCATTTTTGCTCCATAGCGGCACCCGGGTAGCATCCTTGCGTAATCCCCATTCACCATTGCCACTCCATAGCGGCACCCGGGCAACATCCTTGCGTAAGCCCCATTCACAATTTCCGCTCTATAGCGGCACCCGGGCAGCATCCTTGTGTAAGCCCCATTGAACATTGTCACTCCATAGCGGAACCTGGGCAGCATCCTTGCGTAAGTCCCATTCACCATCACCGCTCCATAGCGGCACCTGGGCAACATCCTAGCGTAAGCCCCATCCACTATTGTGATCCTATCCAGTGGTAAGCCGTTGACACCCAATCCAGTGGTAAGACATTGTGATCCTATTAAGCGGTAAGTCACTGACACCCAATCCATTGGTAAGCCGTTGCAATCCTATTCAGTGGTAATCTGTTGAAACCCAATCCAGCGGTAAACCGCTGCGATCCTATTCAGCGGTAAGCCGTTGACACCCAATCTAATGGTAAGCCATTGTGATCCTATTCAGCGGTAATCCGCTGACACCCAATCCAGCGGTAAGACGTTGCAATCCTATTCAGTGGTAAGTCGTTGACACCCAATCCAGTGGTAAGCCGTTGCGATCCTATTCAGCGGTAAGCCGTTGACACCCAATCCAGCGATAAGCTGTTGCAATCCTATTCAGCGGTAAGTCGCTGACACCCAATCCAGCGGTAAGCCGTTTCAATCCTATTCAGCGGTAAGCCGTTGACACCCAATCCAGTGGTAAGCCATTGAGACCCCATTTAGTGGTAAGCCGTTGACACCCAATCCAGCGGTAATCCGTTGCGACCCCATTTAGCGGTAAGCCGTTCACATCCTTAGAAGAACTACGCGGACTTTGATTCCCTGCCACGGGGATACGTAGGAAGCCTATTCAAGGCTCAAGCCCAAAACTATCATCATCCTTCTCCTCAGGCGTCCATCCTAGAGTAAGTCCCAACACCATGGGCCTCCCAATGCGTAAGCCCCTCTTCATTTCTCACGGACGCACCGTTCGCGACGTGATCATCAGGTCTCTGCTTCCTCTTGTTTCTCACACCGAGCATGACTCACGTGGGATTAGAGTAAGCATTGACCATGACAACACCCCGTCTAACATGACGTTAAACTGTGTGTCATCTAGCATGGCGTTAAACTGTATGCCCCCTTTTGGCATGACGTTAAACTGCACATCCATTTGAACTACGAGGTCTTTGATCCATGTAAAGGCATGGTATGTAGGAAGCCTCACGAGGTTCAAGCCCACCACCCGTCATTTCTTCATGTCAGGTTCCACCCTCGTCCAGCATGACGTTAAACTGCATTCCAGTCCAACAGCAATCCATTATAACCAACCCGAACTACGAGGACTTTGATCTATGTCAAGGCACGGTACGTAGAAAGCCTCCATGAGGTTCAAGCCCATCTCCCATCGGACCAAGGTCCCTTCTTCACGTCGGTTCGCTGACACCCACCACCAGTGGACCCCCGGGTTCACCTTCACGTCAGTTCGCCGACAAAGCCCCTTTGAACTACGAGGCCTTTGATCCATGTCAAGTCATGGTACGTAGGAATCCTCCCAGAGGTTCAATCCCACCACCTGTTGGTCACTCCGACCTTCTTCACGTCAGGTCACCAACACCTGGGCAACCTAGTGTGTAAGCCCCGTACCATCCGGACCAAGGTCCTCACTCGTGTCGGCTCGGTGACACACCATTATAAACTACGTGGTCTTTGATCCATTTCAAGGCATGGTACTTAGGAAGCCTCCATAAGGTTCAAACCCATCACCCGGTCATTCCAACCTCCTTCACATCAGTTCGCTGACAATACCCATCGGACCAAGGTAGACATTCACGTCGGTTCGCTGATGACACCCATCAAACCAAGGTCCACATCCACGTCAATTCACTGACAATACCCATCGGACCAAGGTCCACATTCACGTCGGTTCACTGATGACACCCATCGGACCAAGGTCCACATTCATGTCAGTTCACTGACAACACCCATCAGACCAAGGTCCACATTCACATCGGTTCGCTGACGACACCCATCGGGCCAAGGTCCACCTTCACGTCGGTTCACCGGCACCCTCCCAAACTACGCGGACTTTGATTCCCTGCGACGGGGATACGTAGGAGGTCTCTTAGAGGCTCAAGCCCAACTTCACTGTCGCCCCTACGATGGTACCATTTCATTCCCCCTCCACTTCATTCATCCATCCATCACCCATCCTGATTCTCACCCGGGCCGCCACATCCTGGTGGGATCATTCCATCCACCTCCTCGCTGCTCCTAGAGGCGCATGGGCCGCTTTCCACGTGTAATCCCCAGCATATCTCCGGGTCGTTGTCCTCTATGTACACCTTGATTCATCACCCCTTCGAACTACGTGGGTTTTGATCCCTGTCCTCTATACAGGGTATGTAGGAAACCTCCAAGAGGTTCAATCCCAACCAATGGTAATCCATGGTGTCCCCATCCTGGGGAGCACTTCCCCCGATTCTCCCTCAGTGGTGTTTAGATCAGACATTTTGGTGTGACATCCCCCCTCCTAGGAGCACACCACCTCAGATCTGTCCTCATTGGGCATCCTAATCTATCCATCTTCTAGGTATTCCCCCCTTGGGATGTACCAATCTGATCCGTCTCTATGGGAAGTTCTAATCACCCTCATTCCGTCTCCGCAAGACGTTAAGCTCGCGACCTACCTCGTGATAAACACGAGTTGCCTGAGGAAAACCTCAGATGACACGCCTTTGGCGTAACCGTCTCCGCAAGATGTTAAACTCGCGGCATACCCAGTGTTAAACATGGGAAGCTGAGGAAAACCTCAGATACATGACTATGGCATATGATTCCCCGAATTCGACACGGTATGCCTCGGGTTATGCACCCTTGAGATGCCCTCTCATGAGGAATAATACATGTTCCCCAATGCCCATGCACCCAGAGATGCCCTGACATGCCTGATGTTGTCATCCACTCCGACTGAAGGTCTCTACCATGTCAAGATCCCATGGAATGTCTTGACAGAAGTAGTGTAATTAACCGGTGTCCATGAAGATATGGAACTGAGAATGAGATTCAAGAACAACGTATTAAATCTATGAGGGAGACCTGGACTAGGTGATGAGTTTTTAGGAGGAATCCACAAAAGGAAGAACCAACATCCCATCATCCCGATTTCGATCAAGGAGCAAACATCCCTGAACAAGGAATGGATTCTGCCCGCATTTGGAAAGTGGGAATGCGGGGAAACAGCTGCGCGTCCTCTACAGACGGATGTGCACGCCCCGACGAAAGCATCATAAATAGTGTTGTTCAGGTTCAAAATGAAGAAACCAACCAAACCTTCACTATCAATGGGCAGCGGATGAAACACTTCCACGAAGACCTTTTGGAGTTCCCAATGGAGGAACTCCATGTTCAAGAAGCAACATACCAGTGAAATACACTAGGTTTTATCCTTCATTCTCACCTTCTCAATTATTATAGTGAGGACACTGCACATTCTAGGTGTGGGGGGATGGGTAAATTCCTGGGTTAGATAGGAATTTTTATCATTGTTTTTCTTTCTTTCTTCTCTTTTTCACCTTATTTATGGTATTTTCACTTTTCCCCATCTTGTTGAGTTCATTAGGCTTTCCATTGTCTTTCTTCTTTCTTCTATTTTTTGACTTCTTTATGGTATTTTCATTTTCCCCCCATCAAAAATTTCAAAGTTCCATGATTCGGTTACCATAAAGGGGGGAAAGTAAAAACACCATAAAGAATGGTGAAAAGATTATTTTTATGAAGTTAACATCAGGGAGTGATTTTTAGTGATTTGGTTTTCTGTTAATGATATAAATGGTTGTATCACTGTGAAACATTTGAGATGATTAATGCCCCTTTTGTAAGTAGTTTTTGGGAAAAATGTGTCACTAATATCTCCATACATTTTTGTACCAAACCACGAAGTGTAAATATTTATTACTTAATATAAGGTAAACACATGTTAGGTTAATATTTTTCAGCTTTAAATGATATTTTCATACGTTCGTTCCTTATCTGATCTATTTCATTACTATACCAGAGTGATATATGCATGTGTACCTAATGTCCAACTATTTTACATCCTCAAAAAAAAGTTTGAGTCTTGGGAAGGTCAAAAACAACTCCTCCTCAACCTTTGATCTTGTTATAACTATTGCAATTAGTGTCGTGAGGAGATCAAACAGGGGTTGAGAGATGAGTGTGAGATTTTTTCCAAATGAAAATTCTAAAAAAATAATAAATTAGGGGAGTGATGAAATATAAAACATATGGGGATATCTAGGTCAGGAGATTATGGTTTGACTTATGGGAATTCTTAAGTGAGTGGGTCTTGAAATATGATTGCAAGGGATGTAGGGCAGGTTCGGTGAAAATTCATTTAAAGCTGAATAATTTTAAAATAACATATATTAATTGGATAGAAAGTGGAAAGAATATTATGGAATTGTTTTTACACATAGACATGGAGAGTTAGTAGAATGGTTTACTTTTGAATTCCTTTCTCATGTTGGTGTCCTGAATCTCTTTGAATTTCATTGTGATATGATTTATGAGACTTCTTTTTTCCATAGGAAAAACTCCTTGGTGTGGTACGTGCATTGATCTCATTACTTTAATGAATTAAAATTTCCTTGAATGTTAAATCTTCATGATGTTGGGAATATTTATATGCCTCATTTTTTTTGGATATGTGACTTTTCCCTAGGAGGGAAAATGTTTAGGTGTGGGGGTGTGATTGTACCATGATTCACTGTGTAATTTTCACCTTTACACCACTGTTTTGAACTTGTTTTATATTGAAAATTATAAAAATAATGACAAGATGAATTTCATTTTTGAATAATTTATTTTGTGTTTATCGCTGTTAAAAAGGTAAATGATACTTGTTTTGATGATTCCATTGCAGGAGGAGGTGATTTGGAGGGCCTATGATAATGTCCAAGAAAAATGGGCCAAACTGCGCAGGATCCAAGCACACCAGTGGATTAATCTGCACACTGCTACTAGACCGTGCATAAAATTGGGATGATATTTTGTGGGATAGTCCATATTTTATTGGGATACATTTCTTATGCAGTAACCCAGGACTCATCCAGCCATCTATTGGCCCAACCGACCTGATCTGTCCAGAACACCAAATCTGCACGATGTCAAAAGTTGTGTGCTGTGATCTATCCATATATCTGGCTATAGGTTTCCAATTTATGCCAAACTTTATGTGGAGACATCCAAGAGGTGGGGATACAACTTTTTTATTTTCTAAAAATCTAGATAAGGCTTTCTGGAGGTCGAAACACCTGTGACAATTGGTTTTAAGAATTCTGTGTGCTCAAAACCACCTTCCCATTTTCCTATAAAATGGCACCTTGGGATCCTCATTTGCAAGTTCGACCAGGAAGAAAAGCCCTGGTATTTTTGAGACCCAAAGGAGTTCTATCCTCATAATTGAAGTTTTGGAGGCCCCTATCATCATAGGGGTATCAACAATGAAGAAGGAGTTCTACCTGAGCCTTCTCCTCCTCTCGATGGTGAGCTAAACGGTGGACAATCATTTCAAGGAAGCTACACATACTTGGGAGGGAGTTCTGACACTTGATACTCTACTGGTTTTGTGTAATTTGTGTGTGGATTATTTCACTTATGTTTTATCTAGACACATTTATCCTCTGATTTTATTTCTTGGGTTTAATTAAGTGAACCACTTTTCATTTCAACACCGATTGGGTTAAAATTTCAAGTGGGAAACTTGAGTTGTTCCGATTGGGCAACATAAGGATACTCTTTCTCTCACACATAAAAAAGATATTAGTATTCTTTGTTATCATTTAATATTTTATTGAAGTCCAAACCTTGACAACACAATTGTTGTGTCAAGGTTTGGTACTTTGTGCAACGTTTAGAGAGGCAAGAGGGGAATCAAGATCTTGACAACCCTCAACCAAAGAATTAAACAAAAACATGTGAAATTTTCAGAACAATGAACTATACAAGATGTGTAGTGAACTTGAAGTGATCTCTTTATCTCATAATTCTTAAACCTCCACCTTATTCTATCAACTATTAAACTCTTTAAGTTAAGCTATTTTCTTAAAACTGGTTTCCAAATCAACCCCCACTTTTAGTAATTCTTATTAAAAATACATACTCATAACCTATCAACACTCCTTGAGAGAAGACCTAGGGTCTTCCCTAGACTATAAATAAACCTTAAAATCATAATAAATTTTCCATGTCATGACAGCGCGGTCACCACTCAACCACTGTCTCCCCACCATAAATAGAGTTCATAATGCCACAAAATTCACTACCAAGTTGATGTTCTTGAATAACCATCTCGAGAATAATGAAGGTAAACTTAAAAATGGATAGGAAAACCTTGGAACTTGTTTCCCAAACTCTAATAAGAATCTGTTTAAAAAGAGTCATCAATTTCCACTCTTCTGATGATTCTTTCACAACATGGGTTGGAATTTTCTTTCTAAAATCATAAGCAATGACATTCCATTTCCCCAGGGTATAGGAAATATTGAAATCAAAATATTTCAGGTACTCTAACCAATGCCTTTGGTGGAGATTAAAATATTTTTGAGAGAATATATAACTGAATATCTTGTCATTAGAATACACAGTAAACCTTTCTATGAAAATTTAATTCCACTAACTCTTATGTGCATGAATCAAAACTACAAGTTCAAGGTCATGGCTCAAATAATTATTCTCATGTGGCCTAAGCTTCCGAGATCCACAAGAAACAACGTGATCAACCTGCATATGAACACAAACCAAACCCAAACCCAAACCTGATGGATCACAGGAGACCACATAGCCCTTCTAGGCCTCTATAAGAGTCAACACCAGTGAATAAGTCAAAATAAGTTTATTATCAACAAAATAAATCTGAAATTTACTATCACAAACAAAATCTACCCCCTTTTGAGTTTGAGTGGTCATCAGAGAATCCAAATTCAATAAATCCTTTATGAACCAGTGATAATATCTAGTTAAACCCAAGATGCTTTAAATCTCGAAAATATTATGTGGTTTCTTCCATTTCATAACATCGATCAACTTATTAGGATCAAATAAAATACCTCATTCTGAGATCATGTGTCCCAATAAAATCACTTCCCAGATCCATAAATCACATTTTGTTAGCTTGACATAATGTTGGTAATTTCTCATCAATTACATAACTGATCTCAAATGACACACATGATCCTCCTCAAACTTAGAGTAAACTTGGATCTTATCCATAGAAGCCACCACAAACGTATCATGATACTCATGGAAAATACTTTTCATCAAATCCATAAAGACTACATGATAATTGGTTAGACCAAATGGCATGAAAATGTACTCATAATGTCCATAATTTCTCTAGAAGGTGGGTTTATGAATGTTAGATTCTTTTATTATCAACTTGTGATAACTAGATCGAAGACCAATCTTCAAAAACCACTTTATCCTTTCAACTAGTCAAAAAGAACTTCAATCCATGGAAAAAGGTACTTGTTCTTTACCATGACTTAATTGAGTTTTCAATAATCAACACAGAGGAGAAGTGTTCCATCATTCTTATTAGAAAAGAGAATAGGCATCTCCCAAGGTGAAAAACTCAAGTGTATAAATACTTTCTATAATAGACCATCCAACTGAGTCTTCAAATATTTTATTTTTATAGGTTCCATACGGTAAGAGGGAATAGTTACTAGCTGAGTACCAAACACTAAATTAATGTAAAACTCTACCTATATTACTAGTGTAAAACCATATAATTCATAGAGAAGAACTTCAGGAAACTTGAAGAAAAATGGAGGGAGATCACCGCTTAAGGGTTCCCACTCCAGATCAAAAGCGAACACTGATATCACTTTCCCCAACTCTAGATAATAATGTTTAAATCTAATATTCCTAGGGTATCATTCTCCCTAAATGATACAACACAACCCATTGGGTGCAGTAAAGGAGAACCGTCAAAGATAAAAATCAATTTGGGTTTTATTAGTAATGAGCCAATCTATCTCAAAAATGACATCAAGAAGTTTCATGTCAAGAACCAGAAAATACCATAAAAGATCAATTTATAATAAAGAGAAAACACAAGAATGAAAATGAAGACCCTTCTCAGTCTTTGTTTCGAGGGATCTAGTAATATCCATCACATAAGATAAAATCACTGTAGTAAGAATTAACATATTCACAATATGAGTAAAACTAAACAAATGAGATGCACCAGTATAAAATAAAGCAGTTACTAAAGATGAAGCTATAGTGATGGTACTCATCATTGTTGTTGGACCTATATCTGCTTCCTCTAGAGACTCTTCCACTGTTTGAAGAAGCTTCTTTTTGAATGCTTATGGTTAGAACCCCTTAGATCTTGAAGAATCTGATTACACCATGGTACTTTTTATTTTTGATGAGCTTGTGCCACTACATGGGGTAGAGAAGATATAATATAACTTCTATAAGTATACCGAGGGACCACAAGAACCATATATCTTGGGTACCTTGGTACAAAAACATTTTGAATTACCAAGATTTCCACACTGTAAGAAAGTCAAAGGGCCTCTACTAGGCACTACAGGAGGTCTATAATAACTCTACTATCGATATCCACAATGAGACTCATCACACTTTCTATTCCCTTTATGGAAACTCACAAAACTTATACTAGTAGAAAAAGGAACTCCCGTCAACCCTAACTTACCAGCCAGATCAAGTTCGACCATTAACACCCTATCCAACATGTCAGTATAAAAAGAGATCTTCAAAAATAAAACATGAGAATGAATATCAGATCTAAGTCACATCTCAAACCATCGAGTCTTAATCTTCTCATTTGATACAATCTCAGGTAAAAACTATACAATATCAGAAAAGTGATTTGTATATTCTGTCACGGTCCTGTCATCCTGTTTGAGTTTGAAAAACTCCATGGATTGAGCCAACACTATAAACTCTGGATAGAGATGATCAATGAAAAGAAATCTAAATTCCTTCCACTCTAAACCCTAATTCTTCTTCGCTGTCACTATTGTATCCCACCATCTTCTGCTAGGTATGTACAGCTTAAAGGTAACACACTTTACCTTAATAGCTTCAAGAGTTTCCATAAAATAAAAGAGAATATTTATCTTTCTCATCCAATCCTCAACATCTTAAGGACCATTTGATCCTTGGAATGCTGGTGACTTATAATGAAGGAAATCCTTAGAACAATTTTGGGATTCATTCTTCTGAGGTTCTACAACTAGAGTGTTATCAGTTATGAGTTCAGGTGTTTGTCCCAGATCTTAGACAACATGTACAAAAACCTCAACCAGATTCTGGTCCATGGGAGGATTTTCTCATTGTGGTTCATCATCAGCTTCCTCTCAGATCCTATTCACATGTCTTCTCAGAGGCATAGTGCTATACAAAATCATATTTTTTTAGAAAATCATAAGATTACTTAGATTAAAAAATCAAACAAGATCAACATGGAAATTAATCCCATCATATAAGAAAACAAGATTTGGATTTCTACCTATCCAAATCTAAATAAGGGAAAAGACTAAAAATAATCCTCATAACACTTTTCCCAAACTACCCATGGTGAATTGAGTCTCATTATAATCAGATCTGGATAGACACTCACTCGTAACTACCTCATAAGTCCCAAAAAGATATCTCAACTACATATTGACATCAAGGAAAGATGTTCAACCCCATTTGATACCAATTTTTCACGAACCAGCCCAGATAACTTGGTACCCTGATACCCAATCAGGTAGCGACATAGTCTGAAGGGTGTTCTTGATCCCCACGGGTTGAAGAATAGCATTTGGCATCATAAAAAACAAGAGGGAATGTATTTTAAATAATAAATAGTGGAAGATAAAGATACATATCAATATGCTCTAAACTCAAGGTGATAATACCAAAAACCAAACAGGTATATTAAAAACACAAATAGTACATCATCAAAGTACTCAAAGTCTAACAAGACAAACTCAACGACCCAAAAGAAATTTTAATCCAAGCCCCAAGGGATCAAGAACATATACCTCCTCCAATATGTTCTTTCCCTTTACTCGGAACTAGAAGGATAAAATATAAAAATTCCCAAAGGAAAAAGTAGGTTTTGAGCTAAAAAACCTAGAGGGTCTCACCAAGTGTTCCATAATAAGATTCCATAATAACAAACCAAATCATGTATTCAATTTTAATCAAAATAGGAATGGTAATACATTTTAATATTTAAGATTAAATATGATTTCATTTCAATTTGATGGAAAAACATTTCAACATGGGTTAAATAAAAAATTTATATAAAATAGTTTATATTAATCAATATGCATGAGTAAAACAGTTCTATATCAATAGAATATATATATCAAAACAATCAAAACATACACCTTGGTCATATGCCCTGCGATATGATAGTTTCTAGTTATAGGATCCTCACACTTCTCAAATCAGTTATCATGACTAAACATGTATGCACATGTCCCTCAGGCTCAGGCCAAATAGGAATCATCCATATCACATTGAGGATAATCATGTCGAACTAGGTTTTTGTTAGAGTTTTCATCATCAATCCATTGCTAGATAATTACCATCCTAGCGTGCTTATCCCAAATAACTCACTAACACTACAAGAAAAAAATGTTTTAGTGGGGTTTTTAATTTTTTTTATAAATTTTTTAAAATTTGTTCCAAAAAAAATTTAAAAATTATTTTTAGCATCACTTCTTTCAAAACCGCCGCAAAATTGAATAAAAAATTAAAAAATTATTTATTAATTAATTATTAATTATTAATTATTTACAATAAAATATAGTTTATTATTTATATTTATAATTTTTTTTTTAATTTTTTAATTAATAAATATTTATAATTATTAGTTAATAATAACATGAAACTTAAAACTAATCTACAAAAACCTAAAAACCATACTTCGACATCAAATGACCATAACTTCTGATCTGGGAGTCCATTTCAACTCCAAAAAAAGTCTAATAAAAGCTTATGAAATGAGCTAAATCCAATTGAGATTTAAATCATGTGATAATCAAATAAAAAAATATATTCAAATTTCAAAAAGTTTGAAAATCAGACTCGAACTTCAAACGACCATAACTTTTAATCCGGGTGTCCGTTTGAGCTCTACCACATATCAAAGCGAAGCCCACGATGAGATCTACACCATCTAGGTCTAGTAATAAATTTTTGAGTATTATATCCATTTTTATTCCTCTAGAAATGCCCATAAGACCTCCGAAACAGAGGTTTTAGTTGGAGACCCAGATTTTATAAAATTCAAACTATTATAACTTTTGATCTAGGTGTTCGGCCTGTACCACATATCATATCGAATCTCATTTCACGATCTTCGATTTTCCTCATTGTGACACTAAAAAAGGATCCCCAGATCAGATTTTATAGTTATTTTAGTGTTTTTAGGGGTTTTAGAGGTTCTTAACGTTTTATGATTTAATTAATTAATTAATTAATTAATTAATTAATTATTTAGTCATTTATTTGTTATTTATTTTTTTTAACATTTATTTATTTATTTATTAATTGTTATTAATTAATTGCTGAATTATTATTTATTTACCTATTATTTATTATCTATTATTTATTTATTAATTAATTATTTATTTATCAATTTATTTATTGATAAATTTATTTATTTAATATTTAATATTTATTTATTTATTATTTAGTTATTATATACACATTAATTAATTAATTAATGGTTTATTATTCATTTATTTATTTATTATTTACTTATTCTTTATTTATTATTTTTTAATTAATTATTAATTAATTATTAATTAATTATTACTTATTTATTAAATATTAAATATTAAATATTAAATATTAAATATTAAATATTAAATATTAAATATTAAATATTAAATATTAAATATTAAATATTAATTAAGAATTAAGAATTGTTAATTATTAATTATCAATTATTAGTTATTATTAGTTAATAATTAATAATTAATAATTAATAATTAATAATTTATTTATTATTTATTATTTATTATTTATTATTTATTATTTATTACTTATTAATTTATTTTTAATTTACTAAATATTAATTTATTATCAGTTTATTATTCATTTATTATTCATTTATTTATTTATTATTTATTCAATATTATTTATTTATTGTTTAATTTTTATTTATTTATTAATAATTTATTAATAATTTATTAATCATTTAAAAAAATTTAATTATTAAATGTCAAATATTAATTCTTAATTTTTAATGATCAATTATCAATTATTAATTATTAATTATTAATTATTAATTAATTATTAATTATTTATTAATTTGTTATTAATTTATCTTATATTAAATTATTTTTTAATTAATTTATTATTTATAAATTACTTATATATTATATATTATATATTATATATTATATATTATATATTATATATTATATGTTATATATTTATTATTTAGTGTGTATCTATTTGTTATGTATTATTTTTTTTTTCAATTAAGATATATATATATATATATATATATGTAAGTATATTAAATTTGATTTATTGATCACATGAAGAGCCAACTGGAGTGGTAAAGTCTTTGAAGAATAAGTAAGAGGTAAGAAGTTCAAATCTCACCCAATACATAATTTCTATATATGGCATGAGCATGTGCATGGAGATGGGAATGAGCATGGTAATAATAAATTATGAAAAAAATAAAAAAAATAATTAAGTAAATAAGTAAATAAATGAAGTAATTACGAAAATTAATTAATTAACTAATTAATTAATTACGAAACTATATAATAAAAAATTAATAAATAAATGATAAATAAATAATAAATAATAAATAAATAAATAAATAATAAATAATAAATAATAAATAATAAATAAATAATAAATAAATAAATAGATAATAAATAAATAATAAATAATAAATAATAAATAATAAATAATAAATAAATAAATAATAAATAATAAATAAATAATAAATAAAAATAAATAATAGGATGATTCATTCAGTGAAAAAAAGGTGATATGGCGAAATTGATAGACGATATGGGATTAAATTGGATTGAGCCTTAGTATGGAAACCTACGAAGTGATCACTTTCAAATTCAGGAAAACCCTAGAATTAATAAAAATAGGCAATCCTGAGCCAAATCCTTATTTCTGAAAAAAAAACGGGAGCTTATCAACAAGATCAAGAAAACAACAATAAAAAAGGATAGGTACATAGACTCAAAAGAAAATGTTCTAAGAAATATAGTTGACAGTATTTAGCTGGTAGAATCAATAAAAATTATTCCATCATCAAAACTCCAGAAACTCCAGAAATAAATCAATAGGTATCACATGTATAAAAAAATGATGAATGGTGACTTGAATATTTATTTTGACGAAAAAAGTGAATTAATTATACTAATATACTAATATGTAGAATAATTTCATTGTCATTGATTCCACTAAGTCAATAATCCATAGCCTCAAATCGATTGATTCTTTATAAAATAATAAAGATATAATCCCATTCTACATAGAATATAGAATATCGATAAAAATGAAATTTTTAGTAAGAGGAAAATCCATTGATTTTAGAAATATTGAGGGTTCAAGTCCCTCTATCCCCACAAGAATCCCATTGAATTTGATTTTCTAACTAACGATTTATTAGTTTTATTATTTTTTCATTAGAGATTCATCCAAAATTCATTATTTAGTCATTCATTCTCTAATTCTCTTTCTAAAATAGATTAATTTTTTTGAAAAAAAGTTTTTTTAAATGGATTTTTGACTTGAGTTCACTCCATTTTTTTAATCTAAAAACCAAGGATAAAATAATACTATGTAATAAATTATTCATACTTTTCATTGACATAGAAAAAACCTATCTAGAAAAGTTGGGATATCTCAGTTGGTCGAGCAGAGGACTAAAAATCCTCGTGTCGCCAGTTCAAATATGGTTCCTGACACATGATGTATTTTGCGTAGTGTAACTACCCATGCTCACATGTGCTTAATCAATCAATCAATAATGGAAAAATAATTTCAAATCAGTTTAAAATAAAATTTCCCCATTTTAATTTTCAATATGCCAGTTTCATTTCAAAACCAAAACATAGGTTTTTCATATTTTCATGACTTTTTAAACAAAAAATAATCATATATTTTTATCAATTCAATTTAATCAATTTATCTCAAAATCAATTCTCAAATAATTTCACAATATCCACCAATTTCAATTCATGTCCCAAATTCCAATTCCATTGGAATTAGGGATTTTCCCCAAAATCCATACCATATCAATTTCAATTCTAATTCACATCAAATTGGGTTTTCACAATTCAATTGAAATCAATTTCAAACAGCAAGTAATTAAAGGTTTAATCAATTGTCTAATCTTAAATAGAACCACCTACCTTTTTCATAGAATCCCAATTCCAACAATAGGAATCACTAATTGAAAATGAAGTCATGAAATATCTAGGAACACAACCTAGAATCAAGATTAAAAAACACAAAGTTTATATCCATCAATTCCAAGTCGATCTATCAATATCCAAGGAGGAAAAGAAAGAAATAAATGAGATACAAAGATTTCTTACCCAGAGAGATTCATCGTAACTAACATGATGATAAATCATCTAATGGATGATCCAGAATGGAAGAAGGTCCTAAAAAACACCCAAAATCACCTAATAAAGTCTTTGGGTTGTTCAAGGGATGGCTTCATGTCGATTGAAAATTAAATCTGTCATACAACACATTTAAAACCACCTACCCTGATAATTACATGACGTGTAACCCTAGTTCACATTGTTCAAATTATTTTATGTCATATACATTGAAAAATATGTCTCATTTTATTAAAATAATATTTTTTATATTTACATGGTGTGTAATAGTTACAAGGCATGTAACCTTGCACGTTGTGTACCCAGTTCGTGACATCTTCCTGGAAATGATTACACATTGTGTAACCCTAATACAGAACATGTAAATCCCCAAAAGAATGAATGAAACTATATGTTTTATGTTGAAAATTCCAAAAAATCCCCAAATTCACCACTATAAGTATCCTGCCAATTTCTTCTCAGCATTACTCAACCAATGAAAAAGGAAAACCAAAATAAAGGTTAAAAAATACATGATAGAAAGATAATGAGGCATTACATAGGTTGATATTTTGGAATGAACATAACCTTTATAAATTAGCTAAGGATGTTGAGAAGAGAAGTGGGCATGGTTTGGTCGATCTAGATGGCTCAAAGCTGTGTAAAGAATTAAGACAAGCGGTTTACTTTTATAAGAGAGGGGAGGGGAATTCTTGGAATTTCTTAAAGTATTAAATTAATCTAAATTATAATTCATGTCCAAATTGATTCAGATTTCTATAATTTGATGATAAGATAATAATGATTCATAATAATCCTCATCTAATTAAATTTGGACTAGTTTTAGTTGTGTTTTCACCCTTATCTTTTAGTTTTAATCCCTTGTTAACCCTTTTGACAATTATCAAAATTTAAAATTTTCTACCATTTAGGGGTTAATAATATTACTATCACAAACGACCCATAAATGAAACATGATTAATGTTCAAAACTATATCACATTCATTAGGTTTAATCTAATATTTTATGAATTTTAACTCATTTAATAAATTATTATTTATTATAAAATGTCATTAATGTCAATTTTGGAACTATTCATTTAATTTGAATTTTCAAACACCAGTACAATAATGGAATTCAAATAAAATGACTAAAAACCTCTATAATATGTCATTTTTATCAATAAAAATTTTGGAACATAAAAAATCACACAAATAATATTATTTTTAGAGTTCATAAAATCATTTTATTGATTTTTTATTTCTTACATAAGTACTATGTCAGTGTTGCATAAGCTTTTAAGAAAACTATTTTTTTTCACTAAAAATTAAAAATAAATTACCATGATGAAAAAAATATTTATCTTTCAAATGAATATTTTTAATCAAACATATCCACTATTTATCTCTATGTAAAAAATTTTAAGATAATAAAATAAAGAGAATTATATTTTTGACACTTCTTTATATAAAATAATATAAAGGGTCAAAATCATAGGAATATGACAAAAAAGGCCATATATTAAACTTTTGTATGATTATAGATGAGATAAACTCTTCCAATAAAATTAAGTCAAGTGATAGGGTCATTATTTAGTCCTTATCGTTATATTTTTAGCCTTAATTGCCCGATTTACCCCTTTACCATGGTAAAAAAACTACTAAAGTTATTATTCAAAATTTACAAAAATAAAAAAGATATATTATAAAATTTTTATCTCATGATTAAAAACATGGAATAAATTTTTCAATATTCAATTCATAGGAGTGAAATAGTTTCTTTTAATATAAATTTGTAAAATGAAATGAAAAATAATTTTTAGAAAAATGTTTTTCTATGCCCAAAAATGTACTTGTACCAAAATCAGGTATAATGATGATTAAAATGAAGGTAATTATATTATATATACTTAAATATTAATTATGTTACTTTGAGATCAAATTAAAATAATAATGAGACTTTTTAATGAAAGAAAATGACAGTTTTAAAAAAATCATTATTTTTCCCCATTCATCGAAAAATCAATTTTTTTTAGAAAATGTCACATCAATGTCCCTATTTTCAGGTATTTTCCTCTTATACCCTTTTCCTATCTTTTCCCCCTAGGATCCAACTTGAATTGAATTTAATTTTAAAGAAAATGAAAAAAATTTGGGTGCCTAGAATAGGCCGCACAGTCTGGCCGCATGATTTACTAAACTGCATGGACAAACCATGCACATGTGTCCAGGTCATAATTTTTTTTTATGTTTTTCCAATTTCTCCCTTCCAGTATTAAACATATATCACCAATTTCTTCCCCCATTCTACCCTAGCAGCCATGGAAGGATCCCAACCTCCCTCAACCTCTCTTGGAACCCAATTTTGATGTAGTTTTTGGTGGTGGAACTTCAAGATTCTTCAAGTAAGTGAATCCTAATTTTTTTATTCCTTATCTCTAGGATTTATTCCATCATTATTGAAGTTCCAAATGTCCAAAAACTAGGTTTTTGTATCTAGGGTTTAATTTTGTGTTTCTTGGTCCAATATTGTGGAGTAGGGTTTGTTTTCATCCCCTTGTAGTGCTGCGGTGGTGTGATTGAAGTTTCACAAAAAGATTTTGGGGTTTTGACATCTAAGGTATGTGATTACATGTGTAATAATTCTTTGACGAGTTATTTTTCTTGATTGAACTTCCTAGAATTTTTTTACTAATTATGTGTGGTGTGAAAATTATTTTTGATATAATTGGTTAAACGTTTAATTTTAAAGTTGCATTTTTTCTTTAAATTGTGTGTTTTTCATGTGTAACTCATGTGGTATCATTTTAGGGAATTTTATAATGTATAAAAGTGGTTTATTAACTGTTTCTAGGGATGAAAATTCTATTTTGGTGTGGTATTGAGGTGCATTTGGTCTTGAAAGTGGGTTTTGAAATGAATTTTTGTGTGCAAAGCCTTGTTTTACTCCTTAAAATTATTTTATGAAAATTTTAAATGCTTAATTGAGTTACATAAAGCATGAAAATCATGTTTGGTACTATTTGGTGGTGTGTATGACTCAGAAATGGTATTTTAATGTGAAAATTGTATTTTATAACATGCGTAACTTGTTTAAGCACAAAGAGGGAAACTCGGGTATCTAGGTGGGTGGACTAGGACTGGTATGCTAGTAATCTGGTAATGGTATTGTCCATGTTTCACATAGCAAGTTTAAAGATGAAAACACAAACAAAACTTTGATGATGTTGGGGACTACTAGGACATTAGGGTTTCCCCTCCTAGTGGCTCGTGCATGAGAAGGATATTGGTTATGGTTACTTATACACTAAGATACGATGTACCTAGGGTCCCAAAAATATCTAGTGACTTAGGGTGTTCTCGTGACTAGTTATCATTGGCTATATTGTATTTACCATCGGCATACAGTGTGTGTTTTTGTTGGGAAAAAATCCTTCAAGGTAACATTGCAACATTTTTGGGTTGGTTGTGTTTGTTGACAATGCAGGTTTCCATGGTGAATTGTCGAGTTCCAGAGATGTTGTTGACAATTCATGTTGACAATGAACCATGACAAAGGAATGGATGATTTGGAGGCAGTATAAAAAGAGTAGATATAAGGTGGCACTGCTTACCAGTGTTTGCCAAATTTTTGGGGTCCAAAATTTGGAGTTTGGTGAGCATCGTGAAAATTGTATTTCCTTGAAGATATCATCAAAATATGGAAAAAGACATGAGTTTTGTGAAGATGGGCTTATTGATGTGGATTTTGAAAAGGCCTGAAGAATTTTGATGATGTTATTCGTGATTATGATGAGCTTCACTAATGACAGAGACGAAGAGCATGGCGAAGGAGAATTGAAGCAGCGAAGAGAATTGTGAGTGGAGCATCGCAGTGGTGAAAAGGATTTGATGGAGTGATTCGTGATTATGATGAGATTTTGGAATCAGGAAAATATCCATGGTGCTTCGCGAAATAGAGTGAATTTCGGAGGAAATTTCATAACTTTTTGATTTGAGCTGATGTGGCGCTGAATTCACATGGAAGGTTCTCAAGTTGGTGGAATCACCTATAAATAGGCCTTGAACCCCTCAAGAGAAGTAGAGAGTTTTCCAAGAAAAATCTGTTTCTCTCAAATCGCGAAGGAGGTTCTTGAAGTCAGTGTGCTTCGCAAAATCCAAGAGCTTCACAATGGCTAATCTAGCTCCGTGAAAGTGGTGAGTTCCGCGTTGGCTCAGTGAGCTTTGCAAATGAAGTCACTTTGAGATGGATTTAGATTTGCAACAAACTAAGATTTGTGAAGGATTGATATTTGAGAAGGCTTGAGCTCTATGAAGTAGTGTGATTTGGGAAGTAGTGAGCTCTACGAAGGTGTGTGATTTGCGAAGTGGCAGGGACTTTGTAAAGGCTTGTTTGAGATTCAAAAAACTGGGAGATTCATGAAGTACGGTGCTTTGAGAAGTTATTTCCAATGGTTGTTTCCCAATAACTAGTGGAAAAGGGCTATTCATCAATGGATGAAATTTTGACTTCAACATTTCATCAATATATAGTGAAGGATGAACTAATTAGAGATAATGAAAGGACCTACAATTATTTAAATTGTGAGTGGATCTTCTGAAGAAGTAGTGAGCTCACTTTAGTTGAGAGAGCAGTGAGTTCTCAAATCATGAATGGTTGTAAACCAGGAGGGATAGTGAGTCCACTTTGAACTTGTAAACAATAATGACCTTATAATGTATTTGGTCCATCTGCACATTTTCGGTGTATGATTCTTGGACATAAACCAGTTTGGGTGAACCAAGTAAAATTGATGTGTCCTATGCATGCTTTAAGATTCATTCATAGTCTACAACAGGAAGGAGAGAGAGAAGAGAGTTTTGTCTAACAACAAAATAAGAGAAAAAGGGGCAGTTGTTTTAATTTTTCATACCCTGATTCACCGCCCTCTAAGAGTATCTATCCTAGGGGACTTAACATTTGGAATCAAAGGGAAAGGTTGATATCAATGTTTCTCTCTCAAATAGAGGTTACCAATCATAAAGGGATTCTGATCTTTGACGGGAACAATTTTCATCTATGGAAGAATTTGATGCAACACTACTTCAGATCTTTGGGAATGGATGTGTTTACAGCAGCAATGCATAGTATAACAACTGATATTAATAGTGGTGCATTATCGGAAGCCGGGCAAAGATAATTGAATGCTAAATCCAAGGGAATCAATGCTTTAGGGGGAGATCTATACAATTTTATTTATATGAAAGTGATGTCATTAAAAACATCAAATTCTATGTGGGAAAAGCTGTTGAACATATATGAAGGAGATACAAAGGTCGGAGAGGAAAAGTTGCAAGTGTTGTGGAGTAAGTATGAAGATATGAAAATAAACCCAAATGAGTCTGTTGATAAATTTTTTGACATAGTAAATATTGTTTTGAAATATATATGAGGTCTTGGAGAAGTCATTGAAGACATTAAAATCATAAAGAACATCTTGAGAAAACTTTCACCTCAGTTCAATATGAAAGTTTCATCACTGGACGATAGAGATCTGAAAGAGCTGCCACTGGATAATTTTCATAGTACCTTGGTTGCATATGAAATGAGTAATGATGATAATGAGGCTGTGGAAAAGGGGAATTCCAAAGAGGTAGAATTTAAGTCCATGAAGAATCTCACCATTGAAGATACTCATTAAGAAGAAGAGACAGATGAGGTGATGTCATTCCTTTCTTCAAATCTACAAAGAGGAAAAGGAAAGTTTAAAGGAAAAATTCCACTAGAATAATTTAGATGTTAAAAGGTTGGTTATCTAGAAGCAAGGTGCCCCATAAAGTTTCAAGATGACAATAATTATGATGATGAAGTTGAAATTCCCAAGAATAAGTCTTCAGCCTATGTGAAAGGGATGAAATAGTTCAAGAGAAATTTCTTCAAGAAGAAGAATCTTCTTTCACAAGAATTTGATAGTTCAAATGAGTCTGAGGTTGAAGAAGTTAATGAGATTGAAAATTAAAAAGATCGTGGAGAAAATTATATGGTGGCTGTTGTCAGTAGTGCTCAGGAATAGAAATAAGACGACAATGATGAAGACTCCAAACTCTACATGCAACAATAAGAAGAAGAAAAGTATGAGATAATGGAAGAAATTGAAAAACTCAATTCATCAGCACCAATGAACTCAGAATCAGTGAGTGAGTATAATGTCAAGGTTGAAGAGAATAAGAGGTAGATTGATGTCTTGAATAACATAATTAAAGTTCACGTCAATCATATCGAAGATCTTAAAGAGGATGTTGTCGTTCTGCGACAAAAAGTTAAGGACCAAGAAAAAATTCCGACTCCCATCATGTTATTGGGAAAGAAAATCATTCAAAAGACAAAAAATGAAAGATGATACAATTTTTTCAGTAGGAAAGAAGTAGGAATCGAGCTCATATGTTAAGGTTGATTCAGGGCTCGATCAAAAACAAAAAAGTAGTTAGGGTTGAATTCAAACCGCAAGCGCCCGTTCTGAGGATGAAAATTGATGTGGGTACAAAGAAGAATCAGGAAATTCAAAGAACCAAGGGGAAAACTGGCAGTACATAAGTGAAACACAAGAATGCACCTTTCACCAAGTGTTATTTTTGTGGAAATATGGTACACTCACAAAATGTGTGTTCTATAGCCAGGAGATATCGAAGGGCACAGGAACAGAGGTGGCATCCAAACAGAGTACAATTCTCTAGAACATAATTCGAAGGAAACTATATTTGGTGTGGTGTATTTGGGAACATGTCTAGATACTTCACATCTACCGTACGAAGGAATGTTATAAAGAAGATTCAAAATGGTCGCAAGCATCAAATCAACAAACCAATAGGTGAGTTGAAAATTCAAAATCGATTTGTAGCTCTGAAAGATTAAGATAGGCCATCATACTCTGAGGAAGATCAAGATTTTTAAACTAGAATAAATGTGAAGTCAAAGATATTGATCAAAAAGAAAAAGGATGATAAGGTAGTGGTGGCAGAAATTTACCTTAAAGCATCAGACCGTTCTGGTGTATGGATCCTTGACAGCGGTTTCACATCTCACATGAAAGGTAATATGGATCTTGTCACAATCATAAAATATGATAAAGAAGGAGTTTTAAAGTTTGGAAACAATGAATTCCTGAAGATTATTGGGTCGGGAAAGGATAGGTTTGGGGGAAAGAGATGAGACATGCTGATGTCTTAGTAGTAGAAGGTCAGTCACAATTTTCTTTGCGTCAGCCAACTATATGACTTAGGGAATTCTATAATATTTACTAAGAAAATGTTTATCTTCAAAGGAAGATATGGTGCAATGGTTCTATATAGAAAAATAAAAAAGGGAAATCTCTATCTTATAAGTGGAGAAGAAGAAATGTGTTTTCTGTCCAGGGAGGAAGAAAAAAAGCAACGACATAAATGACTTGGTCATCTATGTCAACCATCCCTGGAAGATCTGGTAAAGTCTGAAGCAGAAAGAGACCTCCCTAAGCTATTACACAAATGTACTCATATATGAGATTCATGTCAATAAGGGAAAATCATCAGAAAAATGTACAAGGCTAAGGAAATAAAGTCAACAAGAGTGCTTGAATCTATGCATGCTGATGTTTGTGGACCTATCTCACCAAGGGCCATTGACGGGAAGAGGTATCATGTTCTTTTCATTAATGAATATAGCAGAATGGCATGGGTATTCATCATTTCCCATAAGTTATATGTGTTTAGTTTCCTAAAACAATATTGGAGGGAATATGAAAGGATGCTTGGGCAGAAAATTCTAAAGTTTCGTACTGACAATGGTACAAAATTCACAAACAGTCAGGTGGAAGACTATCTCGAGAAACACAGGATAAGGCATCAAGTTTATTTACTAAGAACTCCCCAATATAATGGAGTGGTTGAAAGGAGTAACCGGATCATCAAAAAACATGGCCACAATGATGCTTATAGAAAAAGACCTACCAAAGAAATTTTGGAACGAAGTAGTATTGACGTCAGTCTACATTTCTAACAGGGATCTGTTGTGTCCAAAGAAAGGAAAGAATCTGTATGAGATGTGGTATAGAAAGTATCCAACAATTAAGTGCTTTTGAATCTTTGGAAGTAAGCGCTTTATTCTCAATAAAGAAAAAAATAGGAAATTTTAGTCACAAGGAGATGAGGGGATATTCCTTAGATACTCTAGAAAAAGAAAAGCTTACAAATGTTTTAATAAGTGGCTGGGAAAATTAGTTGAGAGCAATGATGTCACTATAGTGGAGAATGAAGAGAGAATTCAATAGAACAATGAACAATTTCCTTATGGAAGTGATGAGGAATAAAGAAACACAGAGGGAGCAGAAGTGTCCGATGCTGATGCATAGGAAGATACAGATGATGACCATGAGAAAGTAAAATCTGTATCTGCACAGAAGTCAAGGAGTCGAGCTAACATTGATATGAAGAATATAATTGGTGATCAATCAGCTCCAGTTCAGACAAGAAGAATGAAATCACTACAGAAGACATATTTCTTATCTCAGGTAGAGCCTAAATGATTTGCTGATGCAGCTAAAGATGAAAATTGGGTTCAGGATATGAATGAAGAGCTAGATCAGATCGAAATAATTAGACTTTGGAGATTGTTTTGAGGCCAGCAGTTAAGAATATCATCAGGGATAAATGGGTCTATCGCTAGAATATTAATGAATATGGCACATTGATTTGAAATAAATCATGAATAGTGTGAAAAGGATACTCCCAGATATAGGGAATAGATGTTGATGATACATTTTCACTGTTTTCCAGGATGGAGACAATCAGATTATTCCTAGCCATCGCAGTGCAACAAAAGTTCAAAGTGTTTAAGATGGATGTCAAATTTGTATTATTGAATGGGGTTCTAGAGGAAGAACTGTATATCAAGCATACATATGGTTTTCTCATTAATTATAATGAGAACAACCTTTTTTGGCTAAACAAGGAATTATATGGGCTAAAACAAGCACCAAGAGCATGGTACTTGAGGCTTGATCAATATTTGAAAATGCTCAGTTTTTAGCATGGTGGAGTTGATTATAATCTCTATTTCAACAACTGAAATAATAAAAGGATGATGGTGCTTGTTTATGTTGATGGAATAATATTTGGTGGATAAGATGAAGCTCAGTGCAGAGAGTTTTCTAAATTCATGAAAAGTGAGTTTGAAATGTTGATGATTGGAGAGCTGACGTTTTTCCTTGGTTTATAGGTGTCACAATGAAGGAATGGAACTTTCATTTCTCAATAAAAATATGTAAAGGAGGTTATGAGAAGATTTGGAATAGAAAATTCCAAGGAGATGAAGACTCTGATTGCTACCCGGATGAAGTTATCAAAATATGATGATGGAAAGGAAGTTAATATCATAGAATACAGGAAGATTATTGGAAGTTTACTGTACCTAATAGTGACGAGACCTGATATTGTTTTCAAAACATGCCAAGCAGTGCGATATCAAAGCAATCCAAAGGAAATCCACATGCTTGCAGTAAAAAGGATACATCAGTATATCAGAGGAAAGATGGATTTTGGTTTGATGTTTAATGAAAAATATCAGCCAGAGTTATCGGGATATACAGATTCAGATTAGGATAGTTCAACAGATGATAGGAAATCAATGTCAGGAGGTGATTTTTTATCTTAGTGTATTGTGTATTTCTTGGCTAAGAAAGAATCAATATTGCATTTCATTGATCACCATAGAAGATGAGTATATTTCTTCCACTCAAGCATGCACACAATTATTATGGATGAAGCAGAAGCTTCATGATATGGGAGTTGAAGTGAAGTCTCCAATCAGAATCTAGTGAGATAACTCAAGTGCTATAAATCTTAGCAAAAAACCCATTCATCATTCAAGGACAAAGCACATTGAGATAAAGTATCATTTTATCAAGGAGAGGGTTGAGTATGGAATTGTGAAGTTGGAGTATGTGCCTATAAAACTACAGGTTGTAGATATTCTAACAGAGGCCTTACCCAAAGAATCTTTTGAGAGGCATCAACTATCTCTAAGAGTTTAGTCAACTCCCCATACTTGAACAAGTGTGGATGTGGGCCCCCCTCTCTCCAAGGTATGGTGTTTTTTCTATAATGTGCTTATATGTGTTCTCTACTCTATTACAGACCACAAAGGAGTGACCTTTGCATTTTTTGAAAAAGGGGGAGAAAGAGTGACTCCTATAGGGGGGAAACTATGGATAAAGAAGGTAGAAAATGTCTTAGTCAAATACACGAGGAGAAGATGACATGTGGAGAAGAGAGATAGGGGGAGAGGAATAAGATAAGGGGAGTATGAGTTTTGAATATGACGATGCTTGAAGTGATTGATCAAAGATTAGATATCACTATAGCCGAGGTTCACAATGAATGAAACTTATTGGTATTAAGAATTGGTGTCAGAAATGAAGTGATTCATTGATGATATTTTCATACTAGTCTTGTTTCTCACGCTGATCATTACTCATGTGGGATTAGAGTATGTGGTGATCGAATCTTTGGTCGCTATCTAAATCGCAAGAGGGGAATGATGGTAGATGATTGATGGAGATTCATTGAGGTATCTAAGTGAATAGAGTCATTTTGGAAAGATTTTTCAACAAACCCAAAGTGGGAGATTGTTGGGAAAAAATACCTCAAGGTAACATTGCAGAACTTTTGGGCTAGTTGTGTTTGTTGACAATAAAGGTTTCCATGGTGAATTTTCAAGTTCCAGAGATGTTGTGGGCAATCCATGTTGAAAAAGAACCATGAAAAATGAATGGAAGATTTGGATCTGGTAAAAAAAGAGCGGATACAAGGTGGTGCAGTTTTCTAGTGTTTGCCAAATTTTTGGGGTCCAAAATTTGGAGTTTGGTGAGAATCATGAAAAGTGTATTTCTTTGAAGATCTCATCAAAATATAGAAAAGGCATGAGTTTCACGAATATGGTATTCTTGATATGGATTTCAAAAAGACTTAAAGAATGTTAACAATGTTCTTCTTGATTATGACGAGCTTCGTGAATGGAAGAAATGAAGAGCATAATAAATGAGCATTGCGGTCGCGAAGAGCATTGCAAGTGGAGCATTTTGGTAGCGCAAAGAATTTGATGGAATGCTTCATGATCACAATGAGATTTTTGAATTTGGAAAATAGCTATAGTGCTTCGCGAAATAGAGTGAATTTCGGCAGAAATTTAGAAGCTTTGTGATTTGAGCTGATGTGGCGCTGACTTCGCACGTAAGGTTCTTGAGTCGGTGGAATTGCCTATAAATAGGACTTGAACCCCTTGAGAGAAGTAGAGAGTTTTATAAGAAAAATTTGTTTCTATCAAATCACTAAGGAGGTTCATGAAGACAATGTGCTTTTCGAAAGTCAGGAGCTTCGCGGCGGTTAATCTAGGTCCGCGAAAGTGGTGAATTCTACATTGGATCAGTGAGCTTCACGAAGGAAGTCACTTTGCGACGGATTGAGCTCTGTGACGACCTGTTATTTTAGAAGGATTTATATTTTTGAAGGATTGATCTCTATGAAGCAATGTTCTTTGAGAAGTAGTGAGCTCTGTGAAGGTGTGTGCTTTGCGAAGAGGTAGGGACTTCGCGAATGCTTGTTTGAGCTTCGCGAAACTAGGAGCTTCGCGAAGTAGGGTACTTTGTGAAGTTATTTCCAACTTTTGTTTCCCAGTAACTAGTGTAAAAGGGGTATTCATAAGTGGATGAAATTTTTATTTCAACATATAGTGAAGGATGCACTCATTAGAGATAATGAAAGGACCTACAAGCCTTTAAATTGTGAGTGGATCTTCTGAAGAAGTAGTGAGATCACTTCAGTTGAGAGAGTAGTGAGTTCTCAAATTGTGAATGGTTGAAACCAGGAGGTATAGTGATTCCACTTAAAACTTGTAAGCAACAATGTGATTATAGTGTATTTGGTACATCATCACATCGCCGGTGTATGATCCTTGAACGTAGCCCAGTTCGGGTGAACTAAGTAAAATTGTTGTGTCCTATGCATGCTTTAAGATTTATTCATACTCTGTAACTAGAAAGAGAGAGAGAATAGAGTTTTTTCTAACAATAAAACAATACCAAAAGGGTCAGTTTTTTAATTTGTCATACCCTGATTCACCCCCCTCTTAGGGTATCTATCCTAGTGGACTTAACATTTGGGATCAAAGGTAAAGGTTGATATCAGTGTTTCTCTCTCAAATGGACTTCACCAATCATAAAGGGATGCCGATATTCGACGAGAACAATTTTCAACTATGGAAGAATCAGATGCAATACTACTTCCCATATTTGGGAATAGATGTTTTTATAATAGAAATGCATGGTATAACAACTGATATTAATAGTGGTGCATTATCAGAAGCCGAGTGAAGCAAATTGGATGATGACGCCAAGGGAATCAATGATTTAGGGGGAGCTCTATCCAATGATATTTATAATAATGTGATGTCATGAAAAACATAACATGATATGTGGGAAAAGCTATTGAACATATATAAAGGAGATACAAAGGTTAAAGAGGCAAAGCTACAAGTGTTGTGGAATAAGTATGAAGATCTGAAAATGAACCTGAATGAGTCTGTTGATGAATTATTTGAGATGGAAAATATTGTTGTGGAAGATATGTGTGGTCTTGGATAATTCATTGAAGACATTACAATCGGGAAGTGAATCTTGAGAAAACTTCCACCTCGATTCAATCCAAAAGTTTCAGTACTGGAATATAGAGATCTGAAAGAGTTTCCACTAGACAATTTATAGAGTACCTTGGTTGCATATGAAATGAGGAATGATGATAATGAGGCTGCAGAAAATGGTAAATCTAAATTTGTGGTATTTAAGGCCGTGAAGAAGCTCACCATTGAAGATAATCAGGAAGAAGAAGAGACGAATGAGGTGATGTCATTCCTTTCTTCAAATCTAAAAATAGAAAAAGGAATGTTTAAAGGAAAACTTACACTAGAATGCTTTAGATGTAGAAAGGTTGGTCATCTGGCAGCAAGGTGCCCCAGAAAGTTTCCAGATGAAGATAATGATGATTATGAAGTTGAAATTTCAAAGAAGAAGTCTTCAGCCTCTATGAAAGGGAAGAAACAGTTCAAGAGAAATTTCTTCAAGAGAAATTTCTTCAATAAGAAGAATATTCTTTCATAATAATTTGACAATTCAGATGACTCTGAGGTTGAAGAAGTTAAGGAGATTGAAAACTGCAAATATCATGGAGAAAATGATATGGTGGCTGTTGTCAGTAGTGCTTAGGAAAAAAAAGAAGCTGAAAATGATGAAGAAGAAGAAGTTGAAGGAATAATTGATATGAAAGATAATTTAGAAGCTTCTTTTTAAGAGATATATGTTTGGAGATCCAAAACAAAGAAAGACAACAAAGTTGTTTGTGACTCCAAACTCTACATGCAACAGCAAGAAGAAGAAAAGTATGAGCTAATGGAAGAAATTGAGAAAATCAATTCATCAACACCAAAGAAATCAGAATTAGTGAGTGAGTATAAAATCAATATTTAAGAGTAGAAGAGGGAAATTAATGGATTGAATAATACCATGAAAGTTCACATCAAGAATATCTAAGATCTTGAAGAGGAAGTTGTCAGTCTACGATAAAAAGTTAAGGACCAAGAAATTTTTTTGACCCCCATCACATTATTGGGAAAGCATATTATTAAGAAGATTGAAAAAATGAAAGAGGATCCTAATTGTTCAGTAGGAAAGAAGCATCAATTGAGCTCATATGTTAAGGCTGATTCAGGGCTTGATCAAAAATAAAAAGCAGTCAAAGTTGAAGTTAGACTACAAGTTCCTATTCTGAGGATGAAAATTGATGTGGGTATAAATCAGAATCAGGAAATTCAAAGAACCCAAGGGAAAAATAGTAGTACAGAAGTGTCACGCAGGAATGCACCTTTCATTAGGTGTTATTTCTATGTAAAGATGGGAAACTCATAGAATGTGTGTTATATAGCTAGGAGATATAGAAGGGCACAAGAACAGAGGTGGCATCCAAACAGAGAATAGTTCTCTAGAACATACTTCGAAGGAAACTATTTTTGGTGTGGAGGATTTGGAAACATGGATAGATATTGCACATATACCATACAAAGGAATGTGCCAAATCAGAAACAAAATAGTCACAAGCAGCAAATCAACAAACTAATAGGTGAGTTGAAAATTTAATATCGATTTTCAGATCTGCAGGATGAAGTTGGGCCAATGTACTCTGAGGAAGATCAATATTTTCAAACTACACCAAATGTGAGGTTAAAGAGATGGATAAAAAAGAAAAAGGATGAGAAGGAAGTGGTGGCAGAAATTTCCCTTAAAACATCAGACCATTCTGGTGTATGGATCTTTGACAGCAGTTGCACATCTCGCATGACAGGTAATAAGGATCTTGTCATAGGCATAAAATATGACAAAGAAGGAGTTTTCAAGTTTGTAAACGATGAAGGCCTAAAGATTATTGGCTCAAGAAAGGCTAGGTTTAGGGGAAAAGATATGAGACCTACTGATTTCTTAGTAGTAGAAGGTCTCAGTCACAATTTGCCCAGCGTCAGACAACTTTGTGACTCAGGGAATTCTATAAGATTTAATAAGAAGACGTGTATTGTCAAAGGAAGATATGGTGCAGTGGTTCTATAGGGAAAAAGAATAAAGGGAAATCTCTACCTTGTAAGTGGAGAAGAAGATATGTGTTTTCTTTCTAGAGAGGAAGAAAACAAGCTTTGGAATAAACGACTTGGTCATCTATGTCAACTATCCCTGAAATATTTGGTAAAGTCTGAAGCAGCAAGAGACCTCCCTAATCTATCACGCGAACGTAATCATACATGAGATGCATGTCAAAAAGGGAAATTCATAAAAAAAAGTAAAAGGATAAGGAAAATAAGTCAACAAGAGTGCTTGAATTTGTGCATGTTGATGTTTGTTGACCTATCTCACCCAGGGCCATCGACAGGAAGAGGTATTATGTTCTTTTCATTGATGACTATAGCAGAATGGAATGGGTATTCATCATTTCCCATAAGTCCTATGTGTTCAGTTGCCTAAAATAGTGTTTGAGAGAATCTTAAAGGATTATTGGGTAGAAAATTCTGAAGTTTTATACTGATAATGGTACATAATTCACAAACAGTATGGTGGAAGAATATCTCAAGAAACACAGGATAGTGAATCAAGTTTCTTCAGTAATAACTCCCCAACATAATGGAGTGGTTGAAAGGAGAAACCAGATCATCAACAACATGGCCATAATGATGCTTATAGAAAAAGACTTATCAGAGAAATTTTGGAAGGAAGCAGTATTAACGTCGGTCTACATTTCTAACAGGGCTCTGTTGTGTCTAAAGGAAGGAAAGACTCCGTATGAGATGTGGTATATAAAGAATCCAATAGTTAAGTAATTTATAATCTTTGGAATTAAGTGCTTTAATCTTAATAAATAAAAACACAGGAAACTTGAGTCACAAGGAGATGAGGGGATATTCCTTGGCTACTCAGGAAAAAGAAAATCTTAAAAATGTTTTAATAAGAGGTTTTGAAAATTAGTTGAGATAAATGATATCAATATAGTGGAGAATGAAGAGAGTATTCAACATAATAGTGAAAAATTTCTTGATGGAAGTGATCAGGAAGAAATCAACACAGAGGGAACAGAAGTGGCTGATGCTGATTCAGAATAAGATACTGATGATGACCGTATCTTCACAGAAGTCAAGGAGTCAAGTTGACATTAATAGATAGAATATCATTGGTGATCAATTAGCTCCAGTTAAGACAAGAAGAATGAAATCACTATAGCAGACATCTTTCCTATCTTAAGTAGATCCTAAATTCTTTACTAATGCAGCTGAAGATGAAAAATGGGTTCAGGCTATGAATGAAGAGCTAAATCCGATCGAGAAGAATCAGACTTGGGATATTGTTTCGAGACCAACAGATAAGAATATCCTTGGGACTAAATGGGTCTATCACAACAAGATGAATGAAGATAGAAAAATGACTCAAAATAAAGCATGAATAGTGTGAAAAGGATTCTCTCAGATAGAGGGAATAGATGTTTATGAGACATTTGCACTAGTTTCGAGGCTAGAGACAATCTGATTATTCCTAGACATCACAGTGCAACAAAAGTTCAAAGTGTTCCAGATGGATGTCAAATCTGTATTATTGAATGGAATTCTAGAGGAATAAGTGTATATCAAATATACATATGGTTTTCTCATTCACGAGGATGAGAACAAGGTTTTTTAGCTAAAGAATGCATTATATGGGATGAAACAAGAACCAAGAACATGGCACTTGAGGCTTGATCAGTATTTGGAAAAGATCGGTTTCTAGAATGGTGGAGTTGATTATAATATCTATTTCAACAACCATAATAATCAAAGTATGATGGTTCTTGTTTATGTTAATGAAATAATATTTGGCGGATCAGATGAATCTCATTGCAAAATGTTTTCAAAATTCATGAAAAGTGAGTTTGAAATGTCGATGATTGGGGAGATGATGTTTCTTCTTGGTTTAAAGGTGTCATAAGGAAGGATTGGAACTTTAATTTCTCAATCCAAATAGGCCAAGGATGTTCTGAGAATATTTGGAATTGAAAATTCCAAGGAGATGAAGTCTCTGATTGCTACCTGAATGAAGTTATCAAAAGATGATGATGACAAGGTAGTTAATATAATAGAATACAGGCAGGTTATTGAAAGTTTATTATTCCTAAAAGCAACGAGACCTGATATTATTTTCTCCACATGCCAAGAAGTGCAATATCAAAGAAATCCCAAGGAAATCCACATGATTTCATTAAAAAGGATACTTTAGTATATCATAGGAATGATGGATTTTTGTTTGATGTATAATGAAAAATCTCAGCCGAAGTTGTTGGTATATAGAAATGTAGATTGGGACAATTCAGAAGATGATAGGGAATCAATGTCAAGAGGTGATTTATATCTTGGTAGATTGTGTATTTATTGGCTAATAAAGAATCAAGATTTCATTTCATTGAGCACCACATAAGCTGAGTATATTGCCTCCACTCAAGCATGCACATAGTTATTGTGGATGAATTAGCATCTTGATGATATGAGAGTTGAAGTGAAGTCTCCTATCAGAATACAGTGCGATAACTCAAGTGATAGAAATATCATCGACAATCCCATCCATCATTAAAGGACAAATCCAATTGAGATAAAGTATTATTTTATCAAGGAGAAGTTTGATCATGGAATCATGAAGTTGGAGTATGTGCCTATAGAACTACAGGATGCAGACATTCTGAAAAAGGCCTTACCTAAGGAATCTTTTTAGAGGCATCAACTGGCTCTGGGAGTTCAGTTGACTCCCCACACTTGAAAAAGTGTGGATGTGGGCCTCCCTCTCCCCGAGGTATGGTGTGTTTTCCCTAATGTGCTGATATGTGTTCTCTACTCTATTGCAGACCACAAAGGAGTGACCTTTGGGTTTGTTGACAAAGGGGGAGAAAGAGTGACTCCTAAATGGGGTGAAACTGTGGATAAAGAAGGCTAAAAATGTCTTATTCAAATACATGGGGATAAAATGATAGGTGGAGCAACGAGATAGGGGAGAGAAACAAGATAGGTGGAGTATGAGTTTTAAATCTGACGATGCTTGAAGTGATTGATTAAAGATTAGATATCATGACAAATGAGGTTTGTGATGAATGAAACTTATTGGTATTAAGAATTGGTGTCAGAAATGAAGTGATTCATTGATGAACTTTTTATACTACTCTTGTTTCTCACACCGAGCATTGCTTATGTGGGCTTAGAGTATGTGGTGAGTGAATCTTTGGTCGTTATATTAATCTCAAGAGGTGAATGATGGTAGATGATAGATGGAGATTTAGTGAGGTATTTAAGTGCAGATAATAATTTTGAGATGAGTTTTCAACAAACCCAAAGGGGGAGATGGTTGGGAAAAAATCCCTCAAGGTAATATTGTAGCATTTTTGGGTTGGTTGTGTTTGTTGACAATGTAGGCTTCCATGGTGAATTGTCGAGTTCTATATTTTTTTTGATAATCCATGTTGAAAAATAACCATGAAAAAGGAATGGAGGATCTGGAGGTAGTACAAAAAGATAAGATACAATGTGGTGCCATTTTCTAGTGTTTTCCAAATTTTTGGGGTCCAAAATTTGGAGTTTGGTGAGCATCACGAAAAGTGAATTTCCTTAGAGATCTCATCAAAATCTGGAAAAGGCATGAATTTTGTGAAGATGGGATTCTTGATGTGGATTTCATGAATACCTAAAGAATTTTGATGGTGTTCTTAGCGATTATGACGAGCTTTGCGAACGATAGAGGTGAAGATCATGGTGAAGGAGCATTGCGACGATGAAGAGAATTGTGAGTGGATCATCGTAGTAGTGTAAAGGATTTGATGGAATGCTTCGCTATTACAATGATATTTGAGAATCCAGAAAATAGCCATGGTGATTCATGAAACAATGTGAATTTAGGCAGAAATTTTGGAGCTTTTTGATTTGAGATGATGTGGCACTTACTTTATGCAGAAGGTTCTCTAGTAAGTGGAATTGCCTATAAATAGGCCTCAACCACCATGAGAGAAGTGGAGAGTTTTCCAAGAAAAATTTGTTTCTCTCAAATCGAGAAGGAGGTTTGTGAAGGCAGTGTGCTTCGAAAAAGTAAGAAGCTTCTTGATGGCTAATATTGCTCCACGAAAGTGGTGAGTTTCGCGTTGTCTTTGTGAAGAAGTGTTCTTTGTGAAGTAGTGATCTCTGTGAGGGTGTGTGCTTTGATAAGAGGTAGGGACTTTGTGAAGGCTTGTTTGAGCTTCACGAAACTGGGATCTTCACGAAGTAGGGTTCTTTACGAAGTTATTTCCATTGGTTGTTGCCCAATAACTAGTGTAAAAGAGGTATTCATCCATGGATGAAATTTGGACTTCAATATTGCATCTACATACAGTGAAATATGCACTTATTAGAGATAATTAAAGGAAATAAAAGTCTTTAAAATATGGGTGGATCTTCTGAAGAAGCATTGATCTCACTTCAGTTGAGAGAGTAGTGAGTTCTCAAATTATGAATGGTTGTAAACCAAGAGGGACAGTGAGTCCACTTTGAACTTGTAAATAGCAGTGCACTTATAGTGGATTTGGTACATCATCACATTGCCGATATATGCTCCTTGGATGTAGCCCAGTTCAGGTGAACCTAGTAAAATTACTATGTCCTGTGCAAGCTTTAAGATTCATTCATACTCTACAATAGGAAGGAGATAAAGAAGAGAGTTTTTTCTAACAACAAAACAAGATCAAAAGGGGTAGTTGTTCTAATTTGTTATACCATGATTCACCCCCCTCTTAGGGTATCTATCCTAGTGGAATTAACAATTTTGATAGAAAATTCAATAGAATGTGTGTTTTATTTAAAAGTGTACATTCTTCCAAATTTCCCTCTAGAAAGTTGTTTTCATTTAATGTTTCAGCTTTTAGAAATTGTTGTAGAATTTATTGTTTATAAAAACTTGTAAGATTTTTGTCTTAAAATGTTTATCACATGGAATATTTTTGGGTGGAATACTATTAGGCTTGGGTTCACACCCTACTTACACCTTTGGGTGTAAGTAGACTTGATAATGTTTGACGCAGGTATGGGAAAGATCCTTGGTGAGGAGGTTCGGGTTGTCAGCCTATTTCCTTGGTGCGGTGTTGTGGAAAAGGCTTAGAGGTGATGTGGCCTTACTATTTGGTGGTTATTGTGTTGTACTTTCTGATATATTTTGGATGTTCCCCTCTTGGTATTTTTTTAAAACTATGTATTTTAATTCTTAATTTTTATTAAAGGTTTTTTGGATTAAAATTTTAGATTCGGTTTATTTATTATTACTGGTTGTTTAATGTTTCTAAAATCAGGTAAATCATTCCCAAAAACTTATTTATGATACTTGGGTAATTTTTATTTTTAGTGGGGATAGGGAACTCCCTTCGGGGCTTGCCATAGACTGGGTCGGGTGCTAGTTTGGATGGTGACCAGATTTGGTTTGTGAAAAAATGATATCAGAGCTTGGTTAATCTCTTGGGTCATATTATTTGGGATTAATCGGGTTATACAGGAGATAGGATTGTCAGGTCTTGGAGTTCTGGATGCGAGTAGGGTGCCTAGATTTAACCTCTCCTAAAAGACCTCAAGTCTTCATGGGATGCTGGTTTTGTCTATTTTACTTCTCTTCCAGGTGGGACGTACGAGCTGCAGACTGCATGTGGACATTAGTTAGAGGTGGATTAGTTATTTATTTTATTGTTTTGATGAGTTTGATTTATTTATAATTGATTTTATTACTAAATTTTTTCAGATTTTTTGTACTGATTTTTTCCCTTGTGACTGTTGTCTTTTTGTAGCAACATGCCTCCTCAGAATGCTCCCATGCACCCACAGGAGGAAACTGGAGAGATTTCTCCCTCACCGCTTGATCATAGGTTGGTAGAAGATGTGGTTCGGGATGTACATTCTCTAGGACAAGGAGAATATCTTTCTCCTGCTCCAGCTAGAGAAGATGAGTCTGGTCCTAGGAAGGACAAAGCCCAGGATTTTCTAAAGAACAAGCCACATAATTTATAAGGTAGCATGGATCCTCAGGAAGTAGTGGAGTGGCTTGAGAAATCAAGTGAATGTTTGAGTTCATTGAATCACCTAAGGAGGTTAGGGTGAAATGTGCCTCTTTTCTTTTGGAGGGTCCCAATCATATGTGGTGGGAATCAGTGCTTCAAGTTGGGAAGTATGAATAGATGAGATGGAAGGACTTCAATGCTATCTTCGATGACTAGTACTGTCCCGAAGTCTTGAATTATGCCAGATCATAGGAGTTTATGGATCTCATTCAGGGGGACTAATCAATGATGGAGTATGTCAACCTCTTTGCTGATCTAGTATGATATGCCCATGAGATAGTCTTAAATGAACAGATAAAGGCTTATAGGTTTGAAAAGGGATTGCATCCAGAGATCTATTCTCAAGTATTCCTATTTAATATGAATACCTATGCAAAGGTGGTTGATCAATCTTGTATGGTATATATTGATCAAAAAGTAAGTTCTAGTTTCTATGGTATGGTATATGGGATGGGTAGTGGTAGTTCATTTGAGAAGAAAAGGAAGTGATAGGAGTAGGGGAAGAAGGGAGGTCATAGTTCAAGCCATCCTCCTATGTAGTTCTCATCTGTGGATTCTGATATGTGGTCTATCATGTTCCACTAGTAAGGGAGGCCAGGGCACACTCGACCTGCATGTACATCTCATATGAGGCCTTGTTATCAGTGTAGATATATGGGGCACTTTTATTGAATTTTCAAGGTGACATGTACCCTTCAGAGTGGTGCAGGATCTGTGGCTCCCAGGGGAGCCTCTGTTTAGCCAAAGACATATAGAATAGTGGGAACTTGGTTTGGTGTCTGTGGCAGAAGGGCCATATCATCTTCTAGGAAGAGACAGTTTAGGGCAGAGCCACAGATGAGTGGCCGTTCTCAGGTAGAGAGGAGGCATCTTCATGCTGTGGATTAGGCACCAGAATGATCTAATGTAGGGCCTTTGACAGTTCAAGGTACCATTTTAATTGCATCTTCTTTATCTGTTATTCTCTTTGAAACTGGTGGAATTTTTTCTTTTATCTTCACCTATCTTTTGAACCTGATAAATTTTACAACCGAGTTGTTGTCTTCTGTGATGGAGTTGGTGACACCGTTGGGTACAAAGAAGGAGCAAGGTCTCAGGTGCCTGTTGTGTGTGATTTTTGTGTTAGGGGTTGAGATAGAGTGGGACCTCTTGGTCTTAGATATGGATCTTTTCAATGTAATCCTTGGCATATATTGGCTGGTTCATTTCCAAGCACATATCGATTACAATAGGTAGTGGGTGAGTTTTATAGAACCTTATGGGGGTACTCAAGTTTTTCATGGGGAATGGGATCCTCGGTTAGGTCGTGAATAACCTCCACTCCCAGAATTAGGAAACCATATCTTCGATTTATCATTGATCATTTTAGAGGAAAATGGTCTTTCTCTTGGGGGTGGATTACCTCATGTATTGGTTGAATTCTCAGAGGTGTTTCCAGATGATTTTTTTAGGATTTCCCTTGGAGCAGGATGTGGATTTCTTGATTGATTTGGAATCGGGAACACAACTGATATCTCTTACCTCATATCGTACAACCCCACCTAGTTTATGGAATTAAAGATACAACTGAATTATTTAGAATCCAAAGGATTCTTTTTCTTGAGAATCTCTCCTTGGGATGCTCCGGTTCTTTTTGCAAAGAATGCTGATGGGTCCCTCTTGTTGTGCATTGACTATCAGAAGCTGAATAAGGTAACCATTAAGAAAAAATATCCTTTTCCATGAATATATGACTTGGTAGATTATTTGAAGGGGTAAAAGTGGTTTTCCAAGATATAATTGCATTCGGGCTACCAACAAGTCAGGGTGAGAGAGGTGGATATCCTGAAGAAATCCTTCTAAAGAAGGTATGACCACTTTGATTACTTGGTCAGGCCTTTCGGATTGACCAATGGTCTAGCGATCTTTATGGAACTCATGAATAGGGTGTTCCACCAGTATATCGACTCATTCATCATGGATGAAATCTTGGTTTACTCTAGATCTGAGGAAGAGCATGAGCATCATTTGCAGATCGTGTTGGGAACTCTACGAGATCATCGCCTTTATGAAAAGTTGTCCAAGTGTACTTTCTAGATATGGGAGGTGAAGTTTCTAGGTCATTTTATCTCGAAATAGGAGGTTTTGATATACCCAGAGAAGATTAGTGTAGTTTTGTCATGGTAGAATCCAAATAATGTGTTTGAGATCATGATGTTTCTTGTCTCGATAGGTTACTATAGGCAGTTTGATCGGGATTTCTCTCGGATTACTTCGCCCATGAGTGTGCTCACTTGGAAAGGGGTGAAGTTTGAATGGGATGCAAAATGTTAGGTATCCTTCTAGGAGTTGAAGTGGTGGTTGAATAATTCCCCCATGTTGATATTTCTAGAATCTATAAAGGGCTATGTGGTATATTGAGACGCTTTAGGTATGGGGATTGGGTGTGTGCTTATATTGGGTGATAACATGGTGGTGTATGGCTCTCACCAACTCCAACCACATGAAAATAATTACTTGACCCACAACTTGGTGTTAGTAGTGGTGATTCATGCTTTGAAGACTTGGTGTCACTACATATTTGGGGATAATTTTGTGGTCTACTCTGATCATAAGATACTAGATTACATATTCACACAGAAGGATCTCAATTTGAGGCAGTGTCGCTAGATCGAATATTTGCAGGGGTTTGACTTTGATATCATCTAAACCTTGGGAAAGGGTAATGTGGTAGCTAATGACTTAAGCTGAAAATTTCCAGTGCAATATTTGAGGAATTCCAGTAATGAGTGGAATCTGATGGGGTTTCTTCCCTAGATGTATGTAGAGACCAAGGAGCACAGTGGAGGTACTTTTATGGAAAGCGTGAAGTTGACTCCTTCACTTTTGGAGTGGATTCAGTGGGAGAATCCCAGTGATGATCTATGTTAGAATTCAATGTAGTTCCTTCATGGTGGGGAGACATCTTCTGATTTTTCATCATCTCCTGAGGGCATCTTGTGTTTCAAGGGCCATTTGGTGGTACTGTTGTCTCTAAGGAAGGCGGTGATGCAGGAAAACCACCAATCTTAGTGGGAAGTTCATCATAGTGCTACCAAAATGTATTATGATGTTCATCAATAGTTTTGGTGGATAGGTATGAGGTTTTATATAGTTGATTTTGTATCTAGGTGTTATAAATGTCCATAGGTGAAAGTAGAGCATCAAAATCCCTCCAGTTTTCCTCATCTGTTACCCATTCCTACCTGGAATTGGGATGATGTCACCATGGATTTCATTGTTTGATTTCCTCAGACACCTCAGGGTAATAACACCATTTGGGTGGTGATTGATTTCCTAACTAAATCATCCCACTTCATTCTTATTATAGATACATTTAAAGTGGATGGGATGGTCCGATTTTATACTCAGGGGGTGGTAAGGATTCATGGTGTATCATCAGAATTTGTCTCAGATAGAGACCCCCATTTTACCTCTCGGTTTTGGGAAGGCCTTCAGAATGCTTTGGGGTCACAAATTAAGATGATCATGACATACCATCCTCAAACAGATGTCCAGACAGAGCAGGGAAACCAGATTCTAGAAGACATGGCCTGTGCATGTGTTTTGGACTTTAAAGGTTCATGGGATAAACATTTGGGATTTGTTGAGTTTTGTTATAATAATAGTTACCAATACTCAATTGGAATGGCTCCTTTAGAGGTTCTCTATGGTCAACCATGTTGGTCCCCCCTGTGTTGGGCTGAGGTAGGTGAGACCTCACTGTTGGGGTCGAGCCTTATGTAAGATACATCTGATAAGGTCAAGTTGATCAGGAAGCGGTTATTGAAAGATCAGAGTCTCCACAAGTATTATGATAACTAGATGTTTTGAGACCTTGATTTCTCCGTGGGTGATTGGCTATTCTTAAAGGTGGACCCTCGTTTGGGTCATTGTCATTTGGGAAAGTATTGAAAGCTAACGTCAAGGTATGTCAGACATTTTGAGATCACTGAGTGGGTTAGAAAGGTGAAATACATGTTATACTTTCCTTATTAGTTGATATCTATTCACAATGTATTCCATGTCACCCAATTGAATAAATACAATCCATATTCGTCTCATGTGTTGAATTGGGAAGAGTTGGAGATAGAGCCCGATTTATCAGTGTTTGAGTGGCTGATGCGAATAATAGATTCCAAAGAGAAGTTGCCTTGGATGAAGTCTATTACAATAGTATATTTCCTTTGGAAGCATGAGAATGATGTAAATGAGTCATTGGAGCAGAAGTCATGGCTTGAGAAAGAGTACACATTCTTTTTTTTTCCAATCAATCTTCATGTTGAATTCCTAGGGTGAAAAGTTTTCATAGTGGGGAGAATTGTCACATACATGTCCCTCTTTTCAGTTATTGTTCCTCTTCTATTTTTTTAATATATTTCCCCCACATTCCCCCTTCAATCCCATTGAATTATGAAAAAAATGGATAATTTTTCGGTGGCCAAAACAGGCCGCACGATTTGGCCGCACGGTTTACTAAACTGTGCGGACAAACTATGCACAGGTGTCTAGGTCATATTTTTTTTATGTTTTTATAATTTTTACCTTTTTATATTAAACCTTTATCACCCCTTTTCCCCCCATTCTACCCTATAATCCATGGAAGGATCCCAAGCTCCCTCAAACTCTCTTGTAACCCAATTTTGGAGGGGTTTTTGGTTGTGGACCTTCAAGATTCTTCAAGTAAGTGAATCCTCCTTTGTTTTTGCTCCTTCTCTATAGGATTTATTCCCTCATTATTGAAGTTACAAATGTCCAGAAACTAGTGTTTCATACCTATGGTTTAATTTTTTTGTTTCTTGGTCCAATATTGTGGATCGAGGTTCATTTTCATCCCCTTGTGGTGTGGTGGTGATGAGGTTGAAGTTTCACACAAAGATTTGGGGTTTTTGACATATAAGGTAGGTGATTCCATGTGTAAGAATTCTTTGATGAGTTATTTTTCTTGATTGACCTTCCTATCATGTTTCTTACTATTTGTGTGTGGTGAAAAATATATTTTTGATATAATTAGTTAAGCGTTTGATTGTAATGTTTCATTTTTTCTTGAAATTGTGTGTTTTTCATGTGTAACTCATGTGGTATCATTTGGGGGAATTTTATAATATATGAAAGTGGTTTATTAAATGTTTCTAGGGCTTCCAATTCTATTTTGGTGTGGTATTGGGGTGAATTTGGCCTTGATAGTGGGTTTTGAAATGGGTTTTTGTGTGCAAAGCCTTGTTTTACTCCTTGAAATTATTTTATGAAAAATTCAAATGGCTAATTGAGTTACCCAATGAGTGAAAAGATGTTGGGTACTATTTGGTCTGTGTATTACTCTAAAATGGTATTTTTATGTTCAAATGGTATTTTATATCATGTATAACTTGTTTGAGCACAAAGAGGGAAACCCGAGTATCTAGGCAGGTGGACTAGGACTACTATGCTAGTGATCTGGTAGTGGTATCATCCCTGTTTCACTTAGAAAGTTTGATTATGACAACACTAACAAAACTTTGATGATGTTGGGGACCACTAGGCCATAGGGGTTTCCACTCCTAGTGGCTCATTCATTATGGTTACTTACACATCGAGATACGATTTACCTAGGGCCCCACAGCTAGCTAGTACCTAGGGGTGTTGGTGTGACTAGTGGTCATTGGAAATATTGTACTTACCATCGACATAGGGTGAATTTTGATGGAAAATTCAGTATCATGTGTGTTTTATTTAAAAGTGTACATTCTTCTAAATTTACCTCTTGAAAGTTGTTTTCATTTAAAGTTTCACCTTTTAGAAATTTTTCTAGCCTTTCTTGTTTATAAAATCTTGAAATATTTTTGTCTTAAATTTTTTATCACATGGAATATTTTTTGGTGGCATCTTATTGTGATTATCCTAACACCCTACTTACACCTTTGGGTGTAAGTAGACTTGATAATGTTTGACATAGGTAAGGGAAAGATCCTTGGTGATGACGGTTCAGGTTGTTAGCCTCTTTCCTTGGTGCAGTGTTATGGAGAAGGCTTGGGGGTGATGTCCCCTTGAATTGTACTTGTTGCTCTATTTTGGTTGTGGCCCTCTTGGGATTTGTTTAAAACTATGTATTTCAATTCTGAATTTTTATTAAAGTCTTGTTGGATTAAAATTTCAGATTCAGTTTATTTATTATTGTTGGTTGTTTAATGTTTCTAAACTTAGGCAAATAATTCCCAAACACTTATTTATGATACCAAGGAAAGTGTACCAGCCCATGGGGATAGGTAACACCCTTTAGGACTTGCCACAGACTGGGTCGGGTGCCGGTTTGGATGGAGACTGGATATTCTTTGTGATAGAAAAATACTAAAATTTCACCCAAATATAATTTTAATACGATGATTTAAAATATTATTTCCTTTTTATAAAATAAAATTTCTAAAATTAAAAGAAATTAATTATAATTATTCTCTCACAAAAATAAATAAAAACCATTTTTGAAGAAAACATGTTTTTAAAGAATAAAATGGATTTATGAAAAATTGGGTGTTTATTTATTAAGAATTAATTAATATATTTATATTGATTATGAATTTTATATATATTTCATAATTTTGTTTTTACTATTCATACTCACTAATTCAATGGTTAGGTTATAATGATCATATGTAAATAATAATATTTTGTAGTTTGTTTCAGATTAGTGTTTCATGTTGTATACACTATCAAACATAGTGAAATTTTAAAATATCAGGGTATTACATATTTCTCCAATGTCTCACTATCCTTTTCAATCTTATTATTCTTCTTCTTGCTCTTATATTCACCTTAATTATGAAGACATAAAATATACTCATGATCTGCTAAAAAATGGTTTTCATGAACTTTCTTCTTTATACAAAGAACTTCATAAGAAATATAAAAAATTTATTAATGATAAAAATCCAATTTTTAATGAAAATGATATTATTTCAAGAGAAAAAGTTGATTTGACTTTAAAATGTAAAATCGACCAGATGTTGAAGTTTTAAAATCTAAAATCAAGAATCTCAAAATTTTTCTTTCTAAATTTATCCAAGGGGAAAAAATATTAACATGATCATTGGTTATCAATGGGTTAATAAAAATAATAGTGTTTTTAGTTTGTCAAATAATGCGAGATCATTAAAAAATACCAAAATTTTAAAATGTGTTTCTTAAAATAAGTTTTTCAATTAATGTGGAAAATTTTGACATTTATGAATGTGATTGTAAAAATAATAGATATGGTAGACCAAAAAGAATTCATATTTTCGAAAAAAGAAATTCTCATTCTAAATAAATTTGAATTACAAATTCATTATTAACCAATCTTAGTGAATCAAGTATTGTTTTTCCATCTTAATATTTATTAGCTAACATCAACAAAAGACACTTGCTTTTGAATTTTTGTAGGACTATGAAACTTAACTACATTGTCACATCATATATAAAATTTTATTTCAACTCTTGAAATAATTGATCAATTATTTCATACTTGATCTCATTGTGTAATGGCATAATCAAGGGAGAGCTTATTTTTTTCTTTATGGTAAATTTATGGGGTGATCTACATGATAAAAGGTTTTTTGATCTATTTAGTTTTATTTCCCTCTAGAACTTAATTTCTATATCTCTTATCTCTCTCTCTCTCATATATTATTTCTTAAAAGAGAAGATTTATTTTTTTAATATTTTCTTTCTATATTTCTTGTAAAATTATTTTCAAATCAATATTATCCAATTTTCAAATTTCTTTACCTTTTATTTTTCTTATATTTTTAAAATATTTTTTTCAAAAATATTTTTCAAAATATTTTAAATCCTTTTTAATTATTGAGATTTATCTTATTATTTTTCTTTTATTTAATTCATTTACTTTTTAAGATAATGTGAACATAAATGTTTTATCTTTAATCCATATTCTAAGATTTACATGTCGTATCCTCTAATCTTGGTTTTTAAGTTTTTGATTAAGGGTAAGTTAGTATTGATATTTTAATTGTTTTACCTTTTGTGAAATTAAACTCTCATTGTAGTATTATTTTTTTCTTTTCCTTGTTTCCTTTTTTATAATCACAAATGGTGAGATACTTTTGGGTCAAAGAGGAATAATATCTTTTATTTCAAAAAAGTGACGTTTCTTGGTTTTTAGGGAGAAGATGGGTTAAGTATTCAGCATATAGAATATCTTTTTATTTAATTTTATCTAATGATCATTTTGAATATCTTGATCTCTAAAAATATTAATTTTCATTGATATATATTTAAATATTGATTTAAACTTAATTTATCATTTTATGATAAGTGTTTGACATCATCAAAAGTGGGGATATTGTTGTACCCCCTCTATCTGATAGTGTTTTCATGATAAAAAACACTCTATTATGTGTATAATGTTTTCATTCAAGTGATTTTCAGACTCCTCAATTTTACTTTAAGTCATGTCATTAATGGTTGTAATGGAGATCTTAAATTCAATTAAAATGTGACTTGTTTATCTTGTTAAAGTCTTAAACATGTCTTATTTCATGTTTTAATACCATGGTGTCACGACCTATCCTAGAGGGGCCCATTCCATGAATACCCAAAGCTTGCCTCTAGTAGGTCAGGGGCTAGTGACTAGCACTGAGTAGGAATATCCCAAAAATGGGAGGAATTTTCCTAAGTACCTACACACAAACACATCTCCAAGCCTAAAATGTTGAAATGTAAAAACACTAAGTAAAAAATATATGCATACACTAAGATACCAACCATAGAGTACAATAGTATAAAACTATAAATTAAACAGGTCCAGAATACAATCCCACCCAAAATAAAGTGCTTGTAAAATTGAATGAATAAGTTCATAGAACTCATCCACAGTAAACCCTATCTGTAGGTCAATATACTGGACAACTATCTGAAGCCATAGGAGCACACCTAGACTATCTAGTCTAACTAAGCAACACTAGGTCCTGATCCACCTAAGACTCCATCAAACGCCGATCTTCTACACAAGAAATGACATGTGCGGGCAAATCCTGTGCAGGGGTGAGTAAAACAATACTCAGTACGACACCCCAAAACCACAAAGGAAAATATACTACATAGTAAATTACAAAGGAATTCCATGAAGGAAGACCAAAAAGGAAGACCACTAAAGGACACCATGAAGGAACACCATAAAGTAACACCCCTATGGAACACCACAAAGGAACACCATGAAGGAACACCACTAAGGAACACCATGAAGGAATACCACTAAGGAACACCACGAAGGAACACCATGAAGGAACACCACTAAGGAACACCCATGAAGGAACACCACTAAGGAACACCATGAAGGAACACCACTAAGAAACACCATGAAGGAACACCACTAATGAACACTATAAGGGAACACCACGAAAGAACACCATGAAGGAACACCACTAAGGAACACTGCTAAGGAATGCTATAAAATAACCCCACTAAGGAACACCATGAAGGAACACCATGAATGAACACCACTAAGGAACACCATGAAGGAACACCATGAAGGAACACCATGAAGGAACACCACAAAGAAACACCATGAAGAAACACCACTATGGAACACCAAGAAGGAGCACCACGAAGGAACTACACGAAGGAACACAATAAAGGAACACCACGAAGGAACACCACAAAGGAAAACTATAAAGGAAAACCACTAAGGAACACCATGAAGTAAAACCATGAAGGAACACCACCAGGGAACACGACGAAGGAAAACCACTAAGGGACACCATGAAGGAACACCATGAAGGAACACTACTAAGGAACACCATGAAGGAGCACCACAAGGGCACACCAAGAAGGAACACCACACAGAAATGCATGAATTATATCACACAGAAATACATGTAGTATACCACAAAAAAATGCACAAATTATACCACATAGAAATACATGATGTATACCACACATAAATAGTACATTCAGCTCACATAGGTAAGGTCTATAGTACACAAAATAAAATTATCTTACGTAATCCAAAAAACACCCAGTATTGATAAGACACGTAGTCTCAATGAGACATGTATTCCCAGTAAGACACTCAGTCCTGATGAGACACTCAGTCCTGATGAGACACTCAGTCCTAATGAGACATGTAGTCTTGATAATACATGTAGTCTCGGTAAGTCACAAAGTCTCAAAGAGTCACATAGACTCAATGTCATAACCAGCCATAGGATTCTTCTCACAGTATGCTCGTTCTGAAAGAACTCACAAATCAATCCATTAGGTCGTGTGAAAAAATCCCAAAAAACTCACTTAGAGTATTTCAAAATTAATTTCTCATCACAAGGGTCCCAACACTGAAAACTTCTTGTCAAACAGACATACGGTTTGAAAGTTATGGTCGTTTTTTTGAAATGGTCCGACCTGGGTCCGGTCCAGGTTTGACCTGACCCGTCTGACCTGGCCCGACCACTTTGGTCGGAACCATCCCACAGGGCCCGACCTGTTGGAGCAGCCCGACTCCCCCTAGTTTGGCTTGTATGCACGTGGGATGGCCTTCTTCACTGCACACGGTTCAACCCAAACCATGTGCCTCCCCTATTAAAGTAGTGCCATGCCATATTTTATACTACCGACCCATCGCTTCAGCCTTCCCCACAACCTCACCACTGTCGCGGGCTCCATGCGGCTGCCCTCCCGTGTATGCGGCCGCCTCACCGCATCCCCCCCCCCCATGCAGTCCCACCTGCTACCGATATGGGCTCCCACAGGGATCTGCTCCATCCTCTACGTCCCCACTACTCCGCTTGCCGATTCCACCTCTATTCGCCTCCAGATACCATTTCCCCAGCCACCGCTTTGTGCTGCCACATGCCATCTTTGGCCGCCGCAGGACCACTGCTTTGCATCACCAGACCATCGCACTGAACCCGCACTGGTGGTATCTTATACAGACCACTAGGGATTCTCTGATGCCCAGAATTTTTCACGGTTGTAGATCCCGATTCCTCATGATCTGATCTACCCCACTGCGACCTCTAATGTCAGTTCACTATGAATCTGGGGGTCTGATTCTGGTCAGAGCGACCTGGCCACATCGATCTGGGAACTGAAAGGTTCCAACAATGAATAACACTAAAAACAGAGGGAGAGATTCACACGACAAGGGTTTAACATCATTGGCCAAGTGTTCTTGTCCAATGATTAAGATCTGGGGGATTTGGGTTAGAAAACAAATTAAATAAAATCCCGCTAACCCACAATAAATCCCCATGAACCATACAATCGATCCATGGGATAATTTATACATTTATTAGTCCATATTTGTTGTATAAATCAATAATTGGAAAATAAAAAATAAACAACTGCCCTACCATGATTTTGGATTGGTTGTTGACAGGGAATGGTTGCGTTGACATCATTGACGAGATCCTCCAACTCTATTGGCATGAAGATCTACAATCCGATCTATGATCCATCATCGTTCGCTCGAGAGTATTCTTTCCCCATGCTTCAGAGGAGTTCCAGGGTTATGACGATAACCCTTAATTCTCTATCAAAGGTTTATTAAAGGAAAACACATCATTGTGTCACTGTGTAATGTTAAATAAAATAAATTTTAATTTATTTTATTCTTTAAAATGACCAAAAATTACTTTTCACAGCCGACCCATGCTGTTCAATGTTATACCTCACCTAAGGAAAAAACCACATGATGAACTCAATGATTGTATCATATTTCCAATCCGAGTAACTGTTCATGAGTTTTAGGATTTTAAAATAAAATAATTTTATTTAATAATTTTATTTATGGCTACATCCTTGGTGACTTTTTCTTCAGATGACCTTTGCCGACTAAATATAGGTTGCGCCTAGGGTAAATCCACCATTATAAGATCAATAGTTCCCTCATATTTCTAATCACATGCCATCTCAGTGCCTGGTCTTGTAATTTTCTCAAATAATTTTTAAAAAATAAAATCGAGAAAATCTGAGTCATTATATTCTCCCCACCTTAGAGATTTACATCCCTAAAGCACAAACCAAGATTTTCCCAAAATAGATGAGGGTACTGAGCATGAACCTGATCCCCCCACTCCCATGTGCTCTCCTAGAGATTCCAGTTCCACCACCGAATGAACACTCAAGTAATCGATCACCCAAGAATAATCCTCCCAACTTTGGCTAAAAATTTAACATGAAATCCTATAGCATTCCCTCTAGAACTTGAATGGTCCACTCAGTATGGCCACCCGTTTGTGGGTGAAACGTTTTTCTCAAGTGAAAATGAGTCCTAAACGCCTCCCATAATCCCTTCCACAACTGGAATGTAAAGCGAGCATCATGATCTAAAATTATCGTCGAAGGGACTCCATGGAGTCAAACTATCTCCTGCATATAGAGTCATCCGAAGATTTTTACTGAACTATGCTTCTGAATAGCTAGGAAGTTGGCTAATTAGTGGCCCAATAAATGATCACATAGATAGTATCGTGTCCCCTAGACATACATGGTAAACCTATCATTAAGTCCACTGATATCCCATCTCACTTCCATTCTGGCACGTCAAGGGGTTGAGTCAAACCTATTGTAACATGGTTATTATACTTCACTTGATGATAAGTGAGGCATCGAGAGACAAAATCCACAACTTCCTTCTTCATTATTTCCCACCAAAACTGACATCAGAGGTCTTGGTATATCTTCACCACACCTGGGTATACCACAAAAGGGGATGTATGGAACTCCCTCAAAATTTCTTCCTGTAATTCCACTAGTGCTACAGTGTTTCCTCTTAAAAGAATAATGTGCTCCCCACCTTTTGAATATCCATCAGGGGAATGACCTGTAGATATATGATTATGTAAAGTCTCAGAGTCGATATTTATGAGTTGTGCCTCTCTGACTCGCTTTAAGAGTGGGGGGGGGGTGACAACCATTGAGTGGAGGTAAGTTTCTCAATATTCATCCAAAAAGGATAACTATAATAAGAAAAACTACTTCAATAACATATTAAGAAACTACAAATAAGATCTACTTCTAAGATAATATGAACCACATTCCCCTTCCCAGGAGTACAGACAATCTCAAAGACAAACTCCTGGAGGAACTCTAGATAATACCTCTATCTCAACCTTTGCTGGATCCACTGCAACTCCAACACCACTCTAGGAAATTGAGCACTCATAACACCCACTGCATAGAGGGTTAGGCTAGCCAATTGATGAGAAATCAGTTGCACCCTCCATTGTGTGATTCTATTATGTGCTGTTTGGGTTTCCTTTTCACCAACAAGGAAAACCTCATTCCACCACTATGAAAACCCCACATTCTTTGCTTAAAATAGTCAATCTGAGTATGAAGTGTAGGTAACCATTCCATACCAAGATTAACATCGTAAGTCCTTAACTCCATTACCAAGATATCCCAACTGAAACTCTAGACTCTAAGAGTTAGGCTACACTATCAGCACTAAGGCATGATCATTGGGTATCCTCCAGTAGGAGTCACTAAGCATGAGGGTCAAGTAAATAGTTCAACTGGAATCTTTGATTCTTGAACAAGATTCATGGTAATAAAATAATGACAAGTACCTAAATCTATCAATATGGAAGCTAAAGTAGAATAGAAACAGATCATATCTTGAGTCATTCTTGGATCCCCTGGGTCATAATCCCCAACTTCATGTAGTTTTCCCCTCTTCTATCCTTCAGCTCCCTAAGCCTGGTGTGGACCACATGAGGATAGTGGTGGTAACATGTCACAATGTCTACCACCTCCTGCTACTATCCCAAATCCTCTTCCACATCTACCACATTGCAGACTTGTTTTCTCCTATTTTCCCACTACTAACTACCACCGGCTGTATCTGCCCATCCAAGGAACTCTCAACCACAAAGGTTCTCTCTAGCAGCTAGTAATGCACAGATGGATAACACTATCTTGAATATCCCTACATGTACCTCGATTGAAGGTCTAAGCCCTGAAGTATTGGTTTTGTATCACACCCATCGAGTACCTGGAAAGGTTGGTATGCCTCGATGAATACTCATATACCGACATGTTGTCCTTCCAGAGCTGCAGAAGCTATTGAAAACACATAGCTCTTAGATTATAAGGTGAAAAATCCTCTCTGAAAATATTTCTCAAAATCTATCCACAAAAAAGTCACCTCATCAGAAGATCAGGTATCCAAACCCCACCATCTTCCTGTTAATCTGTGTATAAGGATCACTGTAAAGACCACCAACTGATCTGATGGTGTCTTAATTTGATAGAAAACTCAGACCACCACCTCAATCCAGTCCTCAGCCACATGTGTGTCAGGATCACCTCAAAACTGGAGGGATATATATCACTAAAACTCATAAGGAACACTCAGCCTGTGATCCTCATCCACTGGTACTATTGGTACTATGTGCTACTCTATAGGTGTTGGTATAGCTGGTGGACCACCGGAAGGTTCTATATCTGGTAAAAATCCTTATACCGATGTCTTATCACCCTGATGTATCATCCTCATGATCATGTAGTGGAATCCTAGCTGGCTGTCTACATGGAGGCATCTTGAATTAAGATAAGATGTACCACAGTCAATAGAGTATACCTGATGAGATGACTCAAGAAGGAAATGAGTACACACCCAAATCCTATACGATGTATGTAACATTATTTTTCCCTGCAACCAGTGTTTTTATGTACCGAGTCAAAAAGAAGAATTCAAAGTCCTAGTGTATGGATACGTCGGCCGCCACACCAACAATGGTTTCCCTAGCCTAAAATCCGAACTCGAAACACTTAACACTGTTTCCCCAAACCAACCTCAAATACTCCCAGTCCTTAAGTAGAACTAACCACCTTTGATACCACTCTATCACAACCCATCCTGGAGGGGCTCATCCCATGACTACCCCAATCTCACATCCAATAGGTTTGGGTCTGGTGACTAGCACCGAGTAGGCATATCCCAAAAATGAGAGTCATTTTCCTAAGTACTTGTACACACCGACACATCTCCAACCCCAAAATGCTAAAATATAAAAACACTAAGTAAACAATGCATGCATACACTAAAATACCAACCACATAGTAATATAGTAGAAAACTGGAAAGTAAATAGGTTTAGAATACAATCCCACCTGAAAGAAAGAGCCTATAAAAATGAATTCACAAGTTCCTGAAACTCATATGCAGAAAACCCTACCTGAAGGGAAAGGTACTGGACAACTGTATGAAGTCATAGGTTCACACCTCGACTATCTAGTCTCACTAAAAACCACCTGATCCTGGTCAACCTAGGACTCCATCAAACGTCGATCGTCTGCACAATACATGACACATATAGGAAAAGCACGTACATGGGTGAGTAAAAAAATACTCACTAGAAGACCACAAATTCATAAAGGAAAATATACTACATAGGAAGTTACAAAGGAATACCACAAAGGAAGAACACAAAGGAAGTCTACTAAAGGACACCACGAAGGAACACCACATAGGAACGCCACTAAGGAATACCACGAAGGAACACCTCGAAGGAACACCACTAATGAACACCATGAAGGAACACCACTAAGGAGAACCACGAAGGAACACCACAGAGGAACACCACTAAGGAATGTTAAAAAGTAACACCAAGAAGGAACACCACTAAGGAACACCATGAAGTAACACCACTAAGGAACACCATGAAGGAACAACCCAAAGGAACACCATGAAGGAACACCACTAAGGGACACCATGAAGGAACACCACTAAGGAACACCATGAAGGAATTCCATGAAGGAAAACCATGAAGGAACACCACTAAGGAACACCACGAAGGAACGCCATGAAGGAACACCACTAAGGAACAACATAAAGGAAAACTATGAAGGAACACCACTAAGAGACACCATGAAGGAACACCACTAAGGAACACCACTAAGGAACACTATGAAGGAACACTATGAAGGAACACCACGAAGGAACACAATACATAAATACACAAAGTATACCATGTGGAAATACATAATGTATACCACACAAAAATGTGCGAAGTATACCACATTGAAATACATGAAGTATACCACACAAAAATACATGAAGTATACCACATAGAAATAGTACAGCCAACTCACATAGGTGAGGTCTACAGTACACAAAATTGGATTATCTGATGTAATCCAAAAAACACTCAGTATTGATAAGACACGTAGTATCAATGAGACACATAGTCCTAGTAAGACACTCAGTCCCGATGAGACACTCAGTCCTGATGGGACACTTAGTCCTGACGAGACACTCAGTCCTAATGAGGCATGTATCCTCGATAAGACATGTAGTCTTGGTAATTCATATAGTCTCAAAAAGTCATGTAGTCTCAAGGTCACAACCAGCCACATTATTCTGCTCATAGTATGCTCATTCTAGGAGAAATCACTACTCAATCTATTATGTCGTGTGCACACTACCAAAAAAAATTACTTAGAGTATCTCAAAAGGACTGTCTCCTCGCAATGGTCCTAAAGCCACAAACATCTTGTCAAACAGACACACAGTTTGAAAGTTATGGCCATTTTAGAAAAAAAGGTCTGACCTGAGTCTGGTATGGGTCCGACCAGACCCACTAGACCCAGCCCGACCCGCTCTGGTCTGAACTGGCTTGCTGGGCCACTTGCTCCAACCCACTGGGCCGCTGGAGCATCCCATCCCCCCGGTCTGACCCACATGCATGTAGTCCAGCCTGCTGCGCCACATGTGGTCTGCCCTGACCATGTGCCTCCCTTGTCAACGTTGTGTCGTGCCACATTCCACAGGGTCAGCCCGCCACTTATTCCTATTCTGTGGCCTCACCGCCTTCGTGGACTCCACGTGGCTACCCTACCATGTACGCAACCACCTCACTACCTGCCCCTTGTGGTCCCTCCTGCAACCGCAATGAGTTCCCATGCGGCTCTTCTTCAACCTCTACGTCCCCACCACTCCAGCCATCGACACCGCCTCCAGCCGCCTCTAGCCTTCGTTGCCTCCACTCACCTCTCTGCACTGACTCCAGCCACTGCACCGCCGCCGCTTCTCCTTGCCATACCACCATGCCAGAACCTCTCCAATGGTCCCTTTAGCGAACCACCAGGGCTCCTCCAATGCTCGAAATTTGGTGCAATCATAAATCCGGGTTCCTCGTGACCTGATCTACCCCGCTGTAGCCTCTACTATCAGTTCACCTCGAATTCAGGGGTACGATAATGCTTGGAACCACCCGAAAATGTCAATCCAGGAACCACATGGTTCCAACAATGAAGAATGTGAACAACGAAAGGTGAGATGCACATAACAAGGGTTTAACATCGTTCGCCAAGCGTTCTTGGACAATGATCAAGATCTAGGGGATTTCGGTTAGAAAACAGATTAAATCAAATCCCACTAACCTGAAATAAATACTTCCCACAACATACAATAAATCCATGGGATAATCTGTTTTAGGTCTAGTCTATGTTCGTCATATAAATCAAGAATGGGAAAATCACAAAGAAACAACCTCCCTACCTCAAGTTCCAATCAATCATTGATGAGGAACAATTGCATTGAATTTGTTGACAAGATCCTCCAACTCCGTTGGTGCGATGATCCACGATATGATCTCTAATCCATCATTGTTCGCTCGAGAGGATTCTTTACCCACACTTCAAAGGAGTTCCAAGGTTATGACGATAACCCTAAATTCTCTGACAAAGGTTTATTAAAGGAAAATGCATCACTGTGTCACTGTGTATTGTTAAATAAAGTAAATCTTAATTTATTTTATTCTTTAAAGTGCCCAAAAATTACTTTTCATAGCCAACCTGTGCTGGTCGATGTTAGGCTCCACCTAAGGAAAACACCACACTGTGAACTCATCAGGGGTCTCATATTTCTAATCAAAGTCACCATTCATGAGTTAATAGGATTTTAAAATAAAATAATTTTATTTAATAATTTTATTTACGATTACATACTTGGTGACTTTTTCTTCAGATGACCCACACCGAACAAATGTAGGTCACACCCAGGGTAAATCTACCATTTTGAGCTCAACAGTGCCCTTAGATTTCTAATATGAGAATATGTTTAAAATATATTCCACTTTTTTAGGAAAACCAAGGGCACATGCTATTAAAAACTTAAAATTTTTCAACGAATTATTCTGGTCACACCGGGACTCAGAATCGCATTCCCTTTTAGTGTCTGGTCTTATAATTTTCCCAAATAATTTCTAAAAAATAAAATCAAGAAAATATGAGTCATTACACATGGAATAGAGTTAGAAGATCCATAATAGGAAATATACAGATGTTGAGGTGGCTCCAATTGAATATGGGGAAGTGTAGGTTGCACCGACCATCTGGTTCCATGATGGTAGAACCTGTCAAAGTGAAGAAGGACCACCATCTAGTTGGTGGTGAAGGGAGAAGATCCACTTCCTTTAGGAGTTAGATTGGACAACCGGTGGGGGAGAATCAAATAGTTGGTGGGGGAATTCCATTATCTCTGATCTTAATGTGGTCCATCGGCTATCAGGTAGAATATACTAGGTATCTAATGGAATCGAGGTAACTAGTCAGAGATAACATTTATTATGGTAAAAAAATATATAATTTTAGTATTCTTTAGCTTCAATGCCCCCAAAAAATTACATAATCTCCACACTCCTCTTGGATCCTATAAAAGTATTCCCTTGGTATCTTGAACTCATCACTTGACAATCCAACAACATTCTCCTCGATTCAAATGATGAATCTATATCAATCCCCAAGGCCTCTATCAAAGATCCATTTTCATTTCCAAATCTAAAAGACTCTCAATTTTATTTATATATATATATCTCTCTCACACAACTTTTCAATACTTATAGATATTAAACCAAAATTATAATGGATCTTTTCTAAATAAATCATCTCTTCTCATCGCACCTTTTAACTTTGGTTTCTTTCTATCTCTATTAAAAATCAATGGAAGCTGGTTTCTTTCTATCTCAATTAAAAATAAAGGGAAGTTTGTTTCTTAATATCTCTGTTGAAAAGTTATGGAAGTTATTTTCTTAATATCTATGTTAAAAATCAAGGGAAGTTCTAATAAGACACACCTCTTCAATTAGGGGGTGGAGACGTAGGGGAACCCTGTGTGGTATTGCTTAATTACTTACAAAATATGTTCACTCTCTCATTTATATTACCCATTATATCATTATTATTCTATTCAAATGATTGTATAAATTCTATTTGATCATTTTTCACTATGATCAATCGCTTAATTAACTTTGATATTAAACTTCATAACTCAGATCAAAATTTTCATTTATCAATTAATCAATTTCATCATTTTAATTGATTTATAATTTCAATATTATTTAAATTTAAATGTACCTTTTCCCTTTGATTTAAAAATTTAATATAAAATTCATCGCCTCTTTACATTTATACTCTAACAAAAATCAAGATTAAAAATACCTATTTCATTTAACTCACCTCTTCAGGGTCAACATAAACTGTAGCACCCACCGAGGCCCCGTTTTTCACATCCTACACAATACATGAGATCTTCTCTAACATCCCCAACTCTATGGACTAAGACCATAACTCAAATAGTATAATCTTCCTTAATATAACCATGATCACATCATGGCTTAAACTGTCTTGTTGACACTGCCATATTGATATCACCCAAGAGAGATAGAATAATGCCCATCTCACTTCCCAAATCAAACTTGTCCAGTCCTCTCATAACCAACCTATCCTTAATCCTACATAGGGTATACCCACCTAGGGTAATCACCCCTAGGAAAAGGGCTCGACACCCTTGCTAGTCTCTATCACAGTACGACCCCTATGGGTCGTGATGCAACTGCCCCAAGTAGAGGGCTCGACCCTCGACCAACCATCATCATAGTGAAATCCCTATAGGATGCGACACAATTCCACCTTTTCTAGGATAAGCACATGAATACAAGGTGCTTCCTACCCTATTGTAGTGAGACACCCCATGTTATATACCATGACACCACTAGGCAGGTCGTCTTGGTGTGACTGTCTACCCGTGTAATAACCTAAGATTTTTGATCCTTTAAAAGATGTACTATGTTCTATAACTTGTGCCACACATTAAAACCAATTTAAAAAAACCAAAACATATTATAAATATATAATAAACACTAATATGGTAAACAATTAATAGTTATTACCTTTATAAGGTAAATAATCAATTCAAGTTAAAACTAAAAATATTATTTCCAACAAAAACCATTTTATTTATATTATAAATTTTATTTTAAAAAGTTAAATTTAAAAAATTTATATTTTAAATTTTATGAAGTAAAATTCATTTTTTTAATTTGTTACAAAAAATTAGCTTAGGATGAATATATGAGATGTTTCTAAAATAATCGATTTTCAGGTGAATAGTGAAAATACCGATTAATATCATCATTTTTATGAAATTATTTTCTTATATGAATACATTGACAGTTTTTGAAATATTTTCCTTATAAAATTTTTTATTATAAATTTTAATAAATAATTTTAAAATACAATTTTTAATTTATAAACCCATGCACAACATTTTAAAAATTTATACACCATTTTAATGAAAATTATTTTTTGACTGTTTTGTTTAGTTAATTATAACATGGAGAAGTGATGTTTTTAATTTATTTTGTTATTAAATAAATAATATTTTAATTATAATAATTATTTTAAATTTATTGGACTTAATGAAACAAATAATTCTATCCTAATCATAATTTTTTTTACTTAAAAATAAACTTTTTCAAAAAATGAGTTTTCACACGATACTTGTGATAACGTCAAGATTAATTTCTCTACACATAGAATGTTAATTTGATAAAAAATTATTATATTTGATATAATAATTTTCATATTATTTAATATGTCTATTTTCATTTTTGGGTATAAATTTAGATTGTTATGATTAATGTTAACTACCACGATAATGGTGAAATAATTATTTTAAAGTTGTTATTTTATTAATATCAAAGAATTTATATTGAATAAATTAAATTTAACCCCATTAAATAATTAATATAATATTATGTATAAAAACATAAATAAATATACTAATAGTAATTTAATTGTTAATAAATATTAAATAATATTAAAAATCACTAATTGTCAAAATGTCATTTTTCTAATAAAACTATTTTTACACATTAATATTTAATTTAAAAGTTAATTTTATAGTATTTAGAATTTGAATTAGATTAAATATATTTTAAGTTTAGTTACATCACACCCAAATTTTGTTATATGGGTTATTTTATATGTTTAATAAAATATAGAACCACTTAGTTAAAAACTAGTTACCAAGTTTATAACGAAAAGAGTAAAATGTAAACCCATAATGGAAAAAGCCTTATAACATGTTTAAAATATGTTTGTAAAGATATTTTTGAGTCTTTATAGACCAAAAGACACCCCAAAATCAATAATTTCTAAAATTTTGAGCCACTGACCTTAGAATAGTGTCATGACATTATTAAAATATAATAGGTGTTTCCAAAAGTGTCCTTTTCCTCTCTTATAAAAGGAGATCACTGAAACCATTTCAAAAAAACACCCTCATTTAGAATTACTACTTAAAAATATACCATTTTAATCTCACTATAATCATCTATCAGAAACATATTCCCTTGGATAATCATATTTAGTATAATCCCTTCAATTTCAATGGAAATTCGAAGGGAAAAATCAAGTCTTTAGTGTAAGTGGTATCTCCACTTAAGATTTTCTTCTTAATCATACTATTCCAAATATCTTATCACCATAATAATATGATTAATTAAGTATAATTTTCATACTGATATGTTTTTATATTAGTGATACAACCCTTATTTATTTATTTTAATCCACTTATAAAAACAAAAGAACATCATTAGTATGGTGCTCAAACTACCGCCTCTATGAAGCGATGCCATTTGGATTTCGTTATCGGTTTTCATGGAAGGTATTAATAGTGATAATGATGAATAAATATGATACATATCATATAATTATGGTATTTAAATTTCAATTTAATATCCACTTTCATCCCCTTTTATGCATTGAGAAATGAGAATTCTAATCATACGTATGTGGGGATTATTTCCTCCACGATGAAGTGTTTTTTGTTTTCCATTTAGATTTTTATAAATTATCTAAAAATATTAAAATATAGTTAAAAATAATAAAAAATTAAAATATTATAATTATGATTATTTTATAATGATATTATGTAAAAATAAACACCTCCTTGACCATACCCCCCAATCGAGATAAAGCGTGTTCAAGTTTGGGTCAATTTAACTACCTATTTGAACAATGCTTTGAAATCTAATTATGTATGACTATGGGAACATTAAAGCTAATAATATTAAAATATTTGAATAAAATAATGATTAGTATATGGTTATGTAAATATTATATTAAGTATTTAAATTATTATTAAATTAACATTTTTTCATTAAAATTAACGAGATAAGAAATTATCAATTCGATTTTCATATAACATAACCAAAACACATATGGAATGAAATAAGAACATTTTAAATAAGTATAAGTTATATATTACAGAACCTTATGTAAGATCCCAACCTTTTCTAGAGTTGACTCAGGCTTAGTTTCAGGTACTCTTTTTCCTTGTGTTGATTACTTTTCATTTGGGTTTTACTTTGGGGTGTGTTTGGGTGAAAATTGAGAAAAATGTAAGCAAAAGGGGTTGTGAAAAATTGGCACACAGTTAGATAAGACTATGTGCCCTAGCCTAGAAAACTGTGAAACCCTAGATATTGGGGATTTTCATGGTTGGAGAATAGTTTTTCAAACCGTGCACCCTCTTATAAGTAACCACTAACCACTAAAATAATAGAAACATGGTTTAGGTGCATTGTTAGGTAAAACCCTAAGCATATTCCTAACTAACCGTGCATGAGATTTAAGTCGACCTGAATTTAAGTTTTTTAATTACCTGAACCCCCTAACTAATCCCAAATTGACCCCTATTTTACCCTAGGCGATCTTTCATGATTTTGGAGCCTCCCAGGGGGATTAAAATCCCTCCCAACCTCCTTTATTTGCGATTCGATTCCCGAATCAAAGATCTTTGACCCTATCGATAAGTGGATATTATCCCAATACTTTCCCAACCATCCTCCTTTCTTCTCTCCCTCTTTTGGTGAGATTTTGTCCTCTAATTTGAGAGATCTAGATCTATATTTGATTAATTCAGGTCTAGGATTGTGGATCTATATAAATATCTAATAGATATTGAATTATTTAATCTTGATTTAGGGCTATAGATCTAATTCCCATTCCACATCATTACTCCATTGAAATTGGGGATTTCCATTAGTGAATGTTATTCATCAAACTTAATCTAGGTGGTCTATAATTCAAATACCATTGTAATGATTTAAATTACATGTATGTGATGGTAATATTTCTATTAGTTTTTTTAGAAATTGTGTTCTTGATTCAATTAATTAATTTGGAAAAAAAATTTATTGAGGAGATGTTAATTGAGGATTTTTAATAATTATGTATTTGAAGATAATTAATTATAGGATTAATTATGAGATATAGATATTATTGTGACATTGAATAGAGGAGAGATAGGAGAACCTATCACTCTAGATTCTGTTGGCGATCCTTATTGGGATTTCTCAAATTTTATGCCACTCTAATGATGATAAAAAGTGTTTTGATGTTTTTGGGCATATGGAGCTCTTTGAACTATGCTGAAAATATAATATAAGTGACTAGACTAGGAGTGATTATGATGGAAATGGTGAATATTTGAGTGAAGATAATAAATTAGGGTAGATACTGCCTCATAAGGATGATAACTCTAGTGAATCCACATAGAGGGTTCAACCTTAGTGTGGAGATGGAAATGAAGTAAGGAGATGGATGGGGTTATCCATTAGAGGGTGAATTTATCAGGATGAGATTTCCACAAACATAGGGATTAATAGCTATCCCATGATGTGTTGATCTTGGTAGCTAGTGTTGGATGGCAGCCAAAAAATTCTTGCACAGATGCTTCATGGTGGAGCGATATTGATGAGAGTGTTGACTGATCGTTGAGGGAGGTGGGTGTGGGATATTGGTGGGAGGGACAACTTTGATGACCTTAGTGGAGGGTTATTTGAAGCTGATGGATCCAAAATGGGTTTTTTCGGGTTGGAATTGGCTGATGAGTGTGCTTTCGGTGATGATGGGTGGTGCATAGGCCACTGACGAGATACAGGTGGTGCTTTGGGTGGTGATGTATCTTAGTGGTTGCATTTTCACCCGACGGTAGTGGGGGATACTATATCTGGAAATGATGGTGGTGTGTGGCTATGTCAAGTGATATTTTTTTGACCTCAGGTTGTAGGGGAGGGGTGATGATGGTTCTTAGCTATGGACAATGATGACCTCAGGGTTGTGAGGGCTGGCTATCGATATGATGGTGATGAATACGGGATGCGAGGTGGATGTGACCTTGATGGAGATGTGGGATGATAAAGGTGTTCAATTATGGTTGAGAAAATTCAATCATTAGAACATAGGTTGATTATGGTGATGAGTTGTCCTCCATAATGTCTGTTAGTTTGACCTTGGGTGAGTGATCCAGGTGGGTTACAGGATAGAACATGTTTTTCTTAGGTTAGTGGATGATGAATGATGACCTTGGGAGGATGATTCACAAATTCTTTTGGATTACTTGGATCAGGTTATTTTTTTATGGATCAGTGACCTCAAGTTGGGTTTTTCTTTTTCATATTTGGTCCATTTTGGTCATTTTTGGGTGCTTTTCTTCTATGGTTGGAGGGATATTTATTGCATGTTGATGGGAATTCTATAGTGTAAGATGGGTGTGTAATGCAGGTCTTGGACGTGTTCATGTTTCAGTGGAACCCTTGTGTCACATGAGTTTACATTTCTATAATTTTATTTTCATCAATAAATTTTTAGGGCCAAGAATTCTCGGTACTTAAACTTTCCTGGTATAAAGATTATTGATTGGAGATAATTTATTGATGGATTAATTATGGGATATCGAGATATGAGAATTTAGATAATTAATTGTGGAATTAATTATGGTATTTTTAGTTGTGAATATTGATTAATTAATATAATAATTTATTAATGATATTTATGTACTTAATTAATTGGGTAATTAATTAAGGGGATGTATGTGATAAAATAATTGTTAAATTAGTAATGAAATTGATGTGGATAATTAATTTTTGAATTAATTATGTAATGAATGGTAATGTGGTTATTTAGTTTTGAATTAATGAATAAAAACATGGTCATTCTAATGTGTGATGTGTGAATGTTAACATGGGAATTTGGGAATGAATGGTAATATGTTTATTTAGTTGTGAATTAAGGAATGGTAAGATGGCCATTCTATTGTGTAATGTATGAGTGGTAACATGGTCATTTAGTTGCAAATTAAAGAATGGGAGAATGATCATTGTATTGTGAAATATGTGAATGGTAATATGGGTATTCAAGTATGAATTAATTAATGGTAAAAATGAAATTATTTTTGAGATATAATATTACTTGGGAATACTTTGAGCTCTAACCTAATCCAAAGTAGGGATTGAGGCATAGGTGTCTACAGGAATCTATAAGTTATGTTGTTAAATAAAGATTAATTGATAATATGATAACTATTTACTTATGCATTGTAATTATTTTATTTATACAACTGTATACACTATTATTTTATTAGATATTGTTTTAGATGCTGTTGGTAGTGTCCAACTAAGTTTTACTCATAAACTACTTAGGATACCTGGTTGGTACCTGAATAGACTTTGTGTTTTCTGGATAGGTTAAGGGAAATGTCCATGTGTTAGATAGCTCAATTGGGATGGAGCTTGGATGAGTGAACCAAACATGGTTCAGGACCCAATTTTAGAGTCATCAATGTATTTATTTTAGGTTGCATTTTAGACACTTGACACACACATTATCATGACATGTTTTCTACTTTAGTTGGATATTGTATTTCCTACTTTGTTTATCATGATATATTGGTATTGTTATGGTTATATGTTATTATACTATTGTTAATTTATTTATGGTGGTGTATTACTCTGATAAAACAGGGTATTATCTCCCCATGATTGACTTATCAGACCCTCACTGCTAGTCGATAGCCTATGCTATATAAGGAGGCGCACTTGAGGTCATGCGACTGACCAATTTGGGGCACCAGTGTGTGGCACCTGGGATAGGATGTTACAAAGTGGTATTATAGCCTAGTTTTATTTTTCTTTTGTTTACTATTTAGGAAAGGTATACATGAGACTAGGAAGAGTCGAGGATTGGTTATGAGATCATTCATGGGAGTAGCTAACCTGTGTATGGGGGAGAACCCAAGTACTAAGGGTTGGAATTGTTGTTATTGTTGTTTGTTGTTATAGTTGAATATTATTTCACATTGTGTGATGCACTTGTTGTGTTATTTGAATATTGTTTTTGATATTTATTGATATTTCACTCATTGATCGGTATGGAATAAGATTTGAGTTCACATGCATCATTCTAGCCACTCAGGATTATTATGACATGCATCATTTTAGGCATGCACGAGAAAATTGGTTATGGGTAAGTTGTTAAACTTGAACTGTTATTACATTTATTGTGAAATTAAAATGAAAATAGTGCCTAAAATAAAATTGATAAATATTGTAAAATCATGTAAGATGAGAGTAAATGGGCGTCCAAATGAGAAACTTGAATAAAAAAATGTGTTTACCCTTGTTAACTAGGACCTAGGGGTAGGATGGTTAAGGGTAGTATTAGAGCCTCATTATTGACCGTGTGGTGAGGGTTTGGGAACAAATTATTGTGGCTTGTTTTGTTTCCCTATTATGTAAAAGTGTTGTTTATGTGAACTCAGTACTAAATTATGTGTTTGGAATTGTAGAAAGTATGCCTCTACGATGATGCTTGTTGAGAGGAATACTGGGGGGCATGGCTAGGAATGATCTTCTAATGATGGAACATAAGACACCAATCATGATGGGTGAGGAATCAGGAGAGCAGTTCTGAGAGAAATTTTCTCACTTCATGAAATTAATGGGAAGATTCCTAGGGCAGGTTTTGAAGATTATGTCTGATCTAACGAGGGAGTTCTAGTTGCATCACCCTCCAATTTTTACTAGAGAGGGTGGACCTAAGGGAGCTATGTTATGGGTTGATTCCATCAAGACTATACTTGAACACTTCAAGACTCCTACAGAGATAAGGGTCAAGTTGTTTTCTTACATGTTATGAGGGTTAGAAAATCATTGGTGGGACATTCAGGTGTAGATTGGATAGGAATATGGTATGTTATGGAAGGAATTCTTGCAGAAGTTCCTAGAGAACTTCTATCCATAGACGCTGAGATACGAGAGAGCAATTAAGTTCATGAGGTTGACTTAGGGTAGTATGTATGTGATGGAATATTCTTGACATTTTATAGATTTATGATTCTTTTCTCCAGCGTCGTTAGGGGACGATACAACTACGACGAGACATTTTTATGATGGAATTAAATGTGATATTAAGTCCCAAGTTAACCTATTTCGGTTAAAGAAGTTTTCTAAGGTGGTGGATCAATATCTCATTAATGAAGGGAACCTAAAGGAGGATTCTGGTGCAGGACAAATAGTTCCAAATGGATGATTAGGTGGTATGGATTCAGAGAGTAGGAATCGACGCTATGATAGAGTCAGCCAGGGTAGTGGGAAACAGAGTACCCAGATAGCGGGATCAGTTTCACATGACCTTTCTTGAGTGATCTGTCACTAGTGTGGTAGTTCGGGACACTTTTGTATATAGTTCCCCAACCAATAGTAGAGTGCTGATCTTTTGGAAATATCTGACATCTATAAAGGTTCTGCAGGACCCAACGATAGGTGGGTAGTGAGGGTGTATCTAGGTAGGATCAGAGTGTGGGAAGTGGGTCTTCCACATCATATCATTCTAGAAGCTGGAGCTCTACTGGCTGAGGAGGAAGGGGTAGTGGACAAGGAGATTTGGGGCAAGAGAACCCATATCAAAAAGGTAGTGAAACATAGGGGAGTTAGATTACATCATAGGGAATTAAAGAAGGATAATTACATGTGGTGTAGCCTACACTTATAGAAAGTGAGGATGGTCCATTGAAAATGATAGGTACTATTCTTATAGCTTACAATAAAAGTACCTCATAGTAGCGATTTAAACTACCTCCATATGATTCTGCAATGGTTTTATAAAACTACTGCTAAATTGGGTGTCGGTATCCAATACGTGGTGGTTTCTTTAATTTAGCAGTGGTTTTTGGGAAGTGTCATAGTAAACATATTTAACAACATTTTTGTGGTTTTAGTGGAAATTTCATGTGAAAAAATGGTGTATTTAACAGTGGTTTAAACTACTGCTATTTTTTTTTTCATTTTTTACATTAAAACCTCTGTTAAACAACTATAACTGCCGCCAAACAATAACGCACATTTATTTAGAGATGGTTTTAACTGCTACCGATAAGAGAATATCAAACTATGACGGCGGTTTAAATTGCCATGAAATATAGTCCATTTAATTAGCAGTGGTTTAAACCGCTTCTAAATGTCGATTTACAAGTAAAAGAAGTCATCTGATTCTGCATCCCCAATACCTGTACCCTAAAAAAACCAGGTGAAGAGAAAATATAACAGAATAATCTAAACCATCTAACAATGTTCAGTATTCAACAATCTAATAACGTTTCATAAAAAAATCATATGCAGATAACATATAATAGAATAATATAAACCATATCATCTCAACCATCTAACAATGTTTGATAGATCTAAATATAAGATTTAAACTATATAGAACCAACATCTAAGCTGTAAGCCTTCAAACTACATATCACGAACATATAAGATGTATCCCTGATCTATCCTAATAAGGATGATTTATCATAGTGCTTAGGATAACATTGTAAAAAGAATTGGGTCCAGAAACACTACTGATTAGTTTTAGTTTGGAATTTATGTTTATACAGATGAAGTGATTAAACATGAATTAGTAAGAGAATCACTCATGAATATATGAGAAAACTAATATTGTAACACTTGTAAGAGAATTCTATTTTTTCAATTTAGTTTAGTGATTAATATAAGCGTGTTATCCTAGTTTTGGAACCACATTCAGTAGTGGATAAATCTTATGCCATGGAATGTTTTTTATTTCAATAAAATGTTCCCTAGGAAATTCCTAAGGTGGGGATAATGATGAGTATTATGGAAACTATGTCCTTTCATGTAGAGGGAAAAAAATTTATAGACCAATTGGAAATTTTCAGAATGACTTCTTGAAGTCAATGAGTTGGTATATTCAATATTTCATATCTCAAACATGACGATGACTTTTAAAACATAGGTTTGAGTTTAAACTAATTCTGGATGATAGATTCATGATCGAGATAAATAATAAATCCATGATTTTTACTGGTCGATAGTGTGTCTATGAATTCATGGAAACGCGATGGAAAGGTGGTTGGTTGATTACCCAACCATTAATGAATGATAAGATTCATTTTTGTATTTTTTTGGTTATGCATGAAATAACATGGTATCATTGGGATCTAAGGCTATGTGATCAATACCTTAATTAAAACCCCAACTATTAAGATGGTAATCTCTTAAGAAAATAAGTCCGGAGTGAATTGATTGATTCTTCAGTGATTAAATTTTTAAGGGGAGATGAGCCTTCCATATATGCATCATGTTAAATATGATGTGAACTTTTTAGGGGGTAACCCTTTAAAGACAAAACATAGAATTAAAATGAGGGTTTTAGGGTGCACTGAGGTGGTTGACCCATTTTTGGAACTAGTCACACATCATTGAGAGGTGTGGCATCAAGGGTTGGTTCAAAAAAAGTATAACTTGTTTTGATGGAGCAAGTATCAGATGATATAAATAGTTCTATCAATATAATTTTTCAAAAATGTTTGGATGTTTTTATTTATAGACCAGGAATGGGTAATGTTTAGAAACTTGGTGTACTACTATACTAGATTTATTCATTCCCAATATATAGACACCATCCTAAGTATATTGGGAGAGCATCTATATACCAAGATAAATAATTAAAAACAATTCCTTTTTGTTTGGATGGAAAGAATACATGGGATGTTTAAAAAAGGATTGATTTATAGAAATACTTAAGATATGGATTACAAATGTCAAATATTTGAGGGTACCACTCATGTTAGTGTTGGACGAGTTGTTGGATAGTTGTTTTAGTTTTTGAGTTTCTTGATAACTGAAACTGGGTACTATTGTATTCCAAGGTGAATGCCAGGTATTGGTTCAAATACATACTTGGGAGAAGCTCAATAATAGGAATTAGGCTTGGAATACCTTTTTATTATGAACATGTGTTGGATTGGGAATGCACTAGAATGTTTTTTTGGAATGGTGACATAAATGAGTAAGATTTGGGTATATCAAGAGACGTCACCAGAAGTTGGTTACAAGTAGTGGTGAGCATGATCAAAGTGATATTGGGGTACCTTGAATAAAAGGAGTTAGAATATGGCTTTAGAGATGTCGACTATTAAATTTGAGTGTTATCAAAAAGTACTCAAACAAAATCATTTCAATATGAGTTATTTCTAAAAGTAGTATGTGGTCAGTGAGGAACCACTTCAAGAACATGGTGGGTTGAGACAGGTGCATTTTAATGGTTTCTGAGAGCTTTTAAAGGAAAATATAGTGTGAATGGTATGAGCCTGGTCAATTGGATTTAAACCATTTCAAACAAATTGAGGACCAGGGGAAATATCCTCCTAAGTAACATATTAAATGTGTTGGGAGCACCGTTAGGTCCTTGAGGTCTTGTATAAATAGAAAATTGTGATAGTGGGAGTACAACTCAGAATTGACAATTAAAAATTAAAATTTATTATGGATATATATATATATATTCTAGTTGATAACAGGATGATTACATGATCATCTCTCTTATATATAAGTTCACTCAATGTGCTCAAGCACATAGTGGTGTAGCTCCCAATTTGGATCTCCATCATCCTCCAAGTATTATTCTCCCCTATAGTGATAGTGTGTGGCCAAAATAAGCTCGCCTACCATCTAGGGCACACACATCAAAGGATATCTTATGAGAAGTGATCATTCCCATGTTTCAAATGTGGTTAATGGTCAACCCAACATTTATGGGGCCCATCCTTGAATGACACAGTTGTGGGGCGTGTGTCACCAACATGAATAAAATGAATCAAATAAACAACATAGTAGTTATTCTAAAATACTAATTTACAAATCCTTACATAACTCCAATGAAACTATTAAATATCTCCATCTTCTATATGGAACATAGATTACTTCATACTCCACCAACATCTTATTTAATGAATTCTAGACTCACCACCTTACTAAATAATCAAGTCATATCAAATTCCAATGCCTTTATCAAACATGGGGAATCATGAAAATGTCAAGTCATGAAAATGTTAGGTGAATACTCTATGACATGCTTGATGCATGATACATGATACATGATACATGATACATGATACATGATACATGATACATGATACATGATACATGATACATGATACATGATACATGATACATGATACATGATACATGATACATGATACATGATACATGATACATGATACATGATACATGATACATGATACATGATACATGTTACATGATACATGATACATGATACATGATACATGATACATGATACATGACACATGATACATGATACATGACACATGATACATGATACGTGAGATGTGATACATGATACATGATACATGATACATGATACATGATACATGATACATGATACATGATACATGATACATGATACATGATACATGATACATGATACATGATACATGATACATGATACATGATACATGATACATGATACATGATACATGATACATGATACATGATACATGATACATGATACATGATACATGATATATGATACATGATACACGATACATGATACATGATACATGATACATGATACATGATACATGATACATGATACATGATACATGATACATGATACATGATACATGATACATGATACATGATACATGAAAAAAACCTCTGTTTCCATATTTGTTCAACATATCAACAAAACCACTAATCAGTGTCTGACGATGAACAATGCTTTTCACCCTCTCCACCTCCATCTCTAGTTCTTGCTACTGGAACCTGTAAGACAATTATATTGAAAATTAAATATTGTTGTATATTTATATTTAAACTTAAAACCAATAAGTTTTTGCAAAAAAAAATTATTTTTAAGTTTTGTGATTTACCTGCTCACCACCCATCATCGATGGAATATCACCAGGTATAGATCCAGTCATCTTCTGATATAAATTGACCAATGCTTTCTGAAAAGAGGATATCTGAGCCCCATGTTCCTGAATTGTGTTTTTCATAGAAAAATAATATCTCCGGGCATCTCGACTACAACTAGGAGTAGATGCAACTTCAATCCCTGATGTCCTACTAAATACCTCATATGGTAAGGGTCCCAAACCCATCCCATGCACTCGACCAGTATGCTTATTCCCAAGCACTTTACCGATTGGGCCATCCTAGGAGACTGAGTAGGACTACATGAGATTGAAATCCCATAGTTCTTTAATTTTTACCTATAAATAAAATATCATTCATATTAGAAGAAATATATATTAACATAGTGACAAATCATAATAAGTTATTATAATAAAAAATGAATTTATACCCCAACTTATTTGGTAGAGTCATTAACAAAACTCCCATCATATTTTTTATGAACAACAAATGACACTTCTGTTCGGGATGCTTGGTGCCCTAAACATTGTGGCTGTATTAAAAAAATATAAATAAAAAATTTAATATATTAAATAGATTATGTTGTCTTATAAATATTTAAACTAATGAAAATATTACTAGAGTTGATCATCTTCTAGAAAAACTTTTTTCCCTCGCAGTGTGAGGGATGATTTGCTTAGCCCAAATCGATGCATTCTTCCTTGAAAGATCCTGAAATAAATAAAATTTAACTTAATATTAATGTATGAAATATCATATCTTTTTCATATACATGTATAAATATAAAATGAGATTAATATAATAATATATATTTAAATACCATGTGCTTCTCATCACGATGTCTATCAATAAAAACTTTCCATTGCTCTCTAGGTACCCCATTGGGTACCTTGTCATACATCTGTTGGGTGCTCAATGAAGTATCATTGAAATCTCCCCATAATATCCATTTAATTTCTTTCCATTTCTTTCCCAAATTTTTCAATGTCTACTTTTGTGCTAGCACATCAGCAACCGTAAAGTGGAAAAACATTTGTACATAGAAATTAATTTTGAAAATATTCGAATTTAATAACATACTAACATTAAATTACACTATAATATATTAAAATTACCTTTTTTTTAATAAAGAACTTCATTCTTCCAAGATGAAGACATATGCCTCCAATCATCATATGTAATCAGAAGGGAAACCGGTTCTGCAGCCAGCTGACCTAGAATTCGGGCAAGCAATCCTACAACGTCATACGTAGGGACACTATAGGAATCAAAAGGGAAAACTATATTTAGTCCAGTTAGATTCCATACATATGAAATTTTCATATTTTCTCTATAGTTTCATTATTTCCATCATTTATGAACAAACAGTTAGTATAAAAAAGTGCAATAGATTTATTCATATTAAATTTTTTACCTATAACTGTAACTCTCCAGTATCCCCATAAAGAACTAGGAGTGGAGCCCTACTACCTCACTACTGATGATTCTGAATGGGAAGATTTCAACTGAGCTACTGATGGGATGCTCACGAAGGGTGTGAGAGATGGTGCACAAGGGAAAACAGATGGTGTCTCAAATTCTGTAGGGAGGGAGACAGATGGATGATCATCTGTCAGTGTGGTAGATGGAACATTATAGTGCTTCCTCCTTGGAATTCCTATCATTTAATCAAATAAAATTAAAATCAGAACATATAATTCAAAAAATTCAACTTTTTAGAGAGTTTGGATATTGAGATTATATCCTTAAATATCATGTTATATGTGATGAATTTTCTATATAATTAGCACTGGATATTGTAATGACCTTACCTTATGATTTTTATTATGGTTAGTACTAGATATTGAAATTACATTCTCTGATGGAACTCTAATGCCTTGTGGATATAATAGATGTATCAATGGAATTGATTGAAACAGGTGAGGTTAAGTGTTGGGGTAACCTGGTTAGCACATGATGAACCAACATGGACTATAGTAGACAAGTTTCAAGATGAAACCTATAAGATAATTCCCAAATGTTTCATATGATATTCATAACAAAATCAAGGTTATACATGTGAAATTTAAAATAATAAAACCTATGGTAATCACAATGAAATCAATTAATGATATAGAAACACAAAGTTTTCCATATTTACACACTAAACATTCTATACATCCTAACCATAGACATGAATCATATCAAAATGATAAATATGCCCTATATTAAATGATTTTACATGTTTAATATAAAAACAATATATTATTATAATTTATTCATATAAAAAAAATATTCTCCAGGGGAAAAAATAATGCACCTCCAATATGCACAATATAAATTATTCTATCATACATTTATTTCCATCCCCGATAAAATTAATACATGTGAAGTTCATTTAATTTGAGAATGAGACTTTTCAATCAATCACAAACTGAAACCCAATTACTACCACTAATGGTAAAATCCCCATAGGGACAAAATAAAGCACAAAAAAATGCATCAATCACATAAACATATAAATGATATTTCCGCATGCACAATACCACATTTCAAAGGGGCCTCCTATGTGGATAGATAAGAGTGGGATTAAGGAAGAAAGGGGGAAAAGGAACAAGATAGGGTAATTGACCAAAATACTCACATTATATATATATATACACAAAAAAGTTTATCAAGTACATTTTATGGGGACCTAGGGTCCCTGGTTTCACTCTCAGGATACCCGAGACTCTTACAAGTCCAATGTTAACTATTTAACTCCCACTAGGTACCTAGTGTCACCTGTAACTGTAAAATATACGTGGAAACCCATTGTCGGTACCCTAAATCCCCGATTCACACACCAAACCAAAAACCTCATTAAAAAATAACTTTGAATATAAACTTAATAACCTAAATCAATTTTGAATCCATTATCAAAAAAATACCCCCCAATTAGAATCAAAAATTGAAACTATAGAATGATTTTTCCATTCAAATTTCAAATATAAGACCTTAATGACACCATAATCAATTTAATAAGGTAAAAACATTATATCCTCCCAAAAATATCACTTTTAAATGTACATAAGTCTCAATAAACATCTATGTAAATACTCATTGCCTCTATATTGGAAATAAATGAACTAAGGAATCTATTATATCAATAGTAATAATCTTTGAAACTCAACTCAAATCCTCAAAACTAACCAGCTCCCGAACCCAAATAACTAAACCAATATCATATAACTTATACATAATTTTAAACAAACCTCTAACCATATCCTAATTTATCCATCCCATGTCTAAGTCATTTATCCCAAATTTAACCCAAATCATTAAAAAACACCAACACTTTAATATCCAAAGCTATCACACTAATAAATATATCTAATTTTATAATACACTTCTAAGGAATGACTCCAAAATAAAAAAAATACCATACCATCAAGAAACATCAATACTATACCATTTTCACTCATCCCCATAATCCCTTATTCTATATACTAATCATAATATAGGCCATGGTACTCTCCATTATATGATTCCATTGAGATTTTATTTGATTGAACTACTTTTAAATTATATATTTTCAAGGAAATGAATTTATCAAAATGTTTATCGAAAACCTATTCTTATTTTCAAAATCAATATATCAATTTAGTTTTTTGGAAATATCACACAATACATAGATGAGAAATGATAAAATTAGAGTGAGAATAATCACTTCCCACCATAAATTTTAAAGCTTCATTACACTTGGAATGTGTATTATAACTAATTTCACACTAGGTTCCATTTTACTTCAAAATTATAAATGAATTACATTTCAGAATTACTTTTCCATTTCCTTTTTAAAATTGAACTTCATGTTTTAACATCTATTATCCATTTTAAAACACATATAAGTTTAAAATATTTTTTTATTATAAACCATTCTAGTTCAAGATCCAATACAAAATTTCTAATTTAGGAACACCATTTTTTTGTTCCCCACACTAAATTATTTGGAAAACTTGTTTTAAAGGACACATTATCCCTTTTTAAAAATATATCACCATTTAAATCATATTTTGATTAAATAACATAAAATGAGTTATAAAACACGAAATTATAAATTTTTTCCAATTATTATATGACATTATAAAACTACACCTATCCACTTATACAAAGTGACACATGTTTAAACATAGAATTGTCCAAAAAGGTTAGGAATATCATGATAAAAAAACTTATTTTCAAAAATAAATCTAGCAGAACATAAATAAACATAGAATAAGTAACATACCCATTATTAGTATATTAACATGATGATAAATATAAAAAAAAACAAAAAAAAAACATGCTCAAAAAATAGATGGGTTCACATGAATGAACATAAAAAGATAGAGGGGTTCACTTGAATGAACATCCAAAGAAAAATAGAAAATGATAGCGAAAATGGGCAGAAGAAGATACCTTGATTAATGGGTATATGTTTTTTCATGATACAAGAGGTTAGAATACACAATAGATATGATCAAATGAAGTGAGGGGTGGTAAGGCTCGGGACCGATGGTGAGGCTCGGGACCAGCGATGTGGCGCGGCAAGGGACAGTGAGGCTCAGAACTAGTGGTGAGGCACAACGAGGTTAGGGATTCAGTGGGTTGTGGGGGTGGGGGAGTGGGGGTTAAGTGGATAAGTGTCGAGTTTTTGAAAAAAATAAAAGTTTTAGGGGAAATTTTTAATAAACCGCTACCAAAAAATCACCGCTAAACACTAATTTTGGTGTAGTGTAGATTATACTTTAGCTAGTGCCCTATTTGATAGTGGTACCTATCATCCATTTATTTCTACAAAGCTTATAAATGATTTTATCTTGGTGGTGGAGTTTTTGAGTGGGGTTATGATTATATATGCACCATTGGGAGTACATTATAGAGACATCTATTTATGCAAGGGTCATTCTCTCGAAGTCGGTGAGTACCTATTTATATGGGATGTCTATATTCTTGATATGTACAGATTATAACTAATTTATGTATAGACTGGTTAGTTTCATATTGACCTGAAATTGATTTCTACAGGATGATAGTAACCTTTACATATCCTAAGGGTGAAAACTATATTCACCACGAAGAGTGGGATATCTAGGTGGGCTGAGCAGGGCCAATTACTCAGAAAATGGGAGAGCTCACAACCTAGGTTTCTAGTCTATTTCTAGATGACGGAGGTGTAAATCAAGATGTATTTCCACCAGTAGTGGATAGATTTCAAGATTTATTCCCCAATGACTTCTCAGGGATACCACTTTAGAGAGATGTGTAATTAAACATTGAGATTATGCCGAGCACTGAGCAAATTTCTATTCCACCATATAGAATGACACCGACAGAGCTTCAAGAGATTAAGACTTAGTTGGAGGATAAGGTATTTATCTATCTAAGTACGTCTCCTTTGGGTTCACCTATATTTCTTATAAATAAGGCTGAAGGGAGTTTTCTCTTACTTGTCAATTACCATATGTTGAATAATATGGATATGAAGAATTAGTATCCTCTTCCATGTATCAAATATTTGTTTGAATAGTTGAGGGGAGCTTGTGTCTTATCTAAGGAAGACTTGATATTGGGGTATCATCAATTGAGATTTTGGACTTCTAATATACCAAGTAATGCTTTCATAAGTAGTTATGAAATTTATGAGTTCATTATAATACCGTTTGGGTTGAAAAAATGCACCAAAAATGTTTATGGATTTGATGAATATGATCTTATATCAATAACTAGATTAGTTTGTGGTGGTGTTTGTGGATGAAATCTTGGTATAATCCAACACTCAATATGATCATTCCAAACATCTTGAAATCATCCTGAGTACACTAAGAGAGCATCGACAATATTCTAAGCAATCTAAGTTACAATTTTGGATCGATAAAGTACACTTCATGGGCCACATCATCTTGAAGGAAGGTGTTTCAGTAGACCGAGAGAAGGTTCGTGAAGTGGTTTCTTGGGATAATCCCAAGAATTTTTTTTATATATAAATATTTTTGGTGTTATCTATATATTAAAAGAGATTCATCTAGTAATTTTTATGATTGGTAGTGCCACTTTCAGGCTTGATAAAAAAGGGGATAAATTTTGAATGGTTGGAATCTTATGAGGATGCCTTTTAGGAGATGAAGAAGCATTTTTCATTAGCACCAATTTTGATCCTACCTAAGCTAGGTAAGAATCACATGATATATTGTGATTCTTCTTGGATTAGATATGGAGATATGTTGATGTAAGAAGATCAAGTTGTGGAGTATGGGTCTCAGCAGTTGAGGCCCCATGAATAAAACTACCCTATGCAGAACCCTGAGTTGGCTATAGTGGTTTATGATTTAAAGTGTTAGGAGAAATATATTTTGGGAGAAAATTGTACTATGTATACTGATCATAATAACTTATAGTACATATTTTTTCAATGAGATTTGAATCTTTGAATGAAAATATGGGTGGATTATACGAATTCATTCAATTTTGAGCTATCTTATATACATGGAAAGGGGAATAATGTAGCTTATGAATTGAGTTGGAAAACTTAGACTCGGGTGGTTCATGAGTCTAGTATTGAGTGGAAGATGATGACTTTTTTGGCTAAGATACATGTGGTGGTTCAAGAGAATCAAGAACAAATGAATCTGGTATTACTTTCAGTGGAGTCTACACTTTTGAGATGGATCAGGGACATACAATATGAGGATATAGAATGTTTGACCATGATGGAAATCCTTGATGGTGGGGATGCACCTTAAAATTGAAGCATAATTGAGGTTGAGACTGTCTATGTCTCGAATCGGGTTGTTGTGCCTACGAGCATGCAGAAAGAGATAATGCATGAGTTTCATACCTCAAAGAAAGCAGTATATCCAGGTGTGAAAAAATGTACCATGACCTATGATGATAGTTTTTGTGGACAAGAATGAAAAAAGATATAGAATTATCTGTGATAGAATGCTTCACCTATAGGTAGGTGAAGGAAGAGCATCAACATCCTGGTGGGTTACTATAGTCATTGCCCATTCTGTAGTAAAAGTGGGATGACATGACTATGAACCTTATGATGGGTATCCCAAAGATTCCTAGGAAGAATGATTCTATTAGGATTATTATGGATTGACTAATGAAATTGGTGCATTTCTTACTTATGTGGGAAAACTTCTTAGTGGAGTAGTTGGGAGATTTTTATGTTCAGGAGATATTCCGTCTGCATGGGGTTCCAAAGACTATTGTTTCAGACCATGACTTTCATTTTACTTTTTTTCTTCTATAAAGGCTTACAAAAAGAACTCAGTATATAGGTTTTTTTGAGAATGTCTTTCTAACCACAAAAAAATGGAAATCAGAGTATACTATACTTGTACTTAGGATATGCTTTGGGCGTGTGTCTTAAACTTTGGTGGATCTTGGGAAAAGAACTTGGTTTTAGTGGTTTTTTTATAAAAATAGTTTCTAGGAAACGATATAGATGGAAACATATGAGGAAATTTATTATAGGACATGAAGATCAACTTTTTGCTGGATGGAGGCAAGTGAGTCTGAGTTGGTGGGATTAGGTCTCGTGCTGGAGACATCAGAGTAGGTACAACTGATTTAGAAATGTATGGCTGCATATAAGAGTAGATAGAAGTTGTATTCTGAGAGATGTCAATGACCCCTAATGTTTATAGATTGTGATCGTGTATTCATTCAGTTTTTACCTAGGTTGGGTCATCACATGATATAGATACAAGGAAATTTGGTGCCCAGGTTCGTTGGACCCTTTGAGGTTGCAGAGAGAATCAGTCCGGTTGCGTACCAATTGGCTCTTCCATAGAAATAAAGTTCTATGTATGATTTTTCTCTTGTTTCAAAACTATGATGGTATCACCCTAAACCATCTAATGTGATTGATGTTGATTATTTTTATCTTGATCTTGATGCATCCATTGATGAGCATCTGATATGTGTATTGGATCGTAGAGAGAAAGTGTTGTGGGGAAAGACCATGCTGATAGTTTGTGTATTGTGGAAACATGGACATGTGAAAGAGGAAACTCAGGAAAGGGAAGAAGATATGTGGTCTCAATGGCCTAATATTTTTGACTCAACCAACCACAATCCATATTTTTAATTTTCTAACACTTTTAAAGGCTAAGTGTGAACCTTAACAAAGTTAAAAACCGGAAAAACATCAAAGAGATTCAAAACCTCTACAACTCACCTACTTCAAAATCCAAAAAGTCCTACAATCAAACAAAAATTAAAATTTCAAGAAATCAACCGCCATTAAAGCCGTCCAAGACTTCATAGTGCCGTGAAACATAAAACTATTTAAAAATTTGAAAATTGAAAATAAACAAACCATCATCATGCCTCGGTCACCATGATTATGAGATGCCTGACCATCGACCATCGTCATGTCTTGGTCGCCATCACCAATAAAAAAATCATCACCGTCATCAATGTCGAAACACCAGAAACCATCTTCACTGTCGAACCACAAAAACCATCTTCATCGTAGAGAAGATGACATGATTTCCATCAAGACACTGAGACCCATTGAGATCCAAAGCCTCATGAGAACCTAGAACTGATGAGACATCTAGACCCATCCTAATCTTTTTGATTCAGAATATTAGAGAATCTTGGGAGTGCAGCTCGAGGAATAACTATTTTAATGTGGAGAGATTGTAAGATCCTAAAATTTTCTAGAGTTCACTCAGGCTACGTTTCAGGTACTCTTATGCCTTGTGTTGATTAATTTCCATTTGGGTTTTACTTTATGGTGTGTTTGGGTAAAAATTGAGAAAAATAAAATAAAAAGGGGTTGTTCATGGTTGGTGTAGGATTAGAGAAAACTGTTCCCCCTAGCCTAGCAAGTAGTGCAACCCTGTATAGTGGGTATTTTCACAGTTGGCATAGGGTTTGTCAAACCGTGCACCCTCTTAGAAGTAACTATGCACCCATAAAATAATAGGTGAAAATTCTAGGCACATAGTTAGGGAAAACCATGCACCTATACCCAACTAACCTTTCATGGGACTTAATTCGACCTGAATTTATGTTTTTTAATTACCCGAACCCCCTATCTAATCACAAATTGACCCCCATTCAACCATAGGCAGTATTTGATGATTTTTGAGACTCCCAAGTGAATTCCAAGCCTTCCTATCCTATTTTATTTAAAATTAAATCCCCTAATTGAAGATATTCATCCCAACAAGTATGTTTATCTTATCCTGATACTTTCCCGTTCATCCTAATTTCTTCTATCCTTATTTTGGTGGGATGTTATCCCCTATTTTTCTAGATCTAGATATAGATTTGATGAATCTAGGTATAAGATTTTGGATTTATATATAGATATAAGAGATATTGAATTATTTAATCTTGATTTAGGGTTATAGATCTGATTTCCATTCCACACCATTACTCCACTGAAATTAGGGATTTCTGTTGGCAAACGTTATTTATTAAACTTGAGGTAGGTGGTCTATAATTAAAATCACATAGTCATGATTTAAATTATGTGTATGTGATTTTAATATTTATATTAGTTTTTTAGCATTTTTTCTTGATTCAATTAATTAATTGGGAGAATTGGTTAATTGAGGAGGTATGAAATGGGGATTTTATAAATTATGGATTTGGAGATAATTAATTGTAGAATTAATTATGAGATATAGAGATTATTTTTTGGAGACAATTAATTGATGGATTAAATATAGGATATAGGGATATGAGAATTTAGATAATTAATTGTGGAATTAATTATGGGATTTTGAGTTTTGAATATTGATTAATTAATTGATGAATTAATTAATGGGATTTATGTACTTAATTAAATGGAGAATTAATTAAGGGAATGTTTGTGATTAACTAATTTTTGAATTAGTAATTGAATTGACATGGATAATTAATTATTGAGTTAATTATGTGATTAATGGTAAAATTTTCATTTATTTTTGAATGGAAACATGGTCATTATAATGTGTGATGTGTGAATGGTAACATGGGAATTCAGGTATGAATGATAACATAGTCATTTAGTTGTGAATTAAGGAATGGTAACATGGTTATTCTATTGTGTAATGTATGAATGGTAACATGGTCATTTAGTTATGAATTAAATAATGAGAACATGGTAATTCTATTTTGAAACATGTGAATAGTAATATGGGTATTCAAGTATGAATTAATTAATGGTAAAAATGACATTATTTTTGAGATATAATATTACTTGGGAATACTTTGGGCTCTCGCATGAGATAGATTTGGGATTGAGGCATAGGTGTCTATAGGAATCTTTGAGTTATGTGGTTAAATAAATATTAATTTATAATGTGATAACTATTTACTTATGCATTGTAATAATTTTATTTATATAATTACATAAACTATTATTTGACCAGATATTGTTTTAAGCACCATTGGTGGTAGCCTACTAAGTTATACTCACACCCTACTCAGGATGCCTGATTAGTACCCAAATAGTATTTGTGTTTTCTGAAAATGTTTAGGGAAAAGGAATTGAGTTAGATGGTTGAGTTGGGATGTATCTTGGATAAGGGAACCAAACTTGGTTCAAGACCTACATGGAGAGTCATCAGTGTCTTTCTTTTGTGTTTCATTTTAGACACTTGACATGTACATTAACATGACATGTTTTATGCTTTTGTTGGATATTATATTTCCTACTTTGTATATCATGATATATTGGTATTTTTATGGTTATATGTTATTCCACTGTTGTTTATTTATTTCTTTTGGTGTATTACTCAGATAAAAGAGGGTATAATGCCCTAATTATTGACTTTTTAGACCCTTGCTTCTAGTCAGAAACCTTTGGCATACATGGAGACACATTTGAGGTCATGTGATCAGACGATTTTGAGCATAAGTGTGTGAAGACTATGTTGGGATGTTACAAATTAGATGATATATAAATAAATAAATTGATATCAAATTATTTTCAATGATATCAAAATTATTAAACATGGGAAAAATGATTAAATTTATTAACAACTGATGGTAATAATACGCTATAACTAATTAATGAACTCATGATAAATAATTATAATAAGGATTATAAAAGGGTAATATTTATGATTAAGGTTCTAAAATTGTATATTAAGTTATCTATTTATGTTTGACACGAGTTTATAGTGTTGTCAACTAAGTAAGGAAACAAGGTAAGAGTTTTTTACTTAAACTTATCTTCATTGGGACATTTTTATTATTATGCACTAATTAAATATTTATATAGTGTATATTCATCCTAATAATTTATTTTTTAATAATCCATGATTTAATTAATGGTATTTATAGAACCATATTATTTTCAAGCTTCCAATGACTTTTAATTTAAAAATTACTAAAGCTGTCAGGGGTTTCAGTGACTCAAATATCATTCTAAGGTCATATTAACTCTTATTTGTATATTATATTTAGAGATTGATATATTATAACATATGATGAAGTTATTTTGTAATTACACCTTCTTTTCTAGAGAAATCATGTTTCACACCAAATTATTATTCCTTGATGATTCTATTGTTTCATTAAAAATAATTTTGTTAAGAATATTTTTTTTCTTTTATTGTTTTTTTATTCTGTATCTATATTTTTCTTCCTGCTGATTATTTTATATTATTTTCATAATTATTTATCTCTGTTCAAAAGGGAAATTTAATACCCTTTTAATGAGGTCATTTTTTAATAAGGCTATTTCAAAGTGCCCAAAAGGCTTTTCATCATTTCAAAATAAAAGTTTTATCATCTACTCCACATTTTCATTAGATAACCTTTATGTCCTTTAAAGTTACCATTATTAAAGATACTTTTTAAAAGTAAAAGTTTTCAAATTATTCACACTTATTTTATTCAAAAATTTATGTCTTTTAAAGTTTTTATTATTAAAGGTTATTTTTAAAAGTAAAAATTTTCAAAGTATTTAAACTTTATTTATTGAAAATTTTATGTTTTTTTCAAGTTTACATTATTAAATATTATTTTTAAAAGAAAAAGTTTATAATTTATTTCCTCTTTTTTTATTGATTTTTTTTTCACATTTTAATTATTAATATTCTTTTTAAAAGTAAAATTTTTAAAAGTATATTCACTTATTTTATTGAAAACTTTATGTTTTTCTAAGTTTCCATTATTAAAGATTATTTTTAAATGTAAAAGTTCTCAAAGTATTTCCTCTTATTTTATTGAAAACTTTATATAATTTTCAAGTTTCCATTATTAAATATTCTTTTTAAAACTAAAAGTTATCAAAGTATTTTCACTTATTTTATTGAAAAATTTATGTCTTTTCAAGTTTACATTATTAATTATTCTTTTAAAAGTAGATATTTTCAAGTATTTTCACCTATCATTTTTTGTAAAATTTATATATTTTCAAAGACTTATTATTAGTAAATCTTTATAATAAGGTTTTAAAAAATATTCCCTTTCCCTTCACAAAAGTATCTTTGAATTTAATTTTCACTTCAATGTTTTGAAAAGGTTTTGTGAAAAATATTTGTATTTTCACTTATATTTACCCTCCAAGATTTATTTTTCATGAAGTGATGTTTTGATAAAAAATTTTATGTTATTATGGTATGATTTATTTTAAAAAACGAGAGTTATGATATTCTATGATTTCTTAAGTACATGTTATGTAATGTTTTTGAAACTTTTAAGAAACCCATTCTTTTTACATGAGTTCTTTATGAGATGATGAATGTTTTATTTTCAAGTGAAACACAAATGTATGGATTATGAGAAGGGTGGTACCTTTATCTCCCTCTAATTAATTGGATATAATATCATATCTCATAATATTTAAATGTTATGTGAACAGTTTAGATTGTCACTAAGTTCACAAAGGGTGAATGTGAAGGTGTTAAGTTCTACTCACAATTTTACATGGGAACATGTTAGCAAGTCAATACGTTCATAAATGGTAGGTGTGAAGGTGTTAATATCTACTCATAATTTTACATGTGAATAGGTTATAAAGTTTCTATGTTCACAAAGGGTGAGTGTGAAAGTGTTAGTCTCTACTCACAATTTTATGTGTGAACATGTTAGGAAGTCATTAGGTTCAAAAAGGTTGAGTGTGATGGTATTAATCTCTACTCATAATTTTATGTGGAAACTTGTTATCAAGTATCTAGGTTCATAATGGGTTAGTGTGATGGAATTAATCTCTACTAAAATACTTACATGTAAACAGGTTAGAAAGTCACTAGCTTAAAAAAGGGTGAGTGTGAAGGTGTTAATCTTTACTCACAATTTTACAAGTGAACATGTTGGAGAGTAGACAAGTTTATAAGGATATGAAATATTATGTTTATGATTATGGCACCTTTTAAAGTTTTTATCATGTTATGCCAATTTTTCATGATTATTACTTAGTTTTAAAGTATTATTCAATTTTATATCATGCTCACATGTTTATGTTTATTTATATTTTTTTATGCAAGGTTATTTCTTTTATTGTTTCCTAATGATATTATTATGATCATATATTTCTTCATAAAATTTTATGATTATTATCCTTGGTATTTTGAGATTTTATTATGTTATTTATATATTTCTCATATTCTTCTTCATGTTTATTACCCAATCCTTTGTAAAATTTATTTTCCCTTACTAAGTGTTTGAGCTCACCCCTTTCTTATGTTTCAAATATCTATATTATGAATATTATTTTATCATGTGATATGTCTAGAAAGGGTTTAAAGGAGAATTATTATGGATAAGTGATTGTAAGTGTTATATAAAATAGGATGTTTATATAGATAATATATAAGACACCAAACCTTTAGGTATTTGGGTTGTGCGACTGTTGAGAGATTTTTTAAAATTGTAATATTAATGTAATATTTAAGTCATATTTATCTTGGATCACTTTAGTTAGTATCAAAGCAATGTTTATTTATTTTAGAGATTATCTTATATATTTTTTGAGATTAGTTAAGTTACCTTTGGTGCTAGGGTTATAAGACCTTAGTAAAAACCCTAGAGTTGAGTATAATTGGTAAAGTATTGAGTAAGTGGATTTACTATAAATATATACCAATCTAGATACTAAAAAGTGAATGCGGACATGAAAAAAAATTCATATAGGGTCAATCACCTTGAAAAGGGTTGATTGAGCATTGATTCAATCATCACCTTGATGTACTATAAATGAGCCTAAAACTACACACCTGGCTTGAAACTCTTGATTGATATGATTTTGTTAATAATATGATCTTTATGTACTGATATAAAGGATTTATTTTCACATTACTTTGAAGAATTAGGTTAAGAATCATAAGATATCCCAACATAAAGTAACATAGGTAGAACCAAGTGAGTTATAGGATTATCCACATATGACATAGTTGAAATGAAAGTATCATAAGTTTAAATGAAATAGAAATTGGAGAATACATATTAGGATTAAACTTTCATGTACACATACTTTAATTATTTTAGATATTATCATAACCTCTTTGGTTTTAGTATTTGGTTGAATCAAGATCAGGGAAATGAAGTAGTGAAAGGTATGTCCCTAGGAACTCCTAATACAAATATTTGGGACATGTAGTTTCCTTATATTACTAAGTATAATTATGTAGATATATTAGTAGAATAAATATTTTGAGTTTCTCATGGATCTATTAACTTCTTTCTTTAGTAAATTATAATTAAAATTGTGAGGACATAATTTATTTAAATGGGGTTGAATGTAAGGACATGAGATTTTGGATTCTTTAAAAGATATACTGTGTTCTATAACTTGTGTCACATAATAAACCCAACATAAAAAAATAAAAACATATTATAAAGATACAATAAATAAAAAAATTGTAAACCATTAATAGTTTTTACCTTTAGAATGTAAATAATTAATATGAGTTAATATTAAAAATATTATTTTTAATAAAAACTATTTTATTCATATTATAAATTTTATTTTAAAAAGATATATTTAAAAATTGTAGAGTTTAAATTTGATAAATTAAAATTAATTTTTTAATCCCCCACAAAAAAATTATATTAGGATGATTTTTTTTATATTTTTATAAAATAATCAGTTTTCAGGTGAATAGTGAAAATACCGATTAATGTTCACTTTTATGAAATTATTTTATTATATAAATACATTTATTTTTTTGAATATTTTTTAGTATAAAATAATATATTATAAATTATAATAAAGTGTTTTAAAATACTATTTTTAATTTATAAACCCATGCTCAACATTTTGAAAATTTATATAGCGTTTTAATGAAAACTGTTTTTTGACTATTTTTTTTAATTAATTATAATATATTGAAATGAAGTTTATGATTTATTTTATTGTTAAATATTAAATATTTTAATGATAAAAATTATTAAATTAATTTGAATTAATTACATTGATAATTCTATCATAATCATAAATCTTTTTTCTTAAAAATAGACCTTTTTAGAAAATTGGTTTTTATGTGATACATGCGCTAATGTTAAGATTAATTTACCTACACTTAGAAATTTAATTTGATAAAATGATTAATATATTTGATATAATAATGTACATATTATTTAATATTTCCAATTTTTCTTTTGGTTATAAATTTATATTGTTAGGATTAATGTTAATTTATGTGATAATGATGAAACAAGTATTTTAAAATTATTATTTTATTAATATCAAATTGTTTCTATCAAATAAATTAAATTGGACTAATTTTAATAATTAATATAATATTATATATAAATTCATAAATAAATATATATATTTTCATTTAATTGTTAATCAATACTAAATATTTTTAAGAATTAATAATAGTCAAAATGTCATTTTTCTATAAAAATAATTTCTCTACACATTAGCAGTTTTAATTTAAATATTAATTTCATGATATTTATAATTTTAATTGGATTAAATATATGTTAAATTTAGTTCTATTACACCCAAAATTGGTTATATAAGTTATGTTATATGTTTAATAAAACATAAAATCACTTAGTTTAAAACTAGTCAACTAGTTTAAAAGTAAAAGATAAAAATGTAAACATAATGGTAAAATCCTTATAACATGTTTAAAACATGTGTTTAAAGAAATTTATGAGTATTTATAAACCTAAATACACTCCATAATCAATAATTTATAAACTTTTTATCCATTATTATTGAAATAGAGTCATGGTATTATTAAAATATAAGGGGTGTTTCCAAAAGTTCCCTTTTCCTCTCTTATAAAAGGGATCACTTAGACCCTTTAAAACAAAAACATAAATTTAGAATAACTACTTAAAAATAATAAATTTTACTCTCACTATAACCATAAAACATAAAAATAAGTCTTTTTCACTCATAGTTAGCCTAAGCCCTTCAATATCAACTTTCAAAGGAAAAATCAATTCTTCAACGCAACTATTATCTCCCATTATGAATTTATTCTTAAAATTACTCTTAAAAATATATTATCATAATAATAATATGATGAATTAAGTATAAATTTTATAATTATATGTTGTTACATTAGTGGTAAAAACCTTATTTATTACTTTTCATACACTTAGAAAAATAAAAGAACATAGTTAGTGTATTGCACAGACTAACACCTCCACAAAGCGATGTCATTTGTTTAATGTTACTAATTTTAATAGATAGTATTAATAGTTAAAATGATAAATAAATATTATATATCTCATATAATTATGTTCCTTAAATTTCAATTTAATATCAACCTTAATCTCCTCTCATGCATTGAGAAACATGAACGCTAATCGTGCGTATGTGCAGATTACTACCTCCATGATGAAATGTTTTTCATTTAATTATTTCATAAATTATCTAAAAATATTCAAATATGGTTCACCATAATAAAAAAAATCAAAATATTATCATCATTATTCTATTATAATGATATTATATCAATAGAAACACCTCTTTAACCATACTCTCCAATCGAGTTAAAGCGTGTCCCAGTTTGGGTTGGTTTAACCACCTACTTAAACAATGCTTGAAAATATGATTATGGATGAATATGGGAACATGTTAACTAATAATATTATAATATATTAATAAAACTATGATTATTATATGGTTATATAAATATTTTATTAAGTATTTAACTTATTTTTAAAGTAACATTTTTGTTCGTTAAAATCACTGAAATAAGTTGTTATGAATTCAGTTTTCACATAACGTAACACAAAAACATATGGAATGAATTTATAAAATTTTAAACAAATATAATTTATATATTAAATAAAATTATATTATATATAAATAAATAACTTAATATAAAATTATGGGTAATGACATCAAAATTATTAAACATGCTGAAAATAGTTAAAGTTATTAACACCCGATGGTCATAATACGCTATAACTAATTAATGTAAGGATGATAAATAATTATAATAAGGATTATAAAAGTTAAATATTTATGGGTGAGGTTAATATATAGGATATTAATTTATATATTTATTTTTTTTACATGTGGTTAGTGTGTCATCAATTAATAAAGGAAACATGGTAAGGGTTTTTCATCTCAACCTCTCTTCATCAAGACATATTTTATTGTTATGGACCAATTACTTATTTATATAAGGAATTTTAAGACCAATAATTTATTTTGGAATAATTAATGATTTAATACATGGGATTTATATAAGTATATTATTTTCAATCTTCCAATAACTTTTGATTTAAAAATTACTAAACTCGTAAGGGGTTTTCATGTCTCAAATATTTTACTTGTGTAAAATTCACTATTATTTATCTATTATATTTAAATATTTATATATTCTAACCTATTATGAAGTTATTTTTTAGAACTTATTTTATAGGGAAATAATGTTTCACACCAAAGTCTTATTCCTTGATGATTCTATTATTTGAGTAAAATTTATTTTGTTAAGAATAATTTCTATTACTTTTATTTTATTTTTCTTCTATATATATCTTACTTCCCACCAATGTTCTCATATATTTTTAGGAAGATTATATGGATTGTTTTATATGATTTTTATAATTATTTATCTTTTTTAATAATATAAAATTTAATATTCTGTAAATTATCTAGTTTTTTATAAGGTTATTTGAAATCTCTCAAAAGTATATTACATCCTTTCAAAAAAAAGTTGTATTTTCCACTCCACATTTTCATTTAATAACCTTTATATCCTTTTTAAGTTCCCATTATTAATGTTTATTTTTGAAAGTAAAAGTTTTAAAATTATTTCCACTTATTTTATTTAAAAATTTATATCTTTTTCATGTTTCCATTATTAATGATTCTTTTTGAAAGTAAAAGTTTTCAAATCATTTCAATTTTTTTATTGAAAGTGGTATGTTTTTATCAAGTTTATATTATTAAATATTATTTTTAAAATTAATATTTTTCAAATTATTTACACTTATTTTATAAAAAAAAATAGGTTTCTTTTTAAGTTTACATTATTAAAATTATTTTTAAAATTAAAAGTTTTCAATGTATTTAAACTTCTTTTATTGAAAACTTCATGTTTTTTTTCAAGTTTCCATTATTAAATATTATTTTTAAAAATAAATGTTTTCAAAGTATTTACACTTATTTTATTGAAAAATTAATGTCTTTTTTAAGTTTCCATTATTATAGATTATTTTTTAAAGTATTATTTATCGAATTACTTTCACTTATTTTATTGAAAACTTTATATTTTTATAGTTTACATTATTAAATATTCTCTTAAAAGTAAACTCTTTCAACATATTTTAAATTATCCTTTTTAAAAACTTTTTATATTTTCATGGACTTTTTATCAATAAAAATTTATAATAAGGTTTTTAAAAGTAATCTATTTCCCTTCACCAAAATAGTTTTGAAAATAATTTACACTTAAATGTTTAAAAAAGGTTTTATGAAAATTTTGTATTTTCAATTATATTTACCCTCTAAGGTTTTTTTCATAAAGTGATATTTTTATCACCCTTTATATATTATTATGGTATTATTTATTTTTTAAAATTAGATTTATGATATTCTATGATTTATTAAGTTCATGTTATATGATGTTTTCAAATTTTTTCAGAAACCCATTATTTTTCTTGGGTTTCTTTATGAGATGATGAATGTTTTATTTTCAAGTGACAGAAAAATGTATGGAGTATGAGAATGGTGGTACCTTTATCTCCATCCAATGAATTGGGTAAAATATTGTATCTAATGAGATAAAGATGTTATGTGGACATTTTAACAAGTCACTAGTTTTAGAAAGGGTGAGTGTGAAGGTGTTAGACTCTATTGACAGTTTTATGTGTGAATTGGCTAGCAAGTTTCTAGGTTCACAAAGGTTGAGTGTGAAGGTGTTAATCTCTACTCAAAATTTTATGTGTTACTATGTTATAAAGTCACTAGGTTCAAAAATTATGAGTGTAATGGTGTTAATATCTACTCAAAATTTTATGCGTGAATAGGTTATCAAGTCACTAGTTTTACAAAGGTTGAGTGTGATGGAATTATTCTCTACTCACAATTTTACATGTGAACAAGTTAGATTTATTCTAGGTTCAAAAAGGGTGAGTGAAAATACATTAATCTTTACTCATAATTTCATGAGTGAATAGGTTGGTGAGTAGCCAGGTTCACAAGGATAATAAATCATATGTTTTAAATTGTGATACATTTTCTTGTTGTTTATCATGATTTGCCATGTTTTCATGATTATTCATTATTTTTGAAGTATTTAGTACTTTTATACTGTGATCATATATTTAATGATTATTGATATTTTTTTTAAGTCAGGTCATTTGTTTTATGGTTTCTTAATGATATTATTATGATCTTATTTTTCTTCATCATGTTTTATGATTATTATACATGGTATTTTGTGATTTTATTATATCATTTATATCTTTCTCATATCCTCATTCATGTTTTTGACCTAATACTTTATGATATGTATTTTATCTTACTAATTTTGAGTCCACCCCTTCTTTATGTTTCCAATCCCCACGTTATTAAGATTATTCTATCACGTGAGATGTTAGAAAGGGTCTAGAGGGGCATGATCATGGATAAAAGTTTTCATTTGTTGTAAAATAAGATGTTTATATAGCTAATCTCAACGACACTAAACCTTTTGGTCTTTGGGTTTTGTGACTATTTTTAGATTTTTTTAAATCATGAGATTAATTTAATATTTAATTCATGATTATCTTGGGTCTCTTTAACCCATCGTGGTGTGACATTCCACCTACTTCCCAAACTATCAAAGTGAGGGGGTCACCCCGAACCCACTTCAACATTCACTTGAGCCCTTGATATACCTTTATGGACTCAATTCATTTCCATAAACATATCCTAGATATTTTTCAACCCTCATAATTTTGACTAGAGTCCCAATTATCTGAGAATCCCCTACTCCAAGACCAAAAATTAAAATTCCCTTTGGATTTCACAACCCATAAAGATGTGTGTCTTTACATATTTGATTGATGTTTTTTCTATTTCTATGAGTTGGATATGATGTGTCCATAGAGATTAGTTTTTTTATGATTCATTGTTTTGATTATTGAGAGTTTTTGAGTATATATAGTGGTGGATTATGAGAACCTTTATGTCCTTAGGTCCTAGGGTGAGGCTCATGAGATAGGCTATTGAATTATTTCTAATTGGTATTGCGAGTGATAATATTTTAGTGATATTGAAGTTGGGGTGTTTCAAGGGTTATATAGGTAATTATATGGCGGGGATTACATCATACGTCATTGAGATATGAGGGACTTATTTATGGCGGGTATTGTAGTGAGAGTCAATAGCTATGAATATAGAGAACCTGAGTAGAGGAAACCAAGGTTTCACTTCACATACTAGAAAAAATCATGTGGGTTATATCTGGTTCCTAGGAGAATACTAACTTTGGGAATTTATCTATAGAGTACAAGAGAAGTCAATGTAACTAACCTAGTGTATAATTCAATTAAATGTCCGTGTATGAAACTAGATTGGATAATTTCATTACTCATGAGAGGGGTATGCTAATATATTCATCGAATTGTGGTTTTTTACAATGAATCAAGCCTCAATCTAAAACATGTGTATTTGATGATGATTCCCATTAAATATTAGTGTACCACTTAGAGTGGATGTGGGTTTTATGTAAATAGAAGATGTTATCTATTAGAGTTTGAAATAAGTTATTATATTTTTCTACCAATGTCTCCTTGGTGAGGACATTTCATTTTTTGGAGGAAGAGAAAAAGGTGCCACAGTGCATTTGATCATTAGGATTTTGCAGAAAGATGATGTATTGAAGTATCAAATAAATTTTTTTGCACTTGATCAGGTATAATGAGGAGAAATTTTTATTGGGTGTTTCTTTCAAGGAATGGTCTATGTGTATTATGGATCTAAATATGACACCTTTTTGAGAAAAGACAACTCATATGGATCAAGTGTGATGAAAATATGATTATATCCATTAGATTACTTGGAATGAGAGGTGACATTGAATTCTAGTGGATGAAGTGAATCATGAGATATATGTGAATTCAATTATTTGGAATGATAATCTATATCATGGGGATCTTATAGCACCCCACTTCATCAGATGTTGATGGAAAAAACGAAAATGCTAACTTTCCATGGAATGAAAAATGATATAATTTGAGAATTTGGAATGAATATTAAAGGGAGGGGAATTTTGATTTTTTTTCATAATTTTGAAATGGATGTTTTGGAAATATAAATACTTGTGGAAAATTCTTAGAGTGAATTTTGGAAATTGTGAAAATGGTTGCTCAAGGGTAGGAAACAATAACAACAACTTCAACTGGGAACTCAGTGGGTAGAAAATGGAATTGTGCCACTACCTCCACAACTTGGGTAGCCAATGTATTTCCATGGAGAACTCTATAGAACACTAGATTTATGGTGGGGTTACATTGTGATTCTAATGGTAATCCCAAACCCACATTTATAGTGTGGTAATTTTGATCATTTTTATGGGTTTTTCTTAAATATTGGCCCATATTACTTCTTCCCCCAGCTGAACAAGCAATAGGAGATCTCTTTAATTTTATCTCCCACTCTTTTTTCTCCACACTTATAATTCATTATCCAATTAACTAACTATATAAAATAATGATCTTCAGAAAATAATTCTAAGGTAATCCCTAATATATCACACATTATTTCATTCAACAAGCATAAATTCTAAATAAAATATCTAATTTTGGTGTTTTTAAATAATTCTTCGACATCTCTTGATTGATGATAAATTGAGGGATGATATTAAATGATTTAACCCATATTTATACATGTTAAGTGGTCCCTAACATATTAAGTAATTTATTATATGATTCATATTCTATGTCATATGACAACTTGAGTATTTGATTAAGGATACCTAAATGGGTATCGAGAGGGTTTGAAATTCTTTGATAGAGTAGGTAGAGCCTATTAGGACCAGAATGAATGTTTTGCACATAGTTGAGTGATTTAGGGATCGATTGATGACCACATAATGTTTTTATAATGGGGATAGTTTTATGTGGTGGAACCAAAATATGTGTTTGGAAGTGAGATAAATTACTAGGGACCTAATATGATCCCTTATCACAACTTTAGAGGGCCCTTTTAGAGTGGGTCATGTTATTGGTGGTCTGAAAATGGGTTTACCTTATTATTTGGTATTGGTGGCAGAGTAAGTGTGTTCACAAACCTTAGAAATTCTTCTAAGAGGGAAATTATGGGTTTGGGATGAGATTAATCATAGGAATCCTCACAGGGTTTGGTGTATTTATGGAAAGTATTTTACCAAGGAAATATTAGTGGTTTGATGTCCGATGAATGGTTCACCTATGGGGATCAATGTGAAAAAGGTACTTGGGAAAGAATTATGAGCTATGAAATCATCAAGGAAGCCATTTTATATCAATATATAATGGATATTAATATACCAATTGAGGTTATAGGTGATGGAATGAGATAACCTGTATAGGGTTGGAGAGGATAACTGATTATTGCCTATCAATTTAGAATGGGATGTTAGAGACTGAGGAGATGAGTTTCTATTAGTTTGGAATGGACAATATGAGACTCGGTTAGGTCATAAGTGATTAAAAAAGATATATTTCCTCGGTTTGGAGTTTTTGATTTATTATTTAATAATTTTTATCCTTATTTCTTGATTCCGAGTCAAAGTCATTTGAAATTTTGTAAAAATGGGGGAGCGGTGGGATCTACATAGTATTTACACAGTAGGTGAATTGTTAGTGCAATATATGAAGACTAATATTATGCATATCCACCCCTTATCAATACAAGGAAAATATTTAGTGCACAATTAAGGAATTTGTTTTTGTTTAATCATATACAGGATAATAGAATCCATGTAGCTTAACCACACATAGGGTGAAAGATATATGATTAGCACATAATTAGTAGAGAACTATGTATCTTAATCATAGATGAAAGGGAAAATGAGTGGGACTTATAAATGGGTAATAATTATAATCACACACTTGACACATGGTTTTCTAAACCACATAACCAAACTATGTAGACTACCTAGAATTTTAAAAATGTGAATATCCTAGTCCACCCCTTGATTTAACCCTTATTTTTTTACTTCTTCTTTACCATCATTTGAACTCTACATACCCCATCCATATACCCCCTCACTTCTCTCAATCTCTACCTGATTCTAATTGTATTTTTCATTAATAATCATCAAGTAACCTTTAAATAAGTGTTTTTCCTCATCCTTGGTTCTTCTCTCTTCTTCTGTATGGATTTATTCTTTCCTTGTTGTCATGGTGGCCTAGGGTTTATGTTTTTTGAATTCTATGAAAAGTGTTTTGATTTTAGGGCCTTATTTTATCACTTAAGGACTCTTCATACTCATGTTTAGTAGATTCATATCACCTTCCAATGGTTTCATCACATATAGGTAGTTGATTATATGCATTAAATTTATTTTAAGAACCATAGATACTAGTTCTTATAAATGCAGTATTCAATTATTTAAAAGTATTATATTCCATCAATAAGGATTTATTTATAAGTTTAAAATATTATTTTTTTATATGAGTAATTAAAGTTGTCTCACATTAATTTTTTACATCTTAAATTGGTAATTCCTTCAATATGATTGATGAAATGATTTTGAAAATGGAATGTAATTATTTGATAATGATTATGCCTCATGGGAAACATGGTTTATTGGGTAGGGAAACTAGTAAAATTACCTTTATAGGGAAGTATTCCACTATACCTTGCCCATGACTCCCTATTTATAGTGTCACTCTCGCTAGTGGATGTTATGTCTAGTTTAGTATTCCAATCTGGCTAGTGGTTTGCGTGTTGTTTGAGACTCTTAGTTTGGATACAAATTAGTATAGGGATCCTATAAGGCCTTAACCTTAGAGGCCATATGGAATATCCCAGGATTCTTGTTTTAAGATAAATATTTATTTGGGCCTATACTTTAATACTTAATTATTGTTAAATCTCACTCCTTTTTCCCACTCCATTATACTATTTCCTTAAAAATTAAAAGTGTATCTTCATATATTTATCTATAAACTATCAAGACTGGATTATAAAAAAGGTTTCTCTTGGAACAATTGGTGGGATACTACTAGGCTAGTCATGATCACACCCCACATACACCCTTTGGGTGTATTTAAACCTTGTTTTGATTGATACAGGTAAAGCCAAGACACCATTTGAAGGCGGATGATGTTTATGTTAATTGGAATCTGGATTGTAGGAGAGGACATAGTGGGAGTTATCCCTCGTATCACATAGATATGAGTATCATTTCTTTGGTTAATTTTTGGGTTTGGTCTTATAATAGACTTATTTCATTCATGTGTTACCTTATCATCCTCCCATTCCCATTCCAATTTTTATTTTATTTTTAGAACTTTTTTATATAAATATTATTGGTTTTTTAGTTATACTAAAGTTTGAAAACATTGATCTGTTTTATTTCTATGTTATGGTTATATTATATAATGATTGATTTTGTTTTACATTTCCCCTAGTTGTTATTTATATTCTTGTCTCACCAATCTATGGTGGGGTCATGCTAGGTTACCACCTCAAACTCTGTTTTTGGTATTTTCAGAATAACCAATTTTAAATGGTTATGTGGGAACTAATAAATACAGATAAAAAACCCAATAACAAATAATACACCATTCCAAATTTCAAAATTCAAACATCCACTTTGACATCACACTAAACACAATTCAAATAACCAATCCCTGTTTTGTAAGATCATTTCAAGTTGCACACCTGGAATAGATGTGCTACCTCAGGCCCAAAGAAGTTATTGTCATAATTGATGGCCTTTTTCCTACCAGACATGAAGAATCCTCAATACTAGGAATCATTAACAATAGAGATAAAAAAATTATTAATAAAAATAGGGTATAATAAATTCCATCCAAATACCAACCAAGATTCCCACACTATTGGCATTTCCTTGAACCATAAAAAGTGTAGAAATAAAAAACCACCATCAAGACGAGAACCGGACCTTTCAAGTACATCATGACCATTGAAAACAAGAAAAAACAAACATAAACACAACAATTCAAGATCATTTTTACCATCATCTAGGATTAAACTCAACAAAAATAAAATATTATAAAATGAAACCAAACATTAGTAACTCCAAATCATCATATAATAGAACTCAATGATATATCAACATTAATGTAAAGGAGAGGCACCGTGTGCCTTCTATCCCATACTGGCATGAACCGAATCAATGTTGAGAGGGAATCATCTGTAAAAAATATTGAAAGAGAAATAAAAAACCAATAAAGGTGAAATAAAACCATGTATGAATGGATGAAACCTACAATAACTCACACTCACTCCCCCAAAATACATAATCAAAATTAATCATTAGGTAACCACTGAGGTAAGGGGACCAAAACAGTGCCACTTGAGAATTTAATGACCAATAGCCATACTTGTGATGAACACCATAGATTATTCTTTAAATGATCAAGAACATAGGCTTCCACCAGGTGATTTCCTATGGATAAAAAAAATTACATGAAGGAAGAAATTTTTTGATGAAGATCACTTGAATCACAAGGTTGGGAGGGAATATTTGGAAATAAGAACCAAATTGGGTTGAGATAAATTTTAAGGGGATAGAATCCATTGAGAAAAAGGGATCACACCAAAATAAATCTATCACAAAATCTTGAGTCAAGGGTGAAACACATCCTAGTAAATCAATATTTAGTATGAATAAATAGTTTCAATGATCTTGAGTACAAGGGGAGGAACCCCAGTCAAGGGAAATCTGTAAGAGAGGCTAGATAAAATAATGAATTTTTTCCTCCCATGCTGATTTCTTAGGGTGAAATTTTTTTAGTTTGTTTCATTGGGAAAAAATATTATAAAGGATTGTGTTATTGATTATCATACACTAGTTTCCATCCCATGGGGATTGAAAATTTCCTTTGGGATTTATCATGATCCACCTCATGTACTTGATCGGGGTAGCCTGGGTTGGTTCGTGGCAAAAGTGGTTAATTGATGATTTTTTTTCTAGTCGACAAGAAGGTTGGGATGGGGAGATAACATATCCTAGACAAATGTCCTTGTATTTATATAGAGAGATATTGGGGTGTGTAGTGATTTATTCCATGGATGACCAAGCTTAATTGTAGTAAATTAGGACATGTGTTGCATTTGATGGACTAATTATAACTAATAGTTTAGATATGGTCTATATGATTCCTTGTTATTGTTTATGACATTTACTTATCATAACTATGTAATTTTATAGTATGAATGTATGATTACTATTCTTGAGGTATTCCATGACTTTGTAGCAAGGGGAAATAATACAAATTGATATACCCCCATGATGTGTATGATTACAATGATAAGGAAAATGAATATATTTTATGAGGTCCCACTATATGAATGATTAACATAAAAATATAGGTGGATATATACCATGACATATTGTGATATGATTTTGTTATTGAATAGTTTCAGAGGGATGTATAAAATATAAAACATAACATACGAACACTTCAAAACATTATTAAATCTAAAATCAATTTATAAGTTTGAAATAAATATAATGAAGAGTAATAATGGAATACCTTACACCTATTGATCTAAATTATTGAAACTCTTCACAAGAATTCGATCAAGATCATTGAGAAGTGGATATAAAAATCATTCCTATGGATGTATCCATGGATAATGGGAATAACATGATGTTTGATTAGGATTTTTCTCCCATATATGGACTTATATAACCTTTGGTTAAAGGATAATGAGAATCAAGAGCTATAGGATTTTAGGTTTTATGAGTTCTAATTATTGAGACCCAAATTAATTCAACCATCATACATCTAAATATCAAACCTATTTATATATCCATATAAGGACCCTCCTTGTATATGAAATGTTTAGACATATTATTGGTGTGTTTAAAAAAAATATATAAATGTTAAAACTCTTATAATGCATGGATTAATCTTCATGATAATCATTTAATGTTTAAATGTTTATAATTGGATGTTCAAACCCTCTAATCATTATCACATGATGATTCAAATGAGAATGATAGTTAGAAGTGGATGATGGAGGCATAACCAAGGATTTTCACACAATATGATAATTCCCAAGAATAGCCACTAGGATAGTGTCTCACACTATTTAATTATGTACATAAGGCTTGAACACAATATGGTCTAAACCACTATGATGTGGTCATCCTTTTAGTGCACATATCCATAAATCTCTTACTTGTACTAAAGGACTCATAAACTTAGTGCACTTTAACCATATGTGACATCATATGTAACTACTCGGTAATCATCATCCAAAATTATATTTTGAGAATCTATTAATCATATTCACCACATGTTACATAATATGTAACAATTTATGAAAGTCCATCCAGAATATCTTTCAGATATCCTACAATTTTTTTGTAGCAATTCTCAAAGATTCATAAACTTGATCCTTATTCATATGGACAAAAACGTTTGACCTGATGGGACTCTTTATAATTGAAAAAGAAAATGAATTTATAAATAAATAATTATAAGTAAAGAATAGTCTCTATTAAAGAACCAGTGATACTCAAGCTATTAAGGTATCTGACATGATCTCCATCAAACAAATGTATCTCTATACCTATGACCACCATTTTCATCATATGTAATTATGCATTTTCATATGATCCCTTTTTATAAGACATAAATTGAACATGGGACACAAATTATTTTAATATAATATAGACTACTAATATATTATTTATTCTTAGAGTATATACTAATCATATAAATGAGTACATCACATGTCATTGACCCTTATAGATGTGCACATCTCATTCCCCTCGCATGATAGATAAAAAAATCATATGTCTTATCTAGGTACAACAATACAATTACCAATCTATCTAAATAAAATAACCATGTTCTACACTCATTATACAAGAGGAAAAATTCCATCTTGGTTAAGCTAACAAACAATATTATTAACAACATACCCAAACACACCTTAATTAGCTAATCCTAAAGACTTGTGTAAGAAAGGTATCAAAGTATAAAGGTTCTAATTATAGGTATCTAAACAAATTAAGGTATTGGGGAATCCAAATACAAACCATGAACCCCTATTATACCAAATACATAGTGTATGACACTCTATATGGTATACTTCATGAGTCATCCATCACAAAAAAACTCATTTTGTGCCTTAGCATATTTTGTATCATGATACATGAATTATAGTCATGCTAACATTAACATATTTTTTAAAACCTATAATACTCCATAATTATCATATATTATGGATAAATCAATGTCATATTTTAAGAGGATACTTATCATTTATCTTTAGAAAGTATATGCATCCAAATTGAAGGATTCTAATAAGAAGTTTTCCTTTTTTTAACATGATACATTTTATATTCTTATAATATTTTGTGAATATTTAAAAAACCATACATAAGTGCTTGTATCATTGTATCATATATGATAGAACACTATATTGATATTATTATTCCTACACTTTTTGGGTTTTATTAAACTCATTACAAAGTTATGTAATCCCTACAACACCTCTATGTCAGTATCTAAAAAAACCATCACACTAAACTCATTTCTCAAGTAACATCTATGATAAAGGAAAATATGAATATTATTGAGTCTTAGGAATCATATTCCCAGTGTTAAAATCTTTGAACAGATATGAAAACTCCTTCACATGAACATATTTAAGGTTATAATTTTTATAACATTTACTATATACTTAGAAATCATTCTAAGTTCATAATTATCATCATTCTTGGAACCTTTCCATCAAACTTTTCTTTATGATTATTTGGGTAAAAAATGCAACTCTACATATTTATTTACCATCACATCCTAAATTTCTTTAGGATATAATGTGATATTATCCTATTTATGATAACTAAATATAAATATTTACATTTATATTTACCATCATAACCTAAAGTCATTTAGGATATCAACTGAAATTAACTTTTAAATTTAACTAGAAAAATATTTTATTTATTAACTTTGAACTTCTATAAGTCCTAAACATACTCCCACTAGCCTCTTAGAAATTATATTATCTTAAAAATATCATAATAAGGTACTCAAAATCCGTTTTTTATAATAAATAAAACCATTTTAATTTAGTGGTAATATTAACAAATAAATAATTTTATCCAAATCATATGTGGTATTCTTTATGTTTATAGAAATTCTTTAAAAAGAAGCCATTATTCGTTAAAATATTCCACTATAGGGTGGTGGGAACTCTTTAACTCTTATTTTAATGAACATCTTGGATAAATCCATTTATATTGAAAATCATTTTATCCTCATCTTCTTTTCAATACATGTTATACAATTTAATGAATTATAAACCATGTGTGATGAATTCATCATCTTTTATTATTCAATACAACACTTTATTAATAAAAATTCTTATCATACAAGAGAATAAGGTGAAAATAAACAACTTTTATTAATATCAATATGCACTTAAATTATTACTTTTCATTTAAATCACAATTCAACAAACCTTTTTCCAATAATTTAAATGAAAACTACAAGATAAAAAAATTATTTACTTGATTTTGAACTCTAGTATACTCACAACATTTATAAATTATATATTTTATATTATATACAGATAAAAATAAAAGAATTTATTTATATAAAAAATAGAATTTTAATAGAGTTTAATAAACCCTTTGAACTATCCTAGATAGTTTCATATTATGGAAACAATAACTTTCCTTTCTAACATTACCTTTTATATTTCAATGACCTTGAATGGCTATTCAAATAAACATTTTTTGACTTTACATCTAACTTTCTTATTCAAGTTTGAACCTTTACCTACTTATACTATTAATGATGCACTAGATCTTAGAAATCAATTGATATTCTCATTTATCCTCATAACTTTGATAAAATAGGGTAAATATTTCTTGTACTCATTCATATTATTTTAAAATTTCCAATGATGATTAAAAAATGAACTCAATATCAAGAATAATACATAGATAATATCTTCAGTCTCACTAATTCATTACATACATAATCACATTGAGTACATGAATAAAGATTTATATTTCTATGGTCATATTGATTCTAATTCATTTAAAATATTAAGTGAATTATTCTATGCTTCTCATATGAATTTATATTCCCTTACTAAAAAACATTAATAGTAGGTTACTCAAGAAGGGTTTTTGTCCAACACATGTTTTCTTATGAATTATTATTAATATTTGTACCAGTCTAAGATGTTTGGTTACATAAAGTTTCTCCTTTATCTTGGATTAATCTTTGAGTTAATTTTGACAATGATGATTCCATTATATCTATAAAAAAATATTTTATTAGATGAATATAATGTTTTTATATACATTCAATAGGGAATTTTTTTTAAATATGATCCCATTAAAATGATGACCCCTTTTAAATTTCATCATATCCATTAGTGTTCCAAGAACCATATTTCACTAATAAATTACCTTTCTTTAGTGCGAGATTAACCTCTTAGCTATTTAGGTAAGAAATTATGTTAACCATATCATACATGACTCCTAGATGGTTGAGAAGACAACCCTTTATCCAATCCATCATATGAATAAAATCAACAACATTTATCTAATATCCTAACTCTTTGGGTTTCCCAGTTAAGTATAAACTAAATTAAATGACAATAATAAGGAACCAAACTCTTAGGGTCATCTCATAAATTTATTTACTTACAAAATATAATCCATGTGCACCCCTCATTGGCATGAACCTACCTAGTTGGATGATCGAGGTCTTGATAAGTTTTCACTTCGATAAGAATTTAACTCTTAGTATTTTAAAGTGGATTTAATCTCACTATATTATCTCTTTTATTCCATTTAAATTTATATATGCTTCCAATGATTTAGTTTGTAATACCATTCATTCTACTAAATCAATATGTTCAAACCATATTGATGTGAAACTATTTACACAAATCATAGCTTGTATTACTAACAAAATGTCACGACCCGTCCCCCGGGGCCCGTTTTGTGACTACCCCAAACCTGCCTTCCATAGGCCAGGGGCTGACAACTAGCACCAAAGACATAATTACCTAAAACTGGGAAGAAATTGCCTTTATAACCTCTAAACACACACAAAAGCAAGCACACACCTAGATACAAAACACTAAGTAAACAGTATAACAAAAGAGTGATGAAAGTAAAAGGGGCCAGAATACAAGCCCAACTGGAAAGTAAATGTAGAACTGTGATACAATAAAACTGAAGAAAGGGGAAGTCAGCTGCTGGGTCATCTTCCGTGGTTCCTACCCGAAGGGTAGGTACAGATCACCTCCTAAGCACTCCTCACCCGTCCGTCTCCTCCGTGTACCGACTCATCGTAAGGTCCACCTTTGGGTACTAACCAGACTTGGTACTCTCATCCTCAGTTAGCGTTGTCCGTCATCTGCACCAAATACAATGAAGTGTGGGCATAGACCGTGTAAGGGTGAGTATAATGATACTCAGTAGGAACCTTGAGACCCTCTAGGTCTCAAAAAATCCATCAAGGATAAACAAAAAGTATGAAATCAACAGAAAACCTTACTTAGGTATATGCCCATAAATATACCTAATTTTTCAAGTGATCTATCTCAATCATGAGGAAAACATATAAAAACTGACTCAACTCAAACTAGGATTTTATTCTAGGGGTAGTATCAAGTAACATCCCCGGTCACATTGTTGAAACCTAAACTACTGAAGAACTCCTCCTCTATCGAGTACAGTGGGCATGTTGTGACACTAAGCACGCTTCCCACTAACCTTGGACTGATGAGGTACTCCTCCTATCGAGTACCGTGGATCTGCCACATCACCAAGCGCGCTCCCCACTGTGGGTCTGCCACTTCACCAAGCGTGCTCCTCCTCATATCCTGTTGAGGTAATCCTCCTGTTGAGTAACGTGTGTCTGCCGCGACACCAAGGCACTCCCCACTGTGGGTATGGCGTGACACCAAGGTGCTCCCCACTAAGCTAGTAGAGTCACTCCGAGTCAAAATGGTCAGCAGTCATCAGGTCTCAGCCAACTACTAGGTCTCCTCACTATGCTCGCTCGTCTCCAGAAGGATCCGCTCCATGAGATACTGGTTGATACTCCAACTGTCACAAAGTCTCACGAAGAAGTATCTCAAAGGTCTGCCACATCATAGGGGTCTCAACACAATATATGGTGCGTCAATCAGATGCTCGGTCTGTGAGTTATTAGCCATTTAGTCTCGGGGGCTCGTTTGGATTCATGCTCGATCCCACCTGACCATTTCCGATATCAAAACAAAACTCTAGTAAAGTATACTCAAAGGGACCATCTCGCTCCAAGATTTACAGCGCCGCTGACGGTTTGTCAAACGGACATACATTGCCAAAGATATGGCCAAAAGAAAGTAAAGGGGCGTAGTGGGCCCGAGTCTAGTTCAACCCAGTCGGACCGACCCATCCTGGGCCGACCCGGTATGGTTCGACCCAGCCTGACCCATTGGGTCTGGCCCAGCAGGCCGTGAGGGTCCGTAGAGAGCCGCGAGGGCGACTTGGCCGCGGAGGGTGCCGCGAGGGCACGATGCCTCAGGGCAGCTTGGAGGGCCGTGGGCGGCGCGAGTCGGGGCGGCTCGGAGGGCCACAGGCGGTGCGGACGACGGATGGCGCAGCTAGCGGGCGGCGTGGCTGGCGAGGGTGGTGTGGCTGGTAGGGGGTGCGATCAGTGGGGGCTCGGTCAGCGGGTGGCGCGTTCGGCGAGCGGCGCGGCCGGCGGGTGATGCAGTCGGGGTGGCTCGACCGACGGGAGGCGCGAGCTGAGGCGTGGGGCCGGTTCGGCCTGGGGTGGAATGGTACGACGAGGGCGTGTAGCCAGTTTATCCAGGAGGCTGGAGTGCCGCATTGGCGACGCAGGTCACGGTGGCCGCGAGTGGCGGCGCCGTTGCCTTCGTCGCCTTCGTCCTCTTCGTCACCTTCCTTCATTCCGAAGAACATCACAAAAAAGAACGACAGATGGGTCTGAAAATGTTGGTTTGGCCCGCACCCTCCACGTTAGGGTGGTAGAATTTGGCTCAACAAGAAAGAAGATCAATGAACTTAAAACTTTACGACCTCCGCAATTATTCTTTCCCAAAACACAAAGAAAACAAGGAAAGTATTATCACGCAAATACACCCCCTACCTCGGGTTGATATGTTGATGGAGTTGCAGGGAAGAAGAAAAATTGTTGGGAAAATACGGACGTCAGTTCGTCGTAGGTGAAGACTTCCTACGTTAGAGGAAGTCTTGAGGAAGAAGGTCGAAGTCAGGGTCGGCATTCTTCATTGGCGTTCTTTGTTGGAAGAATGTGTTCTTCATTGGAGAGAGTAATCCTCTAAGTGTTGGGCATCACGTCACTTTACCAGTGCTTCGTCACTTGGTGAAGCCGTCCCAAATCCTCATCCCAATCTCTACATATATAGGAGAGGGGGGAAGGTAGGTAACGATCGTGGAATTTATTACTGTTTATTTATTAAGAACCTTCCTAAATTCCAACGACACTGTTACTTAATTTAAGAATGGGGAAGGACAATTAACTAAGTTGGAACAATTAAAGGTACGTGCATTGGCACAATTAATGTGGAGGAAGTCAAGAGGCTCCTCCACATTAATGAGGGGGGTTGATAATTTCTCTCAATTAAAAGGGGGGTTTAATCTCAGGTGGTCCCCACCACCATAACCTCTCATGAGAGGTTAAGGTATGGTGGTCCCCACACCTCAACTTCCACATGCAGGTTTAGTTCTGGTGGACCCCACCTCCCAATACCCACATGGGTGTTTCAAATAAAAATAAAAATGTCATGCACTTTTATTTTTATTTTATTATTACACTAAAAACCCAAAAACTAACTTTCACCCTCGACCAACTGCCGTTGAGGTGAAAGTCTTCTTAAATTAATATCGGCGCTGCGATTTCAATGGCGCCCTCAGATTTCAATTCTGAGCACCGTTTAAAAATTTATAAAAACCCACTCACACATTTACTGAAGTTACCCGAAATAAAGTTCATAAATTAATTTCGGGCACTCCGGGCCTCAAAATCATGCACTGCCAATTTTCGCGGACTCGTAAAATTCCCATATATTTTAAAAAAATTTACATGGAAATTATGGGTCTTTACACCTAAATTAAAATTATACTATACTCATTATATCCAAATACATTCCATGCATATTGTATATGAGAAAATTTCATATAAATTCCTAAAATCATATGAAATCAATATTATTCACAAGGTAATGCCTCATAAGATAGGTAGATAACCCCTAATTTTATAGAAGAGGCCCAAGACACCATACCATTGAGCAGTCCGACCCAAAGTTATTCTACCCAGGGATACTTTAATCAAGATATATTTCTATTTCACTATAATTATAACACTTAATATGTATACAAACATAATAAATTTCTCAATTTAGGTTCATAACTAATAATAAACCAAATTCAAGGTACACAAAAACTAAATCATTTATCATACCTATCATGTAACACCTTAGATTCATGTATGAAAATTTAAAAGCAGTTTAACACTGTAAACTAAAACATACATTACATTTTATAATATAACACTTTATATATATGAATAAAGTATGAAATAAATAAATGAATGAATAATTCATATACTTAAACATGAGATAAACAATTTATGAACAATTCATTGATAAATTATTAACACATTATAATTTAGGCATGGATAAACTTGAAAAATTGACTTTTATCCAACATGATCATTTAAAATTATCATTTATAAGTTTTTAATATTAACTCCTTCATATTCCAATTATGAGATATTTTATGAACATTTTTATTATTGGATAATAAAAATTTCATAATTTTGTAAAAACATTACATAAATTAAATATCAAATATTTGATTTTATTTAAAACTTTGATCATATAAATATCCAAATCTCTTTTGATAATGATTTGAATAATATTTTTAAATAAGGAAATAATATAATAGGTAGGTTATTAGGGGTAAAATTCAAAGAAACACACACACACACACCCACGAGATGGAAGGATTGGTCATACCCCCCCAAGGACAACCCATCTAACCAACCATTTTATTACAAAGAGTGGATCAAAGGCCCAAATGGGATTGAAATCCCATTACATATATCAAAGGCCCTAGGCTGAATCAATGCTGAATTATAAAATTATTACAATTAATTAAATCATCAACAATAAGTTATTTTTGAAAACTCCAAATAAGTTATGTTTGAATATTAAATTAACTAAAAATCATTTTACCCAATTAGTTCTAAAACATTTTTTTAACCAATTCCTTCCAAAACCTTTTACTATTTTGATAACCATTTAAAACTAAAAAAGGAGTAATGAACATGTCCAGATAAACCTAAAAACCTAAAAATATGCATGAATTCATGAATATTTCTACCTTGATTAAAGAGTAAAATAATAAATTACAAGATCACCTAGAACATCATATTCATCTAAAGAGATCAGTCATAACATTTTAAATAAAAAACAACAATCATATACCCATGGTGACATAGGATTCTACTATAAAAGTGTTCACAATGCACAATATTGGTGTACGTACCACACCCCAACCAATCCTAAAACCACCTATAATGTCCCCAAATAGTAATACAGTGAAAAAAATTCCTTTGATATATTTTATAAAGCCCTATATTGACTGCCAATCTGGGTTGACGGCACCATAAGAACTCAAGTCTGTCTCCCCATATGCCAAAGGTTATCAAATAGTGCCAAGAGTATATAACCAAAAGTAGGGAGACTATAATCACAATATGATTACATACAATATCAAATAAATAACTGAAACATTGTAAAATATCAAAGTAAATGTGATAAATAACAGCTAAGTGATAACAAAACATAGAAAGTAAATAAAGGCATGATATAAAAAAATATGACCCATGTAAGGCATATAGAAACACATTAAATATCACTTACCAGGCCTATCAAGTAATAAAATAAACAAAAGACAAAAACCTAGATGGATGTATCATCAAATGAACCTAAGTACCTCCTCAGTCCTATTTTATAAAATCCATTTAGCTACTCTAGGTAGATCTCCTGTATATTGGGGTTCTTTAAATATACCACAATATTCATTGTATAAACACATTATAAATAAACAACCAACACATAAGTAGTCACTCTAAGTCATTAAGTAATAATAAGGATACCCCAATACCCAAACTTACCTACATCAGCCAATGTGATAAATGATCTTCATATTCAACACAAATAGGAATCCCATCAAAGGAAGGAAGAACCGAATCCAAAAATAGGCATACAATATAACTAGGGATCCTCTCACATGATGGTGATCCTCCCAGCACTTAGTAATTATGAACCCCTAGGAGGTTTAATATCTAAACCTTGATTCCCATGTCCCATTCCATTATCCACCCCAAACTACCTCATTGAAATCAAAGGAAATATAGGAAATGCATCATGGTAAATGAAAGACATGAATGTGACCATGTAACAAATAAATTGGTGGTAATAACACAATATTTTGATCCACCTTATGCTCAATAAAATGATAACCTATGTTATTTAATATCTAAAACTTGATCATAGGGTCCCATGCCATCCATATCATGGAAAAATCTCTGTATTTATAGAACTATGTATGTGAAATGTACCATGGAAAATTAGAGGTAGAACCAGAACCACATAGTTTAACAGCCTAGGATCACATCACTCTAATATAATACTCCTAGAAATCATGAATAATGATAACCCAAGAGGTTTAATTCTATATCTCAGTCCTTAGGACACTAGGCATAAACCTTATCATAGTTTCACAAGAACAGTAAGTTTAAAACCCCCTGTTTAAGGTAATTTATCATTTCATTTTGTATTTCAAAGTTATGAAATATTTTGGGATGTATATGGGATTTATTGGAGCTTTTTTTATATGTTTTGGATGATATTTTGAGGATACAAGGTTTTTTCATGGTTAGGGGAAACTGTGAAGAAGTACCGGGTAACAGTGAGAGAGTGTTTAGGGTAGTCTTGGAAGGTGCATGGTTGGTGTACAGTTTGGAAAAACCATACAATTACTATTTGGACCCATGTTTTTTTGTATAGTGTTGATTTTCAGATTTGGCACATGGTTTTCTAAACTATGAAACTAAACCATGCATCCTTGGGTGTCATTTAGCAACACTCAGACAGTTGGGGTATGGTTTTCTAAATCACACAGCAAAATTGTGTGAGTAATTGAATAATTGGAAAAAAAATATTTTAAACTTGGTTTTCCCTGTAATTCTCATTATTCCTCCAATGGTTAGGGATCTTGATCCTTTATCATCTTTTGAGTGAGTTGATAATTTCCTTTCATTTGAAGGCTGATTTTAGATAACCTTGGAGCATTGGACTAAGGGAATTGAAGGTAAGATTTGGGGTTCTCTTTCACTTCATGCTCTTACCATTCACTCTTAATATGAACCCTATACCAAGGATTCTATGATCAGATCTATGGGATAGGGTGGTTTCTAATGGGAATTTATTATTATCTATTAAAGGGAAGGAGAGGAGAGTACAAATCTATGATTTCACAAAATGATTCTTTAAAACAAACCAATTAGAGGTCGGTATATTCTCTCTCACTATAATATTATCTAAAACTATAAGGATTGAGTTTTTAAGGGTTTAATTCTTTCCTATTTTATGAAAAATATTTGGTAACTCTATTTTGTTAAAATATATACTGGATATTTATTTGAAAATTAGGGTTGGGACCAATTCCCACATTATGTCTGTTAAACTGCATAAATGGTGTTTTTATTTTCAAAGAATGTTTGGGTGTGAAAACATGACTTGGAAATGGGTTGAATGTGTTCATTATGCATACCAGGGGGGGTTGTTTTTTTGGACTTGGCCACTGTGAAAATTTGTGGGAACTCTGGATTATACCACCAAGTGATGACTTGGGCCTGGGGGACAAGTTCTACTCACGAGTTTGGATTGTTTAGTGGATATATGGTACATGGGGAATAAATTGGTTAAGAAATTTAATGTGTGTGTGTGTTTAGGATATGGGTGGCCTCAATGGTGTGAGTTACTTTCACTTCTCCTATATTTATACACCACTTTCTTGTTTTTGATACTCTATATTGTTATATATATTTATTATTATGAGATATTTTTTTGTTCTAGTGATATTTATGTGAATTCTTGGGTATTGTATTTTGGGTTGTATACTCACCCCATGAATGAAAACCATGGGTAATATGAAGATGTTTTTTATCATGATACTAAGGGGAAGGTCTCTTACTTTTCTAGTGGAGAATTTTTATGTTTTGGTCATGTTTAATGGGAGGTGTAACATAGAGATGGTCACATAATGGAGTTAGTCAGGGTGACAACTGATAACTTAGTGTCTCTTTGTGTCTTTTGGTTTTGTATGATTAATTGGTGTTTTTTGGCTGTCACAACTCTAAATATTGTCTAGTTATGTTATCTTGGAATCATTTGGGTTTATATCATGTATCATATTATTTTTTGATGCCTATTTCAGGTTGTGTTGTGTATGAGGGTAAATAGTCTACTAGAGATATTGTATACCCTTTAAATTTATTTCCAAATTTTCCTGTCTAGGGGATGAACATATGGTTAGTGACATCTCAGTCCTACCCATGCTAATGGGTTGGGGTCAGGATGTTACAAATGATATCAGTTTCTCATGGTCTGTTAGTAGGGATGTTAGGTGTGAAAATAGGATGTGTCAGGACTTGGAATGTAGATTATAAAAAGTTTTATTTAACCTATTTATACTAAACTTTATATTTCTAGGGTGTTTTGGGTATGTAAATTGTTGTTAATCACTTTTAGGTATGCCTTCATCTCATCGTTGTAGGTTTAGCTGGTGAGAATTCGGTACCATGAATTTTCAAAAATAGTTCCCACTAGGACTTCGTAGTTTATAAGATATATTATGATATTTCTTATTATGATTTGTATATGGTAAAAGATATGCTATTAAAGTATTGGTTCATGATTGAGTGATGGTTTTTCTATGTCTATAGAAAAATACCACTTATTGGGAGACCTAAAACCAAATAATAGGGTGTCGCTGAGAACATGGTTCCACTTGAACCACATGTCAATCAAAATATTATCATAAGAACTGTGGAATATTTATAGGATATCAAAAAAGGAAATTTAACTAAGGAAACACATCATGTGGATCAATCATTGGAATTCCAAAGGTAAAATTCACCGATTTTTTAGGGCGACTCAGGACCCAAGAAAGTGGAGGCATGGATTGGAAGAATGAATATTTTTTTAACATAATTAAAACTCTAGATGAAGTTAAATTGGATCTAGAAGTTTATAAAACTGAGGATATATCGTGAATATGGTGGGGCCTAGCTATCCAAGAAAATGTTGATCAAGGACTTACTTAGGAAGGATTATAAGACTTATTTAATAAACAATTCTATCTACATACCTTCCTGGTATTGTGAACAACAAACTTATTTGACCCGAAGAAAATAAATCTCTTAGTTATGGAATATAGAGATAGGTTTACATAACTTTCTCATTTTGAAACAAATTTGGTAGCTAACAAATCACCCAAGGTGAGAATGTTAGAATCCTATTTTAAATCAGACATTTATTCTAGAGTGTTGATATTTTGTATTTTTAATTATATGGACATAGTGAAAAAGGATACGGTGGTGGAAAAATAAATCATTGGGAATATAAGTGGTGGTAAAACATTTATTCTCCAAAGAATGGGTGAGAACTCTAGTGTTGGGAATAAGTGAATAAGGGAGAGCTACTCCCTGGGTAACAAAGCACTAGAGAACCAATCCATTGGATAATTTTTCTTTCCTCTGCTTCACAGTAACTAGTCTAGTTGTTTCCAATGTGTTTTGTTAAAGCACATAAAGAGGGAATGAATGGAATCACCTTGTCACTGTCATAAAAATGGAAGAAATGGGTATCACTGGAATTACTTTACAAATCCCCTAAAGTCAACTAGTGGTGATGGTTCTAACTTATCACAGGATTATCATGCTCAACCAGGACTGTCTCATCAGAGTAGTTCTTATGACAACCCCTATCTTTCGTACACTCTATTTTAAGATCTATTACATTAAGATACATAATATAGATCCCAAAAGATTGAGAGGACTAGTGTATTTGGTCAATTAGATACATATCACAATAACTTGAAATAGGGATACAACAACATTGTTTAAAAACTTCTTAACATTCCCTTATATTCCATTGATATTCTGATACCACATAGGATAGCATGGGGACATACATAAGAAATTGGTGATACATAAATCCTATTATGGGAATAATCAAATTATAACATAAGTTAAAGTAGTACATGCGAGTCAAGAGGAATAACATGATGACATTTAAAAGTGAGAGTCATATTCATGGACATCAAATCATGGCATAAGATGATAACATTGAGTTATCATAAGAATGAAGAAACAACATAAAACATGACATCATAAGAATAAGTCGAGGCTAAACACTGATAAATCATAACATAGTGTGCTTAATCTAACTCCCCATACACTATAAATGGAATATAATGAGAAAAACATTACCCATTACATTGAAGAGCTATATAATTCTGGTCCCACCTGTCACATTCAAATCACGTACATAAATTTGTGTGACACATATATTATACAACATAATAATGTATTTAATCACTTTTAATCCTATTATTAAGGAGTTAGGGTTACATACATGGATGTAACCAATAAATTAAGGATATTAACATCTACATGAGTACCCATGAGGAGATTTGGTAATTGGTATTCATGACACAAACATTTGGCATGGAAAATCATGGGATAATTTTGGAAGCCTAATGGGTGTACATAAATTTTAATGGAAGGGTTAAATGAGAGTGAAAGGTGGTATCTCATTACTTTTGAATCATAAGGAAAGTAAAGGTATGTGTAAAAACATATTTCAACATGAATTATTGGAAATAAAAAGGATTGTTATAAAGAGAGTACTTGAATAAAGAGGAGGAGGAAGAGAATCCATTACCTTGAGATGGTGCTTTTAAAATCATGGGAGGAGCTTATTAAGATATTGGGTACACATTGGAATAATTTTAAAGAGATATTGAGAGAAAAAAATTAATGCTCGATTATATTTGAGTGAAGAGGAGTGGGAGGTTGTGTGGGTTCTTATAGAAAAAGAGATGGAAATTATTTAATAATTTCTAAACCTAGGTTTTAGACTCTAAGTAATAAAATAATAAAAACCACAAAAATTCCCTTTGTTTATACAAAAAAAGAGTGATTTTCAATATTTTATTAGTATAAGAATTTAAATCCATAAAACAATACCATTTAGGATGTGGAAGTGACTCATGTTTATAAAGAATTATTTTTAAAACCTTAAAATATAATATAGGCTTTGGATGATTCATTATAGGTTTGTAAAATTAGTCAAATAACATAAAAAACAAATTATTTTAAAAAGTAAATTTATTTTTCGTCTTTTATTCATTTTTTAGTATTTTTTACTTCAATTTTTTCTGTTATGATGTCATAATACATAAAATATATTTATATTGTATTAATTTTTTACCAAACAATTTGTCTGTCTCAAAAAATAATGAAAAATAAACCATTGGATAATTTCAACTTTCTGATTTCAAAAAAAATATTTATTTTATCAAAATAATTTTCTAAATATGAGATTTTAATTTTTTTAATTAAAAAATACTTATTTATTGGAAAATAATTGTTTTTATGATACTAACAACTTTCCGACCCTTATGAAAATTATATTAGAATAAATTAAATTATATTACCATATATATTTAAATAAATAATATTTAATAATAATATTTCATGAAAATAATATTTATTTAAAAAATTCATGAATTTATTAAAAATGTTTTTTAATTGAAATTATATATTTCTCAAAAATAAAATTTTGATTTATCCGTATCAAAATCTAATTTTTATCAAACTTATTATATAATAATGTTTATAAAGTAATAATTAAAAGTGATAAATATAACCATTATTTTATTACAAAGAAAAATATAAATGTTTATACTATGAGTGTCTAGATATATAACCCCTTATTACACCACCATTATCCCTAAGGGCATGGTGTGTGGTGGTGGTACTTTATGGGGGTGGTTCGATGAACATGGGTTGGGAGGTGATATATATAAGCATGAAATTATCCCATAAATGGTTTCACTTGTGTTTCAACTGTTGAATATTTCTTGGGATTAATTAAGGGAAAATCCTATTGATGCCATCTCCCTCAGAATATCTGATAAATGGGATTCATAATGTGTGATAATATTGGTCGAGGTAATCACTTATTCCTTCTATATCAATTAGATATTATTATAACACTTAATATATAATAATCATATTGGTCACTATATAATGGATATATTATCAATGGTTATGATATTTAATGTTATTCTAAGTTTGATAGGAAATATTTTATACCAATGTAGTGCATGTGTTTTCTATAATTGCATTACATAATAAGGAATTTATTCATTCAAAGAATAATTTCATTTTTAAAATTTGGGGACATTACATTCCCCCCATATAAATTTCATCCTATAAATTTCATTTCATATACTAAAATAGACGAGGGTACTTCTATTTCATCACCTCTTCTTGTTCCCATGTTTCTTTCTCAATATTTTAGTTAGACCATAGTACTTTGACCAAGTGATATGTCATGTTTCAAAGAACTTTGTCTCTATTATCCATGATCTTTACCAGCTCCTCCTCATATTAAATAACATTCTCCAAAGGTAACACCAATGTATTCAACACATTTGAGTGGTTTGGTATGTAATTACTTAAGAGGGATACATAGAACACATCATGTACTTGAGATAAGTTAGGTGGTCGTGTTAGTCGATAGGACACATATCCAATGAAATCAATGATCTCGAAGGGGATTATGTATCCAAGACTAAGATTTCCCTTCTTCCCAAAACTCATTAATTTATTCCATGGTGATATATAAAGGAACACCTTATCTTATACCTCAGACTCTAGGTCTCTTTGATGATTTTATATATAGATTTTATATCAAATATGAATAGATTTCATATGATGTTGAATGGTTTGAACCATCTCTATCATCTCTTGGATAAGATCTGGTCCCATAAACTTCCGCCTTCTAACTTCATTCAAACATGTTGGAGTTTTACAAATTTTACCATATAAATCCTCAAAAGTTTCCATTTGAATTCTAGAATAGAAAATTTCGTTATATGAGAACTCCAGTAGGGGAAGGTGTTGATCCAAACATCCTTGGAAATATATTTAATACAATATTAGTATATCCTTTAGATTTTGAATGGTTATATTAGACTGACCATCTGTTTGAGGATGATAAAATGTGATGAAACTCATATCTATAACCAATACTTATTTAATTCTTCTCTATAACCTTTAGGTAAACCTATGATCTCAATCATATATAATGGAGAGTGGTACTCCATATAGTCTTATTAATTATTTTATGTATATTTGGGTGATTTGGTTAAGAGTGAAATATTCTTTGATAATAATGAAATGCATAGACTTAGAAAGGTGATTGACTACCACCCAAATGGAATTATTTCCTTTAGATTTCTCATGTACCCCTATAAAGAAATATATGGTTATGTTTTACCATTTCTATACTGGTATGGTTTCATCATACCCTCATAATTTTGTCATTCACCATTGACTTATTGGCATACCAAGCATCAAGACACAAATTATGTAATCTCTCTATTTATGTTATACCACGAGCATTTTTTCTTCATATCTATATACATATTAGTTCTCCCTAGATGAATAGTTAATTACGAGCTATGAACATCATCCATATGTTCCCTCTTCAGTTCTGTTTCTAATGGGATACATATTCGGGTTCCAAAACTTGTAACTCTATCTTTAGAAAAGTTAAACTCCATATATTCACCAGCTTTATATGTAACCACTTATCATCTTTTCAAGCCTTCTTGATCTTATTAAGAATTCATGGTAGAGTAGTTATTGGAGAAATTTAGGATTACATTACTTTTATGATTCCCATGTCTATCATTTTTATGTACATGAATATTATATCCCTTTAAATCCTCATCATGGATAAGGTTGTGGGATCCTTTCTACATAGATAATTTTATACTTTATTCACCCTCCTAGGATGGAAAGGGATTAGACAGTCATAATCATTGATCAAATCTAACCACCTTCATTGGTTCATATTGATATACTTTTTTGTGAATATATACTGAAGTGTTTTATGATCCATATATATGTCACACTTATCTCTATAGATATAATTTCACTAAATATTCATTGTAAATATCACTACATAAAACTCTATATCATGTTTTAGGTAGTTTTTATCATGGACCTTTATTTGGAAGGAGGCATAGGCCCTCACTTTATCATTTTTCATGATTACACAACCCAAAACTTTTTTTGGATGAATCACTATAGATAAATAATCCTTCCTTACTAATGGGTAATGTGAACGCATGTTCAATGATTAAACTATTATTTGACTCTTTAAATCTATTCTTACATCCATCATTCCAAAAAAAATTCACTCACTTATGAGTTAACTTGTTTAGTGGACTTGAAATTTGTGATAAGTTTCTAAAAAATTTATAATAATACCCAGATAATTTAAGTAAACTATGGATCTAAATCACATATATTGTTCAGGGAAATCCTTAATTTTCATCTATCTTTAAAGGATCTATATATATCTCTTTAATGGTGATAACATTTCATAGGAATGTTACTTGCTCCATCCAAAACTCATATTTTTTTACTTATCACATAACTTTTCCTTTCACAAGGTCTTCAATATATAATTCAAATTATCCTCATGTTCCCCCTTTCTTTTAGAGTAGATAAGAATATCATCTATAAATACTACCAAAATCTGTTCTAGGTAATACCTAAAGCCTATACACATTAAGTCCAGGAAGATATCTAAATAATTATTGAGTGTAAATGGGATCACTATGAACTCATAATGATTTTACCTTGTATGAAAATTATTCTTTGGGATATCCTCCTTCTTCACCTTCACTTGATGATATCCTGACCAATGATCCACATTAGATAAATACCAGAATCCATGAAATTAATTGAAAAATTCATCAATTCATGTTAGAGGAAACTTATTCTTTATCATGATCTTGTTGAGATCATGATCATCAATGAAGAGTTTCGCCTGTAGTTGCTTCTTCATCTCTTCAAGTTCAATAGTGGCCATTCTATATAGAGTCTTAGAAATTGGATAAGCTCTAGGTATAAGTTTCGTTAATAAATAAACCTATTGATTAGGAGGAAGACTATAAGGACCTGACCTTAATATATTACTTAATCATGAATTAAATGAATAATTCACATTGAGGATATTTTCAGGTTTAGAGTTTTAGAGAATTAGGCCATAACTATTACATCTCAAAAGATTACAAATTAGACACTTCTACTCAGTTTCCATTTTTTTCATAAAATAAAAACACTTAAAAAGAAACATATCCAGTTCCATGTTTTAGATAGCATGTCTTTCCTTGATCCCATCCTTGACCCTATTCATCTTTAAGTCCTGTGATAAACATTTCAAAAACTTGGTATGAGCATAAAAAGCTCAATAAGGGATACAAAAAGAAGGAAAACTACTAGTTTCTCAAAACAACAAGTAAATCATGAATACTTCATTATAAGTAATACTTTTCACCTTTATGAAGTAGTAAATACTCTTCACTGAATAAAAGATCATTGCTTACCTTTTTGTAACCAAAATATCACCATAAAACCCATATAAAGAACACATAACATATAAAGGTAACTTGGGACATAAACATACTTAAATGGAATAACCATACGGTCGAATTCCACACATATTACTAAATGGAATAGCCATACAACTGAATTACATACCTAATGCATTGGAGGTTACAACGTAACCACCCATCCTAGTTTTCACGGCACCACCCGTCATTTGGTTTATCACATAACCACCCGTCAAATGCCCAAGTACCATTATAAAATCATAACACATACAACAAATATAAAGGAAAGAAAACATTTCCACATTTCAAATCACAATATATTGACATATCAAATCCATTATAAAAACCATTTTCAATACCAAGATATATAAAAGAGTATATGGTATTTATTTTACTTTAAAAACATTACAGCTCGTTAAGGAAGCTAAATATCAAATAATAATCGCGGCGGCGGAAAGATCATTGTCACCACATACGTTAAAAAGAAACATACTTTTTGTCTTTTAGTAAAACGCTTAGTAGATAAAAGATTCCTTTTGAATAAAAGTAAAACTCAAAGGGGTTTATACACCGTATAAAAGAAATTTGGGTATAAAACAAAATATGCCTCAATGAAAGGAGATTGAGATGAAGTCCCTTACCTTGTGTCTGACTTGACTCGATCATTATTTAATCTCCTGAATAATAAACTAAAGTTAATTTATACTTTCTTAAGAACCTTTTTCATGTTCATTATCCCTTTTATATCACTTTTTACCATATTATGAACATTATGTAATCATTTAAGTTAATAACGGTCATTTTATCGATATTTGGTACTTGAGTCAAAAATAAACTTCTTATAATTACAAGTTGTTCATGTGGTAAAATATTCATTATCTCCAGAATTATATTCATGATGTATATATCATATATATCATATATATACAGTATATACATGAATTTATAATATTACATAACTTTTAGAGGTAAGAAATGAAATGCACCGTTCATGGAGACGGTAAGTCATACGTACGCATGAACACTAATTTCATTTATATTTCACATTTAATGGAATGAAAACATTATGATATAGAGGTATATTATAATTCAAGTATAATATAATATATAATATCATTAAATCCATCCTTTATAAATCCCACATATGGCATTAACGATTCAAATCACTTTGAGGGGGTGGTAGTCCGCACTTCCTAAAATTAAATTATTGCGTTTATCCATTATGGAAACCATAAAGGTATGCCGTAAATGAAAAATACAGAAGCATAAAGAAAACATAAAAATAATATATATCATATATAAATACAGTGACATCTTAATGGCCACCATGAGAGGCGATAGGAGATATCTGAACAATCATCATTTTATGAGGCAGTAGTTCGCCATCCACAGAAACAATATGTTCTTCACCCATTAGATGGAGGTGTGTGTAAGTGTAGCTCGAATAATTATTATAACAAAATCCTAGTATATTGAATATACTAGTGTTTTTACAAAATAAAGTAATAAAAAGAGTTTAGGGGGTTTGAGAAGCAAAATAAAACAAAAGAACATAAGAGAAGACATTACCTTTAAATCGGGTAACTCCCCTTGGTTTGAACCAAAACGGTTTTTTGAAGAGATTTCTGCCTAAGGTAAGGCTTCTAGAATGAATATAGGGATCTTGGGAGATTATTTGATTAGATGTTGGACGAGCCAAAGGGCTTGAGAAGTGTGTGAAATGGGTATGAATTGAGGTCTTTTTATAAGGGAGAGGAGGGGAACTTTTGGAAAGCTTGAAAATATTATTTTATTATATAAGGCTTTTCGGTTTATGAAGATCAAAAAATTATTAAAGTCAAATATAAGGTGGACCATGTTCGAAATTAAATCATCCAATAAGAATTGGACAAGTGTTGGATATTATTTTAAACTTTATATTCTTATTTATTTAAATCACTCATTAATGAAGTAAACACTGCATCATCATTGCGTCATAAATAATTTTATTTATTTAATGTTTAAAAATTATAAAAAAATTACCATGATGTAGTAAATCTTTTTAGATTTATAATGAATAATTATAGTAAAATATATCAATTATATAACCCCATGAAAAAATTGTTTTAGTAAAACAATACATGTTTGTGACATTTTTATTTTTACTTTAAATAAAAAGGTATTAATGTCATTATCTTACCCAAGTGGCTCCATGGGGTCCCAAAATTGACCCATGGATTTTCTTGGTCGTAAATGACTCAAAAAAAGGATTTGGACACAAGTTGGGGTAATTTTATATTATTATGATATTATTTTATTACCCTTAACTACCCGATTACTAATTAATCACTATAATTAAAGATAATTGTCATCGTTACTATTCATAATGTCCAAAAAAATAGTATTAATTACATAATTTGGACCTTCTGATTCCAAATATGGAATCCATTTTACAAAATTCAAAACACAGAAATTGAATTAATTAATTTAAAAATAATTCCGGTTGTCAAAACAAATAGCGTGTTTTTAAAAAACAATATCTATCAAAAGATTGACAATTATTCATGTCCAATTTCAAAGTGAAATTAATTATAATGACCACCATTGGATTAAATGGTAAAAATATATTATAATTAAACTTTAAAACCAATTAAAAAGATAATATAACCATATAATTAAATTATATGAAGAAGTAATTTTGAAGTAAAATGCAGTATTTTTCACTATTCATTAAAAAATGAACATTGTCGGAAAAATACCAAAAATTTATCCAAAGTAAATTTAAATGTCCCAATTCTAAAGAATAAGTTTATTTTGACAAATAGAGCTTATAAAATTATCAAAAGATATATTTAAAAATAGTTCTCCATTAAAAGGCGGTAAAACAATCTTTTAAAAATATTAGAGTATTTTATGCTTAAGATTGGATTTATTCTCATTTTAAGCCTCTAAAACACTATCTAATTCATAAATAGACATAGATATGAAAATATATTATTCTTTACATACTTGGGATGTTACATCCTTCCCCACCTTAGGAAATTTCATCCCCGCAATTTATTTACTTATCAAATAAGTGGGGGTATTTATCCCTCATTGCATTTTCAGATTCCCATATTGCTTCTTCAACTATATGGTTTTTCCATAGAACCTTTACTTGATGAATCGCCTTATTCCGCAAAAATTTCTCCCTATGGTCAAGAATCTAGACCGGTTGTTCCTCATAAGATAGATTCTCTTCCAGCTAAACTACCTCTGGACTCAAAACATGAGATAGATCTAGCATGTACTTCCTTAACATTGAAACATGAAAAACATTATGTACCTGGGATTAAGTTGGAGGTAAAGCCACTCAGTATGAAACTTATCCAACTATCTCCATAATTTCATATGGTCCAATGAAACTTGGACTCAGCTTTCCTTTCTTACCAAATCGCATCACACTTTTCCATGGTGAAAGTTTGAGAAAAACATGATCACCTACCTCAAAAGAAATATGCTGTCTCTGGTTATCTGGATAACCTTTTTGCTGACTCTGAGATGTTCTCATGTGCTTCTAAATCAACTGAACTTTTTCTATCATCTCTTCTACCAATTATGGTCCCATCAGCTTCCTTTCACCAACTTCATCCCAAAAAGCTGGTGTTCGACACCGCTTCCCATATAATGCATCAAACAGATCCATCTATATACTGGAATTAAAACTGTTATTATAAGAAAATTCAAACAAAGAAATATATTGTTCCTAACATCCTTGGAAATCCATTGTGCAAGCATGTAACATATCCTCCAAGGTCTGAATTCTTCATTCTAACTACCCATTTGATTGAGGATGAAAAGCTGTACTAAAATTTAATTCAGTACCCAAAGACTTCTGAAGGCCTTTCCAAAAGTTAGAAGTGAACCTGGGATCACGATGAGATACAATGGAGAGGAGAACTCCAAGTAACTTGACTATATCTTTAACGTACAACTGAGAAAGTTGATCTAGAGAGAAAGTATCTCGAATATGATGTAAATGAGAAGATTTAGTTAATTGATCAGCAATAACCCAGAGTGCATTATTACCTCGAGATGTCTTTGGTAATCCCACAACGAAGTCCATGGATATATTTTCCCATTTCCACTCTAGAACCGGTAACGACTGAAGCATCCATTTCGGTAACAACCACTCTGCTTTAACCTACTTACAATTCAAACACTTCACAGTAAAATCAATAATATCCCTTTTCATTCCATCCCACCAGTAATACTCCCACAAATATCTGTACATCTTAGTACTTCCAGGATGAACTGAAAATGGAGAACTATGAGCTTCACATAACAACTCTCTCTTCAACTGTGAATCACAAGGCACACACAATCTCTTCCCAAATCTCAAAACACAATCATTATCAATGTTAAATTCAGGAGACTTACCCTTCTGAACCAGCTCTACCTTTTTCTACAACCCACTGTCTTTCTTCTGCGCTTTCTTAATTCTGTCTGATAGAGATGATCTCACTGACACCTGAAACAAAACAGAAGAAAATCCTACACCAACAACTTCTATGACAAATTTCATCAAATAAAAAACCAAAGGATCTCGTTCCAAACGTATCATGGTTAATGAAGCATTAGTTTTTCAACTCAAAACCTCATCCACTTTATTTGCTTTTCCTGGATGGTAATGAATTGTACAATCGTAATCCTTGATTAATTCCTGCCATCTCTTCTATCTCATGTTCAATTATTTCTGAGTTAATATATACTTTAAACTTTTGTGATAAGTATATATTTCACACTTTACTCCATACAAATGATGCCTCCAAAATTTTAAAGCAAAAACAATAGCAGCTAATTATAAATCATGTGTAGGGTAATTTAACTCATGAGTTTTCAACTGACATGAAGCATAAGCAATTACCTGATCATTCTACATAAGGACACAACCAATTCCTTTCAACGAAGGATCACTGTAGATAACAAACTCACCATTTCTATAAGGAAGTGCCAAAACTAGAGAATTCACCAGTATTCTTTTCAACTCTTGAAAACAATAATCACATTCTTTTGTACAAATGAACTTAAAATTTTTTTGAGTTAACTTAGTCATTGGACTAGATAACTGTGAAAATTTTTCAACAAACCTCTAGTAATAACCTACCAAACCAAGAAAACTACGGATCTCGGTTATATTTGTGGGTCATTTCCATTCTTGAACAACTTTTGTTTTAGCAGGATCAACAGTTATGCCATTTTTTGAAACAATGTGACCAAGGAAAGGAATTTTTTGTAACCAAAACTCACACTTGTTGAATTTTCCATACAATTTCTTTTCTTTTAAGGTTTGAAATATAACCCTTAAATTAATTTCATGTTACTCTTTACTTTTGGAATAAACAAAAATATCATCAATGAACACAACCACAAACTTATCCACGAACTCATGGAAAATTCTATTCATTAGATCTATGAATACAACATGTGCATTGGTTAACCCAAAAGGCATAACTACAAATTCATAATAGACATATCTAGTATGAAACATGGTCTTAGGAATGTCTTATTCTTTTACTTTCAACTGATGGTACCCCAACCTCAAGTCAATCTTCAAAAAATACTTAACTCTTTAGAGCTGATCAAACAAATCATCGATATGAGGCAAAGGATACCTGTTCTTAACAATGATGTTATTCAATGATCTATAATCAATGAAAAGTCTCATTGAACCATCTTTCTTTTTAATAAACAAGATAGAATCACCCCATGGTGATGTGCTAGTTTGAATGAAACTTTTATCTAATAACTCCTACAATTGCTTCTTTAAATCTAAAAGTTCAACTTGAGTCATTCGATAAGGGGGTTTTGAAATTGGCTTAGAATTAGGAACTAAGTCAACAGTAAATTCAACTTCCCGATCATGTATAATACCAGGAAACTCATCATGAAAAACATCAAGATACTCATTTAACACTGGAATATCATTAATTTGAACAGTTCCTTTGTTTTCAACAATATGTGCAAGGTAACATTCATTTCCATCATTTACTATTTTCTCAGCTTCCTGAAATGTTATCAAAAGTAAGGGTTCATTCTTGTACAGAAACTGAAAATATTTCTGAAAAGAAACCTCTTTAGCTATGCAGTCAATCTTAGCATGATAAACAGAAGGCCAATCCATGCCCAAAATAACATCAAACTCTACTAGAGTAAATCCAATAAGGTTTGCAGGTAGATTCTTTCTGCACATAAGGACATGAAGGTTTTTTATGATTTCTTTTTGTCTCAACATTTCCTCTGAGTGTTTTTACCATAATTTTAGGATTAATATCTTGATATGGAACTCCAAATTTACTAGAAAACTTCTCAGAAATGAAAGAATATGTAGACCCTGAATCAAACAACACATTGGCATAATCTGAACAAACAAACAGTGCACCTGATACTACTTTATTCAATGGCCCAACATTTTCTAAAGTAGTTGCAAAGGATTTCACCACCCCTTTTTACTTGTATTCGGGCTGATTTCCCTCAGTCGAGTTCTTCATTAATCACTCATTTTCATAATGGCCCATTTCATTACACTTAAAACATCTTACCGCTGGCTTTTCATTGCCTGCTCGATCATATTCCTTATAGTTATGAGCAATATGACCAGACTTACCACACCGAAAGCACTTTACAGACTTGGATAAACATTCTCCAGGATTCATTTTACCACAATTCTCATAGGATGGATATTTGGTTTTCTTACCTCCATGATTCTTTAATGAATTATTTCCCTTTTCCTGCTAACTGGACCTCTTATTCTATTTTTTTCGAAGAACACCTGATCATTGACAAACTCCATTTCCACCTTCTCCGCACATCGAACAAGTTTTTCATAACTTTTGAACTTATGAGAATCTAATTACCTTCGATACATTGGCTTTAACCTTGAGTAAAAACAGTTGATTTTAATATCAAGATCTCGTATGAAATTTGGAGCACACCTTGCCAGTCGAGTGAACTTTGCTTCATAAATAGCCACTAAGTCATCCTCTTGCCTCAATTCTAGGAATTGTTTTTCCATCCTAAGATGAACCACATTAGGAAAATATTTCTCAAGAAACATACCTTTGAATTCATCCCAGTCAAGATCATCAATATCCTCACTATCCCTGATATTTTTCACCATCGACCACCACTGATCAATTTCACCTTCAAAATGCTAAACAATGAGACTAAAATTTTGATGTTCTGAATACCCCATGACATCAAAACTCTTCTCCAGTGCTTTAATCCACCCTTATGCTAGCACAAGGTCAGATGATCCTCTGAATGATGGGGGATGTGGCCTCATAAAATGATCCACTACTGACATGTTACTCTATGGTTGATCTGACTGATCTCATGTATGGAAACCACCACCATTTATAACCTGAGTCAACTGTACCATCACTGCAACAAACTGTTCAGTTCCAATTCTGGCCGTCTCATGTTGCTGATTTGGAAGGTTGTTTTCCTCCTGATGTATTCCCAACATAGCTTCTTTGTTTCCTCTACGGAAAACCATTCTGAACATAGAAATATCTTAGTCAAAGAAAAATGGTAATATTTAAATGCTATATCATTTAAATCATACCATAAATTAATTCATGGACATGAATTTAACAATATTCTAACTCCTAAAGTTGTCTAAACTGACCTATGATACCAACTATAAGGACCCAAACTGAAAACATTACTTAATCTTAAATTAAATGAATAATTCACATTGAGGATATTTTCAGGTTTAGAGTTTTAGAGAATTAGACCATAACTATTACATCTCAAAAGATTACAAAGTACACACTTTTACTCAGTTTTCATTTTTTTCATAAAATAAAAACACTTAAAAAGAAACATGTCCAGTTCTATGTTTTAGATATCATGTATTTCCTTGATCCCATCCTTGAACCTATTCATCTTTAATTCCTATGAAAAACATTTCAAAAACTTGTGATTAGTATAAAAATCTCAGTAAGGGATACAAAAAGAAGGAAGACTATTAGTTTCTCAAAACAACAAGTAAATCATGAATACTTCATCATAAGTAATACTTTTCACCTTTATGAAGTAGTAAATACTATTCACTGAATAAAAGATCATTTCTTACCCTTTTGTAACCAAAATATCACCACAAAACCCGTATAAAGAACACATAACAAATAAAGGTAACTTGGTACATAAACATACTTAAATGGAATAACCATACAGTCGACTTCTACACATATCACTAAATGGAATAGCTATACGACTGACTTCAATACCTAATTCATTGTAGGTTATAACATAACCACCCATCCTGGTTTTCACAGTACCACCCATCATTTGGTTTATCACATAAACACCTGTCAAATGCCCAAGTACCATTATAAAATCATAACACATACAACAAATATAAAGGAAAGAAAACATTTCCACATTTCAATCACAATATATTGACATATAGAATCCATTATCAAACCCATTTTCAATACCAAAATAAATAAAAGAGTATATGGTATTTATTTTACTTTAAAAACATTACTACTTGTTAAGGAATCCAAAGATCAAATAATACTCGTGGCGGAGAAAAGGTCATTGTCACCGCGTACGTTAAAAAGAAATATAATTTTTGTCATTTAGTAAAACAATTCGTAGAGAAAAGATTCAATTTGAATAAAAGTAAAAGTAAAAGGGGTTTATACACCGTATAAAATAAAGTTTTGTATAAAACAAAATATGCCTCAATGAAAGGAGAATGAGACGAAGTCCCTTACCTTGTGTCTGACTTGACTCGATCATTCTTTAATCTCCTGAATAATAAACTAAAGTTAATTTATACTTGATTAAGAACCTTTTCATGTTCATTATCCGTTTTATATCACTTATTACCATGTTATGAACATTATGTAATCATTTAAGTTAATAACGGTCATTTTATCAATATTTGGTACTTGAGTCAAAAATAAACTTCTTATAATTACAAGTTGTTCATGTGCTAAAATATCCATTATCTCCAGAATTATATTTATTATGTAGATATCATATATATCATATATATCCAGTATATACATGAATTTATAATATTACATAATATTTATAGGTAAGAAATGAAATGCACCGTTCATGGAGACAGTAAGCCGTACGTACGCATGGATGCTACTTTCATTTCAATTTCACATTTAATGGAATGAAAACATTATGATATAGAGGTATATTATAATTCCAGTATAATATCATATATAATATCATTAACTTCATCCTTTATAAATCCCACATATGGCATTAACGATTCAAATCACTTTGAGGGGGCTGTAGTCCACACTTCCTAAAATGAAATTATCGCATTTTTCTATTATGGAAACCATAAAGGTATGCCATAAATTAAAAATACATAAGCATAAGGAAAACATAAACATAATATATATCATATATAAATAAAGTTCCATCTTAATGGCCATTATGAGAGGTGGTAGGAGATATTTGAACAATCATCGTTTCGTGAGGCAGTAGTTCTCCATCCACAGAAACACTATGTTCTTCACCCATTAGATGGAGGTGTGTGTAAGTGTAGATCAAGTAATTCTCATAAAAACATCCTAGTATATTTAATATAATGGTGTTGTTACAAAATAAAGGAATAAAAAGAGTTAAGGGGGTTGGAGAAGCAAAATAAAACAAAAGAACATAAGAGAAGACATTACCTTTAAATCGGGTAACTCCCCTTGGTTTGAACCAAAAGGGTTTCTTGAAGAGATTTATGACTAAGGTAAGGCTTCTAGGATGAAGAGAGGGATATTGGGAGATTATTTGAGTAGATTTTGGATGAGACAAAGGTCTTGAGAAGTGTGTGAAATGGGTAGTAAGTGGGGTCTTTTTATAAGGGAGAGGAGGTACTCTTTTGGAAAGTTTGAAAAATATTATTTTATTATATAATGATTTTCTGTTTCTAAAGGTCCCAAAATCATTAAAGTCAAAGATAAGGTGGACCTTGTTAGAAATAAAATCATCCAATAAGAATTTGACAAGTTTTGGATATTATTTTAAACTTTATCTTCTTATTTATTTAAATCATTCATTAATGATGTAAACACTGCATCATCATTGTGTCATAAATAATTTTATTTATTTGATGTCTAAAAATTATAAAAAAAATCACCATGATGAAGGAAATATTTTTAGATTTCTAATTAATATTTATTTTAAAATATATAAATTATATAACCCCATGAAAAAATTGTTTTAGGAAAACAATACATGTTTGTGACATTTTTATTTTTACTTTAAATAAAAAGGTATTAATGTCATTATCTTACCCAAGTGGCTCCATGGGGTCCCAAAATTTACCCATGGATTTTCTTGGTCTGCCATGACTCAAAAGAAGGATTTGGACTCAAGTTGGGGTCATTTTATATTATTATGATATTATTTTATTACCCTTAACTACCCGATTACTAATTAATCCCGATAATTAAAGATAATTGTCGTCGTTACTATTCATAATGTTCAAAAAACAAAAGAGTATTAATTAAATAATTTGGACCTTCTAATTAAAAATATGGAATCCATTTTACCAAATTACAAACACATAAATTTCAGTAATTAATTTAAAAATAATTCCCATTGTCAAAACAAATAGCGTGTTTTTAAAAAACAATATCTATCAAAAGATTGACAATTGTTTATGTCTAATTTCAAAGTGAAATTAATTATAATGATCACCATTGGATTAAATGGTAAATATATATTCTAATTAAACTTTAAAACCAATTAAAATTATAATCTAACTATATAATTAAATTTGATAAAAAAAACTATTTTGAAGTAAAATGTAGTATTTTTCACTATTCATTAAAAAATGAACATTGTCAGAAAAATACCAAAAATTTATCCAAAGTAAATTTCAATGTCCTGATTCTAAAGAATAAGTTTATTTTGACAAATAGATCTTATGAAATTTTCAAAAGATATATTTAAAAATGGTTCGCCATCAAAAGGCGGTAAAACAGTCTTTTAAAAATATTAGAGTATTCTATGCTTAAGATTGGATTTATTCTCATTTTAAGCATTTAAAACACTATCCAATTCATAAATAGACATATATATGAAAATATATTATTCTTTACTTACTTGGGATGTTACAAAGACCATAAAATGCTTCAAGAAACACACCAACATATTCCCTTACAATGAGAATGTCATTAAGAATGATCCTTTCTTTATTATCAATCATTTAAGAAATATATGTTCACTCATAAGGAAATGATATCCATTCTTGAGATGATGATTACAAAGTATATCTATCCTCATACTTATACTATTATATAATTAGATAGAGATTTGTGATATTGAGGGTGATTTCATTCTCTCAAAAATTTAGATTGGCTCGATATAAGGAAATCCAATCCATACCTAGAATAGAATTGAATTTCTCTAAATGGAGTATCACAAGGTTCACTAGGAAATTCAGCCTAAAAATATTGATATGGGAGAAGTTTTATTCATGGTATAAAATAATTAACACATTTTCTATTTTCATTGATAAACTGAATTCCATGTTTTTGAGGTGTTATTTGAATAGTTTTACTAAACTTGTGGGAAGCGAAAGAATGAATATAACCAAAATCAAATACAATATTCACTATTATTGAATAAATAATTAGTATAACTATTACCAATTTTTTGTCACAAGTCACCATAGTAGTTGTGATGGACAATGATTTACCTTTCTCTCTAGGCCTTAGAGGTTGTTTTCATCAGTTATCTTTGATAACCCTTGTCTTAGTGCATTGGTTCGCATAGTTTCCATGTTCCCTGTAGTTGAAACATTGTAAAATTGGTTGAGTGTTGACTGGAAATTTCCTTTCTTCCATCACATCAGTGGGTTTCACCAGTTAGTATATACTATTTAGGTGCCCCTCCTTCACACTCCTAAAGAATTTCTTTTTCCCTTTAAGGTAATTTTTGAAATGCTTCTTCCCATAGTTTGATAAGTGGGATGTTGTAATTTCTTAAAACCATGATATTTATCTTTCACTCCACCAAAATTAAACTCTATTCCCCACTTCCTATCTATATACCCATAAGACCCTTGAGATTCAATGATATCCATTTACAATTTGAGGTAATATCAGACAATTTCTTCATACTTTTCAAAGTCTCAAACCACCAAATCTTTTTATAGATTCATATTTATCCAACAAAAGAAGCAATAAAATTTACTATTAGGTCAATGAAAAATCTAGAGGTATATTATTAAAGTCTTTTAAAATTAAACTCGTTCACCCTAATGGATTCATCATCCTTTTTATTGAGGCTATGGAACTCCCTCTCTATTTTAAGAAGTATACTGAGAGGAAAATATATATCAAAAAACATTTTCATAAATTCTTTCCACTATATCAGTTAAATATATTTCTCAGGATTTGTATTCTTGATCAACATCCACCATTGATTAGATTATCCCTCTATGTGATAAAAAACCATGTTGACATTCTATTTCTCAGACAATTGAATGAAAATGAATATTTTTTCAATGGAGTTTATCCATTATTAAATTATTAATGGATCAGAATATCCACTAAAAGTTCAGGGCCTTTTTCATATAAAGTTATCATTTGAAACTTTATCTTTTTATGGGGATGTGGGTGTTCCCTCTAATTCAATTTTATATTCAAAACTTGAGTTAATTGAGGACTTATTTTTATATAGTTCTTGAATCCTTCTTCAATTGAGTTGGAAATATCATTAGGGAAGTCATCACATTGGTTGTTGAATCAATTCCTTATATTTAAATCCATTGAATAAAATAAAGACAAAACTAAGGATGATAATTTTAAAAAAAATTAAACACATAAAATGGAAATTATGAAAAATAGAGAGATAACTCATAAATGATATATATTACTTAACATATGAATTTATAGGTTTCAATATAGTTAATACACTGTCTATTTCCAAAGATTAAATTTTATAGGTATTTTTATTTCATTCATAATGTTTTGTAAATAGCTTGTGAATTTACCAAAGTATATCCCATAAGAGTTTCAAACCAGATGTGCAGTAATACCTCTTTATCTTGAACCGCATGATGATTGAGTTAATATCCAATAAAACCTTTTTGGGGTTATTACCCTTATATACCACTAACCAAGATACACATCCACTAGTATTATCTAGGAAGGGAATTTATTTCTTGGAAACCACTTTCTCTATACTTTACCAAAATTTAGGGATACTTTCCTATGTTTAGTATTATCCCTATTATTATCACGAAGGGTTTCTAATCCTAATCCCCAAAAATAAGTATAACTTTATATGATACAAACTTTGACAACCCATATCTTTTGTATGCTTTATTTCAAGATCTATTACATTATGATTCAAAAAAAATTCCAAAAGATCGAGAGGCCTAGTGTCTTTAGGTAATTGGATAGATATTAGAATAAATCTAAGTAAGGTTATAACAATATTATCTACAAAATTCATAACATGAACTTATATTTCATTGATCTTATAATACTACAATGGGATAACCTAGGGATGTACATTAGAATTTAGAGAGATATAAAGCCCAATAATGGAATTATTAGCACATAGAATATGGTAAAACAATACATATGAGTTAAGAGGAATAACATGATTATAGATACTGATAATTTTCATACATAAATATTAAATCTCAATAGAAGATTATTCAATATATAACATTATAATCCACATAGGAATCATAAATGTATAGTGTCTTTGGATACTTGGATATATAAAAAACGTGTTCAAAATAGATATAAATAATCGCCTACTTATTTTTCACAACTAGAACCATTTTTAGAAATATCATACTTAAAATATTTCTTCCTCTATTAGGGAAGGGTAACATAATAAGGGTAGAGATTAAATTCTTAATAAGGGTAAACAAGGTAGATATCAATGATCACTTAAGGATAACGCGACCATAAGTGTATAATAACATGAGATTAACATTTGAAAACCATACCCAAAATATCATAGATCATAATATTGAATCATGGAATAAATATTGGTAGTTAAAAAAATATCATAAAGGAATCAAAGAACATGAGGCATGAGAGCATTACATTGGTATAAAACATAATTTTATGGAATACACATAAGCATAGAAAAATAATTTCTTTATTCAATAATATCTACCAATATTATCATAGTAGAGTGGATTCACTCATGATTTGATCATATCCTTGGTCAAGGTTCACTCCCAAGATTATCATAGTGGAAAAAGTCCCTTACCGAACTAGGTTCACTCCCCACCGTAGTTTTTATTATCTCATTAGATATCCATATTTACCCAATGCATTGGAGAGTTATATAATTCCAAGACCACCCATCACATAATTAAAATCATATATATGTCTTACACATGATAATAAAACATTCATCATATCATAAACCATATAAAATAAATATGTTTTATAAAAATTTCAACATTTCATCAAAATATAACCCATAGAAAATAAATGGGTTTTATTAACATCTTTTCATCATAATCATAAACCATATATAGAAAGAATAATGATGGAATATCAGATCATATACCCATTAAATATTAAGTAACTTTAGAATATACCATCTTGGATAAACAATAACTTTAAAATGCCTATGGAATATTTCATGAGGAAAATTCCCTTTTCATTTTGAAATCACTTCTTTAAAATATAAATTTTTTCCAAAATATTATGGAAAAACATTTATTCGAAAAGAAACATGGAAAATTGTATAATAATTTTAGAAACATTGAGCAGTAATAATGGGAGGAAATTCTATTTCTACCATGTATGTTAAAACAAATATTCCTTTCAAATTTTCGGTAAATAGTCAAAAACTCTTCATTCAGAAAATGATAATAAGATTCATTTGAAACATTTTTATAAAAATAAAAAATTGATAAAAAAATTAAACATTTACAGGGGAATATTAAAAAATTCTTGAAAACATTTTAATGAAAACATATACATGGAAGAAAAAGGAGTTTCAATCACAAAGATAAATAAATTCGTTTTTCCTTAAAAATGTTCTTTTGATATATTGAGTATTTAAAGTGAGGTAAATGAATAGAAAACAAGAATTATCTAAAAATAAAAAAAGGGGAATAAAATTAATGGGATATTTTAGATATATATCATAAAATTGCATCATTGGAAACCTAATCATAAATAATCCTGATAAAAAATGAGATTGGAACACAAATCTCTTACCTCAAGTTCAACTTGCTTTGAAAGCACTCTAAACTCAGGTATAATAAATTTAAATTTATTATATTTTTTTTAAAAAAATAATTTAAATACTTATAATTTGATTTATGATCCACTTATAATATTTCATCACCCATTTATTAATAATTTCTTATTAAAATTGTCATTTCTAGGTGTTAACTATTTCATTTTTCATGAAAGTTTCAGTTATGTAGTTCTAATGATTTTACTTTAATCATAGTTAAAATGTATAACTAATTTTAAATATTATATAAATATAATATATATTCATTATATATATATATATATAGTTTCTTCCATAAAATGTTGATATTGAAAAATGAATTTCAACGTTCATAGAGACGACAGACTGTACTTACACATGAACATTGTTTCCATTATTCGACCGATGGAATGAAAGAAAGGTAAATAATAATTAAAATTTATAGAAACATATTAGTTTAAAAAATAAAATATATATTTATTAAATCAATCATTATAACAATACAATTAAAGTAGTGATGAAAAATTAATTACACCTCTATGTAGAGACGGTAAGTCGTGCGTACGCATAAACAATGTTTTCACTTTCCCTAGGATATAAATAAGGTGGATAATGATTCTTAAATAATTATTATTACAATTAAGTATATTTAATATACTTAATACATTATTTTATAATGGATACCATGGATTTATAGGAGGTATAATATGAAATAAAATTGAAAATGTTCGTTAAAGAGTTAAATATCTTCATTGAGAAATATCTTTTAGATTACACCTTTAACCTTGAAGGGACTGTATTTTGGAAATACTAGAAGATTTATGATGAAGTTAAGGAATATATAAAGTTATTATGGAAGGTATTTTCCAAGGTATAAGGATCAAAAATTTTGAATAATGAATAAGAGTAGGTGACCTTTTATAAGTTAGGGGATGTCCACTCTTGGAATTACTTGAAGTATTAAATTAATATAAATTAATTTTTATAATAAAGTGTCTCAAAATTTATATATTTAGAGTATAGGATTATTAAAAGTATAAATAATATCATAAAATAATATTTATACAATTTTAAGTGATGTTTTAATACTTATATATTAGTTTTAACCCCCGTTATTCCTTTTGATAATTACCACAATATCAAAGTTTTCTACTTTTTTAATGGACATGAATGTTATCATAAAATTAAAATAGACCCATAAATGAACCATGGTTGATATTTTAAACCATATACCATTTAATTATCTAAATATATTATTTTATTAATTTTAAATCATTTAATAATTAGAGTTTATTATAAAATATCATCATTGTCAATTTTGGAACTATTTATTTACTTTGACTTTAAATACATCAAGATAGTAATGGAATTAAAATATAAACCCTAAATAAATCCCTAATATGTGATATTTATCTAAAAAATTCCCATAAAACAATAATTCATTACAATTTTATTAATTTTAAATTTTTTGAAATCATTTATTTTATTTTTCTATTAATTGAATAAATACATTATTTCTGTTGCGTAAGAATTTATGGTATTTATTAAATCACTAAAAATCTAAAATAAATTACCATGATAAAAAAATATAATTAATATTTTAAATAAACATCTATAACCAAACTTATCCTCTTTTTATCCTTATATAAATTTTTTAGAGATATTAATGCCAAGAGAGTGACATTTTGTATCTATTCTTTTCTTAAAATAATATAAATGTCATAATCAAAGAAAAATGTAACCAATTTGACATATTTTCAAAACATTTATGGAAAAATGCATACTAAAATCATACAATGGGATAAATACAAGTGTTATATAAATTTTAAATCATTATCTCAAAGTTTTAACCCAATTTTACCCGTTTTACCCTCATTGAGGTGACAAATATTTACCAAGGTCACTCTTTATAATGAATAAAAATAAAAGGGATGTATTTAAATTTTTTTCCTTATTAATATAAATATAGAATACATTTTTAAGATAAAATTTACATAATTGGTAGATTTTAATTTAAAATTAATCCCGCAAAACACAACGAAAAGCAGTTTTCTAGGGAAAAACGTTTTCTGAAGTATAATATTTTTAATACCAAAATATAAGTTAAAATTAATTAAAATAACCTTAATTTAATTATTAATAATATTAATAAACTTATTTTACTTTTAAAACCATTTAAAACAAAATTTAACTATGTAAATTCCTTAAATGAAAAGACAGTTTTCAATAAAAGAATTAGTATTTTTCACTATTTATAAAAAAATCAATTTTTTATAAAATTATAAAAACTTCACTCTAAGATAATTATGACATGATTATTTAAAAAAAATAATTTGTTCACATAAATTTATAAAAGTGGTAAAAATTAATTATAATATCTGTTCCTAAAAAGAAGTAAAAACCATTTTTTAAGAAAAAATGCATTTTTAAAGCATATAATGACTTTAATAAAAGTTGATTACTTATTTATAAATATATTTTATTTATCTAAAAACTTATAAATAATTTTTTTAATTTTTTTTATTATTCACAACTCCAATTTAACAGCCAGGTTATAATGGTATACTATATTATAGTTCATTTCGACTAAGGGTTGTATGTATCACAAGCTACCAAAGAAATGAAATTTATTTGATGAGAAATATATCATAAAATATCATGGTGTTATATTATACCCACATTAAAATAATTTTTCCCTTGAAATTAATTTACTCATATACAAAAAAATTAGTATATCTCCATTTCATCACTTCCTCAGGATGCCATGTAGCTTCTTCAAATTTCTGATTCCTCTATAGAACTTTAACTAGATGAGTTGTCTTGTTATGTAGTACTTTATCTCTAAAATAAAAGATTTAAACTAGTTATTACTCATAGGAAATATCATTCTCTAGTAGTAAAACCTATAATTTCAGTACATGTGAAGGATCAAGTATATACTTCCTTAGGAGAGATACATGGAACACATTATGACCTTGAGAAAGGTTTGGTGTAAGTGCCAAGTGATAAGCTACCATCCCTACTCTATCAAGAATATCAAAGAGCCTAATATACTTAGGGCTCAAATTTCCATTATTTTTGAATCCCATAACATTTTCCCATTTAGTAATTCATAGTAATACCTTCTCACTAACCTAAAATTCTATATTTCACCGATGATTTTCAGTATTACTTTTCATTCGACTCTAAGCTACCTTGATCTTTTGTTGAATGACTCTAACATTATCTTCCATTTCCTCATCCATACCGTAGCCCAATAGATTTATTTCTCTAACTTCATACCATCTCATTAGTGTTCTACACTTATTTACATATTGGTATTTATAACGATCCATCTTGAATGGTTGAGTGAAAACTATTGTTGTTAGAAAAATCGATAAGAGAAAGGTGTTGATCCCAACCACATTGAAATCCATAGAACAAGATCTCAGAATATACTTCAAGGTTTCTATTATTCTCTTAAACTAACCATCTGTATGAGGATGATAAGAAATACTAAAAACTAAATCTGAATCCAAAGCATACAAAATACTTCTCCAGAATATTGAGGTATACCTCAAATATTAATTAGATACAACAAAATATAGCACTCCATTCAACCTTACTACTTTATTAATGTATACTATGGTAATATGATAAATAAAAAAATATTCTATGATATAAATAAATTGTTATGACCTTGTAAGGTGATTAAGTTAAACCTAAATACCATTATGGAATTTAGATGTTTTGAAGAGTCTGATAAAAAAAATCCACGGTGATATTTTTACATTTCTATTCTAGTATGGGTAATGGTTATAAAATTCCCTTAGAATTATATCTGTTAGCCTTAACTTTTTTACATTCCAAGTACTGAGATACATACTCAAAAATATATCTCTTAATGTTTTCACACTAGAAACACTCTTTCAGATCTATATACATATTTTTACTTCTAGGATGAATAGATAATGATGAACTATGAACTTCATCCAACAAATCCTTCAAATAAAGTTTGGAAGGAACACATACATGGTTTCTAAAATATATCATTCCATTATAATTAAGGTTTAACTTAGGAATATTTCTAACCTTTTTTTATAGCTCTACATATTCCTTCTATGAATCTTTAATCCTCACCCAAATAAATATTTGAACAATCTTTTGAGAAATATAGTATTTCTCCCATTACTTTAAAATTTAAAGATCCATCCTTTTCAAATCTAAAAATATTACGTCTTTTGTGATTCTCATAATAGATAAGCTATCACGATCCTTTAAACTCAGAGCATAATCTACCTTGTTCTCTTTCTATGGGTGGTAATTTATTGAGATATCATAATATTTAATCAACTATAACCATATTCTCTAGAACACATTCAACTATTTTCGAGTAATTTTATACTTTAATGTTTTATGATAAATATATATATCACACCTTTCTACATAAATATAATTTCTCTATATCATTACTGCAAAAATACCACAACCTAATCCAAATAACATGTTGGGTAATTTTTCTCATGAACCTTCAATTATCATGGGGCATAATCTATAACCATATCATTCTATAAAAGTACGCATCCCATTCCCTTATTTGATGCATCACTATAGATCATAAACCTTTCTCCACTACAGTATAGTATAAGAATAGGTATACTGATTAACTGTCTCTTCAGTTCCTTAAAATTTTCCTCACATTCATAGGTCCAAAAGAACTTGAATCCCTTCCAAGTTAACTTACTAATTGGATTAGATATTCATGAGAAATTATCCACAAATAATCGATAATATCCATCCAAAAAAATATAGATCTCAATCATATAGGTTAGTCTGGGCCGACGCTGAATAACTCCTGTCTTTGATGGATCCACTAATATACCCTTGATTGAAATTATATGACCAAAAAATGAAACTTTATGCAGCCTAAATTCACACTTTGTAAATTTTTCATATAACTTATCATTTCTTAGGGTCTTTAGAACAATGCTCAATCAATATTCATGATCTTATTTAATCTTGGCATATATAATACCTTTTCTATAAATACTACCAAAAACTAGTCAAGGTAATCTCTAAAGAATCTATTCATTAAATACATGAAGATAATGGAAGAATTAGTCCAAAAAATGAATTCCCTATAAATTCAGAGTGTCCAAACCTTGTATGAATGGTTTTCTTGGGTATGTATTCAATTTTGACCCTGAACTGATAGTATCCAAATCAAAGATCAATATTTGAAAAATATTGACCCATATTAAGTAATTGAAAAAATAATCAATATGGGGAAAGAAAACTTATTATTGATTTTTATCTTGTTAAGTTCTAGATAATAAATATATATTCACATGGATCTATCTTTATTCTTAAAAGAAAATTAATAGGTGCACCCCATGGCGACACACATGGCTTAATGAGTCCCTTTTCTAGATTCACCTAGAGTTAATTCTTTAATTCCTAAAACTCAATGGGGTCCATTCTATATGAAGTCTTTGAAATAGGTGTAGCACCAATTATGAATCCTATTGAAAACTCAACTTCACATTTAGAGTAATACTAGGAAACTATTCCATAAAAACATCAAGAAAATATCATACAATATGAATATCATTGATGTTGAGTTTCTACCCAACCATCTGAGATAAAAACCCCTTTTGAATAGGAATCAAGACCCATATAATGGATGTAATTTCCACTTGAAGTTCATATTTATCATAACACTGATAGAAGATCATATTTTTTTTCATAATATCAAATGTGAATACCCTTCCTCAAAAATTGATTTGGTTTTTATGTAAATAAATCCAATCTATTCCCAAAATAACATTGAATTCAACTAAAGGGAGAATAAAAGTATTTATAGGATGTATATCCTCACAAACCTAAACCAGAGAATAATCATAGACTCAATATGTGATCATCATTCCAATATATTTTTTTATTTCAAATTCAATGTCTAATCATGGGAGTAGTCTTCTAATACCCTTATCAAATTCTTTGAATATAAAAGATTCGATAGATCCAGAATCAAATAATATATTATCAATTCTAGAGAGGGTGTTAAGTGTACCATTCACGACTTCATTATCCTAACCAACATAAAAAATAGTGATTCCATGATAGTTTTCTTTTTTTACTTAAGTTTAAGAGGTTTCTAATGATGATCATCACCATTAACCTTCATATTTAGTCATTGGTTAGCATAATTTCTACACACTTTGAATTTGAAACAGTATGGTGTGAGTGGTGCATTCTGTGATTCTTTTTCTCCATCATTAAATAACTTATTCTTCCCATTAATTTTTAATTTTATTCCCTAATTAAATTCCTTTCCACACTTAAAAAATTTATCAGTCCACTTAAGAATATTTCATCCATGTTTCCTTCCCCACTTCAATCATAAAGGAAATCTCATCTTATTCTCTCTATGGTTTTTATAATTTCATATAAATTACATATTTATTTACTCATTAAAACCAAGATATTAATGGGTAACACAAATATCAATTTCCACCTTGATAGAAAATAAAATTATTTTTTCCTAGCTACTAAATCCCCTTATGGATAACACTCTTTGGAGACTTGGTTTTATGCCAATAAAGAATCAATCAAACTTACTTTTAGGTTAGATGATTATAATAGAATCTTACCTCATAAGTCTTGTAAAATTTCCCTCATAGGTACTAATGGATTCATCATCCTCTACTTTATCTTAAGGGATTACTTCACCATTTTCATAAAAATAATATGAAGAAAGTAATTGTTAAAAAATAAGCTCTTAAAACCATCCCACTCTATAGAATCAATTTCTTCTCGTTACCTCATGTTCTTAATAAGAGTCAACCAATGATATGATTCAACTTATAAATTATAAACAACCAAAATAATCTTTTCATGTTCTAAACACTGGAAAAAAGAAAATACATTTTCAGTGGTATTGATCCATTACTCAACATATAGTGGATCAATATGTTGAGCAAGTGTTGTTTTCAACAATACATAATGTTTTTATTTAAAGGGGGATATTGTTGAGAATAATACTCTATCTCTTTATGATAATTTTGATGCTCAAAAATACCCTTAATTATTTTCTAATTATTTCATTTTTTAAGTATATTGCAGGAATTTATTATTCATTATATTTTTATTTATGGATGAAATATTTAAGTTCTTGAACAATGAGGATTAATTACTAAAGTATTCGCATTAGCGTGTTCTAGAAACACTGTTCATGCTCTACATATTTGGGATCTGCTTTAACATGACTTGGAAACACTGTTCATACCCTACGTGGAGAAATGTAGCGTAAGGATGAAATGAAGTGTATACTTTATGAGTTATCAGAAAAGTACGGAAGAGGAACCTTATGTTAGGAAGGAACCCTATGTTTGGGTTATTGAAAAAATGTGGAAGAAGAACCGTACATAAGTTTTAAACGTTACGTTTGTTTCTTAAAAGTATGGTTCATCAAACTTATTTTTGTAAACAACCATATGTTCTTAGAAAAGTATAGATCAATTACCTTTCATTTTAAAGCTTATAAAAGTATGGGTCTTTTAAAATATGTTTGAAAGTTGAATTGAAAAAGTATGGATGGACAACCCTACGTTTGTGATCAACCATACATTTCTAACCCTACGTTTGTGATCAACCATACGTTGACAAACTTATGTTTAAAGGCTACTTCATCAATCTTATGTTTATTATCTATGTTATGTTTAGAGGATGCATACTATACAACTCAACCTTATGTTTATTGTTGGAGAGTTTAAAGTCGATATTATTATGCAACGGTCAGCAAGCAGTTTATTAGGCAGATTTCAAGTTGGATTAAAAGATGATTTTAAAACGTGTCTTTGATGAGTTCAGAGCCATTTAAGGATCGAATTAAAAGGAGTTTTTCTTGGAGAATTTCAAAGGAAGTTACAAATACTCTGTAAATTCAAATGTTTGAATATCACGAGTCAGAAGGCAAATTTTTTGGATCTAAATTTTATAGGATAAGTGCTCAATGTTATTATATAGATGTGTTTTTTTAAATGTATGTGGGTAGTTTAAAAACTAAATCAATCGATCAATCATAAAAATGAAGAAAAACAAAGACTATAAAAAAACACAGATCTGTTGATTCAAAGGAACAACAAAGCTCTATTTATTAAAGAATAAGAATCACGATAGAAGATTCAATCGTTCTACATTGAAGATCATTTGTGAATCTTCTACTGCTGAAGTTGTGAATTATATTTCTATATATACTACAATAGGATCGACTCAGAACAACTCTTATTTGAAGATCATTATTTCTGAAGGCGACGATCCATCTACTATCAATTGCATTGTGTTGCAATTGTGAAGAACAACTGGAAAGTATTTTCAAAAGTACAGATATCTTTATTTTCTATTCTCGAGTGAGGGGCTTCTCATACTAAGTTGTGTAGGTTCTGTGAGTGAAACAGAAGGATTTTTTTGCCTTATATTGTAAAGGTGTCAACTGCCTATACTCAGTTGTGAAATGGTCTATGGAAACTTGGACTAGATAGTGAAAATCACCAAACGCGTGGAGTAAAGTGTTTTTGGAGTGGACTAGGGGAATTATATTCCCTGAACCATTATATATCTTGTGTCTCTGCTTTTTAAATTTCCACTGCAATAATTCATCTGATTAAAGTTAAATGGAAAAACTTTATCTCGCGAATATTTTTGAAAAGACACAATTCACCCCCCTCTTGTGTATATTTAGTATAATCTGATCCAATAATTGGTATCATAGGTTGAGCTTTCTGATAAAGCCTTAACAAGCTGAAAGTGATTATAAACAAAGAAAGATGATTAATACAAGAGAGGAAATTTCTATGGTCAGAGCACCATACTTAAATGGAGAAAAATATGGATGCTGGAAGTTGTGAATGATTATCTATCTAAAAAACCTTGGATACATAGTATATTCTAAGATTCTGACTCCATATGAAATACCAGAAAAGCCTGAAACATGGAGTGCAGCTACTGAAGTATAATATGATATGAACTCGAATGAAATGAATGCAATTATATGTGGTCTAGGACCTGATGAATTTAAGAGAGTATCTCAATGCCTGACAGCATATGAGATGTGGAAAACTATTGCTGTTGCTTATGAAGGAACTAACAATATATTGGAAATGATATATGCTACTACTAAGCTTAAATTTGATACATTCAGAATGGTTGAAGGTGAAAGTATTACTCAAATGAATCGAAGATTGACGAAGATTTTCAATAACATAACCGCCTTGGGAGAACTCATTAAACAAGCTGATCAAGCTTTAAAAGTACTGAGAGTACTACCTACAAGATGGAATGGAATCTCTGCAGCAATCAGACAGTCGACACCTGTCAAAGACTTAACCATGAGAGAACTGATTGGAACACTAATGATGTATGAATCTTAGATGCAAGATGAAGAAAATGAGTATAAAGTGTTTATCAAGAGAGATGACACTGCATTGAAAGTGTCATCACAGAGCAAAAACAGAAAGATGAAGAAAAGTGTAAAAGTGAAATAAAAAAGTTCTGATTTATCAAATTCTGATGTGGAACTTGCTTAGTTAGATAGAAAATTCACTAAATTCTATATAAATAAGAAGGGATTTATAAAATCCTTCAAAAAGGATGACAAGAAATTCATATGTTATGAGTGTAAGAAAATGGGGCACATCAGACCTGACTGTCCTCAGCTAAAAGAAGACAAGAAAAAGAAAGTCTTCAAAAGAAATGATTATGAGCATAAGGACAAGAAAGCAATGAAATCTACATGGAGTGTATATGAAGACTCCAGTAGAACTTCTGAATCAGACTCAGAGAAGGAAGAACCAAATCTGAAAGCTAACATGTGTTTTATGGCAGAAATAGTTGAGGTACAATCTTATTACTCTTCTGACTCCAGGTCTGAATCTAGTTACTCTAATGAAAAACTTGCAGCCTACTTCAATATTCTTAAAGAAAAATATTATTCTCTATTTAAGAAGCATAATTACTTAAAGAACAATCATAATGCTATTTCTGATGAAATAGATACAATGATGAAACAACATAAAGAGTTAACTGAAAAGTTTAACTCAATTAACACTAACAATACAGATTATGAATCAAAGATAAAAACACTGAAAACTGAAGTGGAAACTTATAAAAATGTAGCCCTTGTTTTTACTAAAGGAGAAAATACTTTAAATTAAATTCTTGGAAAAAATTTCATTAAAAAGGAAAGATTTGGAATTGGCAGTAAAGGTGAAAAACTTAAGCTGTACAAAAATTATTTTATTCCAAGTACAAAAAGATTAAATTGTAATTACTATAGAACAAGGGGACATATTTATAAAAACTGTTTCTTAAGACAACCCCAAATATGTGGTATTAAGAAATCTTTAGTAACAAATAATTTATTTGACTCTTCTATAATTAGAAAATCAAAGCAAGTCTAGATTCCCAGATCTTTGCTGGCTAACACCCCTAACCTAACAGAATATGGGTACCAAAGAAAATTGTGTAAATACCTTTACAGGGAGAAGGCCACAAAAGCAAAAAGGACATATTGTATATGGACAGTTTCTACTCAAGGCATATTAGTGGAAACTCATCGAATTTCACTACACTCACTCAAAAAGATGGTGGACATGTCACTTTTGGTGACAATGCCAAAGTTAAAATCATTGGTATTGGAACAATTGGAGATCCAAAAGCTGTATCATTCAATAAACTAATTTATGTACAAGGATTGAAACACAATATGATAAGAATATCTCAACTATGTGATGATGGTTATGCTGTTGATTTTTTTAACAATTGCTGTTTTTTTTTAAAAAATAAACTGCTTAAATTTAGAGAACCTAGAACTGACAATGTGTATACCCTGGATTTAAATTCCTTCTATAAGTAATAAGTAAACTGCCTAACTGGTAAAATAAATTAATCCTGGATCTGGCATTGAATACTTGGACATTGTAATGTATATTCTTTACATAAATTATCTTAGAAATAATTAGTTTCTGATTTTCCTAGTCTCAGATTTGAAAGTAACAGATTCTATGATGTATGTAAACTTGGAAAGAAACACAAATCATCCTTCAAATCTGTTAACAAAATTGCTACATCTAAACCTCTAGAATTTATAAATATGGATTTGTTTGGACCTTCAAGATTATAAAACTTGGATGGTAAATTATATGTATATGTTTTAGTTGATTACTATTCTAGATTTACATGGATTTTCTTTTTAAAATTTAAAAATGAAGATTTTACTTTATTTTAAAGTTTTTGTAAAGATATTCAAAATGAAAAAGGTTTTAGAATAATTTCATTAAGAAGTGATCATGGTGGAGAATTTGAGAATCTAGAATTTAATTTCTTTTGCTCAAATATGGGTATTAAACACACCTTCTTTTCACAAAGAACGCCTAAAAATGGAATTGTTGAAAGAAGAAATAGGACCATTCAGGAAATGGCTAGGACTATGCTAAATGAATACTATCTTCCTACCTATTTTTGGGAAGAATCTGTAAGAACAACTTGCTATATAATGAATAGAGTTTTAATTAGAACAATTCTAAAAAAAGACACCCTATGAACTTTGGAATAACAGAAAACCTAAAGTAAATTAATTTAAAGTTTTTGGATGCAAGGTTTACACCTTAAACACCGAAGACAATCTTGGTAAGTTTGATCCAAAATCTGATAAAGGAATTTTCTTAAGATATTCTGCTACTTCCAAATATTATAGAGTCTATAATAAGAAGTCAATGATTGTTGAAGAATCAGTTCAGGTGAAATTTGATGAATCTGATCCCTTTGAGAAAAGGACAGATCAAATGGATGAATCTGAATCTAATGATAACATGAGACTTGAGAACATGAAAAATGATTTTGAAAAAGATATAATTGAAATTCAGTCCAATTCATAAGAATATGATACTGAAGAACCTATAAGTGTACTACCTAGACAGACTAGAACCCTACAGAATCACCCTTTAGAAACTATAATAGGAAACTTAGACACAGGAATAAAAACTAGAAGAAATATAGGAAATCTTGTATAATTATTTTCCTTTCTATCCCAATTAGAACCCAAGTCTATAGAAGAATATTTAGATGATGAATGCTGGATCAGAACAATGGAAGAAGAATTAAAACAGATCAAAAGAAATGAAGTCTGGGAATTAGTTGAAAGACCACAGAATTATCCATTGATAGGAACCAAACGGGTCTTTAGAAATAAACATGATGATCAAAGAATAATAACTAGAAATAAAGAAAGACTTATAGCTAAAGGGTATAATCAGGAATAAGGTATAGATTATGATGAGACCTTTGCACCTGTAGCTAGATTAGAAGCCATTAGTATCCTTTTAGCCTATGAATCTCATATAAACTTTAAATTATTTCATATGGATGTTAAGTCTGACTTTTTAAATGGTTATTTAGTGGAGGAAGTTTATGTTGATCAACCTCCTGGTTTTGAAAATTCACAAAAACCAGATTCTGTTTTAAACTTACTAAATCTCTTTATGGCCTTAAACAAGAACCTAGAGCTTGGTATGAAAGATTAAGCTCTTTTCTATTGAAAAATGATTTTACTATTGGAATGGAAGATCCAACACTTTTTAAGAAAACTATAAATTCTAATATTTTATTGGTTCAAATTTATGTTGATGATGAAATTTTCTGATCAACTAATAAATTACTTTGTCATGAGTTTTCAAATCTAAAGCAAAAAGAATTTGAAATGAGTATGATCGGAGAATTAAATTTCTTTTTAGGACTTCAAATTTATCAAATAGATTTTGGAAATGTTTTAAATCAAAGAAAATACATTACTGATTTACTGAAGAAATTTAGACTTGAAAACAACAAGACATATACAAATTCTATATGTACTAATATAAGACTTGATTTGGATGAAACTATAAAATCAATTGACAACAAGTTATATAGAGGTATGATTGGTAGTTTATTATATCTTACTACTAGTAAGCCAGATATAATGTATTCAGTATGTCTTTTTGCAATATTTCAATCAAATCCTAAATAATACCATTTAACTGCTGTTAAAAGAATTTTTAGATATTTAAAAGGAACTTTTTTTTCAATCTCTTCTTTATCCCAAAATTTTTTATTTTAATTTAATTTCATATTCAGATGCTGACGTTGGAAGTTGTAGATTAGATATAAAAAACACTTTAGGAACTTGACACTTTTTAGGGAAATCCTTAGTGTCATAGTGAATTAAGAAACAACATTCAGTTTCCCTGTCAATAGCTAAGGTAGAATATGTTTCTACTGGAAGTTTCTGTGCACAAGTGTTGTGGATGAAAAACACTCTTATGGACTTTGGACTAAATTTTAATAATACTCCTATTTTATGTGATAATACTAGTGAAATTAATATTTCAAAAAATCCTATTAATCATTCTAGGACTAAGAATATTGATAAAATACATCATTTTCTAAGATATCATGTTCTTAAAAAGGATATATATTTGGAATTTGTAAGTACTGAAATTCAATTAGCTTATATTTTTACTAAACCACTTCCTGCTACAAGGTTTAATTTTATTAAGGGGGATCTAAGTTTTTTTAATTTTAAATAACGATTTATTTTTTTATGATGTTTCTTTATCTTAATACTATTTTAAAATAAATTAGTTATTTTTTTCAAACAGAATAAAAAATTTTCCCCACGTAATAAATTTTATTCACTTTTAAAACCTAAGTAATAATTATTGATGACACGAGAATCAAGGATATTAGAAACCTTTCGAATTTTGAATCATTTCATTTCTACCAAAAACCCTTTCGAACTTGCGGTGCTTTACTAATTTTTGTCCATTCAATCCTAAAAACCTTCGAAACCCTAATCCTCTTCCAACCCTTCAGATATTTCTCACAGAAATGGCCAAAACCAAGAGAGCCGATGAGGCTGAGACCAGCACCATCAAGAAACAATGCTCCGAAGGAAGAAAAATTTTGTAAGGAAAGGTCATAGACCTGGAATGGCTATATCAGATGGATATTCTATTGAAACAAGATCTCGCTTTTCAAAATATAGAGAAGACAATTAATGGTGAGAAGTCTGAGTTTTTGTATGAAGTAAAACTGCGATATTTCTTTAAGTATATACAATTTAGTCTGGGAGACTATGAGGATACTATGGTAGCTAAGATAGACGATTGAGATGTCTCGATATCCTATGTGGAGATTGGTCAGATTCTGAACTGCCCTCATGAAGGAGTTCTTCATTTTCATTTGAAAATTATATGAGATTCTGTGCATAAGTCTGAAGATATTATGTCTTTTATTTTTGGTTCTACTCATATAAAGAAGATGTTCATAATGGACTTGGAGCTAGATCAGAAAATTCTAGTAAAAATTGTGCAAACAGGGATTGCACCGAGGATGTCTAAGTTGGAGAAAATATTGTATCCAGATATGTATATAATGTTTCTGTTAATGAGTGATATAAGGCTTAAATTTCCTAGGTACATGATAAGGTGTCTTCGTTAGTGTTGTCAAAGTGAAGCTAGGATGAATTTTTATCCGTCTGATAGATTCATCTCAAAAATTCTGTTCAAAAAGGATATGGTGAGGCTAGTGGAAGCCAGAGTTGGATTCCATCATAGTAACACCTTTGGTGCTGGGATCCTAAGAAAAATTGGCTATTTTTGGAGCACATTAAAATGGAAACTTTTTCCAGTAAGAGCTAAGGAAGAAGCAGAGAGTGCTCAAGCTCAGTCTACTAAGTCCAAATAGGGACAGGCTGAATCGAGAGTAAGTACTGCTGCAAGAATAATAAGATTTGAAACTGAAGACACTCAAGAAGTAAGAAGTCAGGAGGGACTTCAGACTCAAAGAAAAAGAACTACTAATGAGGAACTTTTGTCCCCTGTAATGACAATAAGAGATTTACTCTTTTACAGTTTTATCAGAGAAAAAGCTATTGAGAAGCCATAGGAAGAGGATAATACTCAAATTACAGTTGTCACGACCCGCCCTCGGGGTCTGTGCCATGACTACCCCAAGCCCGCCTTCCATAGGCCAGGGGCTGGCGACTAGCACCAAGGAGTAAATCCCGGTATAAAGGGAAGGCATTGCCTTTGTAAAGTAAACAAACACAACAGAGTAAGCAAGCGGAAAGTAAACACTAAGCAAAAGCAGAGTACAACTGAAAGTGCGGAAAAGTAAATGGGCCAGTATACAAACCCAAATTGAAAGTAAAGTACAACTCGAAAGGGAAAACAACAACTGAAAAGTAAAAGCCGCTACACCGAGCTGTCCACTGGAAATCCCACCTGAAGGGTGGGTACAGATAGCTCCACTGCTCCACGGGTCCCGCCGTCTGCTCCGAGCACGTCCCGCCCAGTGGTCCACCTCCAGGTACCGTCCTGCTCTGCAAGCCTCAGCTAAGATCAACGATGTCCGTCATCTGCAACCAACACAACGTAGTGCGGGTAAAGCCCGTGCAGGGGTGAGTATAAGCTACTCAGTAGGGACCCCGAGACCCCTGAAGGTCTCTCAAAATCCACAAAGGATAAACCATGAAGAAAGGTACAATCACGAAGTAACAACCGACACTGCTTAGGTATATGCCCATACATATACCTAAGTCATCAATTTCAAATACGCTCCAACCTCCGAGCCCAAGTACAACTCAGTCCACACAGGAAAGTAAACGTATTCCACACAGGAAAGCAAAACGTAATCCACACAGGATAGCACAACACAATCCACACAGGAAAGCAACAGGATTCAGCTCACAGAGGTATACTTCTTCAAAAGATGATAAAGATGATCTCTGATCCATCTAAGTCATCAGACCCACGAAAGATCGATAGGTAACTAACCCCCGCAAAAGACCCACACAGGATCGGGCCCACGTAGGACCTGTAGGCACTGGTTCACACAGGACCGCTGAGCGCAAAGACCCACACAGGATCGGACCCACACAGGATCGGGCCCACACAGGACCTGTAGCACTGATCCACGTAGGATCGCTGAGTGCTGTAGTCGTCGTCGTCAAATCCACACAGGATCTCTGTACTGTCGTCGTCGCAGTCACAGTAGCAGTAGCAGTAGTAGTCACAGTAACAGTCGCAGCCAGCACTAGGGTTCCCGCACACAGCAAGCTCATTCGGAGGGTCCGCTCCACGAGCCGAGAGGCTGATACATCAACTGTCACAAAGTCCAGATTTGATGTATCCAAAAGTTCCGTATCGTCAACAGGAACTCAACGCAACAGACGGCGCGTCGATCGGACGCCCGGTCTGAGAGTTATTGGCATTTTCGTCCCCGGGGCCCGGTTGGTTTTTAAGGCAAAACCAACCCGACCGTACTCTACCTGCGTCCAAACCTCGTGCGGAGTATGCCAAAAGATCCGTCTCACTAAGAGGAACACAACAAAGCTGACGGCACGTCAATCGGACGTCCGTAGCTCAAGATATGAGCGTTTCCGCTCCGAGGGCCCGGTTGGTTTCGTGAACGAACCAACCCGTCCGAACTCAAAGTATTCCGAAACCTTGATTGCGATATACCGAAACGACCGTATCGATCCAAGGATCGCGTTGCCGCAGACGGTTTGTCGATCGGAGGTCCGTGGCTCATGATATGGCCAAAAGACCGAAACTGATTCGAAACGGGGGGGTCCGGGTCCGGGCCGACCCGGCCCGACCCCCCCCTGGGTCGGCCCGAACCGGGTTGACCCGACCCAGCCTGGCCGGCCGGCCGGCCGGCGGCGCAGCGGCGCGGCGGCGCGGCGGCCTGGCGCCGCACGGAGGCGGCACGTGGGGGGAATCAATCCCCCACTTGATTGAAGAGGCGGCGCAGCTATATGCCACGCCCTTTGAAAAAAAACGGCCCCCACGTGGGGGCCTGCTTGAAGAAAAACCGGGGGGCCTCCTGCCCCCCCTCAAGGGAACCTCCCTCCTCTTAAATGAGGAGGGTTTTAATGCTGGCCGGGGGAATTTATTTCCCCCGGCCTTTGACCTTCCGGCCGGCCAACTGCCGGCCGGTTTTCTCCAACGGGACCAGAAAAATCCGGTCCCCTTTTCGGCTTCCGACGCCGGCGGCCCGGCCGCCGGTCTTCTCGTTCCGCCGCGGCCCGGAACCGGCCGCGGTGTTCGTCGTCCGGCGTGGTGCGACGACACCGCGCCCCTCCGCCGCGCCTTTGATTTCCTTCAACGCGGCGCGACGGCGTCGCGTTCTTGATGATTCTTCCATGGCGCGGCGCGACGGCATCGCGTAAAAAGATTTGGGTGAATATCCGCGTGGTGCGACGGCACCACGCCACCTTGATTCATCCGCAAAATAAAACACCAAGAACGAAGGAGGGGGTTCGGCCGTGTTCATGCGGTCCGGCCCCCTCACGTTAAAACACAACTTAAATAAACAATACCTCACGTTAGTCATGCAAACCACGAGCAAGAATAAAATAATTAAACAATAATCAACAACCCCTACCTTGGGTATAGGTTCGAAGATTTTTCAACGTCCCGCGGAAGACAACGTCGCGGAGGTTGGGCGTCGCGGTAGTCATTCGTCAAATCCGTTGACGAAGAGATACGCCCGAAGAGATACGTCGTTGGCGAATCTTCGTATGCCGACGAAGAAGGTCCGAGGAGGAAGCGATGTTCCCTCTCGTTGACACGGAAGACGAAGAAGAGAGAAGTGGCGTTCTTCGTCAGAGCTTGAGCGTTCTTCGTCAAGTTGAGCGTTCTTCGTCAAAGATTGAAGAAGGAAGAAAAATCTCTCAAACCTCTCAAGATGAATAAACAAAACTAACCAAATAAAATAAGGTTCCTCCTTATTTTATTTACCAAGCCAAGGAATTCAAAACTTCAAATTCAAAAACATAACACTTAATTAATTATACATGTCATGTGTAATTAATTAGATGTTAAGTTAACAAACTTTTAAGAGGGAGAGAGGGGAGTTTAAGGGGGAAGATGAGAGGTTTAGGTTCGTGTGGGTCCCACCACACTTAATCCTCTCAAGGGAGGTTAAGTGGGCGTGGGTCCCACCCCTAACTCCCTTTGAGAGGAGTTAACCTACAAAAGTAAAATAAAAAGAATTCCACATTTTTTATTCATCTTTTTATAAATCTCCCAAAAACTAACTTTCGTCTCGCAACAAACGCAACTTCCGAAAAGGTCTCCTTATGAGAATATCGGCGCTGCGAGTTCATCGGTGCCCTCGGATTTCAATTCTGAGCACCGGATCAAAAGTTAGGAATTCCCGTTCGTTCGTTCACTGAACGTACCCAAGCCAAACTTCGGAAATTGATTCCGGGCACTCCGGGCCTCGGAATCAGGTGCCGTCAGAAACCGCGCTCTTGTAAAATTCTAAAGAAAATTAAGAAAAAAATTTCCCTTGAATTTTACGGGTCTTTACATTACTCCCACCTCAGGGCTTTACGTCCCCGTAAAGATACATCAAAAACTAGGGAAACAAAAGAGAGTACTGAGCATGCATCTGAGCCTCCCGCTCCCATGTGCTCTCCTGGAGATTCCCATGCTACCATCTGATGCGCACAAGAGGAATCGATCACCCACGCAGGACCCGCTCCTGTCGATCCTCTATCTCCACCGGGACCTCCGTGAAAGTTGCCCCATCGTCAACGTCAAGCTCCCCATGGTCAATGATGTGCGTCGGGTCGTGCACGTATCTCCTCAGCTTAGACACGTGGAAGACGTCGTGCACCCGGTGCAACTGAGGTGGTAGAGCCAGGCGATAAGCCACCTCGCCAACCCTGTTGAGGACCTGAAAGGGTCCGATGAAGCACGAAGATAACTTGCTGCCTCGGCCAAAACTCTGAATACCACGTCGAGGTGAGACCCGCAAGAAGACGTAGTCGCCATCCTCGAACTCTAGTGGCCTCCGCCTCCTGTCAGCGTAAGGCTTCTGCCGGCTCTGAGCTGTACTCATCCGCTCCTGGATGACCTGGACCTTCTCTATCGTGGCCTGGACCATCTCCGGTCCCACCAGAGCTGCAAGATTTCTTCTTTGCCGATAAGAGAAATCTGGTCCCATCCCCTGGATGAACCACAATCTTTGCCTAAAACAGTCAATCCTAACATGGATGATACTAATCCATACCAAGGATGACGTCGTAAGGCCTAGACGCTACTACTAAGAGATTCAACCGTTACTCTCACCTCCAAGGGTTGAGTCACACTGTCGGCATCAGTGTGTGGTAATTGGGTCTCCTCCAGTAGATGTCTCACAAGTGAGGGTCAAGTCAACAGCCAAAACTGGAACCTCTTAGTAACATCACGAAAGAGGACAAGAACGAAAATATCACAAAGGTATGCGTCTTTTATTATTGCAGCTCATAATACAAGACGCTACACAAATGCAACAAGGAACCAGAAGTACAAAGGATGTATCCACTAGTTCTGATCCTGTCCATCGGCTCCCAGAGCTCCATGATCGAAGGCCTCGGCTGCCTGAAGTTGAGCTCTCGCATGTTCACCTACTCCCTGTGGTCGGGGTGGACCTCCTGGTGGTGGTGGTGGAAGAGCCTCAAAGCGTCGCCCACCACCGGCTGCTTGTCCAGCTCCTCTGCCTCGTCTGCCTCCTCCCTGCGGACCGCCACGGTCGAACCTCTGCCTCTGTCTGGGAGGTTCTTCACTTAACTGCTGATCATCAGCATGGCGGGTCAGACAGTCATGAGCCATGTGATCAATCCCGCCACAGGAGTAACACTGCCCACTCTCGGCACGCCTGGCTCTGACTCCACCCCGGCTTCCCCGTAAAACTGAGCCTGAGTCGTGCAGTCGGCCACTGGTAGGTCTGGTCTGCATGGATCCCTGAGTCATCCGTCGGCTACCTATTTCCGAAGACTCCGCTATCTGCCGCCCTGCTGTAGGTCTCGCTGTGGACTCAGCCAGGAAACTCTCGATCAGGAGGGCTCGCTCCAGTACTCCTGTCTGAGTCGGTATGCTGAGGGAGATCAGCGATGCCCTGATCTCGTGTCTCAAACCCTGCTCGAAGGTCCGGGCCCGGACGAATGGGTCCCGTACCATTTCGGTCGAGTAGCGCGAGAGATCAGTAAATCTCGCCGAGTACTAAGCGACCGTCATGCTGCCCTTCCGCAGCTGAAGAAGCTCCTGGATACGCACCGCACGAAGGGTGGCTGGGACGAACTCCGAGCGAAAGAGGCTCTCAAAGTCCGTCCAAAGTAGAGATGCCTCATCGTGCACCTGGAGCATCAAGCTCCACCATCGTCCTGCTGCTGCGTGTAGTAGGCTCGCAGTGAGGATCACCATGAGGTCTGCTGGTGTCCTCACTAGCCTAAACACTCGTACCACTGCCTCCAGCCAGTCCTCTGCTGCCTGGGGATCCGTCTCCCCGCGAAACCTGGGCGGTCGCTGGCGCTGAAACTCATGCAGTGTGCTGAGGCGACGTGCATCGTCAGCGGCTACTGCTGGAAGCATCGGGGGCTCGGTGGGTAGAGCTACCGCCGGTGCCACTGCTGACAAAGGGCCCTGCACCGAGGCCTCGTCGCTCGGTGGGCTGTCGTCACGCTCGACTCTCGGAACCCTAGCTGGCTGCCGTCGTGGGGCCATCCTGAAAAGGAAACAGGTGCGCCACGGTCAGAACAGTATACCTGGTGAGCTGATATAAGTAATCACAAAGAAAACTTTGAAACACACACGTAATCAAAGTTTTCGTGCATTAAGTCGGAAATCAGAAGTCAGGGTCCTGGTGTACGGATACGTCGGCCGCCGCACCAACACTGGACTCCCTGGACTAATAACCACACTCAATACGCTAAACATTATTGCTTCACATAGAAAAGATCAGAGTTCGCGGTAGAACCGAACTCCTCTGATACCAATTTGTCACGACCCGCCCTCGGGGTCCGTGCCGTGAATACCCCAAGCCCGCCTTCCATAGGCCAGGGGCTGGCGACTAGCACCAAGGCGTAAATCCCGGTATAAAGGGAAGGCATTGCCTTTGTAAAGTAAACAAACACCACAGAGTAAGCAAGCGGAAAGTAAACACTAAGCAAAAGCAGAGTACAACTGAAAGTGAGGAAAAGTAAATGGGCCAGTATACAAACCCAAACTGAAAGTAAAGTACAACTCGAAAGGGAAAAAAGCAACTGAAAAGTAAAAGCCGCTACACCGACCTATCCACTGGAAATCCCACCTAAAGGGTGGGTACAGATAGCTCCACTGCTCCACGGGTCCCGCCGTCCGCTCCGAGCACGTCCCGCCCAGTGGTCCACCTCCAGGTACCGTCCTACTCTGCAAGCCTCAGCTAAGATCAAGGCTGTCCGTCGTCTGCAACCAACACAACGTAGTGCGGGCAAAGCCCGTGCAGGGGTGAGTATAAGCTACTCAGTAGGGACCCGGAGACCCCTGAAGGTCTCTCAAAATTCACAAAGGATAAACCACGAAGAAAGGTACAATCACGAAGTAACAACCGAAACTGCTTAGGTATATGCCCATACATATACCTAAGTCATCAATTTCAAATACGCTCCAACCTCCGAGCCCAAGTACAACTCAGTCCACACAGGAAAGTAAACGTATTCCACACAGGAAAGCAAAACGTAATCCACACAGGATAGCACAACACAATCCACACAGGAAAGCAACAGGATTCAGCTCACACAGGTATACTTCTTCAAAAGATGATAAAGATGATCTCTGATCCATCTAAGTCATCAGACCCACGAAGGATCGATAGGTAACTAACCCCCGCAAAAGACCCACACAGGATCGGGCCCACGTAGGACCTGTAGGCGCTGGTTCACACAGGACCGCTGAGCGCAAAGACCCACACAGGATCGGACCCACACAGGATCGGGACCACACAGGACCTGTAGCACTGATCCACGTAGGATCGCTGAGTGCTGTAGTCGTCGTCGTCGAATCCACACAGGATCTCTGTACTGTCGTCGTCGTAGTCACAGTAGCAGTAGCAGTAGTAGTCACAGTAACAGTCGCAGCCAGCACTAGGGTTCCCGCACACAGCAAGCTCGTTCGGAGGGTCCGCTCCACGAGCCGAGAGGCTGATACATCAACTGTCACAAAGTCCAGAGTTGATGTATCCAAAAGTTCCGTATCGTCAACAGGAACTCAACGCAACAGACGGCGCGTCGATCGGACGCCCGGTCTGAGAGTTATTGGCATTTTCGTCCCCAGGGCCCGGTTGGTTTTTAAGGAAAAACCAACCCAACCATACTCTACCTGCGTCCAAACCTCGGGAGGAGTATGCAAAAAGATCCGTCTCACTAAGAGGAACACAACAAAGCTGACGGCACGTCAATCGGACGTCCGTAGCTCAAGATATGAGCGTTTCCGCTCCGAGGGCCCGGTTGGTTTCGTGAACGAACCAACCCGACCGAACTCAAAGTATTCCGAAACCCTGAGTGCGATATACCAAAACGATCGTCTCGATCCAAGGATCGCGTTTCCATGGACGGTTCGTCGATCGGAGGTCCGTGGCTCAAGATATGTCTAAAGGACCGAAACTGATTCGAAACGGGGGGGTCCGGGTCCGGGCCGACCCGGCCCGAACCGGGTCGACCCGACCCGGCACGGCCAGCCGGCCGGCCGGCGGCGCGGCGGCGCGGCGGCCTGGCGCCGCACGGAGGCGGCACGCGGGGGGAATCAATCCCCCGCTTGATTGAAGAGGCGGCGCGGCTATATGTCGCGCCCTTTGAAAAAAAAAACGTCCCCCACATGGGGGCCGGCTTGAAGAAAAACCGGGGGGCCTCCTGCCCCCCCTCAAGGGAACCGCCCTCCTCTTAAATGAGGAGGGTTTTAATGCTGGCCGGGGGAATTTATTTCCCCCGGCCTTTGACCTTCCGGCCGGCCAACTGCCGGCCGGTTTTCTCCAACGGGACCGGAAAAATCCGGTCCCCTTTTCGGCTTCCGACGCCGGCGGCCCGGCCGCCGGTCTTCTCGTTCCGCCGCGGCCCGGAACCGGCCGCGGTGTTCGTCGTCCAGCGCGGTGCGACGACACCGCGCCCCTCCGCCGCACCTTTGATTTCCTTCAACGCGGCGCGACGGCGTCGCGTTCTTGATGATTCTTCCATGGCGCGGCGCGACGGCGTCGCGTAAAAAGATTTGGGCGAATATCCGCGTGGTGCGACGGCACCACGCCACCTTGATTCATCTGCAAAATAAAACACCAAGAACGAAGGAGGGGGTTCGGCCGTGTTCATGCAGTCTGGCCCCCTCACGTTAAAATACAACTTAAATAAATAATACCTCACGTTAGTCATGGAAACCACGAGCAAGAATAAAATAATTAAACAATAATCAACAACCCCTACCTTGGGTATAGGTTCGAAGATTTGTCAACGTCCCGCGGAAGACAACGTCGCGGAGGTCGGGCGTCGCGGTAGTCGTTCGTCAAATCCGTTGACGAAGAGATACGCCCGAAGAGATACGTCGTTGGCGAATCTTCGTATGCCGACGAAGAAGGTCCGAGGAGGAAGCGGCGTTCCCTCTCGTTGACACGGAAGACAAAGAAGAGAGAAGTGGCGTTCTTCGTCGGAGCTTGAGCGTTCTTCGTCAAGTTGAGCGTTCTTCGTCAAAGATTGAAGAAGGAAGAAAAATCTCTCAAACCTCTCAAGATGAATAAACAAAACTAACCAAATAAAATTAGGTTCCTCCTTATTTTATTTACCAAGCCAAGGAATTCAAAACTTCAAATTCAAAAACATAACAATTAATTAATTATACATGTCATGTGTAATTAATTAGATGTTAAGTTAACAAACTTTTAAGAGGGAGAGAGGGGAGTTTAAGGGGGAAGATGAGAGGTTTAGGTTCGTGTGGGTCCCACCACACTTAATCCTCTCAAGGGAGGTTAAGTGGGCGTGGGTCCCACCCCTAACTCCCTTTGAGAGGAGTTAACCTACAAAAGTAAAATAAAAAGAATTCCACATTTTTTATTCATCTTTTTATAAATCTCCCAGAAACTAACTTTCGTCTCGCAACAAACGCAACTTCCGAAAAGGTCTCCTTAAGCGAATATCGGCGCTGCGAGTTCATCGGTGCCCTAGGATTTCAATTCCGAGCACCGGATCAAAAGTTAGGAATTCCCGCTCGTTCGTTCACTGAACGTACCTGAGCCAAACTTCGGAAATTGATTCCGGGCACTCCGGGCCTCGGAATCAGGTGCCGTCAGAAACCGCGCTCTTGTAAAATTCTAAAGAAAATTAAGAAAAAAATTTCCCTTGAATTTTACGGGTATTTACAACAGTGAATCCAGAAGTCCAAACTGAAATTGAACCTCAAGTTGTAACTGACTCTGAAGTTACACTTCAACAGGAAAAAGAGGCAGAGCCTGGTGAGGAAGTGGCCAGTCCTCAGGAAAATCCAAAAGATATTATTTTAGAAAATAAAATGGAAGAACAGATTGCTGATGTTTGTGATGATAATGTTTCTGAAGTTCAAACTGAAGAAATTCATGAGTATTTTTCTATGGAAGAGTCTGGAAAAGACTCTGAGGAAAAATATGTGGATCAACCAGCTCAGGAGAAGGAAAAAAGAAAAATTCGATGAAGATTCGCTGCCTTTAGTACTGCTGTACCACATTGAAACTGAGAATGAGAATCAAGCACAAGGTTCCTCTAATTCAGTGAATAAGAAAGTATAATAACTCTATAGAAAGTTGTCTAATTTAAAATCTGAAAATGTTACTCTGAGGAGATCCTTAGAAATAGAATAGTTGAAATTTCAGGGAAGTACAGTTTCATGACAAGAAGTTAAAAATTTTACGCAAGAGATGTTGACAAAGGTATACAAGCTGAAATCAGAAATGTTAAAGAAGTCAGATCTGTTAGAGTTTAAAGAATTTATGGAGACACAATTTTCATCTATCAGGACTACTACTGCTAGTGGATTAGGTACTTCACCTGATTTAACCAGAAGGTTTCAGGCTATCACAGCTTCCATGAGCAATATGAATGACAGATTGAAAAATCTTCAATGTAAAAATTCTCCTTTATCTGTCTTGTTAGATAATCAGAAATTTTTGGTTAATCAGTTGACCTCAAGTGAACCAAACATGAGAAATGTGCTAACGCAGTTCAAAAAAAACTTGTCATTGTTTATGGAAAAGGAAGAAAGAATTCATGAGTTTTTCATAGTAAACCTCATAGAAGACATTCATATGACTCAAGATAATATGGATCTTATTGTTAGGCTTGGTGATGGAATGATGAAAAGGATGAGGGAGATGTTGACAGAAATCAAGTCAGTAATTCAGAGGAGATAAACCCTATCTTATACCCTTACCAAACCTTGATTCAGGTGTTCATCATCATTGTACCTATTCCATGTTCTCAATGAAAATATGGATTTTTTAATAATTATTTGTTTTACTGTCCTTGTTTCGATATGCTAGTAATCCAGATTTAATTATTGACAAACGGTTAATAATATAGCATTTACTTAAGTTCAACTCTACATTAAATGTGTTCTATTCCATATTCTATGATTCTTTTTGATATCACAAAACATGGAGAAATTTGGATAAACACAACATTTTATTTTAATTATTTCATATTATATACTTTAAATGTTTTTTTACTCTTTATTGTGGGAGAAATTAGAGGGAGAAATTAAGTTAAATCTAATATTGTATTTATATTTTCAAAATTCAAAACTATATGTAATTAATTTTTCAAGTTAATTTCATTGGTTATTTTATGGGTTTTTTGATCATCAAAAAGGGAAAGATTGTTGAGAAAGTGTTGTTTTCAACAATACAAAATGTTTTTATTTAAAGGGGGAGTTTGTTGAGAACAATACTCTATCACTTTATGATAATTTTGATGCTCATAAATACCCTTAATTATTTTCTAATGATTTTATTTGTTAAGTATATTGTAGGAATTTATTATTCATTATATTTTTATTTCTGGATGAAATATTTAAGTTCTTGAACAATGAGGATTAATTACTAAAGTATTTGCATTAGCGTGTTCTGGAAACACTGTTCATACTCTACATATTCAGGATCTGCTTTAGCGTGTTCTGGAAACACTGTTCATACTCTACGTGAAGAAACGTAGCATAAGGATGAAATGCAGTGTATACTTTATAAGTTATTAGAAAAGTATGGAAGAGGAACCCTAAGTTTGGGTTATTGAAAAAATGTGGAAGAAGAACTGTACATAAGTTTTAAACATTACGTTTGTTTCACAAAAGTATGGTTCATCAACCTTACTTTTTTAAACAACCATACTTTCTTAGAAAAATACAGATCAAGTACCTTTCGTTTAAAAGCTTATAAAAGTGTGGATATTTTATAATACATTTGAAAGTTGAAGAGAAAAAGTAAGGATAGAAAACCCTATGTTTTTGATCAATCATACGTTGCCAACCCTACATTTTTGATCAACCATACGTTAACAACCATAAGTTTGAAGGCTATGTCATAAATCTTATGTTTATTATATATGTTACGTTCAAAGGATACATACTATACAACTCAACCTTACGTTTGGCTTCATAGAGTTTAAAGTTGATATTATTATGCAATAGTCGTTAAACTGTTTATTAGGATGATTTCAAGCCGGATTAAAATCTGATTTTAAAACATGTCTTTGATGAGTTCAGAGCCGTTTAAGGATCGAATTAAAAATCTATTTTCTTGTTGAATTTCAAGGGAAGTTATGACTACTCTTTAAATTCAAATGTTTGAATATCATGAGTCTGAAGGCGACTTTTGGGGATCTAAATTTTATAGGACAAGTGCTCGATAATATTATATAGATGTGTTTTTTTAGAAAATGTTTCTGGGTATTTTAAAAACTGCATCAATCGATCATTCATAAAAAGGAATAAAAACCGAAACTATAAAAAAACACTGATCTACTGATTCAAAGGAATGACAAAGTTCTGTTTATTGAAGAATAAGAATAATGATAGAAGATTCACTCATTCTACATCGAGGATCATTTTTGAATCTGATACTGCTAAAGTTTTGAATTATATTTCTATATCTACTACAACAGGATCGACTCAGAACGAATCTTATTTGAAGATCATTATTTCTAAAGGTGATGATCCATCTACTATCAATTGTATACAGTTTCAATTTTGAAGAAAATCTGGAAAGTATTTTCAAAAGTACATATATCTTTATTTTCTATTCTTGAGTGACCGACATCTCGTACTAAGATGTGTAAGTTCTGTGAGTGAACCAGAAGGATTTGTTTTGCCTTAGATTGTAAAGGTGTCAAATGCCTGTACTCAGTTTTGAAATGGTCTGTGGAAACGAGGACCAGATAGTGAAAATCACCAAGCTCGTGGAGTAGAGCGTTGGTGGAGTGGACTAAGGGCCTTATATTCCCTGAACAACTATATATCTTGTGTCTCTACTATTTAAATTTCCAATGCATTAATTCATCTGATTAAAGTTAAAGGGCATAACATGATCTCGTGAAGATTTTTAAAGAGACACAATTCACCCCCCCCCTCTTGTGTATATTTAGTATAATCTGATCCAACACAATACAGCCACTTAAAGAAGGTGGATTTTTCCTCATAAAGGGATTAATATAACTTTTTCCCCACCTTTACTAATTTTAATCCCAGCATGATTTATATCTTGAAAAAGTAGTATAATTATAGTAACAATATTTTTCATTCTATCTCCCCTAAACTTTCTTTTCATAGGAAAGAAATCATTGCATTTCCCCTCACATTTATCATTAACATAGTTCTTTTTAGTTTTATCCATTGACCAAAACCAATAAGCATAGTGTGAGAAAGAATAATCATAATGGAAAACCAGATATTCTCTATATTACCCAAAATTTAAGATGTTATATTATAATTAAACTTATACCTATGGTTATCATAAAAGTTTTCTCATACATGTTTCCAAAGGTAACTAAATATTTCTCTGATACCAACTATAGTGACCCATACCTTTCATATATAAATATTACACCTTAATATATCACTATTAAAAATATAACATTATGATCCATGCCATAATTTATAGGTCAAGTTTATTTGGAAACTTGGATTTATAAACAACTTGTTTAAAAGAGTTCTACATCATCTCTTACTTAGTTCTTCACAACTAGCACCCTTCTTAGAAATTGTTCCCACTACATGCTCGGGTCCACACTCATTTTGAGTAGATGTGGACCCACTTTCCAAAGGCATAAAATCACTTAGATTTCTCCAATGAGACCTTAGAAGATGCATTGACTGAGAGGATAGGAGTGTAGGCTTATCACACCCTTTTGGGAGGAATTGTTTACTACTCCAAGACTATATTATATATTTAAGATTTATTCATGAATTCTTTATCGAATCCCAAGTATGAACCAAGTCACCTATATGTTAACAATTATTAGCATGAGTTTATTTTATAATCATCTGTATATATCTGAGTTTCTTCCTCAATAGATACATCTATATGTATCCAAGGTTCTCCATTGATGGTACCCATTTGTTAAATAGAATTAATATTCTTATATCATTTATTCTTTGGTTTCCGATTTTAAGCCATATAGTTGGGATCTGAGTAATTCAATGTAACATGGTAAGATGGAAGTTGTTTTAATAGTAGGATTGCGCCCATGAAATAGGCTTCCTAGATATTATTCCAAAAGGAATTAGAACTCATATATTTTGGTTCCACTTAACTAGACATGTCATACCTTATAAGGTCTTGTCATGAGGACCAAACCATGCAGTTTAATGGATTGGATATGAATGTACTGGGAATGTGTCCTAGACAATATTAGGGTGAGTTTTGGGTATTGGGTTTGGACCTTAGGGAGGCATCCTACGTATCCAATTTGTTCAGGAATCAAATCCCACATAGTTTAGATGGGATGAGTATTATATCTAAAGAGGAGGCCCATGAAAATTTGAAAGGAAGATTAATAAATTAAATCTTCTCTCGAGATAAGTATTTGAGCATGAAGATACTTTGATCATCACTAAACTATAATCCCACTTTAGCAATGATCAGTGAGAGAAATAAGAGGAAGTAAAAGATTTAACAAACCACACAATCTCTTTATTCCACTTCTGGATGAGGTTGGGATGATGGGAGAAAGAGAGAGGCATCTGGCACCCATCTTCTCTATTGTTTTCATAGACCAGAAAAATAAAGAGAAGGATGGATGTGACCCCTACTAGGGGATTACTCTAGGAGGGATTCCCTATTCCTGATTTCATAGAGGGTGATAGTGGGACCAAACACTATCCCTCATCAAATGGAAAGTAAAGTATGACCCCCCCCCTCATAATTTTCTAAAACAGAGACCCCCTAACACAAATTATAGGGTCAAAATACATGTTATCATGTGAATGTATAATTGAGAACATTCTGAGGATCCTCCTTGTTAATAAGGTTACCGTTATGACCTCATTTATCATGGTAATGTAAGATCAAGAGGGAATCCTAATGTTACCTTTGGTTTGATCATACATATTTGGAATATTTGGTAGAGGCCTTGGCCTAGTGATTCTTGAAGGGCCCCAATAGGGTCTTAGCACTTCATGAAGGGGTCCAGTAGGGTCTTTATGATTCATTAGGGTGGTTGATAGAGATGTTTAGTTGAAAAGTCCATAAATGGGTTGAGGTAAGGCCAAATGCTTCATGTAAGGGTACCAAGACCAAAGGACCCAATCACACATATTCTTTTCTATGTGGGGTGGTGGTTTACAATGATTTCATCCACATGCAGTTTATGTAATGTTGGTCAACAAAGGGAATCACTATATATATGGTTGTTCAGAAACAAAATTTTTTCTATATGGACCACTTTTTATGCTCTATAAACTTAATATTATTCCTTCTATACATTGTGATATGTGGTTGATTTTTACTAGCTGAAATATCTTACTCACACTGTCTCACACACAAAATCCACTCTCAATAAATATCCACTGAGAATCCACCCCCATCAGTCTATGTGTGGGGGTTTTTATAGGGGTATGGATGTAATTTATCAACCAACACCCATTAAGGATTTGGGTTTATGGGTGGCTGCCTCACCCTGAAAAGGGAAAATATTCATTTATATAAGAAAAAAAAGACACCACACCCAGAAAATGAAATTAATTAGTGGGGGGAATAAAAAGGAAACCTCTCCCCAAAAATGAAATTCTATTTCAAAGGATTAAAATAGGACACCTCTCCCATTAAATGAAATTCACTAGGAGGGGAAAAGGGGGATGAATCTCCTCAGAAAAAAAATTCATTTTTGTGGGGGTGAAAATAGGACGCCTCGTCCTACAGATGAATTTCATTTGTTGGGGGGAGGATGCCTCTCCCCGAAAATGAATTTTATTTTTTGGGGAGAAAATGGAATCCTCTACTTGAAAAAAAAATCCTCTATATGAGAGAAAATAGGATGACTTGCTACACAAATGATTTTTTATGGGGTGGGGGTATGAAGAGGAGTGACTCATATAGCGAGAAAGCTTTGTAAAAGATGGGGTAACTTTACGAATCATAGTATTTTACCATTTTAATATTAATGGATTAACTTATTTGTTTTTAATTCATCCATTATAAAGGACTTTTGGTCTTACATGAAACATTTTCTTGGGCAAACAAAATGACCTCCCTTAGAATGGGGTCCGATCAAAATGAATAAAAGTCCATTTTGAGAAATAATTGGTCTAGTTGAGTGATTTTCATAATGACTTGTGGGGTACATGTGAACCCCAAGAAGGTACCACACCTATAAAAGGTGTTAGGACTAACTCATTTGTCTCTTTCTAAAATATGATGCTTTACGGTTGGTCAAAACTCTCCATGTATAGTCCTTAATTCACATGAAATCTTCTTTCCAAACAACATTTTATACGTAGAAAAAAACTTATCCATGAACTCGTATTTTTCAAAAACTCATTATGCTCCTTTGCGGTTGAATTATTCTTGTGTAGTAGTAGGGTGCTCTATATAGCGGCTTCAGAGCTTTGTCGTTTACATAGTCCAGATGACATATTTTCACTAATTTCTCTTTTCCATAGGGATAAGATGGATCCAATAAAACTATATTTAATGACCGCTTCCATAATCATGATTGACAGAATAATTTCCATAACTGATAATAGTGAGAATTATCTTTGACATCAAATCATACCTCAAGAGGGTATTCTTAAGAGTCTCCTTTCTCTATGAAAATTGAATTTATGATTGTCTAAAATATTACCATTGTACAACTTTGGACTCCCAAAATATGATCCAATCCCATAGGTTGATCAAAATCTTCCATATTCTTGGCTTAAGGTTTCCTTGGATCATGTTCAAGTGAAACTTTCCACTATGGGACACATTATTTATAAACCAAGTCAAGAAGAGGGTTTTATTCTAAATGGATCCTCATGGAAATAAAGTCACTAGCATAATGATGAAATATCCTTGAAATCTACCATTTGAGATTATTCATCCATTTTTAGCTTCTTATGAGGAAATCCCAATGAAGGGTGGAGATCCTAGAGGGAATTTCGGTCTAGAGAGAGTTTTTTAGATGGATTGGCCTGGGTGTTTTGGGTGTGCTAGAATCACAAGTAATTTCCCAAGCAGTTGAATATTGTCATCTTATATCAAGCAACATGAATATCAAATTTTTTTATGTATTCAAAGATTGGGATTATTCCTGAATTAATTAACCATTGGTGTTCATTAAACAACACTTTTCATTTACCACATGGTAAAGTTGGAATCAACATATGGGATATCTACCAATTAGTAGGAATTAACATTCATGGAAACATGCATTATGAATTTCTTCCTGCAACTAACACTTGGGAAGATACTGAACATGTTTCTCCATTATCAAGAAACTTAATAATTGTGGTTGAGAAATCAATGGGTTATCCCCTTCACACTCATTTTCTTATACCATTAATTCATTGTATAAAGTTATTTTTGTAAGCTAGTGGTCCAAGGTTGAAATTTCATCACACCAGGAATCACCTGACTCAATAATCACGAGGTTTTCTTGGTTCATACTAGGTCACCCTTAATGTAGGCCAATACACCACATGGGGCTACAAGATTTGACTAGATATATCTTTAAACATTGTTTTGGTAGGATTTTTCACCGTGTTTATTAATGGGAAAATATTTCCATCTCATGATGTCTATATTAGTGTCCAATTCCACACCTTGATGATGGAAGCCATATTGTCATAGGGATAGCCTATAAACTTATATTTTCCCACTCTTTCTCTCATTTATGATTTTTGGACCATATACAGGAAGGGAGATCTCCACATCACCTTTGTGGACTATTTTATTTTTTTATATGGATGGGTGGAAGAAAACATTTGATGCTATAAATATTGGTATACTGTAATGATCCCTTGTTCTATATTTCTCTCTATAATACTCAAGATTTTATCTATTTACCCTACATCCATGGACATCGACATTTCTATTGAGTTGTTAAATGATCTCTCCCTACTTAATTTCCTTCCTCACCCAGTACCTTCAAGAGTGGTGATAGATATTGGTGGAGGAACTTTGGAAGAATTCCATTACATCATTTTGTTGTGAGATGGTACTTTGGATGCTCAGTATATGGGGTGACCATTTGCAAGACTTATGCTCAATATAGGTTCACGTAAAAATTTGGATGTCTACAACATGTCGAATCCTTGCCTCTCATTAGAACTAAAAGTGAATCATACCTAATCATCCTTCTCCAACTATTTTTTATGATGATTCATGAAGACTCTAGCATGGAAACGTCTTTACCTCATACGAAAGATCCCACTAACTTGTCATGTGATTATTATAGAACATGGTGTAATACTATCCCAATGGGGCACTGGGGAAGCCAGTTCGACGGCTGAGTAAACTGCTAACCTCTCCAAGTTATTTACCTATCATGCTAACTTCACATTCTTATAAAGAAGAAATACATTCATCCCAATGTTAAAATAATTCTAAGGGTGTTTCTTCCTAAAGTTCTCCTATTATTGAGAGTGGTGGGAACCCCACATTTCTTATTAGAATTTTTGGAAGCTCTACTCACACTGGTCCTAGTGGAACTATATTGGGCCTTCCAACGATCAATGCCAAACTTGTTATCTCAATTACTGAGATTAAATAGGAGGTAGAAATGGGGGAATTTCCCACTTTGGTGTTACATTCTAGCGTGAATCCATCCATAGTGAATGAAATCCTGTAACACCCTGAGTTTTTATATAATTTTTTTAGAATAAATTAAAATTTTAATTTATTTCTTCAAATGAACTAAGTCAAACATTCCTTTCACACTAAACCAACTTGTCGTATATTACACTCAACACTAAGTTGGTGTATGATACACACAACACTAAGTATAGATTTTATTCAATGTATAAAATAACCATGTTTGTATTATGTTATACTCAACACTAAAGGAATATTGCACTACATGCAACAATGAATTGGATTTTGTTACATGCATGAGCGACCTTCATTAAAAGCTTACATTGTACACAATACCGAGTTTCACTAAATAATGATATATTATTAAAATATTATTATTTAATGGGATATAAACTAGCCATTATGAATAGTATTAAGCACATTTTTAATTTTTTATATCATTAACATTTATCTTATGTATTTTCTAGACATGATATAAGAACAAATTTAATTATTTAGATAAAAGAATATTTTTTTAAAAAATACAGTTTTGCCGCATTTTGATGGCGCACCCATTTAAAATATAGTTTTTAACACTTTTATATATTGTATTTAAAAAATAAAATTATTATTTAGAAGAGGGACATCAAAATTTACTTAGGTTTAATTTTTGGTATTTTTCTGATAAAATTCATATTTTAATGAATATTGAAAAATACTGCATTTTAATTCAAAACTTCCTTTTTTCTAATTTATTTATATAGTCAGATTATATTTTTAATTTTTCTTAAAGTGTAATTGGAATATCTTTTTATCATTTCATCCAATTTTTATCATTGGTTGTAATTTTATATTTAAATTGGTCATAAACACATGTCAATCTTTTGATAGTTTTTACTTCTCAAAAACCCACTTTTTGGCTCTGACAAAGGGAATTAATTTTAAATTAATTACTAAAAATTTTGTGTTTTGAATTTTGAAAAATGGATTAAATATTTGGAATCAGTGGTTTCAATTTATTTTAATTGGTTGCTTTTATTTTTTTATATTATGAATTGTAACTACGGTAATTTTTATTTACCATGATTAAAGGTAAATCAGGTAAATTAGGGTAATAAAAAATATGATAAAGATAATAAAATTACCCTAATACTTAAAAAATAATATTGGATGAATTAAATTTTACCAATATCACTTAAGGGTCAGAATGTATTCATTTAATTGACTTTTTTTTCATTAAATTGATGTAATTATAATTAAAACAAAAGAAAGTGACAACATGTCACTCTCATATATCTTATAAGTAGAATAATTTTAATGTATTGATAAAATTTATAAAAAATAAAAAATAAATATTATCCAGAAATATAATGAAATTATCTACATCATGTGAATTTATTTATAATTTTTATATAATAAATAATTACCATTAATGATGACATAATAGTGATGTAGAAATTATTTTATTGATAGAAATAAAAATTAAATAGTTTTTAAAATATTAAAATAAATATCATATGATCTAATTAATGTTCCCAAAAAAATATATTGGTTCCTATGACATGTTAGAAGTGTATTAAAAATTTTGGTTCTAATTTATCTTATGTGTCTACTTTTTTAAATCAAATAAATGAATAGTGTCAAAATTGACACTATTGATATTTCATAAAAATAACATATTATTTAATTATTTAAAAATCAAAAAAACATTTAAAAATTACAAATTGAAAATTATATGGTCTAAAATTTTATATAGTATTCACTTATGGAAAATTTATAACACATAAGTAAATATTTAAAACCATTTAATATTTAGAATATTATTACCACAAATAAAATTAAATAGATTAAATAAGGATAAATAAAACTTATATGGTTTAAATTAAATAAAAAACATGTCTATATTTTATTGGTTGATAGGATTTCGAACCATACTCATCTTATATTAAAATTAAATTAGTTTTAGACCATTATAAATCGAAAATAAATTTATAATAAATTGATATTTCAAGACTTTCCTAAAGTGCCCCTCCTCCCCCTTATAAAACTCCACCACCTCTACCCACTTACTCGCACCTTTAAAGCCTTTTGGATCATCGAAAATCTACCCAAATAAGATAATAACATCCATACATTCCTCATAGAGGCCACAATTTGGGAAGAAATCTATCATAGGGAGTCCTTTTGTGCAAATCAAAAGAGGATACTCGAAGAAAAGGTAATTGTTTTACCACCTCTTTCAAAATTATTTTCTAATTTTATTTCCTCTTATTCTATTATTCCCATACTAAAGTAATAAATATAGTATCTTATACATGATTATATGTTATTATAATTATGGTAAAACCTTATAACTCCTTTTATCCATCCTATGAATAACAATATCACTATGTGTGCTTACGTACGGCTTAACGTCTCCACACCATGGTGTAATTTGTTATTCAAAAATACTTTAATTGGATGGGTATAATGGATGTAAATAATGAATATAACAAAATTATTATTCTGTATAATTAATATACAATCCAATTCTGTACCATTTAAAGAATCACAGAGAATGATATCATCGCTCGTGCGTACATACAGACTACCGTCTCTATGACGCGCTGAGATTCATTCTCCACGTTAACCATTCAAGATTGATTATTAAGTATATAAAATAAATAAAAATAAAATATATGAAATAGTAATTCTATTTTATTTATGTATATATATATATTTCATTTACTTTCTTTCATTCAATTCAATAAGGAAACAAAAACAACGTTCATGCGTACATATGACCTACCATCTCCATGAACGGTGTATTCCATTTCATTAATCTATTTATTATATATATTTATATATGAATATTTATGATATATAAATCATGTTTTATATTTTAAAAGTAAGTAAATCATGATCTAAGTAATAATATCAATAATAACAAGTCAAAACACATATGATAAATAAAACAATTATTACCCAAAACATTTCTTTAACATAGAATTGATAAATACACGGGTAATATAAAGTCATAAGTGAATCATATATGATATCATATATATTATTATGGTTTTTTACAAGTTAATAATATGTATAAACCCAATATACATGAGTTTCAGACACATACAGAATAAATCAGACCTAAGAAAGGGATAATTTTGCAATCTCATTTTTATATGAGATTGTTTATACATAAGCATTTACTGGGTATATATTTATCATCCATGTACATGTTTTCTAAAAAAAATTCATAAAAAATTTCTATTATTATATGTATTTTTAAATTCATTTTTACCCATTTTGACTTTTACTACATGGTTTTAAAGGAATCTTTCTTTTGTTTACCATATGAGGTACTTTATAACTTTTTCATCCAAAGTATGAGGAGAATGTTTTTTTAACTTATAAAACATGAATGGATTTTTATAGTTTCATGATGAATTATTTTCATGAAGCTTACTTCACATGATTTTAATTGTATTTTAAATTAAATTCTTTTCTTTTTTAAATTGCATGGCATTTTGAAAAAAGAAAACATTTTGAAGAAGAAAGGATATTTTACTCAAGAATTAAGTTCAAGTGTTTTATCAAAATTATTTTCCATATAAGAATACATAGGGTTATGTTTATATCACTATTATTATTTTTATTTTATTGTGTTTATGATGGAATTATTTTTAAGAAATCCATTTATTTTATATAGATTATGATGGAATGATGTTTAAGAAACCAATTTTATTTCATGTGTTGTGCTATGATGAATGATTTATGTTTTTATGGAAAATGTATGAATGATTTCATTATGAGATGGATGAGACCTATATCCCCCTCCAATTCACTGGGTAAAGATTTATATCTCATGAGATATACATGACTATAATGATAAGTAAATCAGGTTCAGTAATACAGGACTGGAATGGTAATCAAACCTGGTTCAATAATGGACTTTGTCCACTATGATGGTCTAGGCTATGAGACTTGGATAATAAGGAAATGTTTTTTCTAATATTATGTGTATTCCACAAAACTTTAATTCTTATGTTATGAATTTTGGTATTATTTCCATTAATTATTATGAACTTTTATCCCATGACATGATATCATGATATTTCTGTATGTAGGATAAGATTTGAAAATGTTATGTTCTTATGTATTATGATTTTGATATGATTGATGTTTCCCTTTTATACCCTTATTGAGCATTTGAACTCACCCTTTCACATGTTTCTTTTCCCCAGGTCATGAAGAAGGGTATTAAGTAAGCCATGTTAGAAAGGATCATAGTTATGAAGAAATAAGTGGGAGACAATGTAGATGTTTTATGAACTAGTTTTTTATGTTTCCCAGTTTCTAAAGAAACTATACCTATACAGTCCTGTCATAGATTTATTATATGTAGTAATGAATGTACTTAAATTTTGATGTAATATCAATGTATGTAAATTCTGGGTCATTATAGTTGGTATCAGAGCGAAGGTTTAGTCAACATTTGGAAACTAGGATGCGAAAACTTTAGTGAGATCGCTAGATATATTTCTAAGGATGTGTGTAGGGATGTCCTAAGGATAAGTCAAGAATAGGTTACAATCCTAGAGTTTTTTTATTAATCATGAATAACCTATGATTAATCCTAATATTTCATAGATTGAAATATTATAAGGCATTTACCTTTCTTATGTGTTTTTAATATCTGATATGTATTTCTCAAACTTTTCTTTCTGGTCTTATTAAATAGCCAGAACTACATAGAACACTACGAGAAAACCACCATTTAGCGACGGTTTTTTCGCGGCGGTTTTAAAAACCGCCGCTAAACGGCAAAAAAAAATTATTTTTTTTAAAATTTATTTTTTATTTTTTTTAATTTTATTCGAGGATTAGCGGCGGTTTGGGTAAAACCGCCGTGAAATGAAATGAAAAAAATAAAAAAACGTGAGAAACCCCGAAATCACTAAAACGACCATAACTTTTGATCCGGGCGTCCGTTGAAGCGCCACGACAAGTCAAATCGAAGCTCATGAAGAGTTATAGAGGCACATAGAATCAAAACCGTGAGACGTTCGAAGGTGTGGATGATATTAGAGTTATAAAAAAGTTGAAAAAAGTTCTCCAACTTCAAACGACAATAACTTTCGCTCCGGGTGTCCGTTTGGGCTCTACCACATATCAAATCGAAGCCAGTGAAGAGAGCTACGCACCGGTTTGACATAAGAAAAATTCTGTCAGGTTTTTCGACCCCAAAAACCCCTCCGACGGCCTCCAGAACCCTATTTCTGTCACCGGTGTCCCGTCGAACTTATCTTCAAACGGACCTAACTTTCGATCCGTGTGTCAGTTCGGCCTCCTCCACCTGCCATATCATAGCTCGTTCCATGATCTCCAGTTTGACCGGTCGCGACGCCCACATGCACTTCTAGATCATATGTTATGGCCTTTTTAGTGGGTATCGGGTTTGTTATGTTTTTCAATGCCTCATTTCTAGCACCCGTTCCCCGTCAGCTTTTTTTTAAATGGTCGTAACTTCCGATCCGCCTGTCCATTCAGACTCTTTCACCTTTCAGGTTGAAGATCGTTTCAGGATCTTTGATTTGACAGGTAGCGGATCTAAAACGGACTCTCGGATCTTAAGTTATCTCCGTTAATGTGAGTCAAATGTTTTTGTCTCTTTATGACCGTTTTGACGGGTTTTAACGGTAGCTCCATTTATTACTGTTTATTTGGGTTTCCATGACTTGTTATCTATATCAATGGTTTTTTGTGGGTTATTATGATGATTATGTTGAATTATTAAGGAGTTTTCCAAAGTTGTCACGAGTTTTCATGCGTTCTCATTCTTTCTAATACCTCATTCTTCATATGCTTCTCCATCCTTTTCATGCATTTTCATGATTTTTCATCCCTTATCACATCTTTTCAAACTTTTTCATGTGTTTCCTTTATTATTTATTATTTATTATTTATAATATACTTTAATTTATTTATTATATATTATTTGTAACTGGTTATTTATTATTTATTATTTATTATTTATTATTTATTCTTTATATTTATTAATTATTTATGTTTATTTATTATTTATTATTTATTATTTATTATTTATTATTTATTATTTATTATTTATTATTTATTAGTTATTTTTTATTATTTATTATTTATTATTTATATTTATATTTATTTATTATTTATTATTTATGATTTATGATTTATGATTTATATTTATTTATCATTTATATTTATTTATTATTTATCATTTATTATTTATATTTATTTATTATTTATTATTTATATTTATTTATTATTTATTATTTATATTTATTTATTATTTGTTATTTATATTTATTTATTATTTATTATTTATTATTTATATTTATATTTATTTATTATTTATTATTTATTATTTCTTATTTATTATTTATTATTTATATTTATTTATCAT